>CM065732.1:56502387-56594887 GCA_033310375.1 Conus canariensis
GGGCTGTGTAATTTCCCCAATACTGTTTGTGCTGGCAATGGAACTCGTCTTGAAAGCAGCAACAAACGACAAGAGACAAACAGACCTTGGCGATGGATACAAGATGCCTCCTCTCAAGGCCTTCATGGATGACACTACAGTGATTTCATCCAGGGAAGACAAGACACGTCATGTGCTGGAGAGGCTGGACGACATAGTTGCCTCATCCAGAATGAAGTTCAAGCCAAAGAAATCACGGAGTCTCTCACTGAGGAAAGGAAAAGTGGCCGGATCTGTGGTCTTCAGTGTTGCCAACCAGGCCATTCCAACAGTCACAGAAGAACCAGTCAAGAGCCTTGGAAGATGGTATGATGATACGCTGAAAGACACACAAAGAGCAAAAGAAACCAAGCAGATGGCGGAGGAAGGCTTGGAGACCATTGACCAGTGTGGGCTCCCTGGCAAATACAAGGTCTGGTGTCTGCAGTTCATGCTGATACCAAAGCTCCTATGGCCTCTGATGATATACGACATCTGCACCAGCATAGTGGAGGCAATGGAAGCCAAAATCAACAAGTTCACAAGGAAATGGCTTGGTGTCCCACCCTGTCTGACTGACATAGCACTGTACTGTCGCCAAGCAAAGCTGAAACTACCACTGAAATCCATCCTGGAGGAATACAAAGCAGGGAAGATCAGACTTCAAAGCATGCTGGAGGACTCAGGAGACAAGGTGGTAGAAGCAATCAAGCCCCAGCTGAAGACAGGCAGAAAATGGAAAGTTCAAGAGGCGATGGATTCTGCAAAAGAAAGTCTCAAGATCAGAGAAATAACAGGACACACACAGACCAACAGACAAGGACTGGGGGTGACCAAAACTGAATGGTGGTCAAAGGCCAAAGGAAAAGCCAAAAGAGACATGATGATTCAGGAGATGAGAAAAGAAGAAGACCAAAAAAGACTCCAAAAAGCAGTCCAGCAGAGCCAGCAAGGGCAATGGACACCGTGGGAGAATGCACTCCAAAGAAGTCTCACTTGGAATGACATTTGGCACATGGCCCCTCTCAGGATCAGCTTCATTCTCAGATCTGCATATGACCTTCTGCCCTCAAATGCAAACCTGGTGAAGTGGGGGAAAACAGCGATCCTGCATGCCCCCTCTGCCATGAAAAACAAACAGTGGAGCATGTCCTAAGCTCAAGGCCCTGGCTCAAGGAAGGTACACATGGAGGCACAACCAAGTGCTCAAAGAGATTGTACAAGTAGTCTGGGCTAGTACCAACACCACAAAAGGGAAAATCAGGACTCCAAAAGCACCCGCAACATTCTTCACGGCAGGAGGCAGCAAATCATGGCCAAGAACAACAGTGCCACTCGAAACATGCAGGCAGAGTCTGCTGGACGGGGCAGATGACTGGGAGTGCACTGCAGACCTCCCAGAATGGAAGAGTCACCCAGAGATCATCAGCAAGAGTGGCATGAGACCAGACATAGTAGTCCACTCTAAGTCAACCAAGCAGCTGATCATGATCGAGCTCACGGTGCCATATGAGAACAGAATGGAGGCAGCTCAAATCTACAAGACTGAAAAGTATGCTGATCTGGCAAACAGCCTGAGGAGAGAAGGCTATCAGGTCAAAGTCCTCACTGCAGAAATTGGAGCTAGGGGGTTTGTAGGAACGTCTGCATACAGCCTCATGAAACAGCTCTCAGTTGCAGGGAAGGAAAAAACCAGAGCCCTGAAAGCAATGGCAGAAGCGGCAGAGAGGTGTTCAAGCTGGATCTGGTCGAGGAGGAACAAAAGTGAACTTCATAAGGCTTAATTTCCCTACAAATATCAGGTGTCCCTGTGGCTCAGTGGTTAAAGCGCAAGTCATTAAGTGGAAAATGAGCATGTCCAGAGGGTCATGGGTTTGAATCCCAGCCATGGCTCGTCCCAAGATGGGGAAAAAGGGGCAGCAGAGGGACATCCGGAGTCATGAACCGGGTGTGGCCCAACCCCCCTAGAGTGTCAGGAGATAAGGGCCGAAACACTTGCTTGAAGGGGGCTTCTCTTCTGAGGACTCTCTGCTGCCACGCTCTCCACGAGTTTCTTTCTACTATCAGTAATATTATCTTCATTACGACTTTGACTCGCTCACTATTTCCCTTCCAACAGCCTCATTCTCATTCAACGCCTTCTTCCTTGCGCTGAACCCTGTGAAGTGATCTGAAGCGATCAAAGCTAAGTGAATTTTCGTTGTTTTATTCGTTTATGTCTCACCCGATGAAGACCTAAGAGGTCGAAACGCGTTGTTTCGTCTTGTGACTCGTTTGTCCACGTTCTCTGGGCGGTTTGCTAACATTTATTTAAGATTAGCTTTAAGACAAACTATTTCAACGAGTGTTCCCCTGACCTCTGGTGTGAGCTTTGTATGATGAGTCGGAGGATGGGATGGGGGAGTCTGTGCATTGCTGTTGGTGGGGAACGAGTGAAGAAATTGGTTTGGATGCGTTTTATTGGTCTGTGAACTGCATATTGAGTTGCTAATACAAGATATTGCCTTTATAAATACAAGACATTATTGCTATTATCAGCAGGTATCAGTAGCATGAGGCTACCCTTGAGATGAAACCCTTCACAATGCGTAACTTTCATTTGGTGGTAAAGGTTATAGTCCTAACCATGGGAACGGTGAGCTGTCAGAGGCTAATCATGTCCATGGGATGGCATTATGAAAGATGGACCCCATCCCCTGTTTAGCCACCTTAACTTTAGCTAAGTGATTCAAACTCACTGCAGTTTGTATGAAAATGTTATAACCATTTGAGTTCAAGTCTGTTGCTTTCAGGTTTGTCAGTCAAACCCCTCAGAGGCAATAGGACAAGTGGGGACAGCCAGTCTAGGAGATCGGTGGACAAGATCAAACTCAATGCAATCATTTTGATACCACCAGAATGACAACACATCAAGATCAGTTGTGCAAAATGGCAGCTGTTTTGTTGGGCAGCAGTGGGATTCAAAACCACCACGTTTGACAGAATTCTGTGTCAGCAGAATGTTTTAACATACATAATCCAGACATGGATAGCAAGGAGAGTAGAAGTGGACCTTACTACAAGGAAATGAGTGGTATGTGTGAGGAGTCGGGGATTTTCAATCAGGGTTTAGGGGGCACATTTTAAAAAACAGCTCATCACTTCATGAGAAGATGAGGATGATCATGATATGGAGACCGTGGCAGTGGTGTGTGTGTGTGTGTGTGTGTGTGTGTGTGTGTGTGTGTGTGTGTGTGTGTGTGTGTGTCCCAACCCCCATGCCCTTTTAGAGTGGTCTCTCCCACTCTGCTGATTCCAGCTCCCTTGTAGGCTGTGCACAGCCACACTGACAACCCATTATTCTCAACAAATTGATTTAGCATCTCATTTTGTGTGAGTATATGTGGTTATCTGCATCTGATTTGTTGTCAGACTGCCAAGATGAAATTCCTTGGGATGGAGTTTGCTCCCCTGAGCATTCCCTTGGAACGTCGCCTCCAGACGCTGGCCGCGTTGCACTACACCTACCTGTTCCTCTTCGTGGGGTTTGGCATGCTCTTCTTCTTCGTCTACCTCCTCGCCTTCACCCAGTTCTACTACATCCCCCTGCTCTACTTCATCTGGTACTATTGCGACCGACACGTTTCAGAGCGAGGTGGGCGGAGGTCCAAGTGGGTGCGAAAGTGGCAGCTCTTCAAGCATTTTGCGGACTACTTCCCCATTAAGATTGTGAAGACTGCGGAGCTGCATCCGGGCAAGAACTACATCTTAGGCTGCCACCCGCATGGGATCATGTGTCACAGCCATTTTTGCAACTTGGGAACTGAAGGATCGGGGTTCAGCAGCCTGTTCCCTGCCATCAAGCCGTACCTGTGTGTACTGTCTGGACAGTTCATGTTTCCCGTCTTCCGCGAGTACTTTCTCATGTCAGGTATATATGCGAGAGATCGGTGTCTGTTAAGTACACCTCTGTGTTTGACGTGTTCATTCTATGGTAATGCGTACATTCTCTGTTTTTGAGTATCTGTGTCTTTGTGTCAGCTTGGTTTTTTTTTTTTTTAGGATACTTTTTTTTGTTTTTCTCAGTTTTTACTCTCTCTCTCTCTCTGTCTCTCTCTCTCTCTCTCTCTCTCTCTCTCTCTCTCTCTCTCTCTCTCTTTCTTTTCTTTCTCTCCAGCTCTGATGTGGCCCTTTGCGGTCGGCTGGGCTATAAGCAACATTATCTTATCTCTCTCTCTCTCTCAATGTCTTCCTGAAAGTGAGGACCAGTGCACCAAAGTGAGATCATATATTCTTCAAGAATACAATTTCCATATTTCTATTTTTACAATGCAGAAGTATGGAACCATAGAACTTAAGGAATCATCATCATTGTCCCATAACCTCTAGTGCTCTCATCATAAACGTACCATGACAGGTGCTTGGACCGCTTTCTGCCTTCAGTCATGTACAGAGAGTAGAGGTGTTATAGTCAGTGCATTTCCTTCATGTTCACGTCCAGGGATTCTCTACCCGTGATTGTGACAACCGCTCTCCGCTGTTCACCCTGTTGGGGTGACCGTTGACAGGGAGTCATGATAAGATACGCCCACATCAGGTTGGCTGACAATGTCTGATTAGGAGAGGGTCCTATCTACCATCTGTGCATGATGTGTGACATTGTTCTCCTTGTGTGTTCGAAGAATCCTTGCGAAGCTTGTGTTGGCCCAGATTTTTCACTTAAGTCTGTGTCCAGCTCTTCAGTTTTATGTGTATACATACAGGATAATGGTTACCGCTAATGGCGGGATAATGGTCACAACTACTGACTTGCCAAGCTTTGTCTTCTTAGGAAGTTAATGATGTTAATACCAGTGAGGGATGTTTTCCTGCCATCTTTTTTCTAAACCTACTGAAGCTTTAATTTCTGTTCATGCATCATTCACAAAACTGTGACCACACATACATGGGGATAGAAACGCTAATCCTGTCTTGTATGAAGAGCTGGGGGAACAAAAAAAAAATTTTTTTAAGACAAAAGGACAAGGAAAAGCAAATTCAGTTGATGCCTTTCATAACAATAATGAATCAAGCACGCCCAGCATTTCTATTAATAGAAGTGAATCATGAAAGGGCACTTTAACTCTTAGGTTTCCTCCCTTGGTCACAAAATGGTTTACATTCCATGCAGCACCCTTGGTACTGAACCATTGTTCCTCTTTCTGCAGTCACAAATATTTTCCTTGATTTGATTCTGCATATATTTCTTTACAAAATCCAAATTTACTGACATATAACTGCATTTTTAGTAGCATATTATGACATATTTTCATCCATAATCTTTGTTCTGTGATTACTAAACCTTATTCTGTTAAAAGACCAACTGGGCTGGTAAAAGTTTAAAAGTAGAAACAACATGTGATCCTAATACAGTGGGTAAAATCAGTTTGTGTACAGCTGTATTACGTAACATTTACATCTGTTAAAACTTCGTTTTCTGACGAGGTTTATCTTGTGGCTCAAGCAGTGAACTTCTAACTCCTGGAATAAAAGAAAGCTGTTATGATATTGACAGGAGCAATTGAGGTGTCAAAACGCAGCATCGAGTGGGCACTGACCAAGGAGGGGACAGGGAATGCTGTGGGCATCATTGTGGGTGGGGCAAAAGAAGCTTTGGACGCTGTGCCCGGCTGCTTCAGAGTAAATCTTCGCCACCGAAAAGGGTTCATCCGTATGGCTCTGCGACATGGGTGAGTGCATTTTTTGTTGTTCGTGAAACAAATTTGAATGAATTAATGCAAACGCATAGCATGCACAATCATGTGCAAGGGTGCACATGTACACATATAGTGTGCATATATCTATGCCTACACTCTTGCACATACATGCACACACACACACACACACACACACACACACACACACACACACACACATACACACACTCACACACATACTCTGTCTGTCTGTTTCTCTCTCTCTCTCTCTCTCTCTCTCTCTCTCTCTCTCTCTCTCTCGCTCTCTCTCTCTTCAGTCTCTGCGACACATGCCAGTGAATATGAAAGTTAATTAAAATGTGCTTGTGATTTTGCATATGCACTCGCACAAAAATTGAAAAGGGATTTTTCATCTCCCTGTGAGAAAGTGGTCTAAAAATAACTTCAGCTGAAGTTCATGGAGACAACTTGACACAGTTTTTATTTAAATGGCTGTCACACTCCAATACAGAGTTGCCCGCGGTCAAATGGTTAGAATGTTCCATTGTGGATTTGAGTGTTGTGAGTTCAAACCACCCATGGGATTGAATTTTTATGGCTTGAAAACTCTGTCCACCCAGCAGTAAATGGATGCACGATTCATTTCAGAGAAGGTTCAGACAACAGAAGGAGAGGGTTGGGCTGTGCTTTCCATAATGCTGCTCTGTAGGCACAATGAACCTCTGACAGTTCAGTCCCTATGGCTGATAGGCTGTTGGATATTAACTTTTGATGCAACCAACCTTTTAATCTTCTTTTTTTTTGGTTCTCTTCCCTACTTAGAACACTACAAGAAATCCTGACTTTCCCCCAGAATTATGTTGGCTTCCTATGCCCACCTGCACAGCACATTTGGTACAAAAGCATTGCGTTATTCAATGTTTTCTTATTTACAACAACATCCCTCTCATCGTTATCTTTACCTTAAACTTGGGCAAGAACTTTATCTTTTCACAGGTAGCAATTATATTTTAGTGTAAACTTCAGTCTTCTGAAACAAAATGTATAGAACAGATCATATGTTCAGAATTCGCCAGAAAAGGGAATGGGATCTGATGTGTTTTGTTTCTGTTGCATCAATATGAACGGATGTGATGGGCAGGTGAATAGAAACTTGGGTCTTTTGAACTGAGGGTCATGAGTTTGAGCACATAGTGGATGAAGAATGGAGGATCTTCAGCCAGTTCTAATTCCTAGCCTGAACCTTTTCTGTAGGTAAAAAGTAGATATTATGGTAACTCTTTTTTGTTCTTTTTAACCCGTAGAGTGCCTTTAAGCCGTCAGCTGACGCCGCATTAAAAATGCTTTCCCAGTGCCTATGGGCCGTCCACTGACGTCATGCATTTTTCTTGAATTTTCATTCGTTACTATTTCTATCAACGGACTTAAATAGAGTGTGCGTAGTAAGCCTTATATGTCTGTAGTATTAAAATGATATGTAAATGACCACACGTGAGGGGAAAGCCCATTTATTCTCATCACTGACTGGATGACCAGCCAGCACTTCGTCTCGCTTGCAAAGATGGCGGCGCAACCTTCGACAAGCGCAGCGACCAAATCAACGTATTTACACAGCTGAGCAGGCTCTGCTAATGATTTTTGACAAAGACAATAATCTTTTATTCAACGACTCACTCGAGCATGAAGGTGAGATGATGATAGTGATGGAATTGCCAACCGTATTCGTCAGTTATTGTGTCGGGCTGTGTGACCTCAATGTGTGTTCAGCTGACTGGTTTGCCAGCGTCGAACGAGCTCGCCTAGTGTGTACTCTGCACTGCGTGCCAGTGGTCAGTGACGTGGTAGTCAGCGTGAGAGGGGAGCGCGGCCTGCTCGCGGCGCGGCACAGGGCAGAGGGAAAGGTAGGGGAAGAGGAGCAGTGAAAGAGAGGGTTGAAGTCCAGCAAGGGGGCGTGGTGGGGAGAGGGGGGCGTGGTCGTGGACTGACCTGTCTGCATAGAGTGTGAGCGTCTTGATAGACTTCTAAACTGTTTTACTTTCATTTACAGGTGTAGTGTGACAATACAAACTTTATTTTCAACTTTTTTGCTTTGTGTTCTTGTTTGGATGTGAAGATGTAGTGGTAAATACATATGCTTTTGATCGTGCAAAAAAATCTATCCAAATCTAATTGTCTAAATACTTTTTTATTATCAAAATTAAAACAAAAGAAGCCCAGATTCAAAATCTTCATTCAATTTCCTTCAAAAATCATATATATTTCATTGTTATATCTTTTGTAGTTTCTGAGCTAGAATTTTTTGTTAATTATTACCCCAAATCATTAGATTTCCCTGGCACTGGGAAAGCCTTTGTTTGTAACATTTTCAAGCAGCTTCAAGCAGCGAACGGGTTAATTAATTAAAGGTGCTCATGAAAGCTTGTATAATTTTCAGAATTCTTCAGAAAACTGGACAGGATCTATTCCATGTATTGCAATAATATGAATGAGTGTAATGGGCAGATGTGATTAGAAGAAACCAGGTCTTTAAAACTGACGGGTGTGGCTTCTAGTGCGTGGTGGATCACATGTGGAGCTGGATTTTTTTCCAAGCTCCCTTCTGATGACTGAACCTGTCAGTATACAGTTTAAAGATCCTGTGATTCATCTTGGCATTCCAAGTTTAATAGAAGGAAAATTCTGTGTGCTAAGTTGTGTCAGGATATGTGGAAGGGAGACAAACATAGTCAAGCATCATCCACTGAAATGCAGTAATTAACACAGTAGACAATCACAGTATGTTTTTTTTGTGGCGACTCTTCAGTCATAGATATGCTGGTGACTGCATTATGTATGTTGTTACCAAAAATAAAACAAAAATCTGAAGGACAGTTTCCAGTTGCTTGTGTGTTCTATCTCCAGCTTGTAAATGGCATGCTTGTTAGTATGGCTCCTGTGACCAGCATGGAAAGTGAATTCGACAATAGCAAATCACAGTGTATTGCAGGATAAGGATGATGCTAGCAAGTGCAGATCATGACCATCGTAAAAGTCTGGTTAAAGTACAATTTCTCTGAAAAATGAATATGTTCTTTTTTGTTTCTGTTATTGAAAAGAATGAATCGTCAAGCTAATGCCCAGGAAAATCAAAATTCCTGGAAGAGGTTTGAGATTTCAAACTAATGTTCATATTCTGCACCAATTTTGGTTTCCCTGCCTCCACCAAGGAGAGTGTTTTCACCCATTTCAGTTGGTAACTCTGTCAAGATCGCTCAAAAACTACAGGACCAATTTCAGAGAAACTTGGTGGAAGTTTGAAACGTGGTGACAGTCCTGAGATAACCTCTGCTGTTGACGGGACTATAATTTTAATCTTAATCTTAAACTTGGTGGAAAATGGAATGTGGCTTAAGGACACACCCATTAAATTTGGTTTGGGTCCGAATCTAAAGAGTGGATCCAGGATTTTTTCCCCTTTAATGATCAGATAATGCATTTTCAATATTTTCATAAATATTGTAAAGAAAAAATGATAAGTGTCATTGAAAAAAATCCAATGTATTGAATAGCTTTTTTTTGCAGCCCAAAGCCAGTTAGTTTGAACTTGTGCTTTCCTTTGTGCCCTTGTAGTTTTGTCAGTTACATTTCAGGGATTTTTTTTTCAAAGCAAAGAAAACAGAATGGTTCTTATGTTTTGTTTTGTTTTGTTTTACCTTGTGTATGTACATGAAAATGTGTTTTTACAGGGCCAGCTTGGTTCCAGTCTTTTCCTTTGGTGAGAACAACATCTACACTCAGGTGCCAAACCCTGAGGGCTCCAGACTCCGCCGCCTGCAGAATTGTCTGACCAACATCATGGGATTTTCCCCCCCAATCTTCCATGGGCGTGGAATTTTTAACTACACCTTTGGTCTCTTGCCCTATCGACGACCGATTAATACTGTTTGTGAGTTGTTCCATCATATGTTCATTGAAAGTTTTATAGAGTATAGATGTATTGGTCTTAGTGTATTTTTGAATGTTTTAAACAAGGCTACCACTTAATGCTTGGTTTAGAACTCTGTGTGTGTGTGCGTTTGTGCATGTGCTCTTGCAAGTGTGTATGTTTGAGAGGTCGGCTTTGCCAGCTCCAGTGTTATGCACACGTGTAGGCATTTTTGGCTGGTTCAAACATAATACACCAATACATGAATGTTATTAGGGTTGTGCATCATGGGGCAACCCACCAGAGGAGTCACTGCACTGTAGCCGAGTCACTGTGGTGTTGAGTGGTGCCTGTTCTGATCCAGTATATGCAGGACACCACTTAGTACACCTTCTTCCCCTGGTGATAATAGTTGCTCTGTCACAGAGCCAATGTGAGAGAGTATCCCCCTTGCGGGAAAGACCGTGTCCATTGAACGACAGTCCCCATGAATCCACCAACACCAGCGTCCCTGACATTAACTCACTAAGGGCATCGGTGTTCAGAGGACATGGAAAATGAGGTCACCATAAGAGCAGGGCATGAAGGACCACAGAATTAGAGAACTATTTATTCAACAGTGATCGATGAAATGAGAATGAAGACTCTATATTCAGGTCTGAGGCTGCATGACGGGACTCGACTCTACACTTAACTTTCATAATATTATGATTGGTGCCATCCAGGCCTGAGAGATACAGATGCCTGCAGTGTTTGTCAGGAAATATGAGCAGCTCCTGAGACACATCCATTTAAGTGTATGAAACTTGACTGTGTGGTCCCAGTCTTCCCAATTGAGCCTGTGGCAAAATCAGGTCAGTTAGGAGCTGGTCATGGACCGAAAAGTCCCACAGATATAAATTAATGGCTCTGAAGAGAATCAAACTCATGACTTCCCCTTCCAACAGAAGGATATTGTTGTTCAGTATTTACAGCTGAATTGATAGCATTGCACATGGATTTGCAACACATTATTTTGTTTGTTGGTGTAATGTCACAGACTTGATTTAGGAAAAGTGAGTCCATTCTGTTATGAGCACTGAGGTTTTGATAATACTCAGTTTGATCTCTGCTGGTTCCAGTTGGGAAGCCCATTGATGTGGAGCGAGTGGGAGAGCCGACCCAGGAGCAAGTGGACGAACTTCACGAGAGATACATGGCAGCTTTGACGGAGCTCTTTGACGCTCACAAGGTGCAGTGTGGGGAGGCGGAATCATCTCAGCTTGTCATGTATTAAACATCGAGGCACACAAAGCTGTCTTGATGCGTCACTAATCACAACAGTGTAGATCCTACTGCAGTTTTGTTTCCATCAAGTCACTGATCACTGCAGATTGCAACCTGACACTTTCGTTGGTCACCATTTGTTCTTGAGTAAAATCTGGTTTTGGTTTCCATACAAGATAGACTTCTGCTTTTGTCAGAGAGTTTTAGATCATGCACATCATTGGCTTAGTTTTAAAATGACTGAGAAATGGTTTTCCTGTATTGTTCATATGGATGTCACATGTGACTTACACAGGTCAGTTGTTACCAAGTAGGTTTGTATTTGGTGAGGAAAATGGGAAATCATTTCCAAAACGCATGATCATAGCTTTAGATATTGATTTACAGTATTTTCTACCTTGTATAAGAAGGGTACATTTATCATCAAATTGTAGAAAAACCCATCTTTCATTTTATTCAGTGTTTTAGCTTCACTGTGTGATTGTTCAGTAAGTCCCATTGTTATTAACTGTTGCCAGCTAAGTTGTATTTGTTGGGACATTGAAGATTTTACGGTCATATTTTTATAACAAGCGTATACCAGATATACCATAATATCGGATGTATCCGTAAAAGAGGCCATCATGTTTTGATCTTGGAGCTTTGTTGTCCATTTATTTGGTCTTGCAATTTCACTATGATTATGATTAAGCTCACTGTTATTAGCTCTTGCCATTGAAGCTGTAAGTATCCGGGAGCAGAGATTTTTGTCATGTTGTTAAAGCAAGCAAATATTTACATACATACATTATCAGTCATATTTGTAAAAGCTCTCACTTCTTGATTTTGAAGCTTTACTGTGTGATTGTTTGGATTATTTCCTCTGATTATACTTTATATTTATGAAGCTTTTAAGAATTTGTCGCAATTATGATCATTGTGTTTAGCACTGTTCTCCTAAGTCTTTCACTTACCCCATTGAGAACAGTCAATGGAAATTGTCAGATTTTTTCCTTTAAAAGAATATCAACCAAAATTTCCAGACGCATAATTAACTTTTCCTGTAGAAAGGCATTGCAAATGTTACTAACTATATCAATAAATAATTATTTCAGTTCTTTGAAGTTGTCGAAGGAAAAGTGGTCATGCACAAAGATAAGATATGTCGGAGACTGTTTTGCCCAAATCAGGAGTAAGTGATAATACAACAGTGATAAAGCTCTGTTTAACTAATACTATTAATTATAAAGTAGCAGTGATGTCAGTTTTAACTCTGGGGCAAAACATGTTCTAGATAAAGCTGGAATAGCCCAAGTAGAATTGCTGACAGAAGTTGCCACAAAATTTGCATTCCAGGGTTCATATTGTAAAAAGTGGGCTATAAGCCAACACATTTTTCCTCAACTGGCTACTACACTGGCAACACCCTATTTATGGATTTTTTTCTGTGACTGAGAAGGGATGTTTAAAATCTGACTACTTTTCTGCATTGTTCTGCAATTTCTCATTTGAATTGATGCAGTTTTTTCACCAACAACGAAACTTCACAGTTGACAGATTTCCAACTCAAAGAAGTCAGCTTCATCAGTGTTGAGCTCAAAAACATTTGCTGAGATGAATTTTATTTCTGTTGTGGTACTGCTACTTGCTAATCGACAAAACCTGTGCATCCGCTAGTTGTAAAAATAGGTTTGTTTCCCTTGTAAAAGCCATTTAGTAAGGTGTGGCATACATATCAGTGCAGGTCATAGTCTGGAAATTGCGGTGTGTGCTGCTTTTACGTTTCACTTTTTTTAAAGGTTCTCTGTATGGAACATTTATAAATGATGCATCTGTACTACAATAAGTTTGCTCAGCATGAATGAGTGGTTGAATGATTTTGTATTTTGTGAGTGCGCTCATCCATGGTATGGCCTTCTGAGGCTGGCATAGCTGTATGTGTAACCTGACTTGATGTAACGCAAGTCTGAACTGCCATAGTAATGAACAAAAGGACTGTAACATTGATTACATCTTACGTATTTACCACTCCTTAAGAACCGAAAGCGTCATGGCCCATCTTGTAGAATTCATCTGCTTTGACTTTTTGCATGGAAAGTCTTGGGTATCTGTCCCTCCATCCTTCCTTCCCTCTCTCACACACGCACATGCACGCGCGCGCGCGCGCACACACACGCACACACACACACACACACACACACATGCAAGTTCTGTCTTTTAGTTCCATGTTCCTATGATTGTTTTGGTGGCCATTTCTAATTCTAACTCTTTTAAGTATCATTTTTTTCAGAGCGCCAGACAAATATTGTTAGTTTAAAAATCACACCAAATGATGTATGGAAAGCTAGTCGTGAATATAGTGCTTTGTGCTTGTATTATTGTATATGTTGTTGTTTTTAAGTGACCATTGTGGTCACTTAGTTGTTTACCAATGATGTGGAATCCATCTGTGACCTGGATGCTGATTTCCTGATGTTTTTACCGAGTTAAGGCAAATGTGCTCAAGTGAACTTGAAATTTTTTTTACACAGAGCGACAGGGGGAATGAGAGAAGAAAGAAAATCGACACTGGTTTGGATGACCAGTTACGGGAAAATGTTTTTATTCTGGTCCAGTTCTTTTTAAAGGAATGCCATTGGCATTGGTGCTGTCAGAGCTCGGCCTGAAAAGTTGATGTACTCAGCATTAAATGTGATGTAGTTCAGGCATTCGTCAGTATGTTTTCTGGTCAGAAATGAGTACATATACAATATTCATCATATCAAATTTTAACCACCCTTGTTGTACGAGAGGGTTATTTTAAAACCTTCCCTTTAATCAAAAGTTTTATTCTTTACAGCGTCAACAGTGTTCACCTGTACATTATATGTGCATGGTCATCTCCCAGAATATCTATTTTGTATTGTTGCCCTTGAAAGTGAAGTTTATGGAATGGTTCCCTTTACATTTTGTATCGCTGGTGATGTCAGAAATTTTCCTCGCAGGTACTTCTCAGATATGTGGGTTGCCTTTTGTGTCCCTGTGGGTCACACAAGCTAGGATGTTTAATTCTTTCAGCATCACATTCTCTGTGCCCTCACAGTGACGTTATGTTGCTCTCAGGCAGTGCATTCTGGCTCCTCCCTACCCCTCTGTACAATTATACCCAGGTTTGTCTCGAGTCCCAGCACTTCACAAAAACTGCCAATACCAGATCATGAAGTTTGAGATGACTCTGCCTGTGGTGTGAATGGAACACAAGTATGATGGTCAGCACATTCTTTGGAACCTAGAAACCTTGAATTCAGCGTATGGATTCATCGGGATTTTGCTCTTTAACTTCAAAACATTTGTAGGATACAGGTACCTCACAGACAAGTTTGAGGATGCATAGACAGTTCAGATAAAAGTCACAGTGTTCGAATTTAGTTTTGAATGCACTAAGAGCACACATAACAACTTTAGAAGCTGAATGTTATGTGTTAAGTTAAACTGAAACCTGAATATCTGAAACCTGTATGTTCCAGAGCAGCAAATTAGTGAGCCATGCTGTCAAAGATAAGAATCATTATTTTCAACTTTTGGCTGGATGCTGTTATTTTCATTCTGCTTTTTGACACAAATGATGCATGTTTTTTCACTGATGCCAGTTCAGTAATTCTTTGACTGCACTTGAATGTGATCTCGTGTATGTTTTCTATGTCCAAACATCGATGAAAGAATGCAGGAAAGCGGCTACTTCAAACATTTCAACCGGAATTAGTGTGCACAGGTGATGAGATTCGGGTGTTTTTGTAGTCTTTGACTGTCTACATGTGCAGGACTGGGTATCCATTACAGTGCTGAAGTCTGTTTAAAGGAATGTCTGAGCACCACATAAGACATAATTCCGAAATGAAAACAAATTTACTGAGTGACAGGCAAAGTTCTGTGTCAAAAATAAAGTGTGGGGGGGGGGTGTCAAAATTCCTTATTCTCTTTGAGAAATTCTGTCAAAAGTGTATGCCTGCACCTGATTACCTCTAAATCAGTCGTCAGTCTATTTCTTTTGGTTTCAAGTGCTTGCTACCATTTCATTTCTGGGGAAAAAGTGATCAAGATCAAGCAAATTGTGTGGCAGAACAGAATAATGACATATTTATTACCAGGTTTCTTAATAGACATTTGGAAGAGCTGATATTTTCCAATGCTGCCAAAGAGGCAGGAAAATTCAAACTGTATTACTGTCTTTGTTGTATGAATTGATGACTTACAAAAATGTTTTCCCATGTGGGATCAGATCAGCATTTTTCAGTCTCTTCAACTTTTATTTTCCCCCTGTTCATATCAGTTTATGTTTGTTAGTATGCTGGCTTTTCTCCCATGCCGCTCAATCCAACTACCCCCCCCCCCCCTCCCCCAAGCATACAGCCAGATCCCCAGGTTCATTGTATCACATCCCCAGCTCTGGCTGTTTATAGGGAGTGGTCAGTATTGGAGTTGTCAGTTCGACCAGACACTGTGTCACTTCAGTGGTGTGTGGTGGTGGCTCTGGCTCAGAACATATCTGCGGAAGATAACAGCTACCCGTGTGGTATTGTTTGGGATTTTGCAGTGCGCTGTGAGGCCCTGCCTCAGCGCTCTCTCTCTCTCTGTCTCTTGGGGATGTGATATTTCAAGGTTTCTAAACCAGAAAAGTTTAGAACTGTTGCATGTGCTGCCAATACAAATGAATGTGATGATGTGAAGGAAATAGGGTTGCACTGTGCTGCCTGTGGTTATGTGATTGTATCTGATTATGCATGTTGGTTGGCTATCATTCGGCTGTATATGTACCCTGTCACTTGGGTAGTTATGCATACTTATATGAAAGTTTTACACCCAGAAATTATATGAATTTGCTGTGCCAAAGTAGAAACCTGCTTTTTAGGATTTTGATTTTATTTTCCTGTCAAATGTTAGTTGAAACAAATGCCATAATTAAATATCCTTTGCAAAACACACATTTGTATTTCTCTCTCTCTCCCTCTCTGTCTCTCTCTGTCTCTGTCTCTGCCTCTCTCTCTCTCTCTCTCTCTCTCTTTCTCTCTCTCTCTCTGTCATATGAATGAATGAGAAACATCATTTTGTATGAATATGTATGCCTACTATTCAATCAATTACTTTGATGCGGTTCCAAAATACAGCAGCATATGGTGAATGATCATGAATTTATGCTTACTCATGCAGATCCATCAATGCATACTCAGGCAGAAAGTGTGTTATGCTGGTTGTCACTTCAAATGAGCTACCATCTACATCAGATTGGCTACACATCTCATGAAACAACAGTATACATTAATGTTGACTTCTTCCTCGTTTGCCTCCCGTTAGATGAGCAGCCCGGTGTCCTCGATGAAGGCTGCCGTCCACCGCAGTGCCTCCAGGGTGCCGTACAACTTGGCTTCCACTGCTGTCGGTGTTGGCCAGTACTTCTGGATGCTGCATGCGCCATACAGTCTTGAAGGTTGTGGTCGGTTGTCATTGGTCCCTCACCACAAGGTCACTCTCCACTCTGTCCAATGCCAAATTTTATGTGCATGTGGTGGAGCACATGATTGTGTCCAGTCCTCAGGCGGAAGATCTTGACCTGTTCCTGTCATCCAAGCAAATGGTATTAGTCTTCTGGGTTGTATTTGGGGTGCTGGAGGCGCCACTTTATTCCTGGCTGTGCCTTGATGATTGTCTTGATTTCATCGTATGACACCAGGTTTTTGGCCTGCTCCTTCTGTGCACCGTCTTTTGCAAGAATGTCCGCTTTTTCGTTGCCTCTGATGCCACAGTGTGCTGGTACCCATTGTATCACCACTTTCTCCACTCTGGCACTCAGGGCAACAAGGACTGAAGTAAGATGATTCTGTTCTTTGCATTAATATTGACGAAGATTGAAGTTCACACGGTCTAATAGCCATACAGGAGGTGAACTGTTAAGAGATCTGCCTTGTCTCAGCATCCCTCTTTTTCTACACAGATGCCCATTCATCGCTCGCAGAACAGATGGTTTTCAAGCTGTATTAATATAACCCTGTAAGTGGTTTGAACCTGTGGCCATAAACACTGCGACAGAAGGCTGTTAACTGTTTGACTGTGAGCTCCATTACAGCATGCATAACACGAATTCATACAACAGTCCCAGAGTAAAGTTCAGGTTAATTCTTTTTTTTTCTGGTAATGTGCTTTAAGCAATGACTAAAGGTCTGAGCTCAGATTCCCTGAAGAAGATTCAGCTTGGCCGTTACGATACTAAAGCCAAGATCCCTTCTCATTGAATCATTCCAAACGCATACTTCATATGAAATTAGTAGATCCATTCGGTAAAGCTTTGCACTCACATTTACTAACATGAATGTTTTGAGTTATACAAAGTAGCAGGAACATTCAGCAGTGTAAATCAGAATATCCGAACAGTAGTATATTCTTATTTTCCAGATAGAAAATAGCTAACGATATATATATAGATATATATAGACATAAACATATATTCTTCCACACATACATATATACATACAACACTACTTTCCACACAAATCTGAATATTGAAAGGTAAAGCCAAACTCCTCTCTCTCTCTCTCTCTCTCTCTCTCTCTCTCTCTCTCTCTCTCTCTCTCTCCACTGTTGGTAATTCATTTATATCTCTCGTTCAATTATACATTCAAATTTCAAAATATCTGAAGTGGATGACCACCAGACTGTCAAGTTTTTACGCCGATATCTGATATATATTTGTCACTCAATGTAGTCTGCATTATGATCGATCTGTAAGCCCAATTTTTTTTTTAAGGAAAAAAAAAACTTGTGGAGGAAAAAGGATCCTTAAAAACAGTACTTAAAGTAAAATGATGTGGATCATCCATGTGCAACTGGCTGTTACAAGCTGTCAGATCTATAGTATTTCATGCATCAAAACAATTCATGACTCCTGCAGCAAATCAGTTATTATCATTGCGAGTACTTACATTGCACTGTCCATGATTAGAGACCAACCTCTAAGCTCTTTAGTATCCACACTCTCATTTTCTCAGCAGACTGCATACCAGGATACAGCTGACTGAGGAGCTGCCTGTTGGTGCTGCATTCAGTCCTTTCCCCTGTCACTTGGTCACATATCAGTGACGCAGTTTTTCACTCGTTACTTTCAAGGTGCATGAAATGTGTATACATGTCATCCATACCAAACTAATCAATGTCAAACTAATCTTTTCTTCCAAAGGTTAATGAAGGGGTTTTACATCTGTGCAAGATGTCATGCATGCATTTACACATGGAACCTCAGTTTCCTGTCTCGTTCAACAGACTTTTCTGGAAAATGGAGTTAGAATTGATGTTAACTCCGGGGGGGAAAATCCCCCTGTGCTGAAATGGCTCGGCAGAGATTCTTATCCACAGCTCCAGGATGAGGAGTCCAGTGCTCTACCAAATGACCCATTCCAGTTCCAGTTCATACCCATGTCTTGGACTTGGGTCCACATTAGCAACAAATTCACACATTCCCTCCACATGAGTAAAAATACCAAAGAAAAGAAATACCAGCCTTGCGATGCTCCATAGTGTGTGACGTTGACAGTCATCATCATCTGCCTTCTTTCTCATATACATACGCACGCATGTTCGCGCGCGCGCAAACACACACACGCACGCACACACACATTCTTTAGCGTCATCAGTTTACATAATTTCATTACATCAAGCCTCCCCCTTTCAATCCCATTTTTCTCACTCCATGACATACGTCTGTCTGTCTGCTTTCTTCCAAGCCAACACGTCAATATGGCATGATGCTGATGACAATATGATCGAATATTTTGATGGAAAGGTCTTCTTCCTTTTCTAATCAGACAGTGCTGAAACACTTGTGGACAAACACGAGTATTTCCTCTGCCACATAAGCCACTACAAAGGACACCAGCAGTTGGAATACTACATCACTCATTTCGTAAGCCTACATGTGTCCTGCATGTAGCAATCCCAGTAACTTCACAAATGATGGAAAGACTGAAAACTGCCAACATCTGAGAGATTGCCATCTCTGATCCAAACTGTGCTTGCCATCTCTGATCCAAACTGTGCTATGTCATACTGCACGTGTTAAGGAGCATCTGTCCCCTTTCAGATACCAACCCCCACCCCACCCTCTCTTTCCATAATGATTTATTAACTGTCATGTGTCTTTGACAAGCTGTCAATCAAACATGTCTCGGAAACATGATGGGTACCTTAACTCTCTATGAAGAGAGAACAAGGCCCACAATTTCACTGATCCATCATTACAGATCATAAGACTGAACACAGTCAATGTTCAGCAAGCAAAACTCAACACTGGTGTATGACAGAGAAGGGAATGTTCATTTCTTCTATTCTGAGATCCTGTCGTAAGTTTCACTGACCATCTCAGAAGAAACGTAAGCTGAAGCTAGTTTTTAAATCTTGAGACTATGCATTGTTTGTATTTATGCCATACATTTAAATGGTATAACTTTATGCCATTGCTTGGTAAAATTTGTTAAGATGATAAATGAATACTATGTTTTGACAGGATAACTTTATGCCAAGAAGAAACGGAAGCTGAAGCTAGGTTCTAAGTCTTCAGACTATGCATTGTTTGTGTTTATGCCTTATGTTTTAACAGTATAACTTTATGCCAGTGCTTGGTAAATTCTGCAAAGATGATTGATGAATACTACATTTTGACAGGAAAACTTTATGCCAATACTAGGTCAAATCTGTTGTGATGATTTATGAATACTGATGGTTGTCTTAATGCTTTGTAGTAGATGACTCTAATTAACATGTGTACTAGGACTAAGAGTATTTCAGTACCTAAATACACACCTGATTATTTGACTACTTTGAAGAGTTACTTCTCTTCAAATGTTCAGCTATTTTTTACCACTTAACCACCACACAAAACCTGAGTGAAGAACTAAAGTGGAGACTGAAAATGAAGGCTGATACAGTTATGTTAGTCTTACTTCTGCCAGCTGAGACCTCACACTTTTCTTAAAAAGTCGGAGGGCGATTGTGAGGACTCGTCATGCTGGAACCTTAGCCACACCTCCACAAACCAGATTCAGTTATCTGCACAGACCATGGGACCGTGGTGCATCAACAAAACCTGACCCAGGGCAGGATCAAAAAAGTTAAAACATCCAAACAGGATCAGTGTCAGATCAGGGCAATCAGCACATGACTGACCAGGTTACTCTGTGTGTGTGTGTGGTGTGGGGGGGGGGGGGGGGGGGGGGAGAGAGAGAGAGAGAAAGAGAGTGTTTTTTTCTTTTAAAATCCCTAGTTTAAAAAACTGGGCATCTCTCCACAAGCTTAAGAGCTAACAGATTCAAGCTGGACTTACAAAATTAGAAATGATAGTTGTCATGTTTGTGGTGACTAACATTATCCTACATATAACTGACATACAACACAAACTCCTGGAATACAACTGGAAAGATTCTCAAGGTTATTCTACAATGAATGGGGGTGATAGCAAGCACTGGCCTCAAGCACCAAGTCGCCTCTGCTAGGCAGGAAACTTCCCTTTTTCTTGGCGGGTCTTATACATCACATCATCAAGTACATCTCTAAATGGGCATAGGCACATGATAGACTTAAGATTCATAACAATAGTGAAACATAGGCCCAGATACCTTTAAATTTCCAGTCAGGAAGCGGATCAAACATTAAAATGAGTCCCAGTTAAAATACATAACATTAAAAGACAGGCTTGCATTTAAGGTGAAGGGGGATGAAAAGGAATCCTTGCACATGGTTAGTGCTCTGTTACTTTTATTGTTCCTCCAAAATGGAGGTCTGCAGGGCCAGCAAGTGTCAACTGTTTCAGTTGTGAAGAGCTCACCAGGCTTGCTACTGGATCCTGGAAAAGTGTATGATTCATTCAAAAAATTTATAAAAATCTAAAGAATCAAAAGAAAACACCAACTTCTCTGTCACACGAACATATTATTACCTTCTCCATCACAATTTGTGAAGGCTATGCAGCTTTATTTTACCTGGACTACAGTTGATCAAAATTGTGATATCCATAAGTATTTCTCATATGAGTGTGGTGTGTGTGTGTGTGTGTGTGTGTGTGTGTGTGTGTTGCAAAGCTGCACATAATCTGACGTAATCTTTACCAGTTTAAACCCAATACAGTCACCAGCTGCTGGATCAAACCCAATACGTGCTCCACAAAACAATGGTCATATTATGGAGTTGACCATCAGTTTTTGGGTCAACCTAGTGAGTGACCATTACTGAAAGCTGGCCAGCTTTCTTCAGGTCATACAACAAACAGACAAGCACACAACAAGTGTAAAGTGACGTTATTTTATTTACAAGAGACACCACAAAACTTCTGGATATTTCGGCAAAATCACCTTTTTCAACAAGTACAGGACAAGAGAGAAAAGAGATCAAAAACAATACTTCCCTTGCACAGCACAATCCGCAAATGAAACTTTTAGGCAGAATGCAAAATTTGTGAGCACAATTCAAGTGGAAGAGAGAGAGAGAAGAGAGAGAGAGAGAGGAACGAAGCAGGTAAAGGTGAAGGTTGGAGACAGTGAGTACAAAATGATCAGCTGAAAAAGTAGGAATAGTTGAGTAGTATGGAGAAGGGGGTAAAAGGGAGGGGGCAGGGGGGTAGACAAAAAAAATTATATTCAAGTGTTGTGGATAAAGAGAACAAATCAAAAGTTCATTGTGAAACTAATGGGCGGATTTGGAGAGGGAGTAGGGGGAAAAATATGTGGGGAGGGTCAGGGTGGATTTGCCGCCTATAGCATCAAACCCAAGTCTGACCCCAGAGTGGGTTACCCCACCCTGGCACCAAGGGGTGAGGGGAAAAACGGAAGTTCTCCATGAAAAAAAAAAAAAAAAAAACAAACCCTAGTCAGACGCACTAGTCCCGGACATTAAGGGAATAGGGGGAAAAACTCAAAGAGAACCCCCCCCCCCCCCCCCCCATGTGAGATGTCGAAGGAAAGTGCAAAAACCCTGTACATACACACAAACACAATTACACGCCCCCCCCCCCCCCCCCCCCCCCCCCCCCCCCCCCCCACACACACACACACACACACACACATTCACACACTGGGCCATGGGAAACCGCCCCAGGTCTAGCCTGGGGTTACTCGATTATGAGGAAACTAAGAGGGGGTGGGATGGTAATGCTGGGAGGCCACAGGGAAAGTTTTTGGGAGTAAAGATCTATGGCTGATGAGGTAGGATGGACTTATTATAATGGGAAAAAAATATATTAGAAAAGAAAGGGGGGGGGGGGGGGAAGGGGGAGGGAAAATTTAGATAAAAGCTGAATGTAGATTATTAAGCTGTGAAAAAAAAAGTGTGTGTGTGTGTGTGTGGGGGGGGGGGGGGGGGGGGGGGGAGTTGGTTACAGGAAGAGATTTATTGAAGATAACATTAGATTTCAAATGAAAGAGATGGTAAAGTAATATGTCAAATTGTGAAACGGAACTAAAGTTAGTAAAAAGTAGAAATTATACCAATGTCACTCCAAGGAAGGAGGGAGAGCAGAGAGGGGAACTTTCTAGGCTTAGCTGTGGCTATTGAACCTCTCACTTTGCCCTGTTTACAAGGATTTGTTTGCTAACCCTTATCCCTGTCCCCCCCCCCCCCCCCCCCCCCCCCCAGCCTGGAAGGGGTAAAGAAATAGTCATCCATCAAAACCATTGGGGGTGAGGGATTATGGCTTTTTTCTCTCTGAGTTTTTTTCTCTCTGAGTTTTCCCCCCTATTCCCTTAATGTCCGGGACTAGTGGAGTACTTCCGTTTTTCCCCTCACTCCTTGGTGCCAGGGTGGATGCTATTGGCGGCAAATCCACCCTGACCCTCCCCACATATCCCCCCCCCCCCTCCCTCTACTCCCTCTCCAAATCCACCCATTAGTTTCACAATGAACTTTTGATTTGTTCTCTTTATCCACAACACTTGAATACAGTTTTTTTTTCTCCCCCCCCCCCCCCCCCGCCCCCTCCCTTTCACCCCCCTCTCCATACTACTCAACTATTCCTACTTTTTCAGCTGATCATTTTGTACTCACTGTCTCCAACCTTCACCTTTACCTGCTTCCTTCCTCTCTCTCTCTCTTCCCCTTGAATTGTGCTCACAAATGCATTCTGCCTTTTAGTTTCATTTGCGGATTGTGCTGTGCAAGGGAAGTATTGTTTTTGATCTCTTGTCCTGTATTTGTTGAAAAAGGTGATTTCGCCGAAATATCCAGAAGTTTTGTGGTGTCTTTTGTAAGTAAAATAACGTCACTTTACACTTGTTGTGTGCTTGTTTGCTTGTTGTATGTTTCATCTTTTTTCTTCGGGTCAGCCAAATAGGGGACCACTTTTTTGTTCTTCTTTAATTGCTGGATTTCCAGCATCAATGAATAGGATAGGGTTCTGCTTGTCTCCCCATCATTTTTTTTTTTTTTTTTTGCTTCTCTAACTTTTTTGTTTCTTTTATTTTCTTCTTCTTTTTTCTAAATCCTCATGGAAAATAAATTCTGCTTCCATACAATTTTCTTGAAACAAATGATTTCACAATTGAAGTACGCCATGTTACACTAGGAAGAAACTTAAGGATCAGCGGGAATGGCAAAACTCTCCAGAGAAGAAAACTCCCTCAGGCACCAAACTCCTACCATGCTAGTGAGGGATTCGAACCATCAATTGATGGGCATACTTTGGAGTTGCCATTTTAGACGGGTGTGTTTTCCACATCTCAGGTTACTTGTTGTGAGTTTGGAAAAATAAAAGTTTGAGGAATGTATGAACTTCACTTTTGCTCCTCCTCAATCCAGCTCGAACTCTTGTCAGTTGTCTCTCTCCCAGCTTCCAAGTTCTTAGAGGTAGGTGTGCGTGCGTGTGTGTGTGTGTGTGTGTGTGTGTGTGTGTGTGTGTGTGTGTGTGTGTGAGCGCGTGCATTTGTGCACAGGCGTGTGTGCGTATGCGCGTGCATGAACTCAAAAAGTGAATGCTCCAAGGCTTTGCTTACGGAGTCAAGTATTTACAGAAGGCCCACTTAGACTGTTTTGTGAATTTTTATTATGTCTGAAACAAATCTTAAATAAATGTTAGCGAACCGCCCAGAGAACGTGGACAAACGAGTCACAAGACGAAACACAACGCGTTTCGACCTCTTAGGTCTTCATCAGGTGAGATATAAACGAATAAAACAACGAAAATTCACTTAGCTTTGATCGCTTCAGATCACTTCGCAGGGTTCAGCGCAAGGAAGAAGGCGTTGAATAAGTTAGTTTAACTTCAAATGCTGGCTCAAACTTATGCAACGCCTCCAAACGCTTGTATATTGATTATATGATGATTTAGAGCAAAATCCTAATTGGGGCGTCTGAAAGTTGATTTACCTTCTTTTCTTTCATATGCCCATCAGGGCACATGCCAGGTGGTTCAAAGAAGACAGTTTGAAATAAGGAATGGAACTTTTTGGGAGAACCATAAACAGGGTCACGGATGAGTGAGAAGGCCTAAAATGTGATGTCAGCATGTATTTGATGGTTGTGAATGATGTCATCAGTAGAAATTCCCCAGAACAAGTGAAATGATCGATTAGGGTTGTTCTTTTTGATCACCTATTAGTTTAACTTCAAATGCTGGCTCAAACTTATGCAACGCCTCCAAACGCTTGTATATTGATTATATGATGATTTAGAGCGAAATCCTAATTGGGGCGTATGGCCAGTGGTTAGTTAATCAAGAGCATTACTTCCCTTGCAAGCATGGCGGACAAACGAGAATCAAGTAACCACGCTAGCTTATTTTCCCTGGACTATTGTCGATGACTGCGCTTTTGTTTGATTTAATGATTCTGATCATATGAAAAGTAGCAACAGGTGAATTACCAGTATCTGTGTACCTTATACTTTTTCTTTGCTGCTTTGCAGTGCGCCAAAAGAATGCCGACCAGAAGAGAGTTCTCGACGAAGTGTCTCGGCGCCGACGGCAGAGGAAAGCTCTCGAGGCGTTGGAATCGGACAACTTTTCCGAAGATCCACATGCAGACCTGAAGATGAGCAAGAAGGCTCCAAAGTTTGAAGAAGCCATGGAGATTGCTGGTAAAGGAACAAGACGTCATTGACCTGTCATTCGATTGAATTTTTTTTTTCAACTCCACCCCACCACCCCCTCTCCTTCCCCCAACTTGTAATCTAGGTCGTGTTTTTGTTTTTGTTTTGTTTCATTTTTGCAGTGACACTCTCCAGCATGGTAAGCTCTTTTTCACTAGTTCCATTTCATAATTTTTGCCAGTGTTGTTAGCATGATGGAAGTTATGATTATCTTTTTTAAATCTAGCCTCCCACTTTTCTGGATATTTCTAGATTTCAGTGAAATGTGAAGATGAAAAACTATGAGAAAAAATATTCCAGTTAAAGGAAATTCATTGAATAAGAAAAAAAATGGCAGTGGAATTGGCAAAGTGCTAGTCACTTTTTGGTATGCTAGCAGACAATACTGACATCACAGTATCGTGAACTTCTGTATGAGAGGAGGCTGTTGCCAATTTA
The DNA here is from genome assembly GCA_033310375.1 of Conus canariensis. Taxonomy (NCBI): domain Eukaryota; kingdom Metazoa; phylum Mollusca; class Gastropoda; order Neogastropoda; family Conidae; genus Conus; species Conus canariensis. Next base: position 56,527,762 of record CM065732.1, read on the forward strand.
TTTGACTGACTTATAAATAGTTAAACAATATCATGCTCTGATACCATGTGTTAGGTCAGTTCTGCAAAATGTGAAATAAGGACAAGAGCTCTGTGAACAAATGCTCAAAAAAGTGAATGTTGCACTACTAGATGCTCAGATTTGCATCAGACTTAACCATTTTGAAGGCAAGTTTATAAAATTCTCTGGTCTAGGGAAGGGAATTGTGCCCCTCCCCTCCTCTCACCAACCTTAAAATTTGGTGATTTTTTTTCTGTTTTCTCAGAGGGAGTCATGATTGTCATGATTAACTCTGGAATTCAGTCTGTGGGTAGTGAAGATAAAGTTGATTTGATCAAGTGTTTCACCACATGATTTATTTCATGTCATTTTTCAGGACTTTTTGTGAAGTGAGTGTGTTGGCTAAGCGACTTGTGGTTGCTGGCAAACTCTCATTTTATAACCCAAATCCTGTTAGTTACAGAAAGTTTCTGTTAGTTACAGAAAATTTCTCAGTCTCATCCCACCATCCCTGATCACCAGTCATTGGCCTCAAGTCCAGTTTTGACCTTCTACTTTACCAAGAAAGCAAGGAACTCTGTTTAGGAGTTTTATTGACAGTGTCTTCTAACTTGTATTCAACTGATTTATTGTGGTAGGTTTGCACTAAGAACTTTGTAGCAGTGTTCATGCACAGTTGTTTCAATTGCAGTGATTCTGCTGTAGGTTTTGTATGTTGTTGGTAAAGGGTTACACCCTTCTTTTGGCTATTCCATGCTGGAGTTCTGTATTATCTATGCTAAAATGGACACTACTTTTTTCATTTCATTTATGGTGCTTTCTAAATACCAATTTCTTTCATCTTTACAGAGGAAAAACTTTTTAAAATTTTAAGCTACAATATAATGACTGAGAAAAAAAAATCCAAAAGCTACCATATAATATGTAATGGTTGATTTTTTTTTTTAATCCAAACTTTGTGATAAACATTGCAATCATCTGTCTTTTGTGATAAACATTGCAACTCATCTGTCATTTGCTGTAGGACCAGGTATAAAGAAGAAAAGAAAGTCCAGAATAGACTTCAAACAGCGCTACCGCAAGACATTCGCTTCAATGCTGGAAGAAGAGGTAAGCTACCATCACACTGTATTTGGTTACAGATAAAACCTTATAAAAAGAACCAGCCACTGTGGTCCAGTGATTAACATCATGCACTTCTGACTGAGAGATCATGGACTTATGGCTCATCAGTTATTTACTTTGGGTGGTTCGCCCCAGTCGAGTCCTACCCAGAGTTATGTGTGAAAGGGGCTCAAATGAGAAGACAATGAAGGACCATTTTACCTACATACTAGATATGTTTCTGTTCAAACTTTCAAACTAGCTGTACAGGTTTTTATCTGATGACATTAGACTAGGATATGATGAAAAATCAGAAAGGAAGCAGGTATGTCCCTTTCAAATACTCTTCAATGAGAATGAACCCCTTAGACCGATCATCTTTATCCTTACTGATCAACATTGAAAAAAAAAAAAAAACTGTTCCCCTGCTTATGTTGTCATTATAAATTGTTGTCCACATCCATGAGCCATAATGAGTTACTGTCGCAAGACTTCATCGGTATTGGTAAGTTCATGGGTCAGAAAGGGATTCAATTGATGGTTCCTGAGTCTGTTGGCCTTAAACAGGCACCACTCAACACCAGCGAAAGTGATTCAGCTGCAGTGCAGTGTCTCCTGAGGTTGGCTGCTTTATTTGACTTAATATTGAATACACCTCATGGAGTGCTGAGGTTTCGGCATGACATTCTGGAGCATGGGTTTGTGAAAGATGGCCAGAATGATCAGCCTGGGAGTATTGTCGTGAGGGGATTTGGAAGCTTATACAAAAAAAGAAAGCATGAAAAAAAAACCAGATATGGAAGAGAAGAAGGAAATAAGTGGTGAAAGGCTGATTCTTCACCATTTATTTTCATGTTTTAACTCCAGCATGCAGTCACTGTACTTAAAGGGGGGGGGTGGGTGGGGGGGGGGGGGAATGTTTAAAATAGATTCAGGGAAGCAAACGCGTACAGAAATTGAAAAATGAACTTGAAGGACAGGTCTGAAAGGAGTGTATGACCAGATCACCTTACCACATCCATCTTCCCCATGTTCCACTTCCCTTTCCCTTCAAGAAGTGCTAAGAGCTGGACTGATCATTGAGAAAGAAAGAAAGAAACATCTTTCGGATTATCATTTATCACAGCTTGTTATGAAATTTGTTGCTATCAACCGTTCTCGCCATTTCTGCTGTGAGCTTAAATGGTCAGTTAGATTATAAACAGCACGACCAGATCCAACTGTTTACGCCTTGCTTTTCAGCAAATATTGGGTCAGGAAGAAACTCCCCATGTGTTATTAGGTAAATAAACTTTGTGTGTTGATCCGCTATTCACAGAAAATAACTTAGTAATTTGCAGTTCACTGCAGACGCCTTTCTTTTCAGCAAATGTTGAACCGGGAAGGAGCAACCTACTTCTCTGCATGTGTGCCACCGTCCACGCTGCCAGAGCGACATTTCTGTGCTGTGTGTGGCTTCCCGTCCAATTACACATGTGTTCAGTGTGGAGCACGCTTCTGCTGCATCAAGTGCCTTGGAACCCACCAAGATACACGGTAAGTCCTGATGGAGCATATGTAAAGAAAGTCGCTGTATTTGTTTTCTTTTCCATCTTATCAGAGTCATCCTTCTTATGCCCCCCATCCCCACCCCCTTCTCTCTCCGGCTGCATTATTTTCTTAATTCCAGCTCCCCCAAACACAACTAGTCCAAGTTTGTGCTGTTGCAGCCCCAGCACCAGCAATCCAAAGGGAGCAATCAGTGTCAAGTTGTCATGAGGCAACACACCCTGCAATGCTGCTGAATCACTTTGACTGTGTTTAGTGGTCTCTACTGTGATCCAGCTCATATGCAGGACACAAAGCACTTAGCCCCCGGCTGAGGACAATAATTTCTTATTCACGGAGCTAGTGTGATTGAGCATCCCTCTCTGGAGGGCACCACCATGTGACAGACCCCATGAACTTGTCCTTAATACTGATGACTTCCGTTAACTCAATACAGGCATGGACATGCTGCATGAATCAAAACTGAGATCACCATGAGAACAGGGTATAATTGTTTGTTAATGATGATCCACAAAAATAAGGATAATGAAGACTATGTTGTGAGCTCCATGCTAGCAAGAAAGTACAAGAGAGGGCTGTACTCAACGTGTTTCATAATAAATCCTGGCATCGATCAGGCCTGAGATATTCAGAAAACCAAAGCATTGGTAAAAAAAAAAGATTTAAGCAGACTCTCAGTGATGCTTCCACTATATGGACGAAACTCCACTATATGTATGGTTACAGCCTTCCCATGTTAGCTCATATGCATTCACCCCTGGGCAAGAACTGTCTGGAGCTGAAAAATTTCACAAATAATTGCCTCTGAGGGGAATCAAATCTACAACTCAGTCAACTAGTCCACAGCGCTAAGCACTACACTATGGTGGCTTATCATAGCTATGCGTTTGTTTTTCTGTTTGAATAATATGGATTTTTATGTTTTATATGAATCATAATTATATGGATCACTGCCTATACTGATCTTGATGTTTCCACCTAACAGTTTGGTCTGTTCATTTGCTCCCAACTACAAATTTTACAAATTTTTTGTGAACAGATTCTTTTATTGTTGAAAAAAAAATTGGATCAATAGTTGGTTTCTTAAATTCATTGAGAAACTCTTGAATTGCTGAACTGGAATGGGGTATAGGACCATTGCTGCTTGAGAAGAGACAGGGAAGTGAAATCTGACCAGACATTTCCTGGTGTCATGCTCTGATGATTGTCAAGCGATGAAAGGCAATGATAAGCCAGAATTTGGATCTTCTTAATGTGTTTGTTGATCAGATGACTCCCACAGTTTATTGGTTTGAGCAAGGAGGGGGGTCAGTCAAAGGAAATGTAGGCTGAAGAGGAGTGGGGAGGGATGAGAGCAGGGATCAAAAAGGAACCAGTGTGAAACTAGTCAGGGGTTTAGCCAAGTGTACCTTCATTTTTCCCATCGTCTTTCTGCTTAGTAATTGTTTTAGCATTCCACTCACAGTGAAACATATTCTTTTAGATTGTTGGGACTTGCACGATGTGAGATATAAACACTTTACAGCAGACTCCATGAAAACCCTGTTCAGAGATGTCCTACCTGACGTGATCTTTGAATTTCTGAAAGAGATTAACATTTTTCATGTGATCTAAGATTTTAATGAAGAAAGATTTTTTAACGAAGTTCTGGTACGTTTTTAGAAGATGTATTTTAAAGAAATGTATGAAAGGTTCTTTTTTTTTTTTTTTTTTTTTTTTTGATGACTTGTGAGTTAATTTTAACATGGTGACAGCCCTGATATGCCCTTTGCTGTCGGCTGGGCTATAAGCAACATTACCTTACCTTACCTAGCACTTCAAAGATAGAAATGTATACATGTTCAGTCCTTCCTCTCTTCATGCTTAAATAAAACATTCATTGGTAAATGAAAACATCATAGCTTTCCTGGACATGAATGTCTTTTGTTTTTCTTTTGCCTAGACATGTTCACTGTTGCAGGTAGGAAAAGCAAAGCAGAAATAAATCACTGGAAACAGCCAAGCCTGTATGCTTAATAATTACAGCGAATCTGTTCAAATTCTGTCCCCCTGTCCTGAACACGCTGAACTTTCACCTCTTCTGCCTCTGTCTGTCAAGACCACTATACCCACTGGGTTCTTCTTATGTTGCAGGTGTCTGAAGTGGACGGCGTGAGGGAGTGAAGGAGAGTGGAAAGCTACAAGAGTGCAGTTGGAACACACAACCGAACGACCGGTTCCAGAAAGGACGAAGCTGAGAAGGATTGGTGGATGCAGCTGCCGGTTTACCACAAAAACCATGTGGATGGACTGTTTGGCCTTGTGATTACAACCCAGCGTGGGGTGAACCAGAAGATTGGTTGTTTGCTGTGGAAATCTCACACATTGCAGGGATAGAGAAAATAGTTTATGAAAGGCAATAGAATCTGTGCCTGTGTCCCCCATGTTTTTGGAAGAAACATGCTTTCTTATTTCCTGAAGACCTGAAAAAGGGTTAGAAAACTATCCACTGGCCGGCAAAATTCTGAGACGGGTGAGGCGATGTTCTGTTTGTTTGTTTTGTTTTAATTTATCATGAAAGCACTTGGAGATCTGTTGCAGTTAAGGATTTCTATTCTTAAAGCAACCTTTGCCATACATCACCAAAATTTGCATGCCATACATCATGGGTCTTCAGGACCTCGATTTTTTTTGTGAAGGAACAAGATTGACTATACATCATTGGTCTTTTGAAACTCTTACATTTTCTGAAGGACTAAAGTTTTGACATACGTTGCTGCCTTGGCTTAAGGCTGTGTCAGGCCAGTTGACATAAGCTAGAACACCAAGGCTACATCAAAATGTTGTTATGCTCTGCATAGTTACGCGGGGATTGTCTTCAGTTGTGACAAGCTCCTAGCATAACATTATCAGTCTCCAAAATCCCCGAAGTCGGAGTGTGGCTGCCCACGTGACGGGGTAATCGAAAACAGTCACACACGTAATGTTCTCATCCCCAGCTGATGCATTTGTACCATAGTGTTCAAGTCCTTCGGCTGTTCGGATGATCCCTGGAGTCTTTTAGCCAGGGTACGACAACAACAACAACAACAACAACATATGTTGTAGGTCTCAAGGGACCCACACTTCTTCTGAAGGAATAAAGCCTGGCTATGCTTTTGCTTTCTGTTTACTCTTTTGTTGACAAAAAGAGTAATGGTACAGATGCACGACTGTGCTTTGTTGACAAAGTCATAAAAGGTTTTGGAGATGCCTTCAAAATAGATGCAGTTATCAAGTGAAAATCATGACAATGGACCTTTAAATATCCACGACCAATGGCGAAGGTGAAAGTAATCCAAAACAGAAGCATTGTAGGTCTCTAGAACAGTTCATCTTACTTCATCCGCTGTCTGAGAGCTATCAGTGTTGGTTACCTTAGGGTCTTCCACCAAAAGAAGTTCTGCTTGGCCACCAAGTGCGGTAGTTTACGACAACCAGAAATGCCTGTAATGATTCAGTTTGTGTTTGTAGAATCTCAGATTTCCATTATTGCTTATTTGAAGTTTTAGGCAATGCAAGCATTTCTCCAGGTCCGTCCTGCAACACGCACCTGCATTAGCTGATAACCCTAGACCTTGACATCGGCTTGCTGCAGGCGCTGAAGAGAGAGTATGGCATGAAGGGCCACTGACTCTCGAAGAATCATTCTTGAATATGGTTATCTGTGTGACAGGACTGTACTTTATGATACCTGTTTTTCATTATCTTTTGGTCATGTATGCGTGTGTTTTTACATGGTATGGTGCAGGCAAAATGCATTGTTGGTCAGAAAATTTAGAGGATGCTGGTAAAAATTCATAATGATGTAAGAATTATTTCCCCTATGATGTTATGGTGCTATGCATACCTGTTTTCCATGATTCCATGTATTGTCTCGTTTTGGTTACCACCAAATTATTGGGAACAGTTTTAGGAGACAAAATCAGAAATGTCTTTTAAGACATATCTAAAAACAATATATTTTCATGTAGATCAAATAAAAGGAGGCAGAGCATGCTGTCAAAGTATTGTGAGAGTAGAAATTGGTGAAATGGGATCTTGAAATAGTTTGGAGTTTTAGCCCTCCAGGCAATTTTCATGCATGATTGGAGTCAGGGCCTTCACTTCCGCTGTAATAGTTAAAATGTCAGATGGAGATTGAACCCTTAAGTTCACTGCCATGAGTCCATTCGATGCAGAACACAGCCTTACAGCCTTATAGTGACTTTTGTTTCACTTTTTGTTCATTTTTTTTTTGTGGGGGGGAGTATTCCACTCATTTATGGGAGACTTTGAAGTTTGGTTATGGTGTGTGTGTGCGAGTGTATGTGTGTGTGCATGCGTGCGTGCGCACATGCATGCAAGTGTGTGTGTGTGTGTGTGTGTGTGTGTGTGTGTGTGTGTGTGTGTGAGCTTAGAGGGTGAAAGTCTTCAAAAATACAGATATGTACTATTAAAAATCATGAGACAGAGAAAAGCAACAGATTGTCTTTTGTGACAGTGTTGGTGAAGAAAGGGTGTGTTTGAACAGATTTGACAATGACTATGTCGTAGCTACTCATGCACATTCATCAGTCATCACATTTCCAGAGAAACGCAATTGCTGCACACATTTTCTGATGACATGGAAGAAGTGCTGATTAAACCCCTCATGATGTGATATTAAGTGATCACAAAAGAAAAGAACGCTGCCTTTGAACAGGAATTAAACCAAAATAAGGTTCACAAACATAAAAACTCAAAAGAGGATCGCCCATGATGCTCCCAAAACGTCAGCGTGGAATTGATAATGGTAGTGGTGGTGATGTGTATGTGTGTTAGTATGTTTTAATCAGACCAGTTTTCTTTTTGTAATTTGATATTTACATTGGAAGAATATGGAATAATTGCTGAATTTTTCTTCTTTTTTTTTTTTTTGCACCATAAGTTTTTTTCTTTAATTTTTTTTTTCAACAGCTATAACACAAACTGTTTTACATTAATTGAAAAGTTCTTATGCAGAAACAAAATACGCTAGCGAGAATGCAGCTTGCAAAGTTTCAATTATGTAGGATTGTTTACTCCCAAGCCTTTTTCAGTTGAATGAGATCAAGTTGCTGTGCCTCCAACATTAGTCTTTTTGGATTAGATCGGCAAAGCAAGTGCAGTTTCGCATTTGTTTACAATCTTTAATCATGGAATGACACACATTAATCAACACATTTATGGAAAACTTGAGTTGTATTTATTAGAACAGGTACTTGACATACAGAAAAAGAGCAACCAAAAAAAGAAAAAAGAAAGTCATAATGTTGGTCAAAATTGGTATAGTATGTATGGCCTAAAATAAAGTATACACTATTGATTCTATGGTGCAGATTTGTAGAATTTCTGCTGAACATATTTACTCACTTCAGAGATAATTTAGTCCATGTAAGTTTTTTGTTTGTTTGTTTTTAAACTGCAAATGACAAAAAGATTGTGTCCTTTGTTTCCACTCAGCTAGTCAAGAGAGGTGACCTAAATCTGTTGGATTATTCTCAATTGGTCTTTTTTTTATCAGTCTGTGGTTTCCACTTTTCAATAGTCTTAAGTGCTGGAAGTAGAAAAGAATGTTTACCTCTTGTTAGTTGATCTCACCTCTCCTCAGTACCAATCACCCACGTCCCATCAAGAATGACCCTGTTTCATTCCCACACAGTTTGTTTTGAAAGGCATGAGTGACAAGGAGGGGAGCTGGAAATTGTCTGCTGAAATGAAGAGGCCCCCATTTGCAAAGTGCTTCAATTCAAATTGTGATTAATTTAGCTTGTTTCAAGTGTCACGACGAATGATGGTGATATAATATTATCCATTTATAATGTTTGTCGAAAATTTAGTGGTTCAGTTCGTACTGAATAAAGCTAGCTCAGAAAGCATAGTTGGTTCAGTTGGTGTGTTTGCTGCATTCTCGTCAAACTTCAGTGGCAGTGTGTGACATGGCTCAGAGGTGGGGTGAGTGCATGTCATTGTAGGATTGATTTCAGAATGCTGAGGTACCACACTGGTCAGTTATGAATGTTCACGACATGACAGAGAAGCAGATTCATGGACAGCAAACTACATCCACGGCTAGATTTTTATATAAGATTTGCGATTTTGGGAAGGGGGGGGGGGGGTTCAACTGTACCCCAGTTTCATAAGTTACCTAGTGATTGTAGAAATCGATTTGAAAGTTACACACATGTTAGTTTTAACAAGTGGCATTAAATCTATCCATACATATGCTAATTCAATCGCAAGCAGATTCTAGGCCACATTATTTTCGTTACAACTTGAAATGCAGGCGATAGATCAACTAGGAAAAAAAAACAACCAAAGGAGATTTAAACAGAATACTGTAATCTTACCATAAACCAAGAGACCCTTGCAGCTCTTCAGTCTCCCCTCAAATACCTAGAGGCTTCACCAAGTAATGAGGTCTTTGCAAATGCTTTGTCTTTGCTAGTGATACTACGTCATAATAACAAATGCTGAAAGATTCAGCTGCCTTATTTCTGCAGGCAGCACAAGCTATCATTATTCTGTCGTGATTACAAACACACACCCCACCCCCCACCCCTCCCCCCAAAAAAGGACAACAATTTTTATTCAGTAAAAGAAAGCATGCCCTTGCATTCATAAATGCACGCGCACATGACAAATGTCTTTCTTCTACAAAGAAAAACAATCTTTGTAGCTGAAGTTCTAAAACAAATATATGAAATAATACAAGTGATATGGATCAAAATCTTATGAAAATTATGACAATTGTAAAAGATAATTGTTAACAAAGAGAGCACTAGGGAGAGCACAGGTCTCCGTCAACATTGAATGGATCCAGCACCCACACCCTTTGATCCAGAGCCACACAAATATTCAGTGGGTTCATTCTTGGGCCACATACAATCTTTCTACTGTTTTTTGTTAAAACTGTTTCAGAGTTTTTCAGAAATCTTGCTGATGGAGAGACAAAAAAATCAAACAGACATATGTGAAAACATAACATTGTCAGAGGTAATAAAATTCGGTAGATCACATGAATAGCTGTTCAGACCAAAAGAGCATATAAAGAAAACTATGGACAGAACGAAAACAAATGTAGATATGGACAATGAAATGCACATATTTTCTTTATTTAAGAACAAACAAAAGCATACTAAACAAAGCAACAACAAAAAAGAGGGGGGGGGGGAGGGGCAAAGTAAAAGTCTGGATCTGAAGATATGTATTAATAAGTTATTTATTATACATATTCTCAGATCAGAATCTTATATAAATACTGCACTGCAGTTCAAGTCCAGAAGAGATAGAACAAATTCAACTGCATGGAATAGCATATTGCCGTGATGATTTACAAGAGGATGAAGTGATTCTGTTATCATAGTTTACCATAGAATGCAGTTCAAGTCCAAAAGAAAGAACAGATTCAGCTGCATGGAATAGTATATTACTATGATGATTTACCGAGAGGATGAAGTGATTTTGTTATAATAGTTCACCATTGGATGCATTTGAGCTTGTGGGTGGGGGGATGGGCTTGGGGGGTGGGGGTGGGGGGGGGGGGCTTAAAAACTCCAGAGAGAAAATGAATGGTTTGGCTGTAACTGGGATAGGCACCTAAGATGACCAACTATACGAGAAAACACCTGCCTTCCCTCTTCTTCCCCTCATCCCTACTCGTGAGATATCAAAAGATGAAGAGACCCCTCCCCTTTCACAAGCATAAACTGGTGCTGTTAGAGAGATATGCTTCATTCTGTGGTGAGTATAGCTGACTTTGTTCCAATGTCCTTTTCAATCCAGCTTCGCATGGTCCAGAACCCCTCTCGTTGCACCTCCCTCCCTCTCCCCCACACAGCTTCCTTGTTAACATAGTGCAGTTCCACAAGGGAACACACCACACACCCTCGCACATAGATACACACAAACAAACTGAGGAAGAGAGAGAGAGAATATGTGACTGCTCTGAACAATATATAATGATTTGTCATGAGCATTAAGAGATGGTGTAGGCAGAGTTTGCTAAGCGTTTGTATGCATGCATGTACACACACAGAAATAGATATGTAGACCTAAAACATCTGAAGGTACACATGGAGGCACAACCAAGTGCTCAAAGAGATTGTACAAGTAGTCTGGGCTAGTACCAACACCACGAAAGGGAAAATCAGGACTCCAAAAGCACCCGCAACATTCTTCACGGCAGGAGGCAGCAAATCATGGCCAAGAACAACAGTGCCACTCGAAACATGCAGGCAGAGTCTGCTGGACGGGGCAGATGACTGGGAGTGCAATGCAGACCTCCCCGAATGGAAGAGTCACCCAGAGATCATCAGCAAGAGTGGCATGAGACCAGACATAGTAGTCCACTCTAAGTCAACCAAGCAGCTGATCATGATCGAGCTCACGGTGCCATATGAGAACAGAATGGAGGCAGCTCAAATCTACAAGACTGAAAAGTATGCTGATCTGGCAAACAGCCTGAGGAGAGAAGGCTATCAGGTCAAAGTCCTCACTGCAGAAATTGGAGCTAGGGGGTTTGTAGGAACGTCTGCATACAGCCTCATGAAACAGCTCTCAGTTGCAGGGAAGGAAAAAACCAGAGCCCTGAAAGCAATGGCAGAAGCGGCAGAGAGGTGTTCAAGCTGGATCTGGTCAAGGAGGAACAAAAGTGAACTTCATAAGGCTTAATTTCCCTACAAATATCAGGTGTCCCTGTGGCTCTGTGGTTAAAGCGCGAGTCATTAAGTGGAAAATGAGCATGTCCAGAGGGTCATGGGTTCGAATCCCAGCCATGGCTCGTCCCAAGATGGGAAAAAAAGGGGCAGCAGAGGGACATCCGGAGTCATGAACCGGGTGTGGCCCAACCCCCTAGAGTGTCAGGAGATAAGGGCCGAAACACTTGCTTGAAGGGGGCTTCTCTTCTGAGGACTCTCTGCTGCCACGCTCTCCACGAGTTTCTTTCTACTACTCTGACCTGTCCTCTTTGAGGCAGATTAAACTGGCCAGTTACCTGAACAAACAGTGTGAAGAAAACTGTCAAGGCAGAGCATGTTCATGATCCAGAACTATCTCTGTGAGCTCAGAATCAGAAGGATGATGGATGAGCAGCCTTGTTAAGATCAGAGAGAGTATTTCAGATGGTGGAATCATCTTGATCTTCCCCATTATGACGCTCACTCTCCAGTTAGAATGAAAGTCTTGCTTCACAATATCCTATAAGAGTGATAGCAGACCAAAATTTGATTTGGATCCGAAACATCAACATCTCTGAAAACAAGTTCATCGAAATCTGCCCATCATGAAGAAGCATTCTAGAAGTAGAACAGAAAGGGGAGCAGAAAGCACAACCTTGAACAAGTTTGCACACTGTCTGGAATTTACATCAATTTCGTGGACCTATCGCAGCCAGGAAGAACATCATCAAGTCACACAAATCCTGAAACTGGCCTTTTTCTCTTCGCTGGTGACGTGGGGAGAAGATGACAAGAAAATCTGCCACTCCCTGCATGAAAAAAAAGGGGAAGAAATGATCCTCAGACAGCGGGAAAAACTGAAGATCATCCTGTCTCACCTGCTCCGCTCCAGAGACATCATGTTTCCAAGGTTTCCTGGTATGGGTATATTAGGAGGTATTTTCCTTTCTTTGTTTTGTGTTGGAGACGTGTGTGTGTGTGTGAACTTGAACCTGACTTTAGGGCGTAGTAAGCCTCGCGGCTTTTTAGATGCCCTAGTCTTTCTTGTTTTCTTTAGATTTTCTTCAGTATGGATTGCGCATTTTCATTTTTCGTGACAATGGTCACGCATCATATTTGAACTTTTTGTCCGTAATACCTTTTTCTTTTTCCAGGAGGTCTTTAAATAGATTAATGTTTTTTGCAGTTTTTGCTACTTTTGTTAATTTGTTCCAACTAGGAGCAATCCTATTTGAAAAAGAATTTTTTCTAACATTGCTGGAAACTTGTTTTATAAATATCTTTTGATAGAAATTTCTTGTTCTTTCGTCACTCACTAATGTGAAAAAATTTTCCTTTTCTATATCATCTAAACCATTGAATATTTTATATGTTTGAATTAGATCACCCCGTAGTCTTCTAAATTTCAATGATGGCAACTGTAGTTTTCTTAACCGATCCTCGCAGCTTAAGTAGCTGATACTTTTTATTAATCTTGTTGCTCTCCTTTGTACTTTCTCTATACTGATAGATTGTTGTTTTAGTAATGGGTGCCAGATAGTATTTCCATATTCCAAGTGGGGTCGAACCAGAGTCTTGTACAGTCGAGTGGTGTATCTTTGTCTCTATAGGTCAAGGATCTTTTGATAATACCTAGCATCTTATTAGCTTTAGCGATGGCATTTCTAATATGTCTGTCGAACTTCTGTCTATAGTCAAAAGTCACCCCGAGGTCTTTCTCCTCCTCACTTTTCTCTAACGTTACAGATTCACTACCATTCTTTATGTTGTAATTGTAATTACGGTTTTTATTTCCATAATGAACTACTTTTACATTTACTTGCATTAAGGTAGAGGTTCCAGGTGTTACTCCAATCTATTATTCCAGGTGTTACTCCAATCTATCAATCTATCCAAATCCCTCTGTAGTTCATCTTTATTATCGGTAGTATTATAGATTTTTGTATCATCTGCAAATATTTTACAATTGCATTCAATCTCATCGGGTAAATCATTTATGAATATGGTAAACAATATTGGACCCAGTATACTTCCCTGAGGAATTCCGCTCAGCACCTGAGTTTCTCTTGAGAAGGCCTCTCCCACTCTCACCTTTTGTACTCTATTTTTTAAGAATCCTTCAACCCATTGTAAAACATTACCCGTAATACCATATGATTGCATTTTGAGTAAGAGCCGTTCATGAGGTACCGAATCAAAGGCTTTTTTAAAATCTAGGTATATCACATCAAAGTTATTTCCATCATCAATCTGAGGTGAAATCTTCCATAACTTCTAGTAGATTGGTTACACATGATCTATTCTGTCTGAAACCATGTTGATTTTTAGAGTAAAGTGCCATATCATTCATGTGATTGACAATAGAATCTCTAATAAATGACTCCAGTACTTTACCTAAGATGCAAGTTAAGCTTACAGGCCGATAATTACCTGGATCACTCTTTTTGCCTTTTTTAAATAAAGCTGTCACATTTGCTGTGCGCCAATCTTTCGGAACTGTTCCTGTGTTAATTGACTTGTTGAATAAGATACTAAGTGGTCTTGACAATTCCATCTTAAGTTCTTTTAAAACATAGGGTGCCAATCCATCAGGTCCAAATGCTTTATTAGTTTTTAATTTACTCAGCTTATCTTGTATCGCTTCAGGTGTTATGATTACTTCTGTTAATGTAATATCATTAGATCTAGAACCCACTTCTATATTTGGTAAGTTGGTTAAATTCTCTTTTGTAAAAACACTTATGAAAAAGTCATTCAACATATTAGCTTTCTCCTCATTTGTTTCTGCAATGTTACCATCATCTTTACATAGTGGTCCTATGGAAGAGTGTACTTGGGTACTTTGTCTTACATGCCTCCAGAAGCTCTTTGGGTTTTCCTTACATTCTTTTGCTATTTTTCTTTAATAATTCTGTTTAGCTTTTCTTATTTCTCTTGTACATTCATTTCTAGTTTTTAAGTACTTTTGATAATCAATACCGTCTTGTGAATTTAAGTATCTTTTATACAATTGGTATTTATTTTTTATTTTTCTCAAAACATGTTTTGACATCCACTGTGGTTTTATACTCTTTCCTGCCTTAATGTTCTTTTTCTTCGGGATATTTTCTTCCATTAGCTCATAAAGTTTATCCTTTATGATTTTCCAACATTCTTCAGTATCAACATTATCCAATTTTGACAAGTCAGTTTCTTTCAACTCTTCTCTCATTCTATCATAATTTCCTCTGTGATACATGTATCTATAATTCTTATCTTCCTTTGGTATTTCTAAATTTATGTACATATGAAATATCAATACATCATGGTCACTTTTTCCAATTGGGCTAAGATGTTCAATGTCTGATATTAAGTCTTCATTGTTTATTAAAATCAGATCGTCTAAAGTTGGCCTTTGTCCATCCCTCTTCCTAGTAGGTTTGCAAACACACTGAATCAAATATGCATCTCTGATACACTCAATGAATTCATTTTCATAGCCACTAGCTCCTTCACTTAGCCAGTCAATATTTGGTAGGTTAAAATCTCCAACTATGCAAATATGGTCAAAATTTTGAATTATTTGTTGTCTAAGAAGTTGTTGTAATTTATTCTTATTATCTTGTCCTGTATTTGGGCTTTTGTAAATACAGCCAATGAGTACTTTCTTTTTCTCTTTTGTAACATATTTGCACCATACACTCTCATCAAAAGTCTCATTATTCAATTCCTCACAAGGTTGTGAACATAAACTTTCCTTTACATATATTGCTGTACCCAACAGTGGGTTGGCATTTATATAACAGTCGAATCCAGGGATGTGGTACTCGGCTATATTAATCTCCTTTTGTTTTTTTGCTTTAATTTCTGTTAATCCAATAATATTAGCCCTCTTATCCTCGATCAATGAAATAAGTTCAGATTTTTTTTTAATTCAGAAGACTATCCAAATTTGTATAAAGCACTGTACAACCATTCTTTTCTGTACAAGTTTGATCCTTTGAACTCACTTTAAAACTATTTACATTAAAACTATTTACATTCTTTTGTCTAGTCTGTCAATGTGCCCCATTTCCCTGTCCTGAACTTTCACCTGTTTTGTTCTCTGAGGACAATGGATTTCTCTTGACAATCTTTCCTGTTCTGTAGAAGATGAAGGCGAGGACAAACCTGAGACGCCTGTGCTGGATGATTACTTTTTGGTAATATTTCCGTTTACCAATTCTCAGGTTTTGTACCATCTTTTATTGTTGTTGTTGTTGATAATTTGTCCAGAGGTATGCTTCTCATGCAGTTCATCCTTGCTCCCCCATGTGCAGCCATGCCCAGAGCATTTTATCTCATCCCCAGTACTGGCCATCCGCTTTGAGTGGGCAGTATTTGGTCATCATGAGCTACCCACCAGAGGAGACACTGCACTGCCACTGAGTTATTTTTAGCTTCTGTAGTGTTTTTAGCTTCTCTAGGTCTTTCCTCAGCTGTCTCTGTTTCTGTCTTTGTAGTGGGGTCAGGTCAGGGTTGAAGTAGATTTTGTCGGTGTGTCTTCTACCGTCATTGAGTTTGTAGTAGTTCTTCATGATCTTGTCTTTGGCAGCTTCAGACTTTGTTTTGATGCGGATCACCCTTGGTCGGTCTGTCTTTTTTGCCAAGTCTCACTAGGTTTTCTATGTCAGTCTCTTTCAGGTCAGAGTCAGTTTTGGTCGCCATGTCCTTCAGTCGTCCCAGGTCATCCTCTTCTTTCTCTCTCTCACTCTCTCTCAGTCCAACCACAATCACATTCAGCTTTCTCTTTTCGATCTCACTCCTTTCATCCAGTGCTTCCGCCAACTTTCTCTCCACTGCCTTATCTATCTTTTCATCCAGTGTGTCTTCTGTGTAGCCCATATTCTAGTTTTGTGAGTTTTTCCCTCATCATTTCTAGTTTTTGTGGTTTTTCCTCCATCATTTCTAGTTTCCTGATGAGAAGTCTCGTTTGTCGTCTTTCTTGTCCCTTTTTGATCCTTCCCCATCTAGCATTGGTTGCAGAGCCATTGTATGTTTCTGTCTGTATTGTCAGTAGGTCGAAGTACTTTTGTGTCAGGTCTGTACAGTCAAGGTGGCACATCGTCTGCAGTCGTAGCACTGCACACAGTTTTCACTCTCGTCCACTGGCGCATCACAATCCAGACACATGAAAAATTTTTGATTCCGCTTTTTTGCAGTTGTACCTGTAGCTTTGGGACTGTGTGAAGAACTTCCCCCCCCCCCCCCCCCCCTCGCCCCCCCGTCGCCCACTCACTCAATATAGAAACCCAAATACTAGTACAGAGGAAAATAATAAGAAATTATTTGATATTTTAAAATCAGAAAATATGTCAAAGTACGACAGGATATGCATTATGGGAGATTTCAACTACCCAAATGTTCATTGGGATGGAAAATGGTCAGGTGAAAAGGCAAATGAGATAATAAAACAGATACATGATGCATATTTAATTCAAAAAGTTATCAACCCAACAAGAAGAAGACCAGGGCAAAATCCAGCACTCGATGACTTGGTTTTGGTAAACGATGACAGACTCATTTCAGAGATTGTCCATCTTGATCCAGTCGGAAAAAGCGACCACGATGTCTTGTCATTCCATCTGAATTTAGATAAACAGAAAACTAAAGATCAAACAGTATATTGTTTCAATCTGAATAAGGGAAATTATTCAAAATTCAAAGGTATACTGAATGAACATGATTGGTCAGCTTTATCAGATATGAATGTAGAGGAAACTTGGAAGTATATAGAAGATGCCATACATGAAGGTATGGAAAAATGTATTCCCAAAATAAGAAAAAACAACAACAAAAGATGTACCCCAACTTGGATGAATAAGAAAGCAATGAGAAGTATTAAAAAGAAATATAACTTATATAAAAGGTACCTAACTACTAAATCAGGAATTAATTATAGGAAGTACATATGCGAGAGAAATAAAATGTACAAAATTACTGAAAATAACGAAAAGAGAATATGAAAAAATGATTGCAAAGGAGTGCAAGGACAATCCTAAATTATTTTGGAAATATATTCAAAACAAGTTAAAGATAAATACTAATATTGGTGCTCTAAATAATCCTGATGGCTCTTTAGCAACAAGTGATAAAGAAAAAACAGAAACTCTAAATGAATTCTTTTCTAGTGTATTTACACGGGAAGACAGGTCTAATATACCAAAATTAGATGAATGTACATATTCAGATGGTATATCTTTGGCAGAAGTAATAGTTACCCCCAAAGCGGTCAGAGATAAATTAATCAATTTGAACCCAAAAAAGGCGCAAGGACCAGATCAAATTAATCCAAAAGTCTTAAAAGAACTAAATGTAGAATTATCACTTCCCTTATGTATACTATTTAATAAAACGTTAGAAACGGGTATCTTACCTCAGGACTGAAAATTAGCGGAAGTAACAGCCATATTTAAGAAGGGGTCAAGGGCTGAACCAGGAAACTATAGACCGGTCAGCCTAACATGTGTCACTTGTAAAGTATTGGAGAGTATAATTAGAGATTCAGTGGTAACTCATTTTACAGATAATAACTTGTATGCAAAATGCCAACATGGATTCCGTAAGAAACGTTCTTGTGTAACACAGTTACTTGAGGTAATAGACAACATGACAAAGTTATTAGATGATGGTCATAATGTTGATGTTTTGTATCTCGATTTTAAAAAAAAGCTTTTGATACTGTACCACATGAAAGGTTACTAGTTAAACTGGCTGCTTATGGCATAACAGGCAATCTACTAAAATGGATACAAGGTTTTCTATATGACAGAGTTCAATATGTAAGAGTGGGTGAGGAAAGATCAGGTAAAGCTAAGGTTCTAAGTGGTATACCTCAAGGGAGTATCTTAGGCCCAATACTATTTACGGTCTTTATAAATGACATGCCATTACCATTAAATAGTACTTGTAAAATATTTGCTGACGATACGAAACTTTATGACGATACATCCCATTCCGTAGACTTACAAAATGATATTTATAAACTCCAAGACTGGTCAGAAGTATGGAATCTGTATTTCAATGTATCAAAATGTGGTGTTCTACACACTGGTAAAAATAATCAAGAGCACACTTACTATATGAGGTATAATGATGGCTTACAGGAAATAACTGCGCTAAAAGAAGAAAAAGATTTGGGAGTGACTTTTGATACTATGTTGTCTTTTGACTTACACATAAATAAAATAGTAAACAAGGCAAATCAAATGTTGGGAATAGTTAAAAGAAGTTTCTCCTATTTAGACAAGGAAATATTCTTAAAACTATATAAATCCTTTGTTAGACCTCATTTGGAATATACAAATGCAATATGGAGTCCACAATTGAAAAGACAGTCTAAACAAATAGAAAGTGTTCAAAGACGTGCAACAAAGTTATTAAAAGAATGCAAAGATATGTCATATGCACAAAGATTGAAATATTTGAATTTACACTCATTGAAAGGTAGAAGGACAAGGGGGGAATCTTATCCAGACATATAAGATATTTAATGGTATTGATGACATAAGTATTGACTCACTGTTTATTCCTTCAAGTAACAACATCACAAGGAATACTGAAGGCAAGATTTTTATACAATACTGCCGCACTAACAAAAGGAAAAACATTTACTCACACCGAGTTGCCCCCTTGTGGAATGCACTTCCTACTACATAAAATTTGCACAAAATACTAACTATTTCAAGAATTTTTTGGATGAAATACCCAAATTTAAAGAATTATTTGTGGATTATGACGACTGAGGCCCATTTGAGGCTAAATATGAGATAAAATGCACACAACACATTATGAAGTCAAAGGGGGGACGTATATAGGTCGTGACTCGTGAGGCCTAGGCAAATAGCCTGTCCCTATTACTACTACTACTACTACTACTACTACTACTACTACTACACTCCACCCTTTCCACCATCTCCACCCCGATTCGGAGGTCCCATGATTTTTTTTCACTACAATTCACACAATAATAAAATATATACAGTTATGTGTGTGTGCGTGTGTGTGTGTGTGTGTGTGTGTGTGTGTGTGTGTGTGTGTGTGTGTGTGTGTGGTGTGTGTGTCCATATAGACCGTGCCTGGGTTATTGACTGGTTGTTAGTTGTTGTTGTTGTTTTTAAGATGAAAACTATGTATTACATTCGATGTTACGAGTTTCGATGTATATTGATAGTATATAGTTTACTTACTATATTACAGAAAATGAGAGTATACATTAATGTTTGAGTAATAGCCATGTAATTATGCAGAAATAGAGAATAAAGACTCTGTGTGTGTGTGTGCGCGCGCGCGCGCGCGCTCACGTGCGTGTGTGTGTGTGTGTGTGTGTTGGAGCGCGCATGCCCCACTGACCTGTGGCATGTCTGCGTATGTGTGATTATCGTTTACATTTCAACATCAAAAAAAAAAAAAAAAAAAGCAAAAATAGAAGGAAAGAAATGAAAACAATGGATAGCTGGGCTCAATGAAATAGATAAATAAATAAAAAATCAATAAAGACAGCAACACGTTTGACAAGCTCAGTGATCCAATATTACTTTTTCTTTCCTCCACCTCTCGTCTTCAGTTGACCTACTTGACCTAGTTCCGATCCATAATTTTTATTCTAGTTACCCGGGCGATGTTTCAAAATGGCGCTGGCCGGAGTGAAACTCGACTCGGAGTCCAGTGGATTTGTCAGCAACTGTTTTCCTGTTCGAGGACTGTTAAAGCGAGATGCTAATGAAGGTTTGTTATTAGTTCTACTTCGGTTTTGTGAGACGTTAATGGAGTCACCAAGACTAGATGTGCTTTTTCTGTTTATAGTTCTGGGGTTTCAACTCGGGCCGAATGAAATTGACATATGACGATCTGCCAGTAGTTCGTATCAGGAACGGGAGGGTTTTTTTTTTTTTCTTTTCTTTTTTTTAAATAAAATCCAATGAATGCAGCAGCAGGTTTGCAATGTATCGAAATTCATAAAATGACAAATTTCCTTTTAACTTAGAAGATTTCACTTGTTTCAGATTGTTGAACTGGTTGAGAGTGGTGTAACAGTATTAAACTATTAATACAAAAAGAGCCAAGCCAGAAATTTTAAATGCCAATATGAAGTGTGCATTTGTAATTAAAGATACTTTGTTTGTACAGTTGTTGGTGATAAGAAAAACGCAACCTTTTTTTCTCTTTTAATTATTAACAGGAGATGGAGCATGGTATGTGGCCCACAGAGCAGAGCAGCGCCGTCGATTCAAGGCTGTGCTGTGTGCCAAACCACGAACATATTCCCGTATTCGAGAGGAGAGAAAACGAGCGGAAGATCAAGGAGTCAGGCTGACAGCTGGCCAGTTTGAAGATGAAGGCGAGGACAAACCTGAGACGCCTGTGCTGGATGGTTACTTTTTGGTAATTATTTTCGTTTACCAATTCTCAGGTTTTGAACTATCTTTTATTTTTGTTGTTGTGTTTGATAATTTGTTCAGAGGTATTCTTCTCATGCAGTTCATCCTGGCTCCCCCATATGCAGCCATGCCCAGAGCATTTTATCTCATCCCCAGTACTGGCCGTCCACTTTGAGTGGACAGTATTTGGTCATCATGAGCTACCCACCAGAGGAGACACTGCATTGCCACTGAGTTATTTTTAACTTCAGTAGTGTTTAATGGTGCCTCTTTTAATTACTATGTACAGTTGTTTAGCTGCAGAGCCAGCATAACTGAGACTTTCTGTAGAGGATGTCACCAAATTTACCCAATGAGATTTCCTTAAAACTTGCTAGATCAAGGCTTTGATACAAACTTGCCATGAATATAGATGGAAAGGATCACTAGTTAGAGCATAGCAGACATAAATGACAGAACTGAACACACAGACAAAAAAATAATAATGACCTGTGAGGATGAGATTGATGCCATGGATTTTCATTCTGGTCAGACTCCACATGATAGGGCTGTGCTGTACTGCACCTTCCATAATATATATCCCAGCATCAGCCAAACCCCACACATATAGACATCTGCAGCGCTAATCAGGAAATTAAGTAACATCTCAGAGATGCATCCATTACATGGATGAAACTCAAGTGTGTGGGTCCAGTTTTCCTAATTGAGCCCATAGCTCATTCAGCTCTGTGAAAGACCAGCCAGGACTGTAAAACAGTACATGCATTGTATGTGACGGATGGGCAGTACAGAGAACTTCAGCACTGCAAACAGTAAAAATAACTGGGAAATAACTGGTGGGTAGATCAGGCAGTTCAGCGCTAAAATCAGTACACTCATGGTAACTGATGGGCAATGTAAGGCAGTTCAGCACTGCAAACAGTAAACTCATGGAAACTGATGGTGGGCAATGTAAGGTAATTCAGCCCTGCAAATTATAAACTCACTGTAATTGACCAGTGATCAATGTGGGATTGAACCCCTTCTGTGGGAATCAAAATGATAACCTTGGTTGCTTTTGAAAAGATACTTGGACCCATATCATCTGGACTGTGCAGTCAAAATATTGCCATTGTTTATTTGTTGACATTTTTATCAAATGAGACATTTTCATTTGTTGTTGTTGTTTTCACAGAACATAGCTGTTTATACATCAGACACATATTTTCATTGAAGCATTTCGAGAAGTTCATGAGATACTTGCAAATATGTAGCTGCCCGAGTCTAAATGGACCCACGTAGTAGACCAAATGTTAAAATGTGGGAGGTGGGTGTTGAAGTGTTGCTGTGGAGTTGTATTGTGTGTTTATGTCTCAGTTGTATTCTCCCATCCTTCTCACTCCGGTCACAGCCACACCTAGGCCCATGTCACAGCACCACAGTCCAAAGGTAACAATCTGTATTAGGTTGTCTCTAGGCATCCCACCAGAGGAGACTCTGCTCCACTGTCAAAACATTGCGGTGGTGTTCAGCAATGCTTGTTCTGCTCGATTGTATGCAGAATGCTACCTGCTATGCTCCATACTGATGACAGTAAATGTTTAGTCGTGGAGCCAGTGAGAGTGAGTATCCCTCTCCAGAGTGTGCCACACTACATTCACTGAATGATTGTCACTATGAGCTGGCCAGCGCTGATGACCTTGATGTTGACTCACGAAGGGAATGGACATAGACATGAAAAAAAAACCCACACAACCGAGGTCACCATGAGAGCAGAGCATACAAAAACTCTCAAGATTACCACTTTTTTATGATGGCCAGTTAGAATCATGAGGATAAAGATGAACCTATGACTGGCTGAGTCTGAACAATGCCATAGATAAATGTCTTTGATGGGACTAGAACCCACAACTTCCCAACCAGCAAGCCTTCATGTTCACCACTACGCCATGGCAGTTAGTTGATTTTTTTAAATAACAATTTTTTTCTCTCTCTCTGCATGTCTCTCTGTCTCTTTGAGTCTTTCTCTGTCTCTTTCTCTCTCTTTCTGTCTGTCTCTCTGTCTGTCTGTCTTCCTCTCTCTCTCTCTCTCTCTGTCTCTCTTTCTCTCTCGCTGTCTCTCTCTCTGTCTGTCCTTCTCTCCCTCTCTCTTCTCTTCTCCCCCCCCCCCCCTTCTCTCTATCTTTGTCTGTCTGTTTGTCTGTCTGTCTGTCTCTCTGTCTCAGTCTCTCTCTCTCTCTCTCTCTCTTTCTCTCTCTCTCTCTCTCTCTCTCTCCCCTTAAACTTTCTTTGTTTGGTGGGTTTGTTGTTGTTTGCTTTGCAGGTTATTCTTAGCCCCTTAATATTCTTAAAATGAATAGATAACAATCCAGATTTTGGTTTCTCAGTGAAGATGACGCCCATTCTGCCTCTTCACTTTGTGCAGATGAAACACTGCTGCGTGGAGGACCCGGCAGATTTGTGCTCCATCAACATAGCTGGCCTGGAACTGACAGACGTCAAAGAGGAAGACTTTGACATGTTTGATAATGTGGCTTACATCAATGCTGGGGAAAACTACCTCCCATTTGGTAAGGAAGAGAGGGAAAGGAAGGAAGGGTGGGTGAAGAGAGAGAGAGAGGGGGTGGGAGTTGGAGTGAGGGAGGTGAATGGTCAGATAGAATGAAAGACAGAGAGAGCTGAACAGGCAAAAATGTGTGTGTGTGTGTGTGTGTGTGTGTGTGTGTGTGTGTGTGTGTGTGTGTGTGTGCGCGTGCGCACATTTAAATATTTGCCTGTGTATATATGTATTACACAATTTTTTTCTTCTACATGGGCATGTTGTAAGTTGTTTTCATATACTCTTTCAGAGGCCTTCCGAGGCTTTCCCTCCCTTAGGGAACTCGAACTGCCTTTCAATGGTCTGCGGAGTTTAAAGATTGCAATGATTGACTTCCCAAGCCTTGAGGTAAGGCATGGCGCTTGTCATCATGATTGTGTGCACATATGTGTCTGTCATTCTGTTTGTTTATTTAATTTGTGGTGTGCTTGGTGGGTTTTATGAAACAGCGGTGTATAGATCAGCAATCTGTGGGAGATGTGTAAACCATTCTGTTCTAAGCTTTATTTAGTATTATCTAATGAAATCACTGTGGTCAAAGGTTATTTGATGATGTCAGATTTGATACCTACTAGGTAACATGCACACGCACACACACACACACACACACACACATACACACACACACACACACACACACACACACACTCATACACTATGAAAC
The DNA here is from genome assembly GCA_033310375.1 of Conus canariensis. Classification (NCBI taxonomy): domain Eukaryota; kingdom Metazoa; phylum Mollusca; class Gastropoda; order Neogastropoda; family Conidae; genus Conus; species Conus canariensis. The sequence goes on from CM065732.1 coordinate 56,551,750, forward strand.
ACCAATTTATAACTCTTTGACAAGTTGGTTGTGTTAGAGCTTGTGTGCATGTGTGAGAGAAACAAAAATGAAGTGTAATTAAAAGATCAAATCTTGCGTATTTGTTCCCAGTGAGGATAATGCAGATCAACCTGTTGTAAGTTGGTTATGTTAGAGCTTGTGTGTGTATGTGCATTTAGAAGCGAGTGTTCGGAGGAAATCATGGTAAAGATTCTGTCACAGACATATCTCTCTATCTCTAAGCCTCACTGAATGGAATGATGTTGGAAATAAGGACCTTTCATATTCTTGCTTCTTTGGTTTCCTCCTTTTTCACTTTTTGGTACCCCGTATCTGTATCAAAGGCTTGTGTCAGTGTCTCTCTGTCTTTGAATGTGTGTGTGTGTGTGTGTGTGTATGTGTATGTGTGTGTGTATGTGTGTGTGTGTGTGTGTGTGTGTGTGTGTGTGTGTGTGTGTGTGTGTGGTGTATTTATGTCACAGAGAGAGAGAGAACAAGAGAGTAAGAGAACTACAGAAAGAGAGAGGGAGACAGAGAGAGAGAGAGGGAGAGAAAATGTATATTCTGTCTTTTTTTTCTGTACTCTCTTTTTACCTGAAGTGAGGCCCCCCGTCTGACAGTATATCCGTTGTTTCTAGGTCCTGGACCTGTCCTACAACAACCTGTCCCAGGAGGACGTGCTGACTATAGGGCAGTTGCCCAAGCTGCGCGTCCTGCACCTGACAGGGAACAACTTCCGCACCCTGCCCCAGGACATGTCTCTGCCCTACGTCCTGCCAGGCAGGTCAGCGGAGGCCTCTTTCACCCTCCCTGTGAACACTCTTGTGGTCTACCATAGGAGAATCACATCCCAGTTGGGAAAATTTTACTCTGTGTCGGAGTCTGGGGATTAGGATCACTGGAGCTGGAGGAGGAGGGGGGCAGGAAAAGTGAGGAAGGAGGAAGTGGGGAGGAAAGTGTAAGGATGGAGGAGGAGGAAGGAAGGGGAGGGGGTATTCAGGGTTGGTGTTCATAGTAAAACGTTTTTTTCAAAGTTCATTTACAGGCATCACCACATTTACCATACTCTTTAGGATAGCATATGGCATTTTGGGTGGCCGTCTACTGTTTACATTGAGCTTTTCGTATAAAGCATGTTTAACAAGCTTGTTCAAATATAGTACTATTTCAAGAGTCATATCTTCATCACTGTTTAATTAACACATGAAGTGTATTCTCCTATTTTCATGACTCCCTGATACTTTGTCATAAAATTAGGGCGTAAGGTCAGAGGATTGATTCAGCGTTTTCGTCTGTGGTTTGTGCTGGCAGGAAAATTCACCGTCCAAGGTTTGCCAAGCTGGAAGTGCTGTTGCTGGATGACAACAAGCTCGGTGACATCAACGTTTTTGCCGCGCTGGCTGGATTGCCCAAGTGAGTGCTTGGGTGTATCTGTCTGTTGTGTGGCAAGTGTCTCAGGCTATTGAGTTTTGGATCTGTTAATTTTCTTTTTTTTTGTCTGTGCTTGTGGTTATATCTTTTTGGATATTATGAATTCTCTGGTATGTTTTTTTTTTTTTTTAAGGAAAGGAGCGGTACAGGGGAGGGAAGGATGAAAGGTGGGATATTTGGGAGGAGAAGGGGGGGATTGAGGCACTGAGCATAGGTAGTACAGTTCTTTTTACCTGTCTGGTCTTCCTCAAATAGTAATTGTCTGACTATTAAGGTTGTCAGAGTCGTCTCAAAACTTGGTCCTTTGAGTGTTTGTAAAACATAGTAAAGGCCTGACTTTGGAGATATTCGGTGTCCTATTAAAACATGCTCCTTAGTATAATTTATAAAACAGGTGCAACAAATGTACATATGCTTGAGTACGCACTCATGCACAGTCATAAACACACACATGCACGCACACACGCATGCATACATGCATGCACGTGCATGCATGCCCACACACACATACACACACACACACACACACACAACACACACACACACCACAACACACACACACACACACACACTTGCACAACCTCACATTTGTATGAACACATCTCCACAAGCTGTTAAGATACTGTCATTGTCAGTTTAAAATCCTGTAGCCAGCAGGAAAAAAAAGGAAAGAAAAAACCCCACAAGATTGTCTTCATTTTCTATTTTGGACAGTACATATCACGTGCCATTGCAGACTTTGACTCACCAACAAGCACAAGAGTGCCTCCATTTTCTATTTTGAAACTGTGTATGTACCGGCCATTTCAGACTCAGACACATCAACATGGAGAAGAACGAAGTCTTCTGCATCCCTCAACTCAAATGCGTCGAAGGCAGGGTGGTCACCCAGGAAGGTTCCAAGCCCAAACGTCCACGAAGTGGCCGCAAAAGCGCCAGAAGAGCCAAGTCACGACAATCAGAGCTGCCCAGTGATCGAGATCAGCAGGCTGAGAAGACGTCAGAGGATGCGACTAAAGCAGAGACCAATCCTCAGACAACAGAAGTGACGGGAGAGCAGACAGGGACTGAGACAACCGATGGGAAAGCCAAGGACACGGATGAGCTGAATATTGATGGTAAGCAACCAAAGAGGCAGGAGAAGTTTTGTGGAGCAAAATGCTTGTACGTTTGTAATTGTTTCATACACCATTGTATGTGTTGTATGTGGAACTGCGCAGTTCTGTAGGACATTGGATTTGCATTAATTTACTCTATAGATTTTTTTTTTTCCATTTCGTCTTTTGCTTGTTTTCCCTTTTTTTCCCCCTTTCCTGTTGTATTACCACACAGTAAAAAGACTGTAAAGCTTCTGTCTCTTTAGTGGAACTTTTTTTTCATCTTTGTTGAGACTCATTTTGTTTACTATTATGCTTGCATATATCAGTGTGTCTGTTTGGTATTTCAGGGTTCGCCTGTGTATTCTTTTTCTAAGGCTCATTGTTAGGGTAACAATATATGGTTTACAAGTTTTCTTAAATTTATTAACTTTGCCATGGTTATAGCAGCACATAATACCAAAAAAATATGTAACTCAGCTGGCATTCGTACGCAAACACACACTCACACACATGCACGCACACATGCACACACACACACACACGCACGCACGCACGCACGCATGCGCACACACACACACACATATGTACAGAATAGCAAGCACACAGCAGAACAGGCCCTGTAATTTTTTTGAGTGTTTATGAATGTTGCTTGTGTAACTGGCTCATGACAATGTGATAATCATTCAACAGTCGCATTCATTCCAGACACTAAATTAAAAAAAAACAAATTTCATGTTATGCTTCAAGAATCACGAGAGTTGAAAAATAGGAAGTATGCTGAACTGTTTAGGACCATTGCAACTTCTTGTAGCAGTTACATATTCATGGTAGTAAGATGGTAGAAAAAAATTTGGAAAGAGAGAGAGCTTGTTTCACAATGTTCTTGGTTTTATCTTACCTTCAGGTAAGCTGCTATTACAATTGTAGCATTTCAGCCTTCTGACTGTTTGATCTATTGTTTTGTTTTTCATCATTTACAGAAAGGATTTGGCACACGCTGTGTTAGCTTTTGGGAAAAGGAAAGAAGTCCTAATCGTCAAATTTGTTTTATGATGATAGTGAATAAGATTTGCATCCATACACAATAGCTTTCTGCATTTCTGATCGTTTTATCATCAGCGCTTAATGGCTAATCAAGAATACTTGGCATGGAGGTGCTTTGTTGATTTTTGCTTGGAATCGGGTTGGTTTTTTGCATCATTTTGGCTTTCTTAATTACAAATGTTTATTCATCATGATGTATTTTAACAACCTGATAGTTAAGTCACCACTTTGTGGCAGTTTCTTTCTTTTCTTTTTTGTTTGTTTGTTTATTTCTTTGTTTGTTTCAAAGCTTAAATATTACTGTGAAATTTTATCAGCTGAAAATGTATATAGATACTACAGTGTTCATAGCATGTACTTCCTGCTTATCAATTTGGAGGGGGGTGCAGATTTGTTTGTGAACATGCTGTTTCTCCAACTTAATGCTTTTAACCTTGTTTTGTATTTTACTGATTTTTGAAATTTTCTTTATTGCTTGTTTTGCCTTTAGGTCAAAAAGACAATAGTAAGTGGATTTTGTAAAGTGTGGTGCTTCAGTGAGTTTTGCAGTTTTGTGTGGAATGGCCATTTGCACATCTTAAGCTCTGGGTATGTGTCCTTACACTTTAACCTGCACATAATAATGGGCATTTATGCTCAGGTGGTGGTTGACGGTGCACAGATACAGGATGACTTGCAGGGCCACAAAAAGGTCTATTCACACTCACACTTACATACAAATGCAGACAAGACAACTTATGTTTTGGATATGCTTCCGTACACTTTAACCTTTTCAACTGTTTTCAAGTTTACAGCTTGGGCAACCAGTCCAACATGGCCACTCTGGCCTGATCTGCGTGAATGTTGGGGTACTTCATGTAAAGTTTAACATCAAAAACAAATTTAAAAACATTCTAACAGTTTCACAGGTGTATTGCAAAAGGATTTTGCGCATCAATGTATGAAAATGTCATGTACTGTGATGCCTTTGTGGACTTTCTACACTATGACAAACTAAAAGGATTATATCATTCTTTTTATATCTCCTTTTTACGTGAGCTTTAAAAGAAAAACTCTCACTAATCATTCAAATGTACTGAAAGAAATTTACCATACCCATAAGGGGAAAAAAAAAGTTCTGTGTAAGTTACTTCCCTTCCCTAGCAGTTCAGTGCATATTTGTGAGCCGACAAACCAGTTTGAGTGAAGTGGCTGCTTGGCACAAAGTCTCTTTGGGTACACAGGTGAAGAATGTTGTTCCATGGTGCCCAAACAGGTTGAATGTGTTAACATGCATCTGACATTTATGCTCAGGTGGTGGTTGATGATGCTCAGGTACAGCATGACAGATGGCGATACAAACAGGTCTAGCCACCCACACATTTATGTACACATGTAGACAACACAAATTGAGCATCAGACATGCGTTTGTACTCTTTAATATATGCACATGATGATGAACGTTTGTGCACAGGTAGTGGTTGAAAATGCACAGGTGACATGCGGAGACTCAAAAATGTTTAACTACACTTGCACACACACACACATGCATACACACAGACACTTACACAAACACACGCGCACACACACACACACACACACACACACACACACACCACACACACACACACACACACACACACAAACGCACACACACACACACACACACACACACACACACACACACATACACACACACTACACACACACACAGAACACAGCACAGCACACACACATTTGTGCGCGTATGCACACACACACACACACATCAAAATTGGTTTCACTGGTTCAAGAAACCAAACTGAATCTATCAAAGAAATAATTCACACACACATGTGCATACTCTGTGTGTATTCACATGAACACACATGTATAGACTCTCTCTCTTTCTCTCTCAAACACACACACACACACACACACACACACACACACACACACACACACACACACACACACACACACCTCTCTCTCTCTCTCTCTCTCTCACTCACTCACTCACACAAACACACACACACACACACACACACACACACACACACACACACACACACACACACACACTGCACACATGATCATGCAATATCACATGATTTTGTAAAAAAGATATAAAATGAAAGTAATACTGCACACACATGCATACACGCAAACATGCATGTATGTGTTTGCACACTCACTCACACGCGTACATTCACTAACACACACGCACACACATTCACACACATTTCATCTTTGCGCAATAGCTCAGTCTGAATTTCAAAGCAAGTTTTTAGGTTTTAAGCAAGTATATAGGATGGGACTCTGCGTAACATTAAGTTGATCGGGAGAAGCATGCCTACCTTTTTTGCTAGTTTAGTGCGTCTGTGCAGTGTGTGGCAGCTGTGTGCTAGATCTTAGTCAGATTTTGGGAAAATGTGATTTTTTTTTTCTCCTTTTGTTTTTATTGCCTCATTCCTCACCCCATCTTCCCCTCTGTGTCTGCTCAGTGTCTGAAACCTTCATGTTTGAAGGTGATGGTGATGGTCATGGGTGGTAATACCAATGATGAGGATGCTAATGATAATGAAAATAAAATGTGTGCGGGTGTGGATGTTATAATAAGATATAAGAATGGAGAGAACAGTTCTTCTTGAACAGTCAGGATCTGTGTATGCTGTCTTGTTTTTATTCATTTTTAATATTGCTGTGTTCAAACATTACCTCCTTATACAGGAAGGGGATTTGGAGGGGGAGTTTTGGGGATGTTCGAATGGATGTTCAGTAATACTTTTTTTTTTTTGATACTGTCCCATCTTCTGCACCACCTCATTGGCATTGCACCCACGCCGCTCATTTTACACCCCCTCCCCCTCCCATCCACAGCCACAGTGTGGCCTGGCCCACCGCAGTCCCTGTACTGGCAATCCGCAGGGATCAGTCGGTATCAAGCCGTCAGAGGCAACCCACTGGAGAAGACACTGCACTGTTGGCCAGTCACTTTGGTGGTGTTCAGTGGCGCCTGTCCTGATCCAACATACACAGGACACCACCTGCTAAGCCCCCTTCTGACAACAATAATTGCTTAGTTGCGGAGCTGGTGTGAGTGAGCTCGCCCCTGGAGGGTACCACCTCTTCTGTCTGACGACAGCCCCCATGAACTTGTGGATACTGGTGACCCTGACGGAATCAAACTAAGGCCATAGACGTGGAGAGGACATTGAAACTGAGGTCACCATGAGAGCAGGGCATGAAGGGCCACAGAATTTGAGACTTTCTTTTTATGCTGATTGATGAGAGTGAGGATGATGAAGATGATGCTGCAGATTTCCATTCCAATCTGAGACTGCATGACAGGGCTGTACTCTCCACTTACTTTCATAGTATATCAAAATGTCAACCAGGCCTGAGGGACCCAGACACCTGCAGTGATGGTCAGGAAATTTGATCAGCACTCTCAGAGACACATCTATTAAGTGGATGAAACTCGACCGTGTGGTCCCAGTCTTCCCAACTGAGCCCCAAGCGAACTCAACTCTGGGTAGGAGCCAGTCGGGGCAGTAAAATCTCACATGGCTCTGATGGGAACGAACTCACAACCTCCCAGCCAGGAGTCCACGACGCTAATCTCTTTGTCATGGTGGCTGGTGTGATATATGATATTGTTGTTTTAAGGAAATTCTGTGTGATGAATTTCTTCAAGTCTGTGATTCCTTTTGCTTTGTCTCTTTTCCTTTGCTGTCTGTCAACATCTTTTTCTCCTGCCTGACCAGTCCATTTGGTCATTATTGGTTTGGGGTTTTTTTTCTTGTTTTTTTTTTTCCTTTTTGTCTTATTTCTATTTCTTGAAAATTTTTTCGTAAACTGTTGTACTTTGAAAACTAGGCAGTTTGATTATAAGTACTATTGCTGGCATGAACTACCAACTTTACAGTGTTATTTGAATTTTCACCATTTTGGAAAAAAACAAAATCTCTGTTATTTTGTTGTCTGAATTAAAATGCAGATATTTGGGGGTGATTTCTTTACTGACCCTGTGACAGGGCTTTCTATGGCGAAAAGACAGGAGTCACTAGTAAAACAGAGTAAGACAATGTGTATTTGTGCATGCTGTAGAACTGATTGATTATTTGTTTTTTTTAGTCGCATAGCTTAAGTGTACTGCTTAGTAGCGTAGGTGATTGTTCAGCTTCTATGTAAGCAGCAAGCTACATTTCAAAAAGAAGTATATGTAGCAAATATGAAAAATTGCTTCAGTTCCTTCTGTTTTCACAAAGTAAAAAAATCATTGTTCTCTCTCTCTCTCTCTCTCTCTCTCTCTCTCTCTCTCTCTCTCTCTCTCTCTCTCTGTGTCTCTCTCTGTGTCTCTCTCTCTGTCTCTCTCTCTCTCTTTCTCCATATGTCAGTTTGTCTCTGTTCTCCCCTTCTCCCTCCCTTCCCTTTCTCTCTGTCTATCTCTTTGCCTTCTCTCTGCATGTCTCTGTCTCTGTTCTCCCCTTCCCCAGCCTCTCCCTCTCTCTCTATCTCTCTGTCTTCTCTCTGCATGTCTCTGTTCTCCCCTTCCCTCGCCTCTCCCTCTCTCTCTGTCTCTCTGTCTTCTTCTCTGCATGTCTCTGTCTCTGTTCTCCCCTTCCCTTGCCTCTCCCTCTCTCTCTATCTCTCTCTGTCTTCTCTCTGCATGTCTCTGTCTCTGTTCTCCCCTTCCCCCGCCTCTCCCCCTCCTCTCTCACTCTCTCTCTCTCTCTGTCTTCTCTCTGCATGTCTCTGTCTCTGTTCTCCCCTTCCCCCGCCTCTCCCTCTCTCTCTATCTCTCTGTCTGTCTCTTCTGCTGTCTCTGTCCCCTTCCCCTTGCCTCTCCCTCTCTCTCTCTCTCTGTCTTCTCTCTGCATGTCTCTGTCTCTGTTCTCCCCTTCCCCCGCCTCTCCCTCTCTCTCTATCTCTCTGTCTTCTCTCTGCATGTCTCTGTCTCTGTTCTCCCCTTCCCCCGCCTCTCCCTCTCTCTCTATCTCTCTGTCTTCTCTCTGCATGTCTCTGTCTCTGTTCTCCCCTTCCCCGCCTCTCCCTCTCTCTCTATCTCTCTGTCTTCTCTCTGCATGTCTCTGTCTCTGTTCTCCCCTTCCCCGCCTCTCCCTCTCTCTCTATCTCTCTGTTCTTCTCTCTGCATGTCTCTGTCTCTGTTCTCCCCTTCCTCCCTGCCTCTCCTCTCTCTCTCTATCTCTCTGTCTTCTCTCTCATGTCTCTGTCTCTGTTCTTCCCTTCCCCCCCTCTCCCTCTCTCTCTATCTCTCTGTCTTCTCTCTGCATGTCTCTGTCTCTGTTCTCCCCTTCCCTCGCCTCTCCCTCTCTCTCTCATCTCTCTGTCTGTCTCTCTCTGCATGTCTCTGTCTCTGCTGTCTCCTTCCCCGCCTCCCCTCTCTCTCCTCTCTCTCCTGCATGTCTCTGTTCTCTCCCTTCCCCTCCCTCTCTCTCATCTCTCTGTCTTCTCTCTGCATGTCTCTGTCTCTGTTCTCCCCTTCCCCGTTCCCTCTCCCTCGCTCTCTCTGCTGTCTCTCCCTTCTCTCTCTCTCATGTCCTCTGTCTCTGTTCTCCCCTTCCCCCGCCTTCCCTCTCTCTCTATCTCTCTGTCTTCTCTCTGCATGTCTCTGTCTCTGTTCTATCCCTTCCCCCGCCTTCCCTCTCTCTCTATCTCTCTGTCTTCTCTCTGCATGTCTCTGTCTCTGTTCTCCCCTTCCCTCCGCCTTCCCTCTCTCTCTCTCTCTCTGTCTCTCTCTGCATGTCTCTGTCTCTGTTCTCCCCTTCCCCCGCCTTCCCTCTCTCTCTATCTCTCTGTCTTCTCTCTGCTGTCTCTGTCTCTGTTCTTCCCCTTCCCCCGCCTCTCCCTCCCTCTCTTCTCTTCTCTCTGTCTTCTTCTGCTGCTTGTCTCTGTCTCCTCTCTCTCTCTCTTCTCCCCCCTTCCCCGCCTTCCCTCTCTCTCTATCTCTCTGTCTCTCTCTGCATGTCTCTGTCTCTGTTCTCCCCTTCCCCCACCTCTCCCTCTCTCTCTATCTCTCTGTCTTCTCTCTGCATGTCTCTGTCTCTGTTCTCCCCTTCCCCCACCTCTCCCTCTCTCTCTCTCTCTCTCTGCATGTCTCTATTCTCCCCTTCCCTCGCCTCTCCCTCTCTCTCTATCTCTCTGTCTTCTCTCTGCATGTCTCTGTCTCTGTTCTCCCCTTCCCTCGCCTCTCCCTCTCTCTCTATCTCTCTGTCTTCTCTCTGCATGTCTCTGTCTCTGTTCTCCCCTTCCCTCGCCTCTCCCTCTCTCTCTATCTCTCTGTCTTCTCTCTGCATGTCTCTGTCTCTGTTCCCCCTTCCCCCGCCTTCCCTCTCTCTCTATCTCTCTCTGTCTTCTCTCTGCATGTCTCTGTCTCTGTTCTCCCCTTCCCCCGCCTTCCCTCTCTCTCTATCTCTCTCTGTCTTCTCTCTGCATGTCTCTGTCTCTGTTCTATCCTTCCCCCACCTCTCCCTCTCTCTCTCTCTCTCTCGCTGTCTTCTCTCTGCATGTCTCTGTCTCTGTTCTCCCCTTCCCCCGCCTTCCCTCTCTCTCTATCTCTCTGTCTTCTCTCTGCATGTCTCTGTCTCTGTTCTCCCCTTCCCTCGCCACTCCCTCTCTCTCTGTCTCTCTGTCTTCTCTCTGCATGTCTCTGTTCTCCCTTTCCACTGCCACTCCACCCTTCTCTCTCTGTCTCTGTCTCTCTTTCTCTCTCTGTCTGTCTGTCTGTCTGTCTGTCTGTCTCTCTCTCTCTCTCTCTCTCTCTCTCTCTCTCTCTCTCTCTCTGACTCTCTCTCACTTTCTTCATTTGTTGCATTATTTCGAAAGAGATGGATAGGTTACTTTCAGGTTGTACATCCACACTCACCAAAGTGACATGGCAGACAGAGATAACCACCCTAGGAGAGTATGAGGGAAGGGGTGGCTTGGAAAGGGAAACAAGTACAGGGGCATCTCACACTACACTGATCCCAACAGGGAAACAACTCCACATTCACATGGTGAGCAAAAATGGCAGTTCACATGTTTGATATCGGTTAAAATCAAAACTTACAACAACTGACTGAGTAGTCGGTGTGTTGCACCACTGACAGACATACAGATGAGAAAAATATATAGACAGACAAAACCACAGGTGTATTGTTGACTGGAACATGAATCTTAAGGAGTTGTTCAGTTCAGATGGATAACTATGGACTCTGTCCTCTTCCTTGCCTTCAGAGCTGATGAAGGACGACTTCAGCCTGGGAGACCTGACAGAACGCATCACGGAACTGGAGGAGGAGGCCGCCAAAGCCATGGACGTCGACAATGACGGAGTCGATGGGAAAACTGCCACGGAGAACTACGTCCCCAGAGCTTTGCCTCCCTTCCCTGAGCTGCGCTATCTCAACCTTGCCAATAACCAGGTGGGGCTGTTTTTGTTGTATACTACTCATGAACTGATTTTTTTGTTCATACAATCTTAGGCATCAAGTCACTTTACTGCAAAGGTTCAGCTAAAATAAGTGCTATATTGTGGAGGTGATGCTCCCACAAATATGTGCATGCAAAACTGGTTACAGTGCCTCTACCCCTGTTGCGTGTGATCGTGAGCTGTGAAAATCTCTCATTGCCTAACTATGGCAGCAAGATGACCTAGTATGATGGGAAGATGATGATGATGACAATATACTCTAAGCATCTGAAAAAAAAAGGAATGTGTGTAATGTATGTACAGGTAGGTTCTGAAAGCTCAGTTAATACACTGGGTGTATGTGTACGGTTATGGTATATGCTTATTTTGTGATTTTTCATCGTTTCTATCCCCACCCCTCACTGGTTACCAGTGCCAAAAGGCTATTTTTTTTTTTCACCCGAGGCTGTTTGTTTGTCTGTCCGCAGGAACTTCACCAGTTTTACCAAAACTTGAAGGAAAGATGGAAGACTGCCTAGGGATAAACCCATAACATTTTGGTGCAGATCCACAGTGGGGATCAGGATCAAAAGATAGATCCAGGTTCTGTTGAGCAAGATTATTACAAATACAATTTCCACTGAACATAGATAATCTGAAGTTACTGCTTATGAATTGATGACTATCATCCCCCCATCTGCCATTACCAGTGAACTCCCCTGATGCCCATCGAGGGTGTCCTTATGTTCCTTTTCCAAGAGATTATTTGGGAAGGCTTGAGTGTTAAGACGTGGCGTTCGGTGGAATCTGCTAAGTCTTCTTAGGCAGAAATGGCAACCATGTGTAAAATAGTTCACTTGAGCCAAGCAAGTTGTAAAAAAAGGTTTTTTTTGGCTTGTGTCATGTGTGACCAAGAGTGATGATGATAGAGGACTGTCCATTGAAGATGATGGTGGACACCTGAGTGGCCCAGTTGCTACTGAAACACTGACAGCAACACAGAAAGTTGTCTAGATGGTACAGATCTGTTCGGTATTTTTTCCAACTTCAGTAGCACTGTGTGGGATGAGCAAATATTGGACACTAGCATCAGTGTTACAGATGGATTCTAGATTTTTGGAAAGTAAAAACGCTGACACAACCATAGCAAACTATGTCCATGAGTAGATTTTGTTTGACATACATAAAATTTGGTGCTGTGTGGATTTGCAGGATTTAAGGAATTTTTTGTTTATTAGAACAGTACCCCCAACTTCAGTTCCTCTGGCCCTTTAGGAAAATAGATTTGGTAGGTATGAAAATGTCACATAAAAAGGTTGCTAGTCAGACCCAGTTTTCAACAGGAACTAGAGAGATGCTTATGGAGAGGTTCCACAGTAGAACAGTTGATATCGTCCCCATGTTGTGCAGATCCGGGAGGAAGATGCTTTGCTGGCAGTGGCAGCCTGGCCCATGTTGGTGCAGCTGGTGATTCATAGCAACCCCCTCACCTCGCAGCATGCCGGGGACCCCCCGCTCCTGAAACGCTTCCTCTCCGACCGCCTGGGTATCAGGCTCCAAAGGTAAGAAGAGCCTGATGCAGGTGGTGGTGTTTGTTTGTTTGTTTGTTTTTTTTACTGCTTTGTGTGATAGATGAAATAACTGAGTTGTTGTAATGTTGGACTTTAAAGCCTTTCAATGCCACCAATCAAATGATAAGTCAGAACGTTCATGTTCAGTGCCACCAGCCAAACATTCTATAAAGGGAAAAAAAACCTTCATTGTCACGTTCATGTTCAGTGCCACCAGCCAAACATTCTATGAAGGGAAAAAAAACCTTCATTGTCACGTTCATGTTCAGTGCCACCAGCCAAACATTCTATAAAGGGAAAAAAAACCTTCATTGTCACCAACCAAATATTCTGTAGGGCAAAAAAGAAAAACGTATGTTCAGGGCCTCAAATTGAACATACACATGAAAATTTATTTTTTGATTAAGAAGTCAGGTTAAGTGTCAGCAGCCAGATATTTGGCTGGATAAAAATTTCAGGTTCAGTGTCCAAGCCAGTTTGTGCATCCTATTTTTAGCTCTAGAAACCTGGCAGTTTCAGTGAGTATTGCATGTGTCACCATTTCAGGACTCTGACTGTCAAGATATACCAATTATGTTTGCATGATTTTTAAGTACATTACTAGCCTGTGCTGCTGAAAATGTACCAGTTCATGATGGTCACATGTGTTTGGGGGCAAAAAGAAGCATTTATTGCAGTTGACTGGCCTGAGGAGCTCTGAGGGACTCGAAACAACCTTTTTTTTTCATTGAACAACAGAAGCAGCTTACATTAGTTTCAAAGCAATGACTCAGATTTTGAGCCTGTTCAGTGATTTGGGAAATGAGAGAAGGGAGCACTCCTCCAAAGGGTCAAACTCCTCACATGTTAAGAATTGATGTACCAAAGGCAGATTTCCTTTTTGGGATTTGCTTGCCTCAGTTCTCTGCATGGAGAAGCTGAAAGTTGTTGAAGAAAGATCATTGCTAATATTCAAATCCTTGCTAATAAGGAGGAAGGTTTTGTGAACTGAAACACGTGATAGTGCCTTGCTGATGCCCCGTATGAAAATATTGAAAAATGTTTTTGTAATCTCCATATTCTGACATAGCATTCCTCAGCAAAAGTTTTTTAAAAAGTTTTCTCTCTATTGTCATATGTTTTCAGTGTGAATTATCTTTGACTTTTAATGACATTTCTCACACAAGAAGGTCTGAATCATCAGTTATGGGCAAGGGTCTTCTGCACCAAAGACTGGCATGGATAGAGAATGAAATTCCAGATCCTGATGTCATTGCCTCTACCAGAACTCAAGTTGGTCCTCTCTCAAGGGAGATCTCAGAACTGCCAAGGAGATCCAAGAACAGGCTGATCTGGTCCAGGGTTTTGACCACTTGACAGAGCAAACCAGGATCACTTGAAAGTTCTTTGAAATTTGTTCAGGGGTCTGAGGAAGAAATGGAGAGGCAAGAACTGCAAACACAAACATGTCCTTTCAAAGTGATGGAAAGGACACCCACTGTGTGTTCCCCTGAATCTGAAATGACAAGATGAGGTTGGGAGACTGGCTTTTGCTCCAGAAAGCAGAGAATTCTGTGTGGGGGATCCCATCACAGACATAGACTGTTGAGGAAAAAGAAAAGAAAAAACACCAACAGAAACAAAGAAAAAGATCATCAACCAGTTCAAGGAGGATGTTGTTTGCTAGGTTGGGCACTTTCAGAAACCTGAGGTAGCTCTTGCCATGTTTTGAGCAATGCATGTTTTCACAGTCAAGAAAGTGATATAAACCAACTTGTACTGGCTGCTTTAATGGAAAAAAAACACATGGAGGTTAGCAAGTGGGGGTGCTCATTAAGTAATATGTTAGCTGCTTAAATTTGTGTTTATAGAAACATGAACGCGTGTATGCAAACATGGATCAAGGCGCCCTTTTGCCACAAGTGCATCTCTGTGTTAGTGTATATCTTAAATTAGATATGCATTCAAGGGAGTACATGCATTCACTTCTGTGGAACTTTGATGAACACCTGTTGGACTTCTCAGGTTTTTCCCCAGTGCCACTCACATATGGGCAGCAGCATAATGCTCGGTTCTCAACTTGCCACCCAACAGTGGACTGTACAGACCAAGTGCACAGAAAAGCAAACAATTCTTTAAAACCTAAAACTGAGTTTAGCTGTCAGAATTGAATCTGTTGAATTAGAAATGTTAATTATCGAACTAGATCAGTAATTTAACACAAAAATTAAAAAAAATAGCAAACTGAGGTGCCAGATTTGAATCTATCAATTTAGAAAATACTAATTATCAAACTAGACCAGATAGTTAACACAGAAATGAAAAAAAAAAGGCAAACTGACAAATATGCTACATAGGCAATGGTTTTGCTACCATAAACATTGTAATTCATCGGGGAAGACTAGTTCCGTCAGTATACATATGGAAAGAGTTAAAATATTGATGTATTTCCTTACATTTTTCTCCTGTTTTTCCCAGGAAAGATGAACCCCGTTTGGTAAAGCCACACATTGAAGTTCAGCAGACAAAGTCTCGGACGGTAAGGATTTTGTGTATCAGTGCATTATTTTTTACTAGTTCCTTAATAACATGTGAAAATATCCAGTATCGAGACAGATTTTTTTTCTCATGATTTTTTTCAATTTTAAAGATGGTGTTTCAAATTCATGCTTTTTTTTTTTTTATGTGATTTAAATGATGTGAAAACTCAAACAAAAATATGTTAAAGATAACTTTGCCCCATGTATGGAGAAAAGACCCATCAAAAGTGGGGCCAAACCAGCAGTGGCAGTTTACCAGCGGCACATCAAATGCTTTCGATTAGACACTTAACCATTGGGTCCATTTCAGTATTACTAAACAGAGCAGTATTTCACATTCCAGAAAATGCCGCAACAGCCGAAAAACAGCTAAGTCATTGAAGCAGTTATGATGGCAAAGAATTCTCTCATTCCCGGTGATAAACCTCTTTGTCTCCCCTTCTCACAGGTGAACGAAACAGTGCCCAAAGTGCCCCGCTCCACCATAGAGGAACGTCTGCAGCAACTGGCCCTGGAGGCTCCCAAACCCCCGCCAGCCTTGGAGACCCAACGATCCAAATCCTGGCTGTTGGAAGACCGCACCCTGTCGGGTCTGGACCTGGAAACCTCCAAGCGAATGCCCCTGCCCCCGATCCCCCCTACCCCTCCCACCGTGCCCCGCCCAGCACCCAAGCGTGGATGGACAGACCAGAGGAGGTGGGGAGGGAGGAGAGGGAGGAGGCTGTTGAAGGAGCAGCGGCCGCAGAGCCAGAATCTGACGCCTTCTTTATGACCCAGGTCAGTGAATGGTGATGTCTGGGAATCTTTTGTGCCTGGGAAAGCCTGCGGATGAAATCTGATTAGAACATGCATTCACGGCATACTGAAGAAAAAGAAAGTATTGCCTCCTGTTGCAGATTTTGCTTTTTTGGTTAAAGTAAGTGTTTGCTCGTTTTTTAACCCGTTTCTGCCTCACTTGCCAAAACAAACTCAACCCTTTGGCCTGGTTTTCCTTTTAGGTAAAGCACAAAAAAAATCCAGAAAATTCAGTAAAGATCATAATCCAAAATTTCCAACACTGTGACAGTGCACATCGAACATTTTGAATGCAGTTGTACAAGGGTGATAAGTATGAAAACATCATCCTAGCTAAAAATAATTGGACTTGTCAAAGGATTTGGACCACTCTAACCACACATTTTGAGTTATCTCATAAGTTGGCTGGTGTGGCAGCCATCTTGTCACGAGAGATCTCATTAAATCAATATTGGGTTATTTTCTGGCTTCTTTTCAGGTTGATGAACGAATTATCTCGTAAGTTAGTTAGCTGGTGTGGCAGCCATCATGTCTTGAGATATCTCATAAGTCATCCAGAATAAATGAATGAATATTGGTTAATTACTGGCCTCTTTCCAGGTTGACGAACCAGGTGAAGACAAGACCAGAGGGCAGGAGCAGCAGTCTGGAGGCAAAATGAAAATGCAGCAGAAGAAAGCTGCAGACACTAACAGTTCCAATGATGACCGATACCGAGGTTATGAACTCCTGCTTGATGAGGATTCCAATGTGGAGATGGAGGTGGAGCTGCCTAAAGGTACAGTAGAACCTGTCTGTGAAGTCCATGACAATGGCATGAAATGTTGACCTTCATGGAGAGGGATCTTTAGGAGACAGGCTTTCTGAAACAGCACATTAACCCGTTCGCTGCTTGAAAATGTTACAAACAAAGGCTTTCCCAGTGCCAGGGAAATCTAATGATTTTGGGGGTAATAATTAACAAAAAATTCTAGCTCAGAAACTACAAAAGATATAACAATGAAATATATATGATTTTTGAAGGAAATTGAATGAAAATTTTGAATCTGGGCTTCTTTTGTTTTAATTTTGATAATAAAAAAGTATTTAGACAATTAGATTTGGATAGATTTTTTTGCACTATCAAAAGCATATGTATTTACCACTACATCTTCACATCCAAACAAGAACACAAAGCAAAAAAGTTGAAAATAAAGTTTGTATTGTCACACTACACCTGTAAATGAAAGTAAAACAGTTTAGAAGTCTATCAAGACGCTCACACTCTATGCAGACAGGTCAGTCCACGACCACGCCCCCCTCTCCCCACCACGCCCCCTTGCTGGACTTCAACCCTCTCTTTCACTGCTCCTCTTCCCCTACCTTTCCCTCTGCCCTGTGCCGCGCCGCGAGCAGGCCGCGCTCCCCTCTCACGCTGACTACCATGTCACTGACCACTGGCACGCAGTGCAGAGTACACACTAGGCGAGCTCGTTCGACGCTGGCAAACCAGTCAGCTGAACACACATTGAGGTCACACAGCCCGACACAATAACTGACGAATACGGTTGGCAATTCCATCACTATCATCATCTCACCTTCATGCTCGAGTGAGTCGTTGAATAAAAGATTATTGTCTTTGTCAAAAATCATTAGCAGAGCCTGCTCAGCTGTGTAAATACGTTGATTTGGTCGCTGCGCTTGTCGAAGGTTGCGCCGCCATCTTTGCAAGCGAGATGAAGTGCTGGCTGGTCATCCAGTCAGTGATGAGAATAAATGTCTTGAGATATCTCATAAGTCATCCAGAATAAATGAATGAATATTGGTTAATTACTGGCCTCTTTCCAGGTTGACGAACCAGGTGAAGACAAGACCAGAGGGCAGGAGCAGCAGTCTGGAGGCAAAATGAAAATGCAGCAGAGAAAGCTGCAGACACTAACAGTTCCAATGATGACGATACCGAGGTTATGAACTCCTGCTTGATGAGGATTCCAATGTGGAGATGGAGGTGGAGCTGCCTAAAGGTACAGTAGAACCTGTCTGTGAAGTCCATGACAATGGCATGAAATGTTGACCTTCATGGAGAGGGATCTTTAGGAGACAGGCTTTCTGAAACAGCACATTAACCCGTTCGCTGCTTGAAAATGTTACAAACAAAGGCTTTCCCAGTGCCAGGGAAATCTAATGATTTGGGGGTAATAATTAACAAAAATTCTAGCTCAGAAACTACAAAAGATATAACAATGAAATATATATGATTTTTGAAGGAAATTGAATGAAAATTTTGAATCTGGGCTTCTTTTGTTTTAATTTTGATAATAAAAAAGTATTTAGACAATTAGATTTGGATAGATTTTTTTGCACTATCAAAAGCATATGTATTTACCACTACATCTTCACATCCAAACAAGAACACAAAGCAAAAAAGTTGAAAATAAAGTTTGTATTGTCACACTACACCTGTAAATGAAAGTAAAACAGTTTAGAAGTCTATCAAGACGCTCACACTCTATGCAGACAGGTCAGTCCACGACCACGCCCCCCTCTCCCCACCACGCCCCCTTGCTGGACTTCAACCCTCTCTTTCACTGCCCTCTTCCCCTACCTTTCCCTCTGCCCTGTGCCGCGCCGCGAGCAGGCCGCGCTCCCCTCTCACGCTGACTACCATGTCACTGACCACTGGCACGCAGTGCAGAGTACACACTAGGCGAGCTCGTTCGACGTGGCAACATCATGAACACATTGTCAACAGGACACATACTGAGATAGGTTGCAATTCCACACTATCATCATCTACTTCAGCTCGAGTGATCAGTGAATAAAAGAAGTCTTTGCAAAAATCAAGAAAGCTGCTCGCTTAAATACGTTGATTGGACGTGCCTTGCAAGGTTGCGAAGCATCTTTGCAGCGAATGAAGTGCTGGTGGTATCAGTCATGATGAGATTAAATGGCTTTCCCTACGTTGGTCATTATATATTAAACTACAGAATATAAGGCTTTTCTACGCACACTCTATTAAGTCGTGATGAATAGTAGAATGAATTTCAAGAAAAATGCATGACGTCATGGACCCCATGCATGGAAAGCATTTTCATGCTGGCTAGCTTAACATCTATTAATGATGGATAGGCTTTCTGAAACAGCACATTATATGATGGATAGGCTTTCTGAAAGCACATTATCTGATGGAAAGGTTTCTAAACAGCACATTATATGTGTAGCTTCTGAAATCAGCACATGTATGAGGATAGATTGGGTGGCAAGACACTGGGCAGTTTTACGCATCAACTGTCTTGAGATTTCGAGTGGTGCAGGATTAGGGAAGAAAGGAGGGGGTTGGGTGGATTTCTGCATAATCATCTGTCTTGCCTGTGTATGATTTGACAGGGTAAACAGACTTGCAAATGATTGGCAGAAAGAAAATATGGTTTGGACAGAATTTTGTCTGTTGGTGAATCAGATGTCAGAATAATTGAGATGGGATTTTTGTGTGGATTTTTTATTTTTGGTCAATGATGATATAAAAAAAAAGTATTGTCCTTTAGTATGCTTGCGAGGTTTTTTTCCCTCTGCATGTGAGTGCGCTGGAGAGATAAATGTCTCAGTTTTAATGCTAGCTCACCATCGTGGCATGAACAAGAACATACTCCGTTCAGGGAAATACCAGGTTTGTCTATAGTTGTCATCATCTTTTTGGAGAATTGGATATTTTTGCCTAAAATAATTTTTACTGAAGTACCCTTTTCAATCTGCAAAGCTTTAACTCTTTCTTCACAACAGACGCACAGTTAAAGCAGTATGGTTTCATGTTGTTGTCCGACAGATATCCAGGGCAACGTACGTGCCTTGAAACACGCACTGGGACACACACTGGTGTATCGTGACTCATCTGTGGATTTGGATCGCGTCAAACGTACAGTGCCCGAATTCCGACGGGTGAGCAGAGCAGTTTTCTTTCTTTTCTGTTCTTTCTCGGTATAAGTGTGCTCCCATCGCATGTGTCTAAGATGTGTCTGTGTGGTGTGCCCATTTGTGCCAATCATGAGCTCTTAGTGACTAAGGCCTGTGTCACATGACAGTGTTTCCAGCTGTAAAGATGTCACACAGCGGTGTTTCTAACTGAAAAGGTGTCAGACAATAATATTTCGAGCCGAAAAGATATTGTATGACAATGCGTCCAAATTAAAGAAAATGACACATGACAATATTTCCCAGTGAAAAGTTGTCACACACAAGTGTTTCTTGCTAAAAGCATGTAACATGACAACGTTTCTGACTGAAAAGATGTCACATGAAGAGCTTTCAACTGAAAAAAATTATATACCACAATGTCTCCATCTGAAGAGATATCACAAAACAATTTCTCTAACGGTAAATTTAACATATTACAAAGTTTCCAACTGAAAAGACATCACCCAACAATGTTTCTAACTGAAGAGATGTCACACAACAATACTTCCATCTGAACAGATGTCACACAACAATACTAATGCTTCCATCTGAAGAGTTGTCACACAACAATGCTTCCATCTGAAGAGATGTCACACAACAATGCTTCCAACTGAACAGATGTCACACAACAATGTTTTCAACTGAAGAGATGTCACACAACAATGCTTCTAACTGAAGAGATGTCACACAACGATGCTTCCATCTGAACAGATGTCATATGACCATGTTTTCCAACTGTAGAGATGTCACACTTCAATTACCGTAAAGTTCGGACTATAAGCCGCGACTTTTTTCCCCAGCTTTAAACCCTGCGGCTTAAACAACGATGCGGCTTATTTGCAGATTTTTCCGATTTCAGAAGCGTCACACCCTCGTCTATTCTTAGCTTCTCTGTAACTCACCATATCGTGTTTACTGTTCATGAATTTTTATGATGCTTTTAACTACGATTTTCTCTGTAATCGTGTAATGGAATCAGTAACCCGTTCAGAAATACAGGAATCGACATAAGTAAAGCCCATTACTGATATCTTTTTTCATCAGTTTGTCTTCTACAAAAATACGATCGCTTCGAACGGCGCAATGTGTGGGCCGTTTCCGACCTGTTTAATCTTGACTAACACTAGCTGAATTACGAACAAAATAACTCAGCATTGGCACGGTATTAAGCGAAATAAAACAATCGAATCGTTTCATTAATGTTCTGGTTTGTTATTATATGCGTTATCTTACCAAGTGCATCTTGCAATTCAAAAATGATTAGCGCATTCGACTCGGTCATTGTCAGACCTTGGCTTCGATCCGCCATTGTTGAAATCGTGGACAGGGAGTGAAGGTTTGCATTTGATACCTTCGCTTTGATTGGCTTGCGCTTTCGAGTACTCAACCAATCGCTTAGCTTGATACACCAATGAATGCAGGAGAGAACTGCCTTTCTAGTGCATCATTGATGTGTTGGTTTTTTTCGGTATTTCTTTTTAAAGCAATGATGTTGGAAAGACAACACTTGTAAGAAGCCTCATAAAAACTTCGATTCTAATTGATTTAAAACACATCGTACTAAAAAAAAAAAAGACTGAAGTAAAGCTGGAAACATGCTCTTGTATTCTGACCTATTTAAACGCCAATGAATGCAATGAACACATTGTATGTGTTGATTTTCGACACTATGTTAACTCAACGCTCGGCCAGCTGCCGCCTGCGGCACATCGGACTGTGCGGCTTATAAACCAGTGCGGCTTATTTGTGAAAAAAGTTCAGATTTTTAAAAAATTTAGTGGGTGTGGCTTATATACAGGTGCACTCAATAGACCGAACTTTACGGTATTCATTCTGAAAAAAATCACTCTACAAAGCTTCCAGCCGAAGAGATGTCACACCACAATGTTTGCAGTTGGAAAGATGTTACGCAATGTTTCCAACCACAGAAAAGTGCTGTTGAATGCATTACCTGCAAACAGTCCCCTTGGCCTAATGGTATAAACCATTTTCAATCCCAGAACTTCATAATTCTGTTCTTGATTTTCTTTTCTTTCCTTTTTTTTGTGTGTGTGTGTGATGCTTTCCACATTTTTTCAAAAAGACAGTACTGTAGAATTCTGTTCTTGATTTTCTTTTACTTTTTTTTTTTTTTTTTTTTTTTTTTTTTTATGCTTTCCACATTTTTTCAAAGAGACAGTACCGTATATTTGGTAGGTTTACATTCCAGGTTTGATGATGGATTTTTGTGTGTTTGTTTTTTTGTTTGTTTGGGGTTTTTTGTTTAGTTTTGTTTTGTTTTTTGTTTTGTTTTGCTCTTTTGCTTCCTGTAATGTCACAACTTTGTGAATGTATACTATGCAAACAAGTTCTCGTTTGTGAACACATGGTTCATACAAAAGATTCCTGTTTCACTTTAAAGGCTCCGGTGCCCCCAGCCAAGCCCCACAAGTCTCGACAGCAGCGGGTGGACGAGCTGCTGGCTCAACTGAAGACTCGCAACACCGTGGATGAAGAGATGCTGATCAGTGTGCTGAAGGACAAGGCACGCCTGGGCAAAAAGTTCCCAGATGCCCAGCAACTTCTGGGACAGGTAATGACCGATGAAGATTTCCTTGTTTGTGACTTGGGAAGAAAAAGAAGAAAGGGCAGCATAGCTGCAGAGTTTAGCGGTCAGGTGTTCTGTGTGGCTAGTCTGACAATGTGGACTGGAATGCAAAACCTTTGTGTCAAGTTGTCTGATGAGTTCAGTGACAATTTCCAAAGTTTCCAAGTGTGTTTAGGGATGGTTTCTCCAAATTTTCAGATGTGTTCAGAGACAAATTCCCAAGTTCTAAAATATGTTCAGCAACAGTTTTTTAAAGTTTCAGATGCATTCAGAGACAGTTTCCCAAGATTTCAGGTGTGTTTAGAGATTGTTTCTCCAAATTTTCAAATGTGTTCAGAGACAAATTCCCAAGTTGTAAGATATGTTCAGTGACAGTTTCCCAAGTTTTCAGGTTTGGTCAAATAGAGTTTCGAGTTTACAGACGTTACCAGTTTACCCATTTTTCAGATATATTCAGAGACACCTTTCAGCTTTCTAAGTTTTTGTATGTAACATTTTTTCTAACTTTTCAAATGTGTTCAAAGACAGTTTCCCAAGTTTTCAGATGTGTTCAAAGGCAGTTCCCAAATTCTTGGGCTTAGTGTCCCAAATTTTCAGATGTGTTCAAGGATAATTTCCCAAGTTTTCATGTGTGTTCAGAGACAGATGTCATAAATTTTATGTGTTCAGCTTCTCCAAGTTTTCAGACATATTTAAAGACTGTTTCAAGAGTTTTCAGTTGTGTTCAGAAATGGTTCCCCAAGTTTTGAGGTGTGTTCAAAGACAGGATCCCAAGTTTTCACATGTGTTCAAAGACAGGATCCCAGTTTTCAAATGTGTTCAAACGCAGGATATCAAGTTTTTAGATGTATTCAGAGACAGGATCCCAAGTTTTCAGATGTGTTCAGAGACAGGATTCCAAGTTTTAAGATGTGCTCAAAGATAGTATCCCAAGTTTTCAAATGTGTTCAAAGATAGTATCCCAAGTTTTCAAATGTATAGTATCCCAAGTTTTCAGATATGTTCAGAGACAGTTTTCCAAATTCTTGGAGTTAATTTTCCAAATTTTCAGATGTGTTCAAGAACAGTTTCCCAAGTCTTCAGATGTGTTCAAGGATAATTTCCAAAGTTTTCATATGTGTTCTGAGATAGATGTCACTATTTTCGAATGTATTTAGTTTCCCAGTTTTTCAGACATGTTCAAGGATTGTTGCACAAGTTTTCAGATGTGATCAGTCAGTTCACCAAGTTTTCAGATGTGTTCAGAGACAGTTTTCTAAGTTTTAAGAAACGCTCAAAGACAGTTTCACAAGTTTTCAGTTGTGTTCAGAGTGGATTGCAAGTTTTAAGATATGTACAGGTACATTCTTCCATGTCTTAAGATGTCTTCAAAGATAGCTTGGCGAGTTTGCAGACATGTTCAGAGGCAAGTGTTTATAGAAAGTATCTGAAAGTCATTTTCCAACACAGTTTCTTAGATCTGTGTCTTTAAATCGATTAACATCCTGAAGTGAAGAGATTATAGAATCAAAAGGCAACCAGATTTGAATTTTTCCATGTTTGGACCTTCTTTCAAGTTCTGATCCATTACATGGTGAAGGGCTGTTCCACACACCACCACCAAAGAGCGAATGCATGATCATTGTGATGTGCTGTTTCAGATCCAGCGATGGTACAACACAGTGTTGGTAAGCTCCATGATCATTGTGATGTGCTGTTTCAGATCCAGCGAAGGTACAACACAGTGTTGGTAAGCTCCATGATCATTGTGATGTGCTGTTTCAGATCCAGCGAAGGTACAACACAGTGTTGGTAAGCTCCATGATCATTGTGATGTGCTGTTTCAGATCCAGCGAAGGTACAACACAGTGTTGGTAAGCTCCATGATCGTTGTGATGTGCTGTTTCAGATCCAGCGAAGGTACAACACAGTGTTGGTAAGCTCCATGATCATTGTGATGTGCTGTTTCAGATCCAGCGAAGGTACAACACAGTGTTGGTAAGCTCCATGATCGTTGTGATGTGCTGTTTCAGATCCAGCGAAGGTACAACACAGTGCGGGTAAGTTCCATGAAGGAGGCAGCGGAGGCCAGGAAGATCATTGACCAGGCCTTTGAGGTCCTCAACAAACCCAAACAGACATACCAACCCTCAGCTTGAGTCACCATTCCCTGCCGCAGTGCTTAGCGTGCTGTCCCTCCTGAAAGACTAGGGAATGTCTGAGAATGCTAAGTGCTCTGTTCTTGGTCACTTTTCCAAGGTTGTAGCTGCTGATGTTTTTCTTTTTCCTTGAAGTTTGTCAGTGGGCATCAGGATTTGTTAAACCTGTCATAAAACTAGGTATTTCATTCAACTTTTCTGAATGTTGAGTTTGGAATGTCGCCCAAAGTTCATGACTGTTGAGTTTTCCTCATAAGCATTCTAAGCATTGAATGTTTTTTTTTTCAAATTTGTGGTTATGAACAGGGAGAGGAGCTGAACGATATGTTATACATGGTAATCATGTAGTAAGGGGAGATTTGGGTTCAAGTCCAAGCTGGGCAGGAATTTTCTATCCTGTCATGGAATTTGAATGAGGGTTTGGGCTGTGGTCTTTCAGCAGATCACCATCCCACATCAGACAGTCTGTGGCAACAAAAATATTCAGAAAGAGGATCCTCTTTTATCGCAAAAAAAAAAAACATGCATGAGGGATTCTCTCTGTCTATGGCCTTGGTTTGATTCCATTGCGGTCACTGGAATGGCAAATTCATGGGGACTGTCATTGGATGGACATGATGGTACCCTCTAGAGGGAGACTCGCTCACACCGGCTTCACAACTAAGCAATTATTGTCGTCAGCAGGGGTCATAGTAGGTGGTGTCCTGCATATATTAGCTCAGAACAGGCACCACTGAACACCAAAGTGACTCGGCAGCAGTGCAGTGTCTCCTCCAGTGGGTTGCCTCTTGACAACTTGACATTGACTGCTCCCTGTGGATTGCCAGGGCTGCAGCAGGCTGGGCCAGGCTGTGGCTGTGAACAGGGAGGTCCAAATGAGCGGCGTGTGTGCAATACCACTGAGGTGGCACAGAAGATGGGACAGAAAAAAAAGCAGGCATGAGGGATTAAAAAAAAAGGTGTAGCACTGTTACCACATGTCTGACTTCTGAAGAAGCCTGACAAAGTTTGCCTGTGAAAATTCACTGACACAAAATTGAAAAATCATGATTAAGACTTTAAAGGCAATTCAGTTTCTAAGCCAATATCCCTAGCATTTAGAAACTAGTTTTCTAATACTCCAAACATGTCGTATTCCCCAGTCCTGAACATGCAGTATTCTACAGCCCCCCACATCTGTCCTCACCCACTCCCAGAAATTTTGCCCACTGGAAAATAGGAAACAGGGGGAATAAGTTTTGTCGCAGGGGGGAATGATTTAAGTCACAGATGAACCCAATTAGACCTACAAGTATGATGTCTGACCACAACCTCTCTGATCCCTCCATCAGTGGAATGTTGGTGAGAAATTGTAACCTTGTGTCGGTCATCGTCACTGTGTGTTCTTCCTTTGGCATCAGGGATCAGTATTCTCACCATCTACATGTCTTGCCAGAGAGGACAAAAATTCTTATCACAAGTCTGCTGAATGATCTAACTGAAGTCCCACGCGTTTCATTTGGTTTGCCAGTTGGCCAGTTTGATTCTTCATGATTTGCATGCCTGAAGTGACCACTGTACATTTTGTGTGTCACAACCGTTGAATTGTGTTGGAAAGTTTGCTGCATGAATTGAATGCAAAAAATGGAGTTGGGTTTTTCTTCAGCCATGTGAAAAGATCATATTGAAGTTTGATCACATAAGTCCATCAGTGAATTTGAATGTGCAGATCTAGTTTTGTTCAAGAATGTCACTGTTTTTTAAGTACGTATAAATGTTATGGCCTGACCAGGTTTTGTACTTGTTGGTGTTGAATGCTAAAATCTTGTGCTCAAAACACAAGATAACTAATTGTACATGCATGTATAGGTTCCTGAAATAAAGAAATGTTATGTTACTAGAGGTCTGCATGAATTTGTTGCTTTAAAATCTTGTCCTTATTAACAGTTATCAATGATAGATTGTTTCCATCAGATAAGATGCCAGCAACGTAATTATTCTGTGAATTTAGTTTTCTTCATGGAAGCATCTGTCTTACATCTGTGTTTACAAAATGGAATTAAGACATTTCATTTCTTGGAAGTTTTCTTTATCTGCTGAATTTGCTGTTGAGTCAAATTATAGGAAAACAATTTATGTGGTTATGGATTTTGTGTGTGTGTGTGTGTGTGTGTGTGTGTGTGTGTGTGTGTGTGTGTGTGTGTGGTGTGTGTGTGTGTGTGGTGTGCGTCTTTTACTTTGTCTTATTTCTGAGTTTCAAGATTGACGAAGTGACAGCCCTGATGTGGCCCTTTGCAATCAGCTGGCTATGAACAACATGAATTGAACCAAGTTTCAAGGCCAGACTATTTTGCATATAATGGAGCTGAAGCGCTCAGTTTCTCATGGTTTGTAATTGAAAATGCTGTGAACAAGATGCACATCTGTGGGTAGTTGTTCTGCTCTAGTATTTATGCCATGACATGGGTTTTTAGAGGCTTGATTGCATCTTTGCATTGAATGTCTGACAGTAAGGTCAAGCTTACATTGATTGCAGGACTGTGTTCACTTGGAACCTGCATTACTGCATGATTTTTCACCTGTTGAATATTTTGTTGCTGTGATTTGACATTTCTTCACCAGCATTTGGGTATGGCAGTATTTTCGAATGAGTTTTTATACTGATACTTTTTTTAATTACATAAAGTGCTAACAATTGATATTCTCATCTACTAAGAAGATGTGCTCCCTACATCTTGTAATTGTATATTCTATCAGTTACTTGAAATACAAAAAAAAGCAAGATATTTTATACACAGTATTAATGTCATTTGACACTGTCAGTAATAAGATGACAGTGACCTTTCTTGCTGATGAAATCATGGAAATTGTGGAGAAAATGGCACAATTCGGTTTGAGTTTGTAGGTTTGAAATTTGCATCTATAGGATAACATGCAAATTCAATTTAATCAATCAGGATCAGAGAGCACACTTCATTTTCTGTTGGTTTTGAAGTATGTAAATGGAAATGCTTTCACCCTCTTTAATGTTCCTTTTTTAAAACTTTCAACCTCACTGAATTTAACTTGTTATACAACCTGCACTGAAATTTGTAAATCTCTGATAATCTCAGTATTCATATCAGTGTTGAAATGATTTTTTTTCATGTCAAAATTTGTTCAATTTCATAAAAAAAATTTGAACTGAATACTTTTTGTTTTCTGTTGTATATACTCTTGTCAATCATGCTATGAAATGACTGTGGGAGACCAGCAAACTGCTTTACGATGAACTATGCCTTGCAGGTCTTGAAGAGAAAAGATTTTGAGACACACCAACTCTATGCACATTGCCAGCGGTATGTTGATGAAAAGGGTCCCGGAGCAGAGATCAATTACTATGGACCTAGTTCATCAAAAAGAAAAGATTAACAGCTATTCAAAAAATGGTTATATATCACATACTTTTTTCCAATCTATTATTTCATTTTAGTTAAGGATTTTTGTCTTTGTTTTTTTTTTTTTTTTTTCTTTTTTTTTTTTCTTTTTTTTTTTTTTTTTGGTGTGGCAATTTCCAGGCATAGCCTGCAGTATATGACAGTGCTCAAACCCAGCAACTTTGTGAAAGTCAATTTTATTAGTGGTAAGAAGTTCCTCACTGTACTTGTACATGTTGTAATGATTATTTGTAATGTATATATACATTACACTGTGATACTTTTTCCCCCCTCAGTTCGCAGTCTACAGTTCTTTCAGGTCTGATATTTGACCCGCTATTGAGCTATTGAAAATTTGGTAATGGTGTTTTGCTAATTCTGACCATACTTCCAAGATTACATAAGACACTAACAAGCATTTCCCATACAGCAACCCCAGGAAAGCGCCAACATTCTTGTTTTTTGTTTCTCTTACACCACTCCAGTAATATTTTAAACAAAGGGTTATACATGTATTTACATGAGTAACTTCATTCATATTAAATCTTAATCTAGGTGTGTACACGTACAGAAAAATTCACAATCTGTTAGGTTGTTTAATTTACACACAGCAGATCCGTCCATATTTTATCTCAAACAGAGGTCATATTAGTGATGTTGTATATATGTATATGAACGTGTTTATTCTGCCCTGTATATGTGTATAGAGTTCAAATAAATACATTGTGATCAACACTGTATTTACATTTGCCTGGGGTTTGGGGTTTCTTTCTTTTTTGTTATTTAGTGTGTGAGTGTGTGATTTTTGTATTCATTAAACGAAATAATCCACGGACTGAATGTGTAATGTATGCACACAACGCACCGCCCCTTCTGTCTCCCTTCATTGTATGTTTCTGATATTTTGCATCACATCTTTGAAATGATAAAATAAGTATTACGTTGTACTTAAACAGTTTCATTAAATAGACAAAACAGTGCACATATGCTCACTTAGATATACAGTTATAGATGTGTGTGAAAATACGTACTCACATGCTCGTATACTCAAGCACAAACACTTGAAAATTCAGACAAAGCCTATATATTGCAACAAATAAATAATCCTGAAAACACTTCTCTTATCTTAGTTTACCCAAAGTCACAGGTTAAAAACACATGGTTACCATAATCAAAACAACTGTTTTGTCTTCGATATTCACAGTGAAAGGTGCCCACAGAACCCAAACAAAGGCTTGAAAGACTACAGTGCTCCCAGGATATGTACAGTGTGACACTTAAGGGAGCTCGCTCCCACTAAGGGAGGTCACTCCATCAGAGGATAACACAGGCCAGTCATGAATTTTCTTTCTAGTCCAACGGAACCCGAGCTGAAGCATTCAGTCCAGTTGAGCAGGTGCAGAATAAAAAAGCTGCCCACTGAATACTTACCAGCAGTCATAATTCAGCTTGGTCAGAACAGAATCTACTATAGTGCAACAAGGCACAGTAAGAATCGCACGATGTGACCTTCACGAATATAAAAATAACTGAAATCCAAAATGGAGGAGAAATTGTCAACAACATACTGGTAATGCCATGAACAAATGACAAACAAGAAGCTCACTTGGAGGCAGCATCCTATAGCAGAATCTGTGTCAGCTACTGAAGGAATCACAGACTTTCAATGCGGGATGGCGATGAAGGGATATGTTGAGTAGAAGAATGTATGACATCAGTGAAAAAACAACATCATCATCATCATCATGTGTCCACAATTACTAGACGAAATATCACAGATAAAAAGTTCTTCATAGTTAAAAAATCATAGCGATGCACCAGTTTTTGTTGAAGTTCAAATGAGGAAACAAGGAAGGGGCTCTGCTGGTCTATTCTGCAGTGTGGTTTGCCAACAGGGCTCTTTAGTGTATTGTTTGTTGCACTGACACATGTTTTTCTTCTTCTTCTCTTTTTCAAGCAGAGCAAAAAATGAAGGTAAACAGCAACACACTCACAGTGGTATAGTTTTATTAATTGTAAGGATATTTATAGTATGATTACTACGCAATGGATTGATTTTTTTTTCTTCTGTACAGATGTGTGAATGTTTGGTGCTTTAATTAAGTTGTTTTCATATCAAGACACATCTGTCTTGATCAGTCTTTTGTTGTGTGGTGACTGTCCTGACACGGTTCTCTCCAACTGGCTGGGCTTTCAGTTATTACCGCAAAATGAGAAACATACAATATGAAGATAGTGTATGTTTTAACTCTTGACCTTGACCTTTACTGTCCTTTCCTTTTCACTCATCCCACCCACTCAACCATAATCTGGATTGTAACCTGCAGCAATTTTTTTTTTTTCTGATCCTCTAGACCTGTGACCCTAAGCTGAATAAAGCAGGATCGAGATGCAGTGAACACCAGCTCATCAGGTTTTGTCAGGCAGACACAACCATATACATTTGGCAGAGGACAGAGGGTAACAGGTACAGCAGACATGACCTTATGACCGACGGAGGGGCCCATAATCAGGTGGTTAGATCATTTGCCTGCAGAGCTGATGATCGTGAGTTTGAACGACTCATGGGATCAAAATTTTTCAGCTTGAAAACCCTCTTCTGTCCACTCAGCAGTAAAGGGATACCTGACCCACTTCATAGAAGGTTAAAGTGGTAGAAGGAGAAAGATGGGCCCTGCTTTTTATCATGCTGTGCACTAGACACAGTGAACCTCTGCCAGTCCACTGCTCCAACAGCCAATACGCTGTGGGGGGGTTTAACCTGAATCTTAAGAGGTACACACATATCTTCGTGACAGAAACTGTACAATTGTTACCTACATTAATACCGAGGAAATAACACCTGGGGCTGAATGCACAAAATTAACGATAAAGGGACGGCATACAAAAATATCACAGACATAACATCCCATGACACTTCTGTCACACTTTGCACAGAATATGAAACAAAGTAAAAAATGACATTTTTATCATACCAATAATTCCTACCCAGAACCAGACTCGGATCTAATTTGTGTTGACCAATACACACCTGTAAAGTACATATCCCTCACGAGTGCACTGACATGCAAAATACACTGATGTTCAAACACTACCAGCAAATTTCACATTAGCATCTTTAACAGAATCTGATTTCCATCACAGACAAAAACAGTTATCAGACAGCATACTGTAAAACACTATGAACTCCAATCAAAAGAGGTTTTTGTTTGTTTTCACTCTCAGTTGCATGTACTCTGTGCAGGTCTTTTCAGGCAGCTTCAATAAAAGGATTTGATAACGAGAACAGTAATTACTATGATACTACCTCCACTACTACCACCTCCACAAAGCAGGTCACATTTTCACACCTATCTTTTTTTTTTTTTGAGATTTGTCCATCAGAAAGCATACACAAAAGCTGCTATATCGATTTCAACAAAACGTGGTGGAAAGATGGAATACAACCATAGGACAAAGCTATCAAATTTTAAGAAAAGGTCCACATGAAAGGGTGGATTCCAGAATTTTTCTTTTTCTATTCTAACATTGAGAGATGGGGCATGGTTTGACCGTTTCATTATTTTCTCAACAAACAAAACAAAACAAAAGTTCATGGATCTCAATGACAGAAATCAGGCTGCTTTAGATTTAGATTATACACAATGCTGTAAGGTTCACTGTGGAACCAGTAATTCCAGTCCATGCAGGACTATTTGACCTTGATGAAGGTCTGCACTCTTCTGCGTGTCCTTCAGCTTCCTGTTATTATCTTACACTTTAAATTTGAACTGGCTGAGAGGATAGTCTGGAACCTGGTGCCAATTGTAGCGGTCAGACTGGGTCTTTGGGAGGAGAGTCAATCCCTTACAGCCAAAGAGAAAAATATTTCATGGAAAAAAACAAGTCTTTTAAAGTAAAGAGGTCTTCATATTCAAAGGGGCTTTGTTTGGAGTATGATGCTACAATCGACTTTGCTGGAGCTTTTCTTTTGAAGTTTGGAAACAATTTCATGATGAGTTCTCTTTTTTTTTGTTTTACCTCAACAAAACACTCATTCTTTCAAGCTCCAGTATGATTCTTGCTGCAATGACTATACATCTTCATTATGATCATGTTGTGTAAATAGAGCACGACTTCAATGGTACTTCAGAGGTTCTTTTTCTTTTCTCTCTCTCTCTCTCTCTCTCTTGCTGCACCATGTATCCATTCTTCAACACATCAAGTTTGCTGCTGTGGATCCTCTAACTGGTCTCCATGGGGTGATTTATGAGTCAGATGAGGTGGACCCAAAAGGCTGACTGGCATGTGCCTGTATTGTCACTTTACTTTTTTTTCTGAAAAATAAAAACAAAAGATACTTTCACAAAAAAAAAGATTTTCAGATGTGTTTAGTTCTGTTTTCATGTACAAATGATTCTAGGAATACAGGCCAAAACAGTACTCCATGGCCATTATAGTTAGGAACCAATATAAGCACAAGAACAATGCAATTTCTCATTCTTCTGAAAATAATAATGAAAAATTAATGGAAACACACACACACACACACACACACACACACACACACACACACACACACATGACAGAATCATTCAATAAACATTAAAAAGTGATGGGGGTAGCAGATTATAGCTGGTAATATAGTTGGAATACAGAAGTTTTGAGAGCTGTATCAAAGAAAAAAACACCATGTGAATGAAGAAACTGCAAACCAAAAGAAATGTCTGATGTAACATGTGTAACATTTGTCTTGAAATTAGAACAGCTAATTTGCCAATCTGAAGTGTCCACAGACAGCACAGGATAGCCAAAGATATACTGAGATATGCGTACAGCATTCTGAAAGTGTGTAGTGTGCTGTTGTAAGGGAGATATGAACAGGACCCAGTTCCAAAGTTTTAAGTGTAAGTCTTGCATCAAAGCCTAAAGGTCTCCGCCCAACAATTCAGTCAAGGGGAGTAATGCAATCAGTTTGATATGATCATTTTAGTACAACTTGAGCTGGTGAAGCAGAAAAAGGCTTTGTTCATCCTGGAAAAATAATGCCTTCAATGCACCAGACTTTGACTTAACTTCAGCTTGTTTCTTTGAACCAAGTTTTACCTAAGCCAAAAATTCAAACTGTCAGAGATTCCAGTTTAATGATCATATTAAATATCTTCTATGAAACTGAAAAAAAAGGGCCATCCTCACCTTTTTCTTTCCTTTCTTGCCCTTCTTCTTCTTCAGACCCGATCCCAGCTTAACGATGGAGTTGAAAGTGTCAGCAGTCATTCTGTGAGTTGTCCGCACCTTGCAGCCTCCCATCTTCTCTGAAAGTCGGAGAGGTCATAATAATTATGCTCTTGCTTCTTCCGCTGAATGTACTGGTGGTCCATAGATAAAGAAAGATGCAAACACAAAAAGTTGTGTGTGTGCAGAGACAGGTTTTTATATATATATGTGGGCACACACTCACATGTCAACGTTTGTGGTACAGGGGAAATAAGAACTATGATGTGACCTGAAGACAAACTTCTAACAAAATTCAGGTTTTACTTATTGCTGATTTCCTTTAAAAAAAAATGATACAGGCCAAAGGAAATGAAAACAGAAAAGGACAATGTCACAATATTCCCAGCCAATTTATGCAAACAGACATACATGAAACACATGCTAAAGATATATAAACAACTACAAGTGTCAAGAACATCAAAAACACACACTTACCTTCTTTTCTATGGGACAGCCCATCAAGGATTTCCCGTCCTCCAACCTCCCCAATCAGATTGTCTTCCAGGTCCAGTTCTTCCAGACACTGTGAGTGACTCAGCAGCCTGCGAGACAGACGTTCAATCAGAGGTCCAAGGAGCACTGTAGAACTTCAGTGCAACAGATCCTTCCCCACACAACAACAACATTTTGAGTCAGATTATGCACGCCATACTGTGATACTACTTTCTATCTCCATGTTACAGTCCCCTCCCTGTTCAAGCAGCCAGCTGACTTCCTGAAAGACTTTTTACCAAAGATTGATGAAAAACTATTGAAGATTGATTGTTAAGAAAAAAAAAAAAAACTGGCAGAAAAACTATCGAAGACTGATCATCAAACTAACCCTATTCTTATTGTACTGATCATCAAACTAACCCTATTCTTATTGTAACAGTTTATCATCACAAAGCCCAACTCTGATCACTGAAACCTGACAGCATTTTCCTTCAGTGTTTAAATGCTATATTGTGCATAAGCAGATGAAGAACCAAATATTGGGATGGGTTCAAAGGGGGTGAAAGGATCCCATTCTGCACTCGGTACATTCTGTTCATAAAATGAGCCTGTATTCCCCACCCCACCCCCCACCAACCTGACATGTGGCAACCCCTTCCTCCCCACCTGAAAGTGCTCTCTCTCTCTGTCTCTCTCACACACACACACACACACACACACACACACACACACACACACACCTCAAAAGCTGAGCATCAGTTCTTCACTCTCAGTCAACAACCCACATACAAAATAATCACATGTGTCCACACATGTACACATACCTACATGCACACTGACATTCACACAGCTGTATAGATATTCTCTCCTTTCCTATAACCCCCCTTTCATGCCAAATATTGATCATACTTTTTGAAGAGCCTCATGCAGATGATGGGAGCAAAGCTGCCCCCTTCTCCCATCCCATCGATGCCATTGTCAGCCACATGCAGCTTGTGAATCCACGGCCCCACAGGGGGAGGGCCCGGGGTTCTTTCTTCTTCTTCTTTCCTGCAGACACCAACACTTGCATCCAATCAACATCATCACGACAGGAAAGATATGAATGAAAATGATACGGACATGTACTCATACGAGAGGTGCCAAGGATGCAAAATTTCACTTATTCTGTTTTCAGGCAAATGTTCATACAATATCAAATCTCTATGATGAAAACAATATGGTTAAAGACATTTTCAGTAATCATGGTGATTAAACAAAATCTAAA
The DNA here is from genome assembly GCA_033310375.1 of Conus canariensis. Lineage (NCBI taxonomy): Eukaryota > Metazoa > Mollusca > Gastropoda > Neogastropoda > Conidae > Conus > Conus canariensis. The sequence goes on from CM065732.1 coordinate 56,586,593, forward strand.
GCTGCTCTTGAATTAACCATATACTCAATATTCAGGCAGCGTAACACTTATAAGTCCCTGTTTTCCCATCAAAATACTCAATATTTAACGTAATCAAAAAGCTGCTAGCTGGTTTCTCTAAACCAAGTGCTCTTTTTTTCAAGATGACCCAAAAGCCTTAAGTTGGTTTGTCTTAATCAGATGGTCAATTCTTTGAATGACCAAACATTTTGGGCCAGTTTGTCCTAACCAAATGCTCAATGTTTTTTGCATGGTCAACAAATTCTTGAGTCCATTTGATCTTCCTAAATACTAAATATTAATCTAAAACTGGAATAATGCAATTTGCTGTCTCTGGCTCTGATTGTTGGACCATAGTCCACTTCACATTGAACTGTGTGAGAAACAATGCCACAAAGTCCCACAAACTGTCAGTGACTGTCACACCTTTCTTCTTCTTCTTTTTTTTCTTGCTGCTCGTAGGACGAGATTTGTCCCCTCCTTCATCTCCGCTGACGTCGGTGCCTGTCCCACTAGCATATCTGTTTTCCTTCTCTGAAACCAAAACATACAAGCATCATGAACGGAAATTTATTTGATAGTATAGCTGATCATCTGTTCTGTATGTGTCTCCATGTATATAATAATTATGCAAGTATGTGTGTGTGTGTGTGTGTGTGTGTGTGTGTGTGTGTCTGTGTGTGTTTGTGTGTCTGTGTGTATCCGTGTGTTTGTGTGTGCGCGCGCACGTGTGTGTCTGTGTGTGTGCGCGCAAGCCTGAGTACATGCGTGTGTGCATAATAGTGCTTAGTCTATATGAAAATCACTTTTTTCCCTCTTCTGTTTAAAGTCACTCCACAAACCCTTTCTTAACATTCTCCTCCCCTTCCCAAATGTCTGTGAGCAAAACTAGACAGCCAACCAAGTGGCAAAACAGCACACTCTCTGGATAGGCAAGTTGTGATTCAACTAGATAATAAATAAATCAACTGACTCATGAAACTAACCAAGACACCAGTTAGCTGAAAAGAGAACCCCTCAAATCCCATCACTGACAGCTCCCTGTACTGTTCAGACTACAGAAGAATTGTTCTGAATGTGGGTGAGCTGACATGAGCAGTGTGAATGTGTTGCCACTGTGAGAGCGAAAGAAGAAGGGACTGAAAAAGGAACAAAAACAGTAGACAGACACTTGGGCCAGTGAAGACCTCTGCCAAAACTGAACGCATCCTGGATTCCCCCTTTGATCCAGTTCTGAACCAACACTAAGTAGCTCTTATTTCCATGGGTCAGATTTCATCTTTTCACCAAGATCAGTTAACACTGGTTCAGTATTTTGGCACAAATGCTAAAACCATTTCAGTAGTTTTTTCCACAACTTTGCTAAACGACAGCCAAACAAATAAATTGATGTAGGTCAAAACATAACTTCTTAAGGAACATCTGAACAAAATTCAAAACAAAACACACACACAAAAAAAAAAACAACCGTCAACAATTGTGACCTTCGTGGGCCTTGCGCTCCTCTTCCTCCGCCTTACGCCGGGCCTCTTCCGCCCTCTGGAAGGCCTCGTACTCTGCCTGGTCCACGCACAGTTTGATCAGCTCCATCGTCCCCTCACTCTGAAGGTTGTTGCCATCCAGGTACAATTCCCTTCAACCACACCACAATCACTGCATTAAGTGATACCTCAGGGATGAGCGACATGTTTGTTGGGTCCCTACTTGTAATATGAAAATCATTTCTGGCTATAACAGCTCCAGACTGTTGTGGCGAGTGTGACATTAGTACAAAACATTCTGAAATGGCATAAGGTACTTGGACCAGTTGTGTCCGTTGTGCACACATCAATCACTCAAATATCCGATTGTTGTGATCAGTAATTGTCAGCGTTAACTACAGATGAAAGTCAAATGACAAACTAAATCTTTCAAATAGAAGGGCCATACAATGTCTGTTTCAATTGGCTGCTGTAAGCTCTAATAGCCAATCAACAACGCGTTTACCTTTCAGTGAAATTATTTCAACCTGCACAATAGATTTTTCCAAATTAGGTTCATAACTTTCAAAACTGACCCCTCATTTTCACCAGCCATGAGTCAGTTGATCCCTTGGGTCCTCAAACACAATATAAAGCTCTGCATGTTTCCCATTCTGTCTCTCACTCAACGTGTTCCCCAGGTTTTCCAGGCTATAGCAGCGGTAACTCTCTTCTGTTCTTTCCCTTGAATTTCGATCACCGGTGATCGATGGTTTTCTTCCCGGAATTATGGTATTTAAAACATTTTGTTATCTGAAGCAATATATTACCTAAAAAAAAATGAAATAGACACATTCATCACAAAAATAGTATTATTTTAGAAATAATGCGCAGAATGTTACGCAAAAAAAAGAACATCCATCATGCAAAATGCAAAAATCTCAAAAACTGTTGAGAGCTATTGAACACTCTGTCAGTCATTAAGCCTTTTGGTTTAAGCAGAGATACAGAGTAAAATGTGACCATACACATGTAAACAGATGCCGTACACTCAATACTATCATGGGCACCACTCTGCAAGATGATGGCAGGGCAAAATTACTGTCCCAGCCACCTGGTACATCTAGGTAACCAAGAAAATTTCGCTGCCCAGAAATACTTCTTCTTCTTCTGCGTTCAATTGAAGCTGGATATGTCAGTCTTGTAACCTGGCCACCATGATGAAGCCCGCGGTCTTCTCCAGGTCAGAACGGGCTCCCCAAAGCTGCGCCTGTAACTCCGCTCCCCCCGGCTAGGTTTTGTGTTGTAGAGCTGCGTGAGTAGGACAGCACAGGAGTGTTCAGGGGTCTGGGGTCCAGAGCCGCATGGACACTGGTCAGTATAGGTGATCTTCAGGCAGTTAAGGTGGTTCAGCAGTCTGCAGTGGCCGGTCCTCAGTCTGAAGAGGATTGTCTGCTGGTGCCTTTGGAGCTGGTGGATCGGGTCAGCACCACTCTCTGCATCCAGCCTTCTCTTCCACTGGGACTGAAACTGGTTGTGGATGATGGTCTTGGCCTCCCTATAGGTCACGGGGTGGCTGAACTGCTCCATTTTGCTGCCTGCCTTGGAGAGAGCATCAGCTTTTTCGTTGCCCATGATCCCACAGTGAGACGGAATCCAGTGAAGCGTAATGACAGACTGTTTTGAGAGTTCATGGAGGGCAGCCTTGATGTCTTGCGCATATTGTTCATTTCTTGTGTTCTGAAGTCCCTGCAGCAGAGATCGGCAGTCTGTGAAGAAGACAACCTTCTGTGATGGGCTGGCCGGTCCCAGAAAGATCCTCACTGCGTGGAGCAGTGCTATTGTCTCCGCTCTGTAGTTGGAGGAGATCTTTCCAGTAGGGAAGGCCTTGTGTGTCAATCTTCCATTGGTGTGTCTGATGAAGAACCCTGCTCCTCCATTCTTGACTGCTCCTTCTGAGGATCCATCTGTGAAGACGTGGGTCCACTCACTGGGGTTGTATTGGTTGGCAATCATCTCCTGTGCTAGAGCTTTCATTACTTGAGGGGCTTGACGGTCCATTCTTTTAATGCCAGGAACTTTGGTGATGATTGCGACATCTTCCAGGTGATTGTCTGGTTCCTCAAAATCTGGAAGCATCTCCATTTCGGCTGGTGAAGCAGGCAGCAGGTCTTCATTTCTCGATGCAGGTTCTTAGACAGGTGGTTGAAACTTGTTCTCTTTAGCCTGTTTTTGGTGGGGTTCTGCATCTCGGTGTGCATGGGGTGGGTAGGCATACATAGTAACTTTTCACTGTGGATGAAAACCTTCTCCTCGCGTCTGTCTTCAAGGGAATGTAGACTAGTAAGCTTCTCCATGGCTTGGATTGGGGTAGTCTTGATCCCACCAGTGATCAGTCACAATCCTGCATTCTGCACTTTGTTCAGGCAACTGGTGTTGGTCTTGGATGCAGTGGCCCATGCAGAACTGCCATACTCCAGGGTTGGTCTGATGGTACCCACATACACCTTCTGCAGGATGCTGCTGTTTGCGCCCCAGGATGTACCGGCCAGCTTCTTCATGATGGCGAGCTTCCTGACTGCTTCGTTTTCAATGATCCTGATCACCCCACCAAAACTTCAAAACCACCCTTCTGTTCCGACTTCCATCAAACTTGTTGATTCACCTATCACTCTCTCTCATTCTGCCCGCAACCTCGGTGTAACTCTTGATCAAACCCTGTCCTTCCAACAGCATGTCAGCAATGTCTGTCGCACTTGCTTTCTTGAACTCCGCCGAATTGCTTCTATTCGCCATCTTCTCTCAGAAAACACAACAAAAGCTCTTGTCTGCGCATTTGTTCTATCCCGCCTGGATTACTGTAACGCTCTTTTGTCTGGCTCTCCCTCTCATCTCATCAACAAACTTCAAAGAGTTCAGAATCATGCTGCCCGTCTCATCTTCCGCACTTCTAAATATAACCATGTTACCCCATTGCTCCGCTCTCTCCACTGGCTCCCTGTTCAGCTAAGAATATCCTACAAGATTGCCTCTCTCTGCTTCAAATCTATCGAGTCTTCCTGTCCTGAGTATCTCACCCACCTGTTACATCTTTACACCCCATCTCGAGCTTTACGTTCCTCATGTGACACTCGTATCTACAGTATCCCCACTGTTCGCACTAAAACCTTTGGTCAACGTTCCTTTGCCTATCAAGCTCCAACTACCTGGAATCAATTGCCTCGCTCTCTCAGATACTCACCCTCACTGCCCACATTCAAGCGCCTTCTCAAAACTCATCTGTTTCCTAGGTAACTTCGTCTTCCCTGTGACCCGACGTTTGCAATGTGTGATGCGAGTGTCTGCTTTGTGTGCGTTCGTGTCTATGTGAGTGTGTGTTTGCGTGTATGCATGCTTGTGAGTTTGTGTCCTTGCTTTGGATTTTGATGCCTTTTTCTCATGTATGATTGTTATATATTGTGTGATTTGATGTCTGTTGTGATATTGTAAACGCCTAGGCATTCAATTGATTAGGCGTCATAAATGTTCATAATAATAATAATAATAATAATGTTCTTGAGGTACGGATTCCAAGTAAGCCGCTTGTCCAGCTTGATGCCTAGGTATGTTGGGTTGTCTTCTTGTTTCAGCTCTCTTCCATTTATTTTCAGGCTGATGGTTTCTGGCAGTGGCGACAGCGAGAAGACTGTGGCCACTGTCTTGGTGGCATTGATTTCTACGCCCCAGTCAGAGGCCCATCTTCCAACGTGTTCCAGTGCTTCCTGCATCCTGTAGCTGGCTGTGGTTAAATGTTCTGCAGCACTCCAGGCAGCAAAATCGTCGGCGTGGAGAGCTCTGGAGATGTGCTTGGTGAGCTTCTCAGCGATGTCGTCAATGAAGATGAGAAAGAGTGTATGGGGAAATGACTCCTCCTTGTGGTACACCTTGTTGTAGAGTGATTCGATGGCTAGTTTTCCCATCAAGTTGAACTCTTGCTGTGCGGTACTGGAGGAAGTTGCGTATCCAGCGGTACATATTCCCTTCCACTTTCTTGTTTAGCAGCTTCAGGAGAAGTCCTTCCTTCCATACCTTGTCGAAGGCTTTGATCAGGTCCACAAAGACAGCGAGTACCTTTTTCTTCTCCTGAAAGGCGTTTTTGATCTGTTGGGCAAGGTACACAAGCTGGTCTTCCGTACTGTGGTTTTTCCTGTATGCTGACTGTGTGTTGCTGAGCAGGTGATTTTCTTCCAGGTGTTTCAGCAGTCTTGTGTTCACCATTCTTTCCATCACCTTGCCCAGACAACTGAGGAGGCTGATTGGTCGGTAGCTGGATTTCTTGGTGTTGTCTTTCTGTTTCTTTCTGATGGGGATGATGACTGCTTCTCTCCATCGGTCTGGGAATTTCCCTGAGCTCCATGACTGGTTGATGATCAGAAGAAGCTTCTGTTTTGCTGTGGTTCCAAGTCTCCTGATCATGTCATTGGGAACACCATCTTTCCCTGGGGCTTTCTTTGGCTTTAGTTTTTTAATGGCTGCATTGAGTTCAGTCATGAAGAAGGCTGACGTCATGGACGGTGTAGGGTTCTGGTGTTTCAGCTTTTCCCTGGTTTCCTTGCCGACTTCCTGCACTCGGGCATTGGGTATTGTTGCTGCCCAGAAATACAACTGCCATAAGTCTGAAAGTCACATTTTACAGGAGATGAAAAAAAAGTGATTATTATCCCCACAAGATGTGAATATTATCCCCACAAGATATACTAGGAGCTGAGCTACCATACAAATATTTTGATTACGGCATGTTTACTTTTAGGATAATGTGATTGGGACTTGGCTACGTTATGCCCCTTGGTCCGCTCTTATAATACACCAAAAATTTCAAAAATGCAAAAAATTCAGGTTACGGCACTTGTATTTCCAGGCAGCAATTTATGCACTGTGTTGTGATATGAGTGCAATATGTGTGTGTACAAATGTGTGTGTGTGTGTGTGTGTGTGTGTGTGTGTGTGTGTGTGTGTGTGTGTGTGTGTGTGAGCGCATGCACGAGTGTGTGTGTGTGTGTGTGTGTGTGTGTGTACGAGAGAGAGAGAGAGAGAGAGAGAGAGAGAGAGAGAGAGAGAGAGAGAGAGAGATATTCATGTACAAGTGTTTCTGCATGCATCCCTACATTCATGCATGTCGGTGTGGCCATATAGTTCAATGAGGACCAGTTAATCCCTTTGTGTTCACAAAAACTTTCTATTCCTTTTTCACTCGCATTCAACTCTGTGACTTTCTTGATGCCAGTGTCTCACCTGACAGCCGTGGTGGAGACAATCTGACCCAGGTGTGACCCGCTGGCTACCCCAAGGTCGCAGTAACAAAGACTAATGGTCAGGAGGGTTGTGTTATTGCGCAGACCTTCACGCAGATACTTTGTGCCTTCATCCCCAAACCTGCAAGGGAAAAAAAATCTGACAAAGCCTCTCAGTGTGCGCGCACACACACATATGCATAACACATACATGTCCACGTGCACGCGTGCGTGCACACACACACACACACACACACACACACACACACACACACACACACACACACACACACACACGCACGCACGCACACACACACACACACATACACATACACACACGCACGCGCACACACCACATGAATGTGCACACACACATACACACACACACACAACACTGAAAAGAGGACAGTGTATAGTATTTATGATGGAATGGACAAACCTCAGTGTGTAGATCTTGCTGATTTATTCTCTAGTCCTTCAAGCAAAGCCGTAGCCTAATTATGGGAGCAGTTTCGTTATCACATAGTTTCGTACAGTGTATAACAATCACACGCGCATGCACACACACACACACACACTCTCTCTCTCTCTCTCTGTCTGACTAACACAATGTATACAAATCAATGTACATAAAAGTAAAAGGAAAGTAAAAAGACAAAAACAAATACACACACACAAACACACGCACACACACACACACACACACACATACACACACACACACACACACACACAGAGCACTGCATGCACACGCATGCATTCACACACACACAAACATGTACACAACTATACACAGGCAGGTAAGACACACATACCAAAGTCTTGACAGATTTGACTTACTCATTGTAGTCTAAATTCAGAATGGTCATCTGGTCACAAAATACAAATGACCTGAAAGAAAACATAATAGTATACATTGAAATATTTTCCCATATTAAAACCAAAATGAAATGGAACAGGAAAGAAAAAAGACCACCACCAAAACAACAAACAAACAAACAAAACAAAGACTGCAAAGTGTGCAAAAGGAATAAACATGTATGAATTGATTAAACATTCAATACAACAATCCATCAAAAAGAAGGTTTGAATGGCTGAAAAAAAAGAAAGTGCTTATCGGATATTGTTCATTGTTTCTCAGAAGCCAAGTAATTATACTGTACATAGGAGTGCAAACAAAATGGTCACCGAGACTCCACTACAGAAAAAAAAAATTGACAGTGGCATCGGTTCCATACTGAAATTAATATTCATTTTAGGCAGAAAGTTGCTGTCAATACTCTGTAAACTTCCAATTCAATATTATCATTTTCCAAAACTCTGCTGACCAGTTTACTGCCAGTTTCAGCTTCAGTTTCCTCAAAGAGATGTCAATGCATGCAGACAAGTCCATATATGCTACCCCACATCTGCCAAGTTTTTGAGACCACAATGTGCATGATGTACAGGTGATTGATAAACTAATTAATGACTGAGATGCGATAATTTAAGAAGAGGGTCTCATGGCTACAACTTAGCAGATGTCTGACCTATGCATTAGCCAGATATGCTGGTCAGTCCTTGGA
>CM065732.1:56597387-56634887 GCA_033310375.1 Conus canariensis
CGTAGGTCTTGAGCAGCTTCTTGACAACTCCTTCGGCTACTGCTGGGTCTTTCTTCTTTCCTTTCCCCTTTCCCTTCCCCTTCCCTTTCCCCTTCCCTTTCCCCTTCCCCTTGCCTTTGGGCATCGTGTCTGTATAAACAGAAAATTTGTCTTTCAGAAGAAATTTTTTTTTTTAGTCTCTTTCAGGCATACATTCATGAAACACGATCAAGAATGGCAAACAACTTCTTGAATTCCAGCTGCAATGACATTTTGCAAGGGACTTGCACTCTTGGCTTAAAACAAAAATGTCTGCAATTGTGCACTGATATCATTGTATTCTACTTCATAAAAATGTAATAGCTCATTCCTGACATTGCAAGTGCACAGATCTATCAACTATAAAAAGCAAATGAACCAAACAATGTGTGTAAGACATGCACAAGTTAAAGGATGGTCAAACAACCACCTAGCACACTTTATTTCATTATCATTCTATCATTATCATCATTCTTTCTTTTATTTTCTCTTTGGCTGATGTTTGTGTTGCCTCCTATTATGAACAGCTGGTGAGATACATTTTCATAACAAGCAGTGCAAAGAGACTGACGGCATTCTCTCATTGATTTTGTTTCCTCAATCTAAAACTGAAAAACAGGAGCTTTACACCTGAATGCAGCAAACTCTCACCTTTGCTACAGAAACTGTCAACACAGGACAGATCCTGATGCCCAGATTGTTGTTCTAACTGACACCACATCTGTCCTTGAATCATTGACAGTGGGCAGACTATCCAACCTCTAAGAGGCACTGGGAAATATCTAATGCTCTACAGCGGCACTCCAATGGATCCCCTTCCTTTCTGATATCTAACTGAATGATAACGCTGATAGTACAGCAATGCTGGACACAGAGGATAAGTGGGGAAAAAAACAATGCCAGTCTCACAGAGAGGAAGACCTCCATCAAACTTTTGTGCCATACACTGCAGCTGCAGGAAAGCTATCGTCAGCTGAACAGATGAAACAGGTCATCATTTTTCCAATCATGGACATAGCACAATACCCTGAACTACCACTTGTACAGACAATTCCACCTTCTGCCAACCCTGCTGTGCTCCTGTGAAGAAGCAAACCAGACCACGAACAACATTCTCCACTGTTGGCCCTCCAGGAGCTGAGAGAGAAGACAAAGCAGATACCCACCATTCAACATGAGAAACTGTGCAGGTTTGTAGAGGCTCTACTGAGGTCCACCTATTCCATTTTGTGGGCCAGTCACAACGAGTGATGTCATCAGAAAAGAACACACAGCTACACAGTACCTTTAGATTTGAGGATGGCCCCTCACTGGTAGTTGGCATACTGCACATCATTTGTGGGGGCAGGATAAGAGATAGAAAGGGCCACAGACTCTCAGAGGAGATAGATCATCATAGATTACTTTCATTTGCGCTCTGCATTCCTGTTCTGTCAGCCACTGGAGAAGTATTGTTGGCAACTGCAGAATGTCTAGTAGGTTACTTGCTTTGATACAGTCTGAGAATATCATGTATCCTCTTCACTACCCTTCTCTGTACCATCTTCAGCTTGCAATGTAAGTATGGCCTCTGCATGTAGATCTCAGATTACTGTGCTGGTTGCAGAACTGGCTTACTTACTGACTTATCAATGAGAAGCACAGCTCTTTGGTCCAATGAAAGATGGATGAAAGATCAAGTGCTGTGTGAGTTTGTTGCTGCTGTTTTTTTCAGTGGAGGTGGGGTAATACGTTCTTCAAATTGGTGAGCTTAGAAAAACCTCTTTTGTTGAGCCTGCTTCTTATATAGCATTTCCATGGCTGGTATACGGAACTGATCTTATTGGCTACCTTTAATGTGTTTTTAAAACATGCACAACTTGGCATTTGTGTAGATTGAGTTCTGTGTGAATTTGTGGAAGTGCTTGAGCATCCGCTCATGTCTTAATACTGTAAGCACTCTCTCTCTCTCTCCTCTCTCTCTCTCTCTCTCTCTCTCTCATATTATGTTCAGGAAGAATAGAGAAGGGGAAATGGATATGTGGAGCGTGGAGGGTGCAGCTGTCTAATGTGACAACCTGGGTCACAACATTGCTGGCTTTCTTTGTTAAAAATCTCTTCTGATATACATCACCATCATATGGTTGAAAGGAAACTGGAATAAGAATTATCTATGATCTGCAGCACGCAATGTTGCATACTGTGATAATACGTTGAACTGACCAATTGGCAGCGATTCTTGTCTGTTGTTAGCCCGACAGCCGCTGTTTCTCATACCTCTTTGTTCACGTCAATCGTATTTATCTAAAAACTGAAATCAATAATGTAAATTCTGCCAGACATGACGGAAATGAAATCTTACCCCCACGACTGTCAGCCCGACGAATTCTGTTGCAAATATCTCAAGTTTGAAAGGTCTCCATTTTGATGCTGTTGCTACAAAGCCGACCGTCAAGCTTAATCTCAGGCACGAAAGAGTGTCTACTGGAGTTATCTTTTCCTGGCTTCCCTCTCTCTCTCTCTCTCTCTCTCTCTCTCTCTCTCTCTCTCTCTCTCTCTGCTTAAATGTGTGTGTGCGTGTGTGTGTGTGTGTGTGTGTGTGTGTGTGTGTGTGTGCGTGCGTGCGCGCGCGCGTGCGTGCGCGCGCGCGCGCGCGTGTGTGTGTGTGTGTGTGTGTATGAGGAGGGGGGGGGGGGGGGGGGTTGACGGCATAGTGTAAAGAAGCTTTCAGCTTATCTGCTTTGCCTACCCTCATTGAAATATTTGTATTCTCTCTCTCTGTCTCTGTCTGTCTGTCTGTCTGTCTGTCTGTCTGTCTGTCTGTCTCTCTCTCTCTCTCTCTCTCTCTCTCTCTCTCTCTCTCTCTCTCTCATGGTTTTTTTTTTTTTTTTTTTTCATTTCTCTTCTATTTTCATTTGATGTTCTATAATGATTGCATGACCGCTTTGTTTGCTTGTTTGCTTTCTTACATTATTTCATTTCACTGCATGTTGTAGTCCCTACTCAGGGCGAGGACTGGATGTAAAAAAAAGCGCGTCAGTGCTTATCTATTATCCTCGTAAATAAAGAATTTTGTCTTGTCTTGTCTTGTCTTGTCTGTCTGTCTGTCTGTCTGTCTGTCTGTCTCTCTCTCTCTCTCTCTCTCTCTCTCTCTCTCTCTCTCTCTCTCTCTCTCTCTCTCTCTCTCTCTCATATTTTCTTTTTGACAATAGCGGTAAAGTAAGTCATAAGTTGACTGTGGCCGTCACGTAGGTGAAAAGTGTCAGAGCCGCAGATTGTGAGAAACATGATGCCGAGCTTTACTGGATACTGGATACTGGATGGTTTCTGTGTTGACGCTCCTTTGGAGCTTGTTCACAGGTCCTTTTCCACTAGTACAACTGATTTGTCATGCGTGGTACAAGACTTCCGACAGTTGTAGCTAATGGTAGCAGGCAGGGTCAAACTTTGCAGGAAGCTCCTTCCAGTGTGCGTCTAGCCTGTTCTTGAAAGCATTGACTGATGGGGCTGTGACCACACCGTCTGGCAGGCTGTTCCAGGTGGCGGTCACACGCTGTACAAAAAAACAGCTTCTGATGTTGAACTCGCAACACAATGCCTTATGCCGGGGTTGCCATGCTGTGTGCCCATACTCGAGAATCGGGTGAACTAGAGACTTGTACAGCTGGATGAAGACCGCAGGGGTGAGGAAGTCAAATGATCGTCGGATGACTCCAAGGATTCGGTTTGCTTTTGCAGTTGCTTGGTTTATGTGGTTCTTGAAAGTTAGCCCTTTGTCGATCAAGACGCCAAGATCCTTCTCCACCTCACTTTCTGCTAGCTCCACCACAGTCTGTTCCCCCTGTGCATCCTGGCCTCTCATGTAGTATTTCCTGTCCGTCTTCGGGTTCCCCACTCTCAAGACGGAGCACTTCTCAGGATGGAACCGCATTTGCCAGTTTGTCGACCACTCATGAAGGCGATCCAGGTTGTCTTGCAGTGTTGCCATGGCCTTATCATCATCGTTCCTTGCGAAGACCTTTGTGTCGTCAGCAAATAACTTGACATGGCTCTGGACATGCCGAGGCAGATCGTTTATGTACATAAGGAACAGTACTGGGCCAATGACGCTGCCTTGTGGGATGCCGCTTGTAACCTCTCCCCTCTCTGACTTCACGCCGTTGACACAGACTCGCTGCAACCGGTGGCTCAAGAAGTCCTGGATCCACTGAAGGACATTTCCCTTCATGCCGTGGGCTTCTACTTTGGATACAAGCCTACGATGTGGGACGCTGTCGAACGCCTTCATGTAATCCATATAAATTGCGTCGACTCCTCCCACAGCATCCAAGGCCTCCGTCCAGATGTCAAGAGTGTCAAGCAGCTGCGTCACGCATGATCTCCCCTTTGTGAACCCATGCTGTTCTTGGCTGATGAGGTCGTTTCGCTGCAGGTGTTCAATGATATGCTCACGAACAAGTACCTCCATCACCTTGCACAGTACGCAGGTCAAACTTACTGGCCTGTAGTTGTTGGCCGCAAGACGGCTCCCTTTCTTGAATATGGGGGTGACGTTAGCAGTTCTCCACTCGTCCGGGATCTTGCCTGTTTCCATTGATTTTCTGAAGACAATTGTGATTGGCGGAGCGAGTACATCTGATAGCTCGGAAAGTATGCGTGGGCTGATTCCATCTGGTCCTGGGGCCTTGGCAATCTTCAGGCTTGCCAGCTGCTTGTGAACATTTTCAACAGAAATGTCTAAGTCGGTCAGCTCTGTGTCATACGTGAACTCTGGCATGTCTGGTAGGTCGCCTTCTTTCTCTACAGTGAAGACACTCTGAAAAAAAAAGTGTTCAGCAGATCGGCTTTCTCTTTGTCTGTGGTTGTCTTTGATCCATCACTTCTTTTCAAGTCTGCAATACCAGTCTTTGTTTTCGTCTCTGACTTCACGTATGACCAAAATGACTTTGGGTTTGTCTTGGCTTGTGCTGCTACCTTCTCCACTAGTTTCTTCTTTGCTTTACGGCATGCCTTTGTCGCTTTGTTTCTGCTCCTGATGTAGGCCTGATAGTCCTGTCCATCCTTGGTCTGCAACCAGCGCCTGTACAGTTTGTGCTTCTGCCGCACTGTTCTAAGTGTGTCTCCGTCAAGCCACTTATTCCTTCTTGCTCTTGAGCCTCCCGTCTTTGGTACATATTTCTCAGTTACTCTGTCCAATTCCCTGCGCAGCTTTTCCCATGCCTCTCCAACTGATAGATATTTCAGCTCATCCTCCCATCTGATATCTTCCAGGTCTTTCCTTAGCTCTTCTATGTTGGCCTTTGCAAAGTTGAAATGTTCTTTCTTTCCTGTTTCTTGGTATGCACAAGACAAGCTGATGATCAGTACTACATGGTCGCTCTTCCCAAGGGCTGGTGCTATAGTGATATCATTAATCATGTCTTCTGTGTTTGTCATTACCAGGTCGTCTAGAGTTGGAAGCTGGCCTTCCCTGATTCTTGTCGGTTCTCTCTGATGCTGTATCAGGAATGCTTCCTTTGTCGTTTCGAAGAATTTGCTCGCTGCATGGTTCTCACCTTTCAGATTCCTGTCTTGCTCCCAATTAATATCGGGATAGTTGAAGTCGCCAATTAGCAGTAGATATTGAGGTTTCTTGTCTGCCACGTTTAATAGCAATCTGTTTAGACTCTCGTTGTTTTCCTCTGTTTTCTGTTTCTCTGTGCTTGAGCTTGTATTAGGGCTCCTGTAGAACAATCCAACTGTTATAATTTCTTCTTCTCGTAGTTTGAAATCCACGAATACACACTCTTCGAAGTCTGTTTCTAGATCACTGTTCAAGGATGGCCTCATCTCACTCTTGACATGTAGGCATATTCCTCGCCCTCTTCTCTCAAGGTTGTGAAATGGTTCATATCCCGGAATAGTGATTTCACTCTCCTGGACGTCAAATCTCAAGTTCTTTGGCTTAATCTCCACAACACTTGCTTTGAAAGCAAGAAGTCGGCTTTTGGTTGGTTGGTTGGTTGGTTTAGTTGTTTCCTTTTCGAGGATATCGTTATCGCTTACAAACAGATTTCATCAGTCTCGACGCTAATATTCAAACTTTCCTTGAGGAGCTCAAACAGCAATCTCTCGCGAGCGAGCGCGCGCGCCCGCACGCACTCTCTCTCTCTCTCCTCTCTCTCTCTCTCTCTCTCTCTCTCTCTCTCTTCTCACACACACACACACACACACACACACACACACAGTGGCACAGTGGTACACACACACACACACACACACACACACACACACACACACACACACACACACATTGTCTGAGAATCCTGCTGTTGAACTTCTTTCTCACAAAACAAAACAAAAAAATCATAAAATCTTGTAGTTCTACTTTGTTTCCCATTTAAAACAACAAATTAACAAACTAGGATGTAGTATTCTACTGGAAAAAAAAAAAGAAAAGAAAAGAAAAAGAAAATCTGGCAGTAGCCTACTACTTCGTTTCAGTTTATGATTTGTTAGCTCTTTTGTCTGACGGTACACTAATTTTTCTTTTTATGTTGTATGCTGTAAAGTTGTGGGTGCAGGGCACATTGGTATCCAAGAGCTGTATGAGAAACGATATGTGCAAAAGGCAAGGAAACGGCAAACGACGGCAGCCATGTTGACACAATGTCATGAATTGCTTCTGTTCGAGTCAAGGAAACGGCAAACGACGGCAGCCATGTTTGCATAATGTCATGAATTGCTACTGTTCTAGGCAAGGAAACGGCAAACGAAGGCAGCCGTGTTCTTCTTCTTCTTCTTTCTTTGAGTGTCCACCTTCATCGAGTTGAAGATTCTGACACTTTTGTGTATGACCGTTTTTTTTTTTTATCCCGCCATTAAGGCAGCCATACTCCAACTTCGTGGAAGCTGCATGCTATGTGTAACGTGTCATCCATACCAACGGCCAAACTGGCCTTCTCTTCCGAAAGTTGGTGATGGGATTTTACGTGTGTGCAAGATGTGCGTGCGTTCACACACGGAACCTCGGTTTATAGTCTCAATCGAAGGACTGTATGGGGAATGGAGTCAGAACCAATGTTAACTCTGGGGGAAAAATCCCCCTGTACCGAAAATCGAACCCGTAACCTCAGGATCACGAGTCCGGGGCTCTATCAACTGAGCTATTCCGGCCCCTATAATGTCATGAATTGCAACTAGAACAACAATGATCATTCAATCTGAAGTATGGAAAACTTTTATCCCAAGATCATTCATTTCTGACACTCTGAATACTTTTATGCCACTTTTCTTTCACGTACACCCACTGCCTGTATGGATGACTGGCTGACTGATTTGTTTGCAGACGACACAGCAGTGTACAGGGTTGTAGCCAACAGCGAACTACAAGACCAGCTACAGCAAGACCTCCATCGCCTATCGAAATGGGAGAAGAGCTGGGGCATGCTATTTCACCCTGCAAAGTGCGTGTCTGTGCCAGTCACCAGAAGCAGGAGCCCACTGGACCACTCCTACGTCCTGCACGGCCACAACCTGGACACCGTCCATACAGCCAAATACCTGGGCGTCACATCGCATCGCGAAATGACATGGGACATCCACATCAACGACATAGTGAACAAGGCTAACCGAACGCTGGGTTTCCTCAGGCGCAATTTAAAGATCAGCTCCAGTTCCATCAAGGAGAAAGCATAGAAGGCGTTCGTGAGACTCCTTCTTGACTACGCATAATCAAACTGTAAACAAGTGGGGTAACTCTTGCTCCCATAAGAAAACCTAACACAGAGTAACTTTTATTCAAGACTGGCAGAGCCTTTTAAACTTGAATAAAGTCAGACAAATACAAAGACGAACAATCTAATAGTGGGGGGAAAAACTGTAATATATTTTCTTAATTTCATGTTCCCAGTTTCTCCAGCTTCAACCTCCCCCCTCCTCCCCCCCTCCCCTCCTCCCCCTTAAGTCCAAATTTTGCTAAGTCTACTATGAAGACAGTTGAGTTGTTGACCTGCGTTTGTTTTTTTCCCCCACTATTTGATTGTTCGTCTTTGTATTTGTCTGACTTTATTCAAGTTTAAAAGGCTGTGCCAGTCTTGAATAAAAGTTACTCTGTGTTAGGTTTTCTTATGGGAGCAAGAGTTACCCCACTTGTCTACTGTTTGTTGTTTACTGTTCCCTGCCTCATTTCATTTCCAATTTCGTTTCGATTAAATCGAGGTTATTTGTTTCTGTCCGTCTTTGTGTTTGTCTTTTGATCTCCCTTGCATCCTTGGGTGGATCCTCAAGCGTAGGCTCAAAGATTGTCCCCTACATTTTATACTATTTGCATAATGTCTTTAGTTTTTCAGCAACTTCTTTCCTCCCCACACTTTCGTTTGGTTTCATTTACTATACCCTTCACTGGCTGCTTTGGGGTGCTATTGGATTCTTTTTTGCACCCTTGTTGGTGAGAACACCACAGTATTACGGACTGTGGTGTGTCTCTACTTGACGCCAGGAGGGCAGACACAACCAGCCGTGTCTCCCTGATGAGTTCTGATCCAGCGGACGAAAGGCCTCGGAGCAGGCAATACAAATATATCTGCCTTCAAAAGGGATTGCGATGGTTCCCTTATGCAGCTAGTGAAGAGTTTTCATATCTGTAATATATTTTCTGAATTTCATGTTTCCAGTTTCTCCATCTTCAACCTCCCCCTTCCCTCCTTAAGTCCAAATTTTGCTAAGTCTCCTATGAAGACAGTTGAGTTGTTGACCTGCGCTTGTTTTTTTCCCCCACTATTAGATTGTTTGTCTTTGTATTTGTCTGACTTTATTCAAGTTTAAGAGGCTGTGCCAGTCTTGAATAAAAGTTACTCTGTGTTAGGTTTTCTTATGGGAGCAAGAGTTACCCAACTCTTTTACTGTTTGTTGTTTATTGTTCCCTGCCTCATTTCTTTTCCAATTATGCATAATCAGTTTGAGATCCATACACACAGAAGAGCATTGACAAGTTGGAGGCTGTTCAGAGACGTACCGCCCGTTTTGTGCTCAACCACTACCACAACACGTCAAGTGCGAGCCGGATGATCGATCAACTGGGCTGGCCGTCTCTTGAGCAGCGTAGAAGAACCACACGCCTGGGGTTCCTCTTTGAGATCCATCATGGACTAATCCAGTGTCCAGTTATCAAGAGCAAGCTAGTCCCACCCCCACCACGACAGCGCCGTACCTACAACCAGCAGTTCTGCCTCATCAACACCAGAACTCGGTACAGAGGTGGCTCATTTCTACCCAGGACTGTTAGGGACTGGAACCATCTTCCCAGTGAGACAGTAGAGGCAGTAACAGTCGACGCTTTTGTGTCATGAACCTCCACCTAACAGTGACAGTTTCCTGATACCATGTGCCCCTTACGGTAACGGACTTTGGCTATGGTTTACGGACAATGAGAATGATAGTGAACGTGACCAGAGCATACAAATGGACTGTCTACAACCCCCCCCCCCCCCCCCCCCTTTATGTGCCGCAATGATCATCCTCAAGATCGTGGGCATCAAAGGAAAGAAGAAGAAGAAGACTAGTGTGCCACTTGTTTAATGTGTGTGAACGTGTCCACATGCATACTCTGCGTGTGCGTAGGAGTGGGGTTGAGGGGTGGTGAATGGGTTGGTGGGTAGGTGAAAGGGTAGGTGTGAGACGGGAGTTTGTGCAGAGAGGATGGGTGGTGAATAGGTGGTATTCCTGCGTTCACGATAATCTTTTTTTTCTTCTTTTGTTCGCTTTCATTCTGTTCTTGAAGGTAGCGAGTTGTGCATTTTAGAGATATCATGACTCAACAATGTGTGTAAATGTTATATCTTGTATAACGTTCATTTGTTTATATATTTAAGAAATGTTATAACTGGTGTTGTATATGTCTGATGTTCTGTTAATTCCCCCCTATTACGATGACTGTTGCACTTGACATGATTCTTCTTTTTGGAGATGATCAAGTTTTCCTTATCTTAGTGAGTGTGTGTGTGTGTGTGTGTGTGTGCGCGCGTGTTTACATTTGCCTGTGGATAGTGGTTGTTGTTGATGATGAAGATACTGCTGGCTTTTTTTCTTCTTTACGACTTGTTACACCAGTGTTATTGCAGCGATGAACATCGATTAGACAGGTTTGACGTATGTTGCAAAAAATTGTCAGTAAGCCAAGGAAGCAGTTAAAATTCTTTTGTTGTTACTTTGTGTGATCATTTCTTGGTAAACAAGACATTTTTCGAGGCCTTTCTAAAATCTCAAAACGCTTCACAAAAGTGAGAAATATGCACGTGGGCATCCCCCCCCCCCCCCCCCCCCACACTCATGTTTTCTCTTCCTTTCTCCTTATCCAGGTATACTCATACCCATAATAAATCCCACCACACACACACAC
This sequence comes from Conus canariensis, assembly GCA_033310375.1. Classification (NCBI taxonomy): domain Eukaryota; kingdom Metazoa; phylum Mollusca; class Gastropoda; order Neogastropoda; family Conidae; genus Conus; species Conus canariensis. The sequence continues at coordinate 56,607,763 of CM065732.1, forward strand.
AGAGCACACAATGACCGTTAGAAGGCTGAAAAAAAATGTGGTGGTCATCAGGGAAAAGGCTGCTTGAAAGGAATGTTTTTATATTAGTTTCAAACGATGAAAGTGACGGACTGTGGTGATACGCAGCAAGTTCCAGGTTTGTGCACAAGACATACTGTCAGCTCTTCCCCATTGAACTTTGGTATGCTGATGATTCCGTCATCAGCAGAATGGAGATATTGATGGAACAAAGATGGTCATGAAGATACTGGGGTGAAGTGCCAGTGATGACTTAGAAGCAAAGATATGAAATTGTGTATTTTATTCTCTGTTCAGCTGGAAGCCAATAGAGCTTCTTAAGCGAGGTATGCAAGCTGAAACTTCCGGTAAAAATGATTCTGGCGGCAGAATTTTAAACATGATGGAGAGGTCTTAGAATTGTTTGTGGATACCTAATAAGAAGTGAATTCCAACTAATCTCACGTGTTTAAAAAAATATGCTGTAATTGATGTCTTAGTTTCATCTTGTGCGAGGTATCAGCTAATAGCGCCGATGTGTTAAGAGTTAAATGATGCTGCCTGACATGTACTGGTTATGTGCTGATTCATCGAGAGATTTTGATCAATGTACAAGCCAAGATCATGCATGTGATCACATAAAAGAACAGTGGTGTTTCCATGATAGATGGTAGATAGTATAGAAGACAAATCTGTAGCTGGAAGATAGGTGTGTAAAGCTTCTGTCGAATCATTGTTCAGCTTTAGACATATGTTTGACATCCATGATTTTACTTCTCACCAACTGAAACACAGACCTGAAGAGATCTAACGAGAAATTTATCATCTGATGGCAAGCCAGAGTGGTTCAGCATGTATCACAATGAAGATCAACTTTACAGAATCCTGTTCGTAACTTTAAAACCTCTTAGAGCTTCAGATCTCATCTTGATGATGGTGGGTGTGACCCCACTGTTCATGTGAACAGCATGGAATTTCTGCTTGTTTTAAATCAGTTTGAACAGAGTTTGCTGGAATGAAAAAGAATCTTATCATTTGGACTCTGGTTGAACTCTGCATGGTCAAAGCAAGCATTTTGAATGTTCACATGCTTTTGTAGTACACATGTTCATAATACACAGGAAATACTTGTCATCCTTTTGCGGGAAAGGTAGGTGGGGGTGCAGGTGGGGATAATAATGGCCTTCAGTAAAAAAAAAAAAAAAAAAAAAAAAAAAAAGAAACTTTTAAAAAGGAAAAAAATCTTTTAAAACAATTTTATGTAATCAATATACACACCTACAAGTAAAAACAATGAAAATCCAATTGTTGGATCAAGAGTTGCAAGGCATACTAAATCCTTTTAGTTTTTGACATCATACAGTTTTTTTTTGTTGTTCTTGTTTTCACAGATGTACACTTCTTTTTTAACATTTTTAGCATTTATATACGGTCCTGCGCAGCCAGATGATGGTGACCAATATAGTATTCCCCCAGAATGTTTAGATATTATTACAAGATACACATCCATGGGTATGACTCCCAACTGAATTTCATCTTCCAGTGATGTGAAATCGACACTTTTTTCTCAATGCACATGTACTAAAATGAAAACTGAACACAACACCAAGATTTCTGTTCTTCAATAAGAGTTACTCTAAATCTAATTTCAAATGTAACAAAAACAAATTCTGATCCAACAATCTTAATAAGGGACAACTGTGATGAAATATTCAGCGTTTGCTTTGTTTATAATCTTAGTAGAAAATAAAAAAAAACTTTTCAATGAAGAACACCTATTCTGGTTTTCGCATTTCTTCAGAGTTTCGTTATACATGTAAAAAAAAAATCAAAACAAAGAAGCATGCAAATATTCAAGTGTTTTGTACACACTCATGTGCATGCATGTTTGCAGTAAAGGGGTATATACAAGCCCATGTAAAGTAAGAGTGCATGCATGCAAGCGCATATTATATTCCCACAACTCATTCTCCATGAAAAACACAATGAAATGCTTTTTACATAAAATTTATTTTCCTTTTTTTTATCACTTTAATCCCAGTGTTTGGGGCATAGCTGATTAATGGTTAAATCTAGAAGTATTGTATATGTGCTTATGTCCTTAATGTTTGTTTTTTTATTGAAAAGAAAATACTGAGATCTATGTACATTAACAACATGTATGTACATTTCTCACATCAAACCGAAAAGTGGCACTTCTCACATCAAACTGAAAAGTGGCACTTGTTGCCTTTTACAAATCATAGTACAAAGGTAATGCTGACACTGCCTCTACCCCACCCTTTTTCGATTTACCATGTAATGTAAAATATATAAATAAATAACACCCAAAAAAATTGTAACTTTCATTTATCAGCCTGGTTTTAGTACTGACATGCAAATGGGAAAGTCATACAGAAAAAAATTTGGTGCATAAGTTACCGATCATGCATACATTGATGACATTTTAATAAAATCATAAGCAAACTTCATTCATATTGTAATGGTTATTCCAAAATGGTCAAATACAAGGAAGTATGGTATGCAAGGTTACACATGGTATATGATCAGGCTGCCCTATTCTTATGTATGATTCACTCGGTTCTTCTATCAAGACGATTCACGCCATATGGATAAAAATTCTCTTCCCTGTTCACAGAAATGGTGAAAAAAAAAAAAAAACTGAACAGATCTCAAAGCAACAAGGCAGTCACTATTGGTAAGGCTTTGCGTCTATGACTGGCCCTGTAGATCACAACAAGTTACTTGAACCAGCAAGCAAGAGTTTAAAAAAAAAAACTAATGCAATGAGAATGAAAGTTCAGAAAGAGGGAGAGAGAGACCAACAACACCCAACTATACTGACACATTAAAGCCTGCCATCTTTGGGTCCTATGAAGTATCACACACTTCATATATTTAAAGTAAAAGACTTTAAAAGTGTCATACACCCCACTAATAAACAATAAAAGAACACACACATAAGAAAAAGAGATTTGCAGCCATTTGATCATAATGGAAATGGAAGAAATGACGCACAATCTCTGATGAAACCGCTAGCTGCAAAATGATGCATTTTTACCTCCGAAGTAAGAACCAAACACAAAGTTCTTGAAATTTTTTTGTTACAGAACATGACTATATGGAAACACAGAACTTTTTCTTAAAAAATAAATCTGATAAAATCATGATCAACATGCATGTTCAATAAAAAAAAAAAAATAAAAAAAAAAAAATCCTTGAAGATCAATCACAACACAGCTGACCTTGCGCTGATGGGACAGAAGAAAACAACAAATCCTATCACAGCAAAAATTGAAACAAAACAAAACAAAACAGTCAACGCAATTCACAGACTTCCACATCACACAGAACTGAGAATTTCTGCAACGGAAAGTAATCTCAAAAAAAAAAAAAAAATCAGCAGTGTTAACACATTCCAGTTGTCAACAAGTTCAAGTTTCAAACAGGTAAAGAAAAATGTATTACTCTCACATCAAAATTTAAAAAAAAAAAAAAAAGAAAGAAAAAAAAAACATCCCAAGTATTATTTAGCCCTTTCTGCACATGTCAAATGCGAGTAGAAAATGGACAAGAAAGAAGCCAGAACACTAACAGTGTAAATCTTCTCAAACAGTACTGTACTGAAAGAAAGGCCACAAGCAGCAGAGGCCTGCTGTTAGATTAATCAAAAGCTCCGCTTGCAACCTACAACTCTGATGGAGGAATGCATGTTGTGAGCCTACAGTGCAGAACGTGTAGACTGCTCCAGAAACGTGTTGCTCACGGCTAGCAGCAACAACCATCACTGATCAGGCACAAATCTTTGACAGCACAACAATTCAGTTAAGGCAGGCGGCTTAGCGACGAAAAGTCGTAGGACGGAGACAACGAAATCAAAGTTGCTGCATAGTTTTGCTTTGTGGCTGCTCGTCAGCACCACTGGAATGTTTTGGTGAAAGTCTGTTTGCTCCTTTCTTGTTAAAAAAAAAAAAAAAAAAAAAGTTCCCCCCCCCCCCCCCCCCCCCTAAAAAAATTCACCAATCCACCGATCCCCCAAATCATCTTTGTTCGCACTGCTCAAAGAGGAGATATAACTGGCTGTGTGGCAGTTTTTCACCATCCTTCTAGTCAGTCATCTTCTTATACTATTTGTTGAACTTTAGAATTTATATACCCAGACAGTTATGAATCTAGAAGACAGAGAAACTTTATTGAGTTTACTCTTTCTGGTTCAATCCATGATTGGCGACCATGATTCTGCTAGCACATCCTTTCAACATACAAGTGCATTATATATATCAAAGGACTCTGCGAAAGTGAGAAAAAACTGGGAGCGACAACGAAATCAGTGTAAGGTACAAAACCAACACTCGTTTTTTAAAAATGCATATTAGCAAAAATATTATGTAACATATACATATATATATACCTGCTTCACCTCCTCAGAGTAGTTGCATCGCTTTTGTTCATATTTCTGAACAAAAGTCAAAGTTCATGTGGAACTTTCTCCATAAGAAAAGAAAACCTTTTTTTCTTTTCTGAACTCTGAACTCAGCCGCAGGCTGCCTGGACAAGTCAGCTTTTATGTCCAAAGACAAGTCCTGGGTCTGATCCTTGGTTGCAAGGTGACAGAAGTGATCATTTTATGCCAACTCTCTGGCTCCTTATTGGTTACTTCTTAGCAGCGTTATACAAGGGTGCCAGTGTCTCACACTCTTGATGTGGGTGGCAAAGCGAAAATTTGTTTTCATGCAGACTCTGGCTGCATTCAATAATAGTTATCTGTACATGATAATTATACCAACAATCACATACAAGTTTCAACACGCACTCTCATGGTCATGCGAACAATGTTGATTCCAACAAAGCATACAAAATATGTGAGGCAGGAACAGGTTCACACGATCCGTCTCAGGCAAACAGGGCAGCTATTACTCATCCAGCATGTAACAGTCCTTTCCAATCAACCAGGCCAAAGAAAAAAAAAAAAAAAAAAGACTGCACAAAACAAAACATGCATGGCTGATGATTCTGTTCATGTTCCAATGGTAAACTGTATGAGTGCAAAATGACATCATGAGTGATGCATGGATGATTTGTGTGTATGTTAGGATGGAAACAGAAAAAGAAAGCATGTCAAAACGGAAAGTCTTAGTTATAAAGACTAAAAAAGATGGATTCTCTGAGAGTCGTAGAAAACAGAAGAGTATATACAGAGATACAGTAAAAATCCACTGCTGTATTGATTATGAAAACAAAGGTATGCACCAACATCTTCATAATTTGCAATAAAATAGATTTTAAAAAAAGACGTAATTCAGAACCCTGAATGACTAAGTAAACAACCAAGAACAAGACCATCAATTAACTGCCGAAATTTGTCAAATAGAAGCTTGCATTTATTGGATGCTTCAGAATTTGTACAAAATGTATTAAAAAGAAATGAAATAATAAAATAAAATAATTTTTGTAAAAAGAGGGGAAGGGGGATTAGAGGGCAAGTGAGCTGGGTAAGAGGTGACAGAGAGAGAGAGAGAGAGAGAGAGAGAGGGAGAGGTGTCATTTCATTAAAAGCTACCTGCTATTTTCACCAAAGTATGAAAGGCAGGTCGTTCCAGAAAAAGTTGAAAATGCACCAAAAAAACAAAAAAAAATAGTATAAAATTTTGCTACAATTCATCTATTCTGGTTTTACTATGTTTCCATCTATTAGAGATAATTTCACAATATGAAAAACATGTTCTAAAATGGCATTCAAAATAAGTGTTTGGAGAGACTTAAACAGAAGTATCTGTTTGCGTCAAGAAAGTAAAAAAAAAGGGGATTCATAGACACTCCAAATGAAATTTGCACACAACAAAAGATTTTTTTCAAATCTGGTGTAAAATAACGGGATTTAAAATCGAACTTTTCAACTTAACAGACTTTAAAAAAAAAAAAAAAAAAAAAAGAAAAGAAACAAAAGTCCTGAACATGACAATCATCAATTCTGTCAATGTTTGAAATCAAGGATTTACAACTACATTCTCACTACTTCATCATAAAGCAAGTCTGAAACTAAGGATCCATCCTAAACACATGCACTTTCTGTCCTGTGAGAGCAACTATCTTATTGTGAGCTCTGATCACTGAGACAATGCATTATTTCAGATATCTCTGTTCTATATAGACTCTCTAAACGTTTCAAACATACTGTGTGCCACATACTGGGTCGCAAACTCATTATCAAATCACAGACTCAAAACGCTATCTGGACTACTGAAGCCAGTCATTTGGAATTTGAATTTTACAAACATGAACCAATTTCTCTTTGTTCATCAAACACTCCACAAAATCTGGTCATATAAAGTCTAGTTTTAACCACATTTTGTTCTTGCTTTTGGCAAATTCTAATAGGGCTGTCACTATACTGGCTGAATGCTGGCCATGGTTCTTAGATTATAAGTAATGAGTCTGAAATGAATGCTCATTCACTAGTGTTCGTTAATTTGGAATATGTCATGCTGTGCTTAGAATGGACCAGTCAAAATAGGACCTCTGCCCTTGTTAGAAGCATGTGGCTACAATAGCATATCATCGTGTGCGGTCGAGTTCCAAATATTCTCTACAACTGTTTGATTGCAATGGTTAAACACCATGTAACTTAAAAAACAAAAGAAAAAAAGCCAAAACGACATTGGAATTTTCAACTACCTTTCCAAAGCCTAATGGAACTGAACAAAGTGAAGTAATGTAGAGAGTGACAAAGTCTGGAAAGCAAGAAGGAAATGATTAATGACAGAATCTGAAAACATTATGATCACTATGAATAATGGAAATTTAACGATGCATGGTTAAAAGAAAAAAAAAAAGTGCAAGGTAAAAACACAAGTCATATTTCATATACATTCATGTACATGTACACAAGATATGATATAATGCAATGGTTAAACATAGGTAAAAAAAAAAAAAAAAAAAAAAATGATATATTTCAATCTACACTCGCTCTGTCTCAAGGAATTACAAGAAAATACAAGTTGCATTGATATGAAAACTGTTGTATTAAGGGGCAGGTGGGGTGTGAGGGAGGGAAAGTTCGCCCAATCATTTGATTTTACACAGGTTATCAAGCCACATTGTCAATGTAAAACAAAAGCAGCTGCACTTTGAAAAGACCCAGAGCGAAACAAAATCGGAACTGGGTGAACATGTTGCACAAATTGGTCAATTCGACTTGCACAACGAGCTCCAACACAAGACCTATTCTTTCCAAAGCTTCAGTGATTTTTTTCTCCTTTGCTGACTAAACTGAATTTCTCTCACACTGCTAAACTATGGTGCTTGAAAACTGCCAAATTGAATGGCAGAGCGAGCATACTAATACATGCTGATACATACTATACAACTGAACACTTCAACCAGTTGATGTACATGGATACAGCATGTAATAAGTTAATATATGCAATCCTACTCACAACCTTATGTACTACGTATGGAGTACTAGGAAAATAAAGAAAAGACTTCAACTAATGTTTTTTGTACCTGATAGATATAGGACTCATATGCAATACAAATAATGCATGCATGTACAAGTACTTACAAAGTAGCCCATCAATTTCTTTGATTTTTATTCTCCATGATGTTTCAAATCTTGAATGCGCTGCAGCTTTCTCACATTCTGCGTACTTGCCACAAACAGAAACTGAACTGAATTTCATCGGTTTCTAGAACTCATAGAGTGCATCAGAGAACAATCAAAAACGCAGCATTAAAAACAAATATGATATGAGCTTCTCTTTTCCCTGATACATACATTTTAACAGGTTTTTCACAGAAATTTTTATACAAAATATATCTGTATTTCTCAATGAAAAATGATTTATTAACAAACAAAAAAAAAGTCAAACACTGGAATCCCTGGATGTCAGTCTCAGTGAAGTTTTTTTGCACTTTCACTCATGACCCTAGAAGCTGCGTCACATGCAAAATGAGTTCATTCTTTCCATCTGAGTGCAGCGTCCATGTATTTTTCTGTCAGCGTAACAGTTCCATCATGACAGCCATCCTCCCTCCTAAGTGGCGGCTGCTGCTGCAGTGCGAGGCGTCAAGGTGAATGGACATTTGCTGGCACTCTCACAACCATGTCAGAAGGTTATCCACTTTGTTAGAGTTGAGAACATTCTCCACATCTTTCAACAGTTCGCTGCTAATAATGTCCTCCTGCACATCACACAGACGTATCTTCACTTCACTGATTTACTTTTCAAGTAAAATGTGTCTTTTACCCTCCAACTGACACATTTCATTGACTTCCATATAATAATGTCACAAAACTTTTCTTGTCAAATGTTCTATGCCCCCTCAGTGGCATTACAACCACGATTTCATTCCAACTCCCCAAGCCACAGTCGCACCAATGTTCTATTGCAACTCCAGCACCACAGGCCAAGGGAACAATTCAAGTCAACTTAACTCACTCGAGTCTTATCAGAAGCAGATTTCTGACACTGTTCACTTTCGACAGAGTTTGACGATTTTTAATACTTTCACGACGGGCACTGCAGAGCAACATCACTTCCCTGCTGACGCGTGCACCGCATGTGCATACAACCGTTGCAGATGCACTATTTTCGCACTTTTTACATTTTATTTTACGTCCCCTAATATGAACCTAAAAAGCAATTGTTATATAACAACGGAAAGGGTAAACGCGAACTTTGCAATAAGCACAGACGTAAATACATTTTGGGTAAAATAGTAACATTACAGTTACGGGAACAACATAAGTAAAACGTAGGAGAACACTATCTTGTTTACATTTGTTTGGTTAGTATGACAACCGCAAATGAGGAAGAAAAGGGGCATAAAATTTTGCTCTTACTTTGAATAGATGCAGAGAAAGCCTGAGGTGTTCAATATGTGTAATCCAAGTTAAACTGGGTTTTTTTTTTTTAAAAGGAAATTAAATCATTGCACACTGTACACACTTTTCACCGTTTTGGTTTCTGATGATACAACATATAAAACTATTAAATACACAGAGCAAATAAATCAAGCTCAGATTCTTTTCGATAAACTTGTACACCTTTACCCCCTCATCCTCTGAACCACTTTGCTAAACCAGTTGTAACATCTTATGTCATTCTTCTTCTGCCCGTTATGTTGGTGAGGCAGGAAATTCCACACGTGCCTTTTGCAGAAATTCACAGTGCCAGACAGGTCTCTTTGTTCGGACTACTCTGGGGTCACAAAGGTCACCGCCAGAGCATAAAAACTTACCCTTCCAGTGGCTAGAACCCTGTTATAAATATTTGGGGCAGCTGCATCCCTTTTACCTTAGACAAGAGAACAGGAAATTTTGTTATAGTTGTGCCGTCACGGAAGCCCTTCCAGTGGCTAGAACCCTGTTATAAATATTTTGGGCAGCTGCATCCCTTATACCTTAGACAAGAGAACTGGAAATTTTGTTATAGTTGTGCTGTCACAGAAGCACGGCATGTCCTGGGAGTACAGCAGCATTGCCATCACCATGGAACGGCTCGTCGTGAACAGGTCGACTGAGTTGCCATCACTGTCGCACAGCGTGGCACGAAAAGGTTAAATCATGCCGCCTTTAATTAAAGGGCAATAAATTTGTTCACGGACAGTTTGCGGCCTTTGTTCGCAGTTGCTTCCCTTAGACCGTTCTTGGTGTATTGTGTGGTAGTTTTATACGGATTTGAACTGACCTACTCTCAGTTTCCGCGATCACACTATTTTGGACAAGGCGGTGCCCAGGTAAAGTTGGTTCGTGCAGAACATGAGAGTGGATCAAGCATTCTGTGGTCAAATTCTTGTGTTTTATGCACTTGTCATCAAATTATTCTCTGTGGTCATATCGAGTGCTCAAAAGTGTAACTGAACTTGTGTAGGAGGACAGCGAGCATGAAGAAGTGGATCACAGTGTGCGCAAAAAGTGTTTGTTTTTCTGTAAATAAGCATCATTTTGGATTACATACATCATATGAACTGTGTAGATTCCTCACTCAAGGTAAGCATTTTCAATAAATATATTGTTTCTTCTATCAATTGGTGTATGTTTCATGCTCCTAAGTAAAATGGTTGATTATGATTTTTTGAAAATTGCCAAAAATCGTGTGATTTGAGGGACAAACCAGTCCATTTTGGCTGCGACATGATCGAGTTAAAGCAACCCACCAAAGGAGACACTGCCGAATCACTTCAGTGGTGTTCTGAGATGCAAGTTCTAGTGCAACATGTGCATGACAGACACTACCTACTAGGCCCCAAAATGATCGACATTCACTGCTTAGTCACAGATCAAGAGTGAGCAAGACATTATGGGAGTGCTGCCATGTGCATCCCAAGTCACTCCCCACAAACATGCCTCTCACTACCAATGACTTTGGCACAAATTTACCATGAGCATGGACATGAAGGAAATTGAAATTGACATCCCAATGGCTGCAGGGCATGAAAGGCCACTGAGTTTAGAATTCTATCACAGCTGAAGATGATGAGGGCAGAGCTCCCAATTCCTATGACATGCACAGTGTCTCATTCATGCACTAAAATGTTATCCACTTCCTAGAATCATGTTTCATGCGTGAACTTCACCCTCTTGATTTAAAACATAGATGTGGACTCACCCTCCAAAATCCTGTCATGCCATATTTTCATCGCAAGTCAAGAATTTCTGGATCTAACTACACAACAAACAGTCTGCTTATTACTCTAATTCCAAAGCATGCTTCTGAATGATGAAAGATAGAAATCACACAATTACAAGTGTTGAATGATAATTCTTTTTAAAAGTTTTTGTGTCTTTTGGTTGTTTAAAGTCTGATTCTGCTTGTAAACTGACAGTAAATCTAGCTGTCTCACATTCATGGACCTGCGGATATCACTGTCACTTCTAAAGTGTGTTCAACTTAGTTTTCTGTTGTAGTCCCTAAAATTGCAAACTAAACTGTCACTGGCTCAGCAAGTGGCTAAAATACAATGACACCTTCTCCAATGTCTTATTTCTATGATATTTATTTCTTCAGGACATCATTTCATTTCACTGCATATTTACTGTTTTCATGGCTATCATCTCTGCTGAGTGGTTCCAGAATTCCCCTTTGGTCCCACTACACATCTGTGGATACCAGCCAGTCAAGGCCGACAAAGTCCACAAACGAATACCTCAAATGAGTCTCAGTCCATGACTTCCCAGCCTAGAAGCCCGGTGAACCTAACTGCTGCAAGCAGAATCGCTGAATTCAAGGGTGGAGCAAACATTTTTATTTACAGGCAAAAGTTACAAGTTTGACGTACCTACTGAAAGAACTTTATCACATGCAGCGTTTCAGAATCTGATCTTATTTTGCTTCTTCTTCAATGCAAACGTACAAAGCCTGATCATTTCATTTATTTTATGGTACACTCAGCATCCACTATCATCAAACAAGCATTCAGACATTCCGTCATGCAGAGCAGTCTCCCCCACCCCTCTCTCCCTCACCCTGTAATGCTAACAATAATGTTACAAAACTTGGCTTAGGATGACTGATACCATATGGTAATGATATACCACATTGCAATGATATAGCAATCTCATAGTAGTCTAGAATATGGGGAATCAGGGCACAAAGAATTGTTTCACGTTTGTTTGTTTGCTTTTATTTCCATTTGCATTTTTACTGTTTCTGTGTTCACTCTTCCCAAGCACAAACTTGGCTAAGAACACCTGATACTACACAGCATAACGCAGCAAGCTCATGGCTGTCAAGAATATGAAGGATCAGGGAACAGTCAGACTGTGTTGGATTTTTATGGTTCATTTTCATGTATTTTTGTTTCTTTGGTTTTGTTCGTTTGATAAACCATTTAGAGCTGAGCCTTTTTTTCTGAATACAGCCTCTGACCTGAGAGCCTGACGAGTTTTTAAAGCCTGTGACCTGAGAGCCTAACGAGTTTTTAAAGCCTCTGACCTGAGAGCCTAACGAGTTTTTAAAGCCTGTGACCTGAGAGCCTAACGAGTTTTTACAGCCTGTGACCTGAGAACCTAACGAGTTTTTACAGCCTGTGACCTGAGAGCCTAACGAGTTTTTACAGCCTGTGACCTGAGAGCCTAACGAGTTTTTACAGCCTCTGACCTGAGAGCCTAATGAGTTTTTACAGCCTCTGACCTGAGAGCCTAACGAGTTTTTACAGCCTGTGACCTGAGAGCCTAACAAGTTTTTAAAGCCTCTGACCTGAGAGCCTAACGAGTTTTTACAGCCTCTGACCTGAGAGCCTAACGAGTTTTTAAAGCCTGTGACCTGAGAGCCTGACGAGTTTTTACAGCCTCTGACCTGAGAGCCTAACGAGTTTTTAAAGCCTGTGACCTGAGAGCCTAACGAGTTTTTAAAGCCTCTGACCTGAGAGCCTAACGAGTTTTTACAGCCTCTGACCTGAGAGCCTAACGAGTTTTTACAGCCTCTGACCTGATCCTTTTCCAGCCAGCAGGCCAGTTTCAGGTTCTCATCATTTAATGTCTTTTTAATCATTTGTTCTTTAATGAACAGTTATGTACTGTATATGACAGGAGTCGGTGTAGAAGGGGGAAGTGGGAATGGATGGGTGTGTTTAACCATGTGTAACTTAGAAAATGCACGTGCTATGAATTGACTGCTTTGTTTTAATGCCAGTCTGATTTTTAACACCTTTCTGATGATGATTTGATTGATTGACTGATTTAATTTAGAGTCTGTTCACAACGATGGTGATATTAGACTATTTAAAAAAAAAAAAAATATATATATATATATACATGTGTGTATGTATGTAAGTGCATTATATGAGTGTGTGTGTGAGTACGTGTGTACGTGTGCGTGTGTGCGTGCATGCCCGCGTGCGCGCGCCCGTGTGTGTGTGTGTGTGTGTGTGTGTGTGTGTGTGTGTGGAGAGAGAGAGAGAGAGAGAGAGAGAGAGAGAGAGAGAGAGAGAGCGTGTGTGCGTGTGTGTGTGCGTGTGCGAGTGTGTGCGCGCGCACATGCGCGCACGCGGACACAAATACATGAATGTTTGCCTATTAACGACCATAACAATAATTATAAATGATAAATCAATTACAACAAAAATTTTTGATGATGATTATAATTTTGTGTGTGTGTGTGTGTGTGTGTGTGTGTGTGTGTGTGTGTGCTAGTAGATGGTGGGGGAAAGGTTTGAGGGGGGAGAGAAGAGTGAATAAGAAGTTAAGTGTGTTTTCGGGTCTTAAATGGTTATCGTTTTAGATTTTGTCCATGTTTTAGCTCTCCGTCTCTGTCCGTCTGTCTGTCTGTCTCTCCCTCTCCTTCTCCTACCCCTCCCTCTCTGTCTCTCTCTCTCTCACTCGCTGGTGTCTGTCTCTCCCTGCCCGACGATTTGTCGCTCTCTGAGTCTCTCTCTTTCTCACTTTCACTATGTCTGTCTCTAACTCACACGCTCTCTTCCTTCCCCTTTTGGCATGTCTCTCTGTCTGTCCTTCTCTTCTCTATTATCATCTTTACTGTTTCCTCCATCTCAGTTTCCCAATCATTCATATATTGTAGTCCATTTTCCCCCCATGTACATATTTTATGACAGCAAGACTGAGAGAGTGGTTGAGAAGGGTGAATGGGTGGGGGACGGGGGGTAGGGGGGGGGGGAGGTTGGAGGAGTGTGGAGGATGGGGGAGGGTGAGAGAGAGATAGTGATGTGGGTTTGGGCATGCGGTGCACACACACACGTTGGGAGTGAGTGTGTGTGTGTGGTGTGTGGTGGGGGGGGGGGGGGGGGGGGGGGGTGTAAATGGATTTGTGGGGTGGTATGGATTTGTATTGCCAGTATAAATGTCTAATTTTGTACATGTACATAAACCACATTGGAAAAGGTGTCTCTGATTTTGTTTTAGAGGCCTGTTTTACCCACAGATTGATCTATTAATGTTGAATTGTTTGTATTTGTGTTTTACGTGCCTGCAAAAACATTTTCCTTGTGTATATGGGGATATACTAAAAAGTCTGAAGTCTGAAGTCTGTGATACATTTCCTATGAAATGTTGCAAATGATTCAACACTAAAACAAACACCAAAGCTATACCATTATTTAAAATAACAGATTCGGAAGAAAAAATTCCACCGTTCTGGTAACAGTTACCATTTTTATGTTACATAGTGTGTGTGTGTGTGTGTGTGTGTGTGTGTGTGTGTGTGTGTGTGTGTGGTGTGTGTGTATGCAACATATGCTTACAATACAAATAAATCGTTTTTCTTTCATAAGAAAAATAAAAAGTAATCTGCGCTCAAATATAAAAGTTGTATCTGATTTTATGAACCAAGTCGGTCAAAAAATATGGTCTGCATATTATTTCAGCTTCACAGTAAAACAGCAAAATAGATAAATGAACAAAATATGAAAAAAAAAATTCATATTGCATTATTGAAACAATCAATCTGATCAACAGCATCACTGTCATTGTACTGCAATGGTCTGACAAAACTGATACAAAATAGCGGCAGTCAAGGGGTTAAGGCAGCCATACTCCAATTTCGGGGAAGCTAGCAGTTATGAAATTTCAATCTGAAATGTCAATTAGAACAGTTATCATGTCTTTTCTATATTTTCAAATAAATCTTTGTTGGTCTGAAATGTCCCAATTTAACTGTCACAAACTTTTGGTTGGCACCTGACCGATTTACAACCCAACCAACTCGGTTTCATTAATGTCAATCTCAAACACTGTTTGCAATAAATCTGTTTCTGAACGATAGTCATCATGAAACACTCCTTTAAATTTGTCCTAGACAACCATAATAACAAACAAAAACCTACCAAACAAAAAACGCTCCAAACTTTTCTCAGTTCTAAATGAAGTTTATACTTTTATTAGCCCAAGTGTGGTGTTTGCGCTCGTGTGCATGTCTGGACATGAATGTGCAAGTTGCATGTGTATTACCTTTTTGTATGCACAGGCAAAGAATATCTGCAAGTCGTTCATGTAATCACTGGTATATTACCCCCCCCCCCCCCCCCCCCCCAATGCACAAGTCTGTCCATGTGCTCTAAGTATATCAATATGAAAAAAGAACCTGTAAGCTGGGTACGAGATCTTCACTGTCCATGTTGTGCGAGTCGGAGGCATCACCCACACTGGCAATATCCATGCTGCCGAAATCACTCTGTCCTTGGACTTTAGGTCCTGCAAATAGGGTATTAGACAGGTGGTTAAGCAAAAAGAAAATCACACTTAAAACCAAGACATGAAAAAATAAATCAAAATCTGTTGTTTTTTATGAAGAAGACAAATCATGTGAAGTGGGTAATTCAAACTGTTTAGAGCTGAATAAAAACCCACTTAAAAGCAGATACGACAGTAGTTGCTGCTCTCTCTTATATGAGGAAATGCCAAAAATGTCTGGAAAAGCGGTATCTCTTAAATTTCTTTATTGTTCATCAATAAATGTTTAATCAAATGTTTTGTAAAGACGTTCAGATATAACTGTCATGAGTTTCAAAGTTGTATTCTGCTTGTTTACTACCATTAAAATATTTTCATTTCATATTTCATTCTGATTATTATACAACAAAGTAAATAAAACGGTCAAATAAAACATCTTTGTTAATACAGTTATTTTTCATACGACAACAATTAAAAAAATCAGTTCAAGAGAAACAACTGACCAGGTAGGTTGTCTGCCAGTTACGTTGCACTGTAGGCGCAGAATTGAGGTGCATAACTATCACTTGAAAAATGTTCCACTGTTATTGTATTTGGTGTTTAACCCGTTCGCTGCTTGAAAATGTTACAAACAAAGGCTTTCCCAGTGCCAGGGAAATCTAATGATTTGGGGGTAATAATTAACAAAAAATTCTAGCTCAGAAACTACAAAAGATATAACAATGAAATATATATGATTTTTGAAGGAAATTGAATGAAGATTTTGAATCTGGGCTTCTTTTGTTTTAATTTTGATAATAAAAAAGTATTTAGGCAATTAGATTTGGATAGATTTTTTTGCATGATCAAAAGCATATGTATTTACCACTACATCTTCACATCCAAACAAGAACACAAAGCAAAAAAGTTGAAAATAAAGTTTGTATTGTCACACTACACCTGTAAATGAAAGTAAAACAGTTTAGAAGTCTATCAAGACGCTCACACTCTATGCAGACAGGTCAGTCCACGACCACGCCCCCCTCTCCCCACCACGCCCCCTTGCTGGACTTCAACCCTCTCTTTCACTGCTCCTCTTCCCCTACCTTTCCCTCTGCCCCGTGCCACGCCGCGAGCAGGCCGCGCTCCCCTCTTGCGCTGACTATCACGTCACTGACCACTGGCACGCAGTGCAGAGTACACACTAGGCGAGCTCGTTCGACGCTGGCAAACCAGTCAGCTGAACACACACTGAGGTCACACAGCCCGACACAATAACCGACGAATACGGTCGGCAATTCCATCACTATCATCATCTCACCTTCATGCTCGAGTGAGTCGTTGAATAAAAGATTATTGTCTTTGTCAAAAATCATTAGCAGAGCCTGCTCAGCTGTGTAAATACGTTGATTTGGTCGCTGCGCTTGTCGAAGGTTGTGCCGCCATCTTTGCAAGCGAGACAAAGTGCTGGCTGGTCATCCAGTCAGTGATGAGAATAAATGGGCTTTCCCCTCACGTGTGGTCATTTACATATCATTTTAATACTACAGACATATAAGGCTTACTACGCACACTCTATTTAAGTCCGTTGATAGAAATAGTAACGAATGAAAATTCAAGAAAAATGCATGACGTCAGTGGACGGCCCATAGGCACTGGGAAAGCATTTTTAATGCGGCGTCAGCTGACGGCTTAAAGGCACTCTACAGGTTAAACATAAAAAGAAATCAAATATCAAGAAGTCCCATAACTGTGCCTTGAATACTACCTTTCAGTAAATTTCTTTCATCTTTATAACTAATCTGCAAAAGGTCATCAGCATTAAGTAATATCAACAACAAAAAAAAGGAAAGAAAACAAAATCACTAAAGTCAAATTATTCACTTTGGTGCAGAGTCACTTGACCCTTCACTTGGACCATCTACATCACATAAAACTTTGTTTGCTTACTTTATCATTCAATTTAAACCTCAAACAATAAACAAACATCACAACTAGCGTATACCATGATTTTTCATGAAGCAGCATAAAAAAAAATTCCATTAAAATCAATCAAAACATCAAATAAACACCACACTAACACCTGATGCATGCAAAAGCACCACAATGTATCAAACAACTGCCGGTGGCATTGCACTGAATGTAGAATCATGGAAACCTAGCAATTCTTGATACCGTACAAGACACAGGGTGATAAAGTGTTTGCAATTTTTTTTCTCTCAGATATTTTGCTTTTCCTGCCTCTGAAAATCATGTGTTTTTCTTGGAAATCATTAGATCTGAGGAAAGTTCTCCAGCTGCTAAAATAGAAGAAACAGGATTTCTTTAAAGTAAAAAAAAAAAAATTTCAAAATAATAAGAAAGTTCTGGTTCTATCGAATCATTCTGCAAAAAGTGTACAATCAGCTCCACCGCATGAACTCACCCCCATCATGAATGTCCATTTCTTCCATGTTGCTAAGAAAATCTTCAGGAGTTCTTGGAAGGTTATAGCTTGTTCCCATGCCACCTATCAACAACAAAAGTAAAAGGCAAGTTTAACATCTCCATCATGAAACTGGCACACATTAGAATTTTACCGGAAACTTCAACTGAACTTTAAACTTAAAACACTTTTTTCATGTGGTTTACTCAACAGTAATCTTTGCATTACACTTGCAGAGTACTGCTTTCAAACCACCTCATTTGCATGCAAAATCATTATCTGAAATTGAGTAAAAGGGCAGTTTAACCTTTTTTGTTGATGTTCGAAAGTTACGCTGCTTTTCAGTGGAGAAATGCTACTCATTGCAAAGTCACATCTAAAACAAAACAACCAATCTTGACAAAACCATACATTCAAACAAGAAAACAAAGTAATGACATTCATTAGGACCAGCTGTCAAGTGTTGCGACTGTGTGAGGAAAAATCCTTTTTGTGCATGTTCCCCAGGCTGTACAAATATATATTAGTGTATATTGTTTGATGTTGTCTGAATGGACTTTCTGAACATATGGGTCTACGAGAAAAATAAGCGTACACTTTACATTTCATTTCATATTTGCATTTTGTTTTCTTTTTAAATCTGTCCTTTTTTTTTCCCTTCGCCTGCTTTCTGCCAACTTACCTCTTCTACAACGCCTTCTTGGAGGCATACTAATTTGCATGCCACTCATTCCAGCTTACTCACACACAGCCTCATCTAACTTCAGCGACACTGCACACCCTCACTTCACTGTAAACTAAAAGCAATCAACAGCAACAATCCCCTTCAGCCTCTTCTCCCTATCTCAGCCCACAACTGCAAAGTCTCCAGTGACCACTCACCTAACCCGCTGTCAGCACTCTCCTGGCGGGAGTGGTCTGTGTTGCTGCCTGTCTGTCCCAGGAAAGGGTCTGCCACCGTTGTCATTTCAGTTGCCTGGTCCACCGCCTCAGCCCCAGGAACCCCTTTGCGAATCATCAGTTCCTGCAGACATGCCCCACTCTGTACATCAGTTCATGACTGCTTCACACATGCATCGCAAACAAGATGGAAAGGGGACTGCTGTCAGGGCTGCACTCTGACTGGCTGAAGGTTACACTTGGCGTAAATCGATACAGAGTTGTTCCAACATCAAAATATTCCTTGACATGTTAGAAATGAAAGTATTCAGGCATCTACACATTTGTGCATTCATACATTCAGGACACAACCGTGTGCAAGTGGAGGGAAAAAAAACAATAATAAAACAAATTACGCAAAGAAAGGAAAAAATTTGGGGGGGGGGGGGGGGGGGGAGGGGGAGGACCCAATCTCTATAAAGGCTCCTGACATGTAACATGCATGTTGGTAGGTGTGCTAAGTGTGTAACTACCGGGAGGAAGAGTCGACTACATCATCATGTTTGTGTTAGTATCTATTTCTGTGCCCCTCCTAATGGTCACTCCATATCTAAGCACACTGATGATTTACAACTTTCATCTACTTTGTTGTGGACTGTGTTTGCTTGTGAAAAAGAAAAACCACAAAAATTGTGAAACAAAAAAAAAAAAAAAGGATTTTTTTTGTATGCAGTTCTATTAGTTTTGAATTATTATATTAAGTTTATCATGATGATGATAATTATTTGTATAATTAGTGCTTTTTACCAGTATCCCCCGTATGCCATTTTTCTCTAAGTTTCAATCCACCTGTTGAGGGTGAATCCAAATTTCATTTCGATACAGGTTACAGGTTATTTAGCATTGCCTGAGGTTACGACGCAGGTTCTCGGCCATCTGCTCCAGCTCTTATGGGCACTACAAACAGTGACTTTCGATCCAAGCACAAAACGCTGAAACTTTTTTTTCACTTCATACCATGTATGACTGGGAACAACAGGGCGACAGGGATAGAGCCGATTTAACATAATTACAGATGTTTAGAGGCCGAGGCACTGCTAAATCAATACAGACAGCTTGTTTTTCAGAGGTGGCTATACCTACAGATGACAATAGTGGCCCTGGCACCAATAAATCGACAAAGATGACTTGCATATCAGAGTTTATCACATTTACGGAGGATTTCATGGCTGAGACACCACTAAACCGATAAAGATGACTTGCACATCAGTTGCTTATAGCTGTGGATGATTTAATAGCCCAGGCACCACTCAGTCCACAAAGATGGCTTGGAAGCTGTAGATCTTGGCTGATTATACCTGTGGATGAATCAGTGGTCTAGGCTCTGCCAACTTGACAAAGATAACTAACATACTAGAGTTGATAAAAGCTGTGGATGATTTACCAGCCTGGACACCACTATATCCACAAAGATGACTTGCATATCAGGGCTAATTATAACTGTAGATGATCTAACAGTTCAGGCACCTCTAAACTGATAAAGATGACTTGGATGACTCTGACATCAGAGCTGATTATAGCTGTGGATGATTTACCAGCCCATGAACCACTAAACCAACTAAGATAATTTGCACATTAGCTGTGGATGATTTAACAACCCAGGCACAATTAAATTGATAAAGATTACTTGTATTTCAGAGCTGATTACATCTGTGGATGATTTAGAGGCCTAGGCATTGCTAACACAATAACTTCTATATCAGAGTTCTTTATACTTTTAGATGATTAAGCACCCCAGGCACTGGTAAACCGATAAAGATGACTTGCATATCAGTGTTGATTATACAAGTGTTTGAAAATCGATTCAACATTACCAAGTAAAGAGTTATTTGACCTATACACACTGGGTTAATGTCGATGTTCCGATTTTCAATGTCCAAATATGAGATCAGAGTGGTCAGTCATAAACATCAACAACTGAGGAACGCGCTGACACATACATGTTACCCTACATTCAACTACTAGATTTTTGTACAAAACTGGGCATGTCTTGGACTTGCAGGATTTGGGAAATCTATCTTTAAAATTTCCTCTTCTTTTCCTAACCCCTGTTTCATTAGTTAAATGCTCTACACAATTTAGTTTGGCTGTTAAGCATATTTTCACGTCACAAAAATTTGATGGTTAAAAAAAAAAAAAAAAACACAAAAAAAAAAAACCCACCAGTATGCCAGCCGTTTTTGTTGCTGTTCTTTGGTTTGAATTCTATTTCTCTGTAGGTTACTTTTATTTTTTTAGCACAATTGTTCTCAGCCTTTGACTCGCTCTTCATTTTTCCTTCCCATCTCTCACTCATTTCTATGATTTATTTCATTTACAATTTTCCTCATAATCATGTATCAATGGTTTTTCTAATGACCATAAAGTAAATCATTGCTTTATATGTTGCATACTGTTAACATTACGAGCACTCTCTTCATTATCTTCACATCAGACTTGGTAATTTACCTAACATCTGTCAACTGTGAATGCTGACTGTAACCAGATGTCATTAACATACTCTCATGGCTCAGTTAGACATAATCAATGGACAACGGCATGCCATTACCTGTCAAAACAAAGCATAATAACCAATCAACCACACACTGTTACAGATCAATCCCATCACAATGATCGACTATCCGACACTGACAATAATCAAACCACAACTGGTGAATCAAACCGTGTTCAGAAACCAGTTTCAAGCTGTTACATGCCACAGACCACACAACACATTGTATTCTCAGTAAGCTGGTGATCTGTTGCTTCTGGGCCCTACCAAGCAATGTGTATATGAAGGGTAGTGCTGAAAATGTAGGCTGGTTTAGAATAAATTTCATTACAGTCTATTTAATAAAGGGGTTTCCACTGTTCAATCAACTATAAGTGTTTTAAAGAATATTTCATGTATGGACTTCGATATTTTCAAAGCCAAATGGACAGAGAGATGAAAGTTCAATAAAATGTAAGTGTTTTAAGAATATTTCAAGTATCAACTTTGAACTTTTTCAAACACAAATGGATAGAGACTCCAAACATCTGTGGCAAACTTTAATGCTAAAAACAAACAAAACGAAAACAAACAAATGATGAATAAATATCTTATATATAAATCTTAAGGCTTTCATCTTCAGTCAAAATTCCCATTCTTTTGCTTGAATTTCCTTGTGTTTCATCAGTTTCCTTTCTTCCTTTCCATTTTAAATATGAGATTGATTGTTGCTGTAAATATCCGATCAAGTACCTGTCTATTCAGTTCTTCCTGACGCTTCATGAGCATTTCTTTTTCCATCTGTAGCTGCTTCAGTTTCATCTGTCGCTGCTGTTCAGCAGAGGAAGGGGGGCCTCGTTGAACTCCTCCCACGGCAACCGGTGTGGAGGTAGTGCCGCTGGGGACAGGGCTGCACATCTGTTGCTGCTGCGGTGGGGAGGAGAGCTGAGGTGACTGCAGAGCCGGGGCCGCTTGCTGGTGTGCTCTCATGCCCACTCTCTGCTGCTGCTGTGGTGCTGCAAAGACAGAACAAACACATTCTATGCGGAAGAGTCCAAGAGTTACATTTCCTAGTTTTCAGTTGATTTTCTGGGTCACTTCTTCCATACCCTCTTGCTGGCTTCACTCCTATGGTACTGCTTCCTGCTTTATTGAAAGCTTGATATCAGGTTACTATAAAGCAACTCACCAGAAGACACCCTGCACTGGAGCTCAATCACTTTGTTGTTTAGTGGCGCCTGTTCTGATTCAATGTACACATGCCATCACCTACTGAACACCCTTCATATCATGTCACGCCATTTACGGCAGTCCCAAGGCTTCATTCATCTGTTCATGCTGTTCACAGCCAAGTCAAATGCGAGGGCCTCATCTGGGCTGAAAACTCACAGCTACATACATGTTAAGAGCAAAGGTTAAAGCCTAAAATAGTCTTTCTATAACTAGAAGACTTGATAAAAATGTTCATGGTCCATACATGTAGCAATCAAACCTTATAAAAAAAATTTTTTTTAAGTTTGTTTCATTTGAAACTGAAAAATCAAGTCTGGTAGATCAAGGTCTTCATGGAATCTGCTATAAAAAGCCAGTATCTAGCAATGTACTGATCCCAGCACTCAAGAGATCTC
Source organism: Conus canariensis (assembly GCA_033310375.1). Lineage (NCBI taxonomy): Eukaryota > Metazoa > Mollusca > Gastropoda > Neogastropoda > Conidae > Conus > Conus canariensis. Next base: position 56,630,328 of record CM065732.1, read on the forward strand.
TAACGCTGAGATGCTCCTGAGTACCCTGCAACATTCAAAACCGAGGGTCTTTGGGACCCTTTGTTGAAAAACCTGAGGGTCCTTTGGTGACTTCTGAGGGTCCACACTATTCAAAAAATGTGAAGGAACTCTTGATCTTACAATAATACTACACCAACACACTCGTCCATTCTGCTACACAGCACCATGGAATACAGCACACACACACACAGATATCAGCATGGACATTCACTCAGCTGCTTTCAAACCAAAAGCATAGAAAGTAAAAAAAAAAAAAAAAAAAAGAAAAAGAAACAAAAGGTATTAAATCCTTTTCAACTGTAGCAGCTCACCATTGCTAGCACTTAACTACTACTTGTTTAAGGCTGCCAACTACAAAACTTTGTAGAATCAGCCAAACTTGTGTGCATGTGTTACTGTTTGTGTCATCCGTATCCAACGTTACACAATTACCTGCTCTTTCCGAAGGTGGAATGGAATTCAATGTACGCATATGATTTTTTAGAAAATGGCCTAAATGCTAGTGCGAGCACTGCTGCCATTTTTGTCAATCTCTTCAACAAAACTGAAACTGGGATCGACTAACATAGCCGCAAAACCTTTGTAGATCTCTTCATAAGAAACACTGAAGGAGAGGAATAAGTCAATCTTTTCAACAGAACTGGAGACTGACTTTTACCTCCAGCAAGCTGTTAGTGGACAATGGTCACCGAATCAAAACAGTGATTACTTCTTTCCCACAATCGATGTGAAGACATGGATATTCAGAGCTTACAACTCAGAAGTAGATGCGTCAACAAAACCATGTCGCTGTATCTCTTGAACATTTCTTAACTATCTGAGCATCAAACTGCAAAATCTGTGCGTAAAGTAACCCCAGTTATGAGTTACATAAAAACACTGGGTTAACCTCATGGTATATGCCATGATAGGCTCTCCTCACCTTTTAAAAGGAAGAAACGAGTTGGAAAGGAATTACCAATATGCAGCCTGATTCCTCTGCAATTTCCTGAGACTGCTGAGACAAACTCAAGTACAGAAAAATCTGAATGATTTCAGTGTCGATTTCTGAACTCCATTCTTCTTGCTGGCATGCTTTTTTTTTTTACCTCTACTGGAGACGTGAGAATAGGACAGACATTTCAGACAGTTTGTTGTTTATGCATTCTTGGCAATCTGGTCTGTAACCTCATTGCTCAAATGCCAGCATACACTAGAATCCAGGCAAGAACAATTCTTTGGCCAACATTTTCAAGACTGGAATACAGTATCTGGAATTCCAAGAACAGGATGGTTTATACTACGGCCGTGATGCCTGCATCAGCAGAATCAGAATCTGGGAAGATAAGAAATTCTTTGAATTTAGACTGAGAACCTGTTTCAGTGCCAGAACTTGGCACCACATTCAGCAGTGTATAAGGAGATGTCAGAAGGGAGAATGGCTGGTTTGGGGAAGATGAATAGAATGTGTCTGAAGCAACCCATTCATCTATAAATTAAAATGCAAGACTAAAACCTTCACCAACAAGTCAAGTTATAATACAACAAGATAATAAGTTTGCAGTTTCAAATTTAGTTGTGCTATGACCAAGCCAACCCCACATGGTACCACACAGAAACATAACAGCAAAAAGAAGTCATTCCTGTCACTGGGAAAACAGACATGTATGTACAATATACAATTCATCACACATGAATTCAAATAACCACACTGTGCTGAGTGTGTCAATCATTCCACTTTCAGCTTAGTTGAAAGCAACTTGAAGAAAAGCACTACTGGCATGATAAATTGATGTTCTTTTTTCCTGTGACCTTGAACATTCAACCACAAAGAACACAAAGTTTGTGCCCCCACCACTGCTGCAGAGTTTGTTAGCTATTCCAATTTTACAAGATTCCACATGTGGTTTTCCATCAATCCAGTTAAAGATATCAGAATTATTTTTTGTAAAGTACTTCATCTTTTTCTTTATCTTTTTCTCTCTCTCTCCCTCCCCTATGTTTTCACTCTGTTGTTGTCAATAATCGCACAACAAAGTCAACAGCCTGACAGAAAGTCACTTTTCAAAACATTCTATAACTTCCTGACAGACCAAACGCTTACAGCCATCACAGTGGTGTTTTACAGGGTTCTTTGCAACCCACATCATCCAAATGCAGACCTGTTTACCAAAAATTCATGTACCTGTAATATCTCAGACAAAAAACCTGTAATTTGAAAAAAAAAACCTGTAATCTTCATAAACGCAATACTTTCGCAACTTTTGAAGATTTGGAAGAGCCGGCCGTTGGTGTGCAAGACCACTTCGATGCCATCTTTGACAAGGTAAAAGACGCAAAGCACGCTGGGAAATGTCTTCTAACTGCTTTTGACCAAACAGTAGCTGACGAAACTTCGCGTTTAACCATTTTCTTTCTTTGATTTCCCCCCCCCCCCCCCCCGTAATTGGGGGGGGGGGGGGGGGGGGGGGGGGGGGCACGGCCGTAATTCCCGTAATTTTAATTTTTTCCCCCCTGTAAAAATTATGACAAAATCGTAAGGGTAAACAGGTCTGCAAATGACAAGAAAAACGACAATCTGGATGTGCCCTTTAATGCTGATCCACTCCAAAAGATGAGACAGCAAACGAAAAACCAAGCAAAGAAAAGAAAAAGAAGAATATGACTGCAGGACACTGACACACTATCAATAACATGAATGAAGGGAAGGGGTGGGGACTAAAATGAATAATCCTTATTCAATTGCAATTATTTGTTGCTATCATTTGTTTCTTTATTTCGTTCTTTGTTTTTCATTTTAAATCCAATAAAAAAAACACAAAATGACATGACTGTTTACAATGCAGTTCACATACTGACTCAGATTATGTTTACAGTATGTGAATACAAAACATGCCTGGTCCTCCCCCGACCTTCCCACCATCCCCCTTCTAAAAGAAAAATTCTGTTCCATTCGCTGAAAGAAATAGAAATTTTGCACAGCGGTTTTCAAACTGATATTAATCACTTTTAAATAAATGGAATGGCTGGCAACTATGCATCCAAACACTTACGCAAGGAGGGATGGAACCAACTGGTGGTGCGTTCCACATGGTTGATAAAGTAGATCTCTCCCTCAGGGGTGTAGGCTCGCTCCCACCCTGGAGGGAGAGGCAGCTTGGACACATCCACTACAGGGCCTGGTGGCGTCTGGGTGCCGGAGGCGGGGCTGCCTGGTTGCTGTGGCGATCCCAGACTGTTTGGGGAGTGAGATTTGCGGGGGTCTTGCCAGGTGGTCGTCTGGAGCACGTGACTGAAACACAGGAAGAAAGGATATGGAACATTAAAAAAAAAAAAAAAAAAAAAATGAACCAAACAAAAGTGAGAGGACTTGGATGACCTCACCTCAGTACAACACAGAAAACAAAGTGGGGGAAGGGTCAACAAAACACTTAAACAGCTTCTGATAAAGGGCAACTTACAGCAAAGGATGCTTTGCTCTTTCTGACAGATCATTTTCCACATCAAACAAACATCATTTTCCAAATCAAACAAAGATCATTTTCCAAATCAATCAATCATTTGACAGTGCCAGAGCTTTATTAAATCTCATCAAAACAAATCATAATTCCTACCTCGATTAAAGAATAGCAAAACATGATTTTCAAAACACTGTCAGCAAGTCAATTTAATTTAAAGAATGTTCATATTCATGGACAAAATACTTGCCACAAACATATCCTGATCACAAATGCCCAAGACATATGAGGAGAACTATCTCAAACACCTTCCCCTACCACTTCAGTGCAACATACAGAATGTGTGATTACTATTTCCTATTTCTCCAGAAAAAGCACACACACACACACACACACACACCCACCCACACACCCAAACTGACCAACCAATGTCTGTGATGTACTGCGCACACTTCAGGACATGTTGTATAATTAGAAGCCAATCATACTCTAGACATGACATTATGGTGTCACTGCTACTTAAAACACAAACATGCATACATCCACCCACATCTCATCATGTGGTTCACACATGCCTCTAGGTAGAACAGATGACCCCGCTCGCCATTTTTTTCTTCCCTAGAATAGCTTGAGACAACAAATATTACTTTCTTCACCACTGAAGCATCTATTATCATTTATTCTGCAAGGCTGAGTCACATCTTGGATCAGCTGATTTACTCTATGGTACAACAATAATCATAAAGCGATGCTTACAAGTAACTGGGGAAAATTGTAATGCAGCAGTGATACCGACAGAGGCTTGAATACTTGTGGCATGGGGAGAATTTGTTGAGAGACTTCAATCACATAAATCACTGTAGCTGTTACAACAACAGATTTTTATATAAATGTATTTGGAAAAGCATTCCACCAGCATTTTAGTCTTTCCAGAAGGATACATGTCCAGCCATTTACTTGTGGACAAACATACCAACTGTCCAACACTTTTGCACCATTGATTATAACCTCCGCCAAGAAGAGGTTCTACTTTCAACCAAACCCCTTGGTTGGCTGGTCTGTTTGTATGTTTACCTGAAGATGTTAACAAAATTTGGTGGAA
>CM065732.1:56639887-56662387 GCA_033310375.1 Conus canariensis
ACATTTACATGTGATGCATGGGCATATTTACTCAAAATCACACGAAGACTAGTGAAAGTGTACATCATGCATGCAAGTATGCATACATGCATGCACGCAAGCACGCAAGCACGCAACACACACACACACACACACACACACACACACACACACAGAGGACATGGGAGAGGGGGTTAGGGATTGGGGGAGGGGGGTGATGATACAAACCAAAGATGAAGTTTGAACACAGTAAATTATAAAAACTAATTATAATGAAAATAAAATATAACAATGATTGCAAAATAATCCATTATATAAAGCGCAGTTTGTCTGTCTGTTCACTTATACACGGCCACAGTTTTAGGCCGATCGCTACCAAATTTGGTACCAAGTATCCTTGGTGTCCTACAAACAGCAACGTCGGGTCGACGATCATGTGACACATTGCATCGTGACGCAATTTGCGTCCACAGACGCAAAACTGCACATCGGAACACTACACGACAGACAAACTCACCGGGGCAAGACGGGGTTGAAGCGCGTAAGCGCTAGTTGCTTAATAAAATTCAGTTCATGAACCAAATCATACGAAAAAGAAGACAGCCAATTCATCACAATCATGTGCATGATGTCTAATCAAAATAAGGAATGAAAAGAGGTAAATTGCCTCAAATTACAATTTTACACATATGTGGTCAACGGAAAAGATGCTTACATTAACATTTAAGGGGAAAAACAACATTAGCAACAACACCACCACCAACATCTAAAAAAACAAAACAAAAAAAACAAACGAAAATAAAACCCAAAACTAGAGCTTTTCAGAAATGACCTAAGACAATTAACACCTGTTAAAAGTGACCAGACAAGCACATTAGACATTACAAAAAGTTCCAATCCATGCCTTCTTTAGCGTTCTAGATGGCAGAATTCTCTTTGAATGTTTCAGTCACTCTTAAGTCTAAGACAACATCTTACGCCACAAAAGCTATAAAAAAAAAAAAAAAATTTCAGGACCAGTAAACTTTAAAAACACACACACACACAAACTTACTTCCTATTGTTTCAAAATAAAATCTTAAAAATCAGGCTTTCTCAGAATGACACCAAGGTGAGATGGAAAAACACAAGGGAGAGGGAATTCCCCTGCCTCACTTAGTTTGCTACCTGAAACTGATGGAGATGAACACTCATGTATGAGGAAAGACAGAAGATGACAAATAAACTGCCTTAAAAAAAAAGAGGCTAACGGAATGAGGGAGGGAAAGCACAGGGAACAGGAAGACAGAGACAAAGAGACAGAGAAGTCAGGGAGACAGATACTGACCCTGGGACTGAGGAAAAGAAAGCAAGCTAACAATGCTCAAGTTCTACCAAACAGCGGCTTCCTGTTGGGTCTAGAATCAACATGGAAAGAGGGAGACCTTTCCCAGAATCAATGAACGAACTAGAACACTTCACCATGAACCTCACAACAACCCAGTCCCCTTCCTGTCCTTAAACTAGTGAAGGAATGGTAAATGAAAGCATCCCACTCTCCACTCAGTATCAGCCTTTTAGTTCCATGTTCAACACAGGTTTACGGTGTCAACTATGTTTTTCCTTCTTTTTTCTGTATACCAAACTCTGTGTTGTGAATCATAGTAAAAAAAAAATAAAAAAAAAAGCATTTACCCCCTTTTTCCACATTTGCAACACACCTTTACATATTTGCATGCACATGTACACACACAGAGAAAAAAAAAAAAGAAACACAATGGCTCATGTACACACATCAACTCACCAAGGTTCTTTTTCTCAAGATACATTATGATACAATAATCAAGTACAGAATCTGAAGCATTCCATCAATTCTTCAGAAAGTTACATTCAGCATAATACATGTCTACAATAATACAGTCTTATGTCTGCAAAAACAACATGCGTTTTCTCTGCAGTATACCCCCCAAAGTGGGGCATCCATTTCAATAAACCAAAACACATCTGCCATGTCAGTGTTTCCAGCTCTTGAAGATTAAAAAAAAAAAAAGAAGTAAAATTGTTTCTGTCAGTAACTTGTATTTTGTATTTCATTCTGTTGGTAACTTGTATTTTGTGTATCAGTTTGTTGTAAAATTAATCTTTGCAGCTTGTAAAATTACTCTTTTGAACTTGCCTGATTTGTGACATGAAGTCTGTATAAAAGATGTTCAGGGAAAAAATAGCTAAAGACTTTATTATATGCGTCGATATGATGATGAAAACATGAAAATATACAGCAAGGTTTAAACTGATTTCGCAACTTTTACACACGCACGCGCACACGCACGCACACACACACACACACACACACACACACACACACACACACTCTCAACAACAACCACAAACAAATCTACCAACCTATCTTTTTGAACCTATTATCAAAGTATGACCTGGTCCATGTGCATTTCAGGTTTTTTCCTTTTTTTTTTTTTTTTTAATGATTTCACATGAGTTTTTTTTTTTAATTTAATCTACGAGCTTTCATCACATACCATTTGTTGCCACTTACAGATGTAGTGACTGACTAAATGAAATTACTGACAAAACGGTATTACATAAGCTGAATGAAAACTGGAACTCATGTATAAGAAGGCGAACACTACTTTTCCAGTGACTGTCCCATTCAGATCTGAGTCACCACATTTGTGATGAATTTTGTGACAATCACACATCAGACCATGCATAGGACTGCATAACTGGTAAGACACTGGCATTTGACCTTTTTCAATTGATATTTCATTACGTTTGATGCTTCTGGAATAAAAAAAAACTTTTCAAATACACTTCCTTCAAATAATATTTGTGTAGCCACTTATTTCGATTTTTACTGATCAATGGAGAAGCCGAGAAAAAAAAGATTTACTTAAAATATGACTGGTACAAAAGTTTGCAGGCTTTTTTTCTTTAACAGGTCAGCAAAACGTATATATCAGACATTCATCACTCAGAGATTGTACATTATGATGCTAAAAGAACAAATCTGGGGATCTGAAGCACACCTGTGTAAAAACAATGCTGCACTTATTTACAAGATTCCCATTACGTGAAACCAAGTCTGTACAAGTTCACTCAGAGATTTATAATATTCTGGTGTCTTTTCAAGGACTACTTGTAACTATAACTGGTAGACTTGCGACATTTGATGACCTCTCTGGTCATAACCTGCTAATCTTTTGTCATCCTTTTCTCTGCTTCTAGTGCGGAAAATCACACTCAATTTCATATTTCACTTTTACAGTCTTGGGTGACAGAACATTATTCAACCTGTGTGACAAAGTTCTGAAAGTATTTCCAAAGACCAAACCATGCGCATGTCTTACGATGCCAAGTCAAGATGGCAAACTCTATATACATATCTATTTACACTAATGCTTGCTAACATTACTTGCATGAAACTGTTTCCTTCTGCTACCAGCGGCATTAATAATAAGACCAAATCCTTCAACATAATACAATCAAGGAATAAGTTTTAACACACACTATACCTGAGAAAGAGAGACTGCACACTGGCTCAAACTTTTTTATGTTTAAAAAAAACAATAACAAAACAGGCAAAGCTACATAATGAATAGACTAAAAATAAGTCTATCACACAGGCGCCTGAGACTTGAAAGCAAACGATAACTCAATGAAGATCTCCTCAGGGCATCAAAGCAAAAGCACTAAGACCAAAGTGTGTGTGTGTGTGTGTGTGTGTGTGTGTGTGTGTGTGTGTGCGTGTGTGTGTGCATGCATACACATACGCATGCACAAATGTGTGTGTGTGTGTGTGTGTGTGTGTGTGTGTGTGTGTGTGTGTGTGTGTGTGTGTGTGTGTGCATGCATACACATACGCATGCACAAATGTGTGCGTGCATGCGTGTGTGCGCGCACACTTGTGAGTGTGCTCGCGCGCTTGTGTATGTGTATCAGTGCGACTACATGTGTTCCCAATCTAAAGTGCACAGCGTGTGTGGGTAAAGTAAAGCTGTCCAAGGTGTTTAAATTCATCGGGCTTAAAAAAAACGAACTATAACAACTTCCCCAATTCAGTTTCATCATTATTATGTGCTGCCAACCACAAAAAGGGTCTTTCCAGGCCATCGCCACAAGGGGGAATAAAGTCCCACCTAAAAAATAAATGAATAACAAAAACAGGTCTACAGATCAACATCCATTAACAGCATGCTACCTAAGATATTGACATCCTTTTAAAGCAGATAAGACCAGGTCCTATTGGGTGAGCGAGCCATTCCGCTTAATTTTTCATCTCCAGTTTACACAAACAAGAAATTCATGAAAAACATTTCAAATGAAAAGGACAGTGGGAAGGGGAAGGAGGGGAAGAAAGGGAAGTCATGTGCTATGGGCAAATAGACACAGCAGAAAGGACGGCTTATGTTCACTCTCGACAGCATGTTCTGTCCAAGTACCTAGTCACCAGATTACAACTAGAAACCTATGCCATAACTTGTGACTTGAAGAGAAAACAAAAAACAACATACACAAAAGCAGGGGAACTGGCAACAAAGGCACAAAAACAGAAAATAAAAGAAAAACGAAAATCTTTCTTTTTCTCCTCTGAAAAAGGCAAAGTCAACGACAGTGAAAGGAAAAGGGAAATTACAAAGATTGAACTTCCACAACAGGGGATATAGTTTGTACTGAAACAGCTCCCGACATCCCACTTGGGGTTTATCTCCACTATCTTGTGTCATGAGCGCTTCCACATATATGCGTGTCCACTGCGTTGTTCTCAAAAACGTGTGGTGTGAGGGTCGTTCATTTGAAAACCTTGCCCTTGTTTTCTTAAATCCATGTACACTTGCAACCTATGTTATCTTTAAGTGTTGTTTGTATTGAATAAATATTTTTTTAAAATTGAACAATGTTTCTGTTGCAATAAACAGAACATTAATATACAAATCACAGGGAGGGAAAAAAAAAAAAAACCCTTGGTGAATTTGTGACATGAAGATGGTTATAGTAGACAGATCATTTTGGCGATTCTTTGAGAGTTAATCTAACAAAAACAAAATAAAACAGTGTTCCTTCAGACATCGGTGCTGAACAAAATATCAGCTTCATCATTACGTTAATAAATTACAAGCATATTAAATATCTCTTATTAGTTGTGATTATTGATTTCCATTCTTTTTTTCTTTTCTTTAGTCGAACTTTGCGATTATTGATTTCCATTCTTTTTTTTTCTTTTCGAAGTATTTTCAGAAGTACTCATAGTGGAGTGTTTAGATTCTAACATGTGAAGGAAAGAGGTGTGGGAAAATGACCGCAGGCAGTATGTCTGACATTGCCAGTGATCTCTGTTGCCTTCTCTTATCGCCTTATACCATCGATGATGAACAGAGGTTAAAATAACAACTGAACTGAACTGAACTATGTCCATGTCACTGTCTTCACTGCTCAATGCTCGAATCAACCGAACATTCTTGGGAATGCTTTTCCACATTAAAGCTGAAAGCACATACCACACTGGGAACACTTTACATGTACTGCAGGTTCTATCATGTATAAAATTAATGTTTGCTGACCCATCCGTTTTTTGCCATAGCAACAGGTGAAACTGATACTAGTGGAAACTGGTGTGAACTCTGTAAACAGAATCATTTGACCCAATTTTCAATCCAGGCGGTTTAGCCTGGAGCCAGGAAATCTCTAGCACATAGGCATTTCAGCACTGCACCCTCTTAAAAAGAGAGCACAGTCCAGAATGTCTCTATTCTTGAATTATTACATGTAATTGCTGTAAAAAGATTTTAACTACATCATGTAAACAGGGGAAATGGTTTTAACATGTTTTATACAGATAATTACTTGAATTTCTGACATTTAATAACCTTTGTTTTTTTCCGATCTGCTGGTCTCCATGCCATAGAAATAGCACATTTTGGGGAACGTCCAGTATTTGGGCCAGTGTGTGTGTGTGTGTGTGTGTGTGTGTGTGTGTGTGTGTGTGTGTGTATGTGTGTGTTTGCACGCGTGTGTGCGTGCCTGCATATGTGTGCAGGTGTGCACCTATGTGCATGCAACTGTCTGTGTGTGCTCACACATATACATGTATGTTTACACATGCCATGTGTAAAGAAAATGTCAGTGGTCAGTATACATACTACTAGGTTGCATCTTCCATCCATCATTCAGGCTACTTCAACTTTTAAAAAAGCAAAGCAAACAAAATAAAAACATGCTACACTTATTCCTGCTTGCTTGAGTTTTATACCAATGTGATGGCATGACTGTATCACTGTCAGCATGTGCGTGTGGGACAGGGCTGGGGTGGGGGTGGGGAATTATGCATGGAAGCAGGTCGACAGGGTGGGGGGAAAGGGAATGGGCTGGGGGAGAAAATGGATAGAAAGGCGGAAGCATGCACAAGTATATACATGTGTGTTTAATTTATGTGCAAGTACATGTTATGTATGCGCTGAAATCTATTTCTGTTGACATATTTATACGCATGTATGAGCATATATGTTCATGACATTATGAACACAAATATTCAGTATTTTTAAAAAGTTTAAGGCAAGCATCTTCAATTTCCACTTCACTTGGGCAAACCTCTCGTTCTGTCTCTCTATCTATATATAACAACTGCCTGAGTTATCACTTTCAAACATTTGTTTCAAGTTGTTTAGTCGCCCATCAAACTAGAAGACTCATGTGGCTGGATGAAAACTGAAAGACTAGCAGCAACACCAAGTCAAGTTAAATGTAATGGCCAAACCTACCAGTATATCTAAAAGAAAACTGCACCTCTTGACGCCATTTCAAAATAAAAATGAACGAACAAAATCCATTCCCTCTGCCCATTCCCCCGCCCCCACCAAAAACAAACAAAAAAAAAAAAACCAAAAAAAGCAATTTACACCACACTGGGCAGCTACCTCCAAACAGTGCAGGCCACACTTGCAACTTAGACAGTGCCTCCTCTCGACTGGAAAATATCCGAAGGGGACAACAGCTTGTTTACTGCTACGTCCCACCCAACCCACAGAAGAGAACATGGGGACGAGTGCAGGCTAAGGGTCTGAAAAGCTGTGTGCCAAGAATAGTACACCCCCCCTCCCGCCTCCTTTCACTTCACCAAATAATAGAGAGGCTTCCCTGTTTTCCTCCAAATCTCTGAAGGATCCTTTCAAGCTCCTGCACAGCTCTATCCTTTGAGGCAGGACAACGACCCTGTATAATGCAGTCTGTGGAAGTCTCCATGAGCAATGTGTACAACACACACACACACACCCACACACACACCCACACCCACACACACATGCGTACACGTGCACACACATACACACATGCATGTGTGTGCGTTTGTATAACCTCCATGGGCACTGAATGCTTTATTAGTGGCGACAACCCAAAACTGCCAAATGCTATTTAAAGCAATTAAGCGTTGAAAAAATACATTCAAGGAACTGACATTAAAGCCATTTCATCTTGCAAATTTAAAATATATAACGCACACATATAACGCACAAACTCACTCAAAAACAGGCTGACAGAGAGAGAGAGAGAGAGAGATTGGGGGGAGGGAGAGAGAGAGAGACAGAGAGAGACTAAAACAATAACTGATCAATGAAGGTAACACTAATGGTAACAACTTCAGCGTTTGTAATATCAAGAAGATAAAGCACAGATCTGTGTTTTCAATTACACCAACACACCAAGATTCTGAAGCTCAGAGAATAGGAGATGCAGGAGAAGATAGAGGTATAGGAGCGTGAAGGGGCTTGGCAGAGAAGAAGAGATAGAATGGAGTCAGAGGACAGGAAAGACATTGGGGGGGGGGGGGGGGGGATATGAGGGAAGGAGGAGCAGAGAGAGAGAGAGAAAGAGACCGACTGAGAGGGAGGGTGTACTGGGGATGGGAAAAAGAAAGCCAAAAGAAGAGAGAGAGAGAGAGAGAGAGAGAGAGAGAGGCAGACAGACAGACAGACAGAGACATGGACAAAGACTGTGTGCTCAGACATCCAACACACTTTGTACACACAGTCTGTGACAGTGAGGGAACTGAGCAGCTTCAACCTGACTATCTTCAGTCTTCACACTCAGAAGTCTGGGCTCCCCCCTCCTGTTGAGAAAGAACCCTAACAAAAGAATTCAAATGCAAAACACTTCTCTGCCTTGAGGACATCAATCTTCCTATCACTAACAGGTTGAGAAGCCTTCCCTTCCTGTCTCTGTCACAGTGCTCCGCGGGTCCTCTTCAGATTTTCCTGCTCAACCCTCACCTTGATAAAGTACCTGTCGAATTCTAGGAGGTCACACTGCCTAAATGTGCTTTCTCCTGTTGCCTCAGTTGATAGTTAAACTACCTGTTATCACCGGTTCACAAGAGGCTGGGTGGTGGGGGGGGGGGGGGGGGGGGGGGAGGGGAGACAACCTTTCTCAACATTTCTAGTTACAAAACTACATCTGAAAGCATACAGTTTTCGATACCAATATAAAGTAATCAAATATGATTATTTCCTTTTTCTGTCCATTTCTATGTGTTGTTTGCCTGTTTGTTTGCAACTGTGCGAAAGCTGCCAGTCGGTGAAATAAATATAGTACACACATAATCATCCATGCTAGATTTTTATCAAGCTGTTCACAAAATAACTGATGACATTAGACTTATTGCCACACACTTCCCTACTCTTTAATCAAAGACGTGCGCTCTTCCCCAACCTATCCAAGCATTCTGATTTCTAATTTGTGTTTTTATATTTTCATGCTTTGTCAGAAAAGTGCGCATGTCCTTTAAATTCCAAGTCTGCACTACTTGACTTCACTGGTTGCTTCTCTCTCCCTCTCTCTTTCTTTTTTTTCTTTTCTTTTTTTTTACCACTATCAAAGTCAGTCCCACACCTGATGGCCGGTCAGAGACAATCCCTGCCCCTGGCTATTTTTGCAAGTGTGGAAATAGAAACCAGTGGCAAAGACCGGAGCATGGCTGAGTTGGTCCACTCAAAGACCCTACCCGACTGTTTTCCTTCCTAATCCTTCCCGCCTGTCTCCCCCCCTCCCTCTTCCTTGTTGCCCGAGGTTATTCCCACCTGTCCTGGTTCAACTCTTGTTACATGGGCGGCAAGCCAGCTGAGCAGGCTAAACTGAGCCCTGTTCATAGGGTTTTTCAGTCCCCTCCTCTGTCCGTCCACCTATGGTGTGTTTGGGTTTTGCGAGTTTGTGGTGCCACAGTCAAGAGTGCATTTTGAAGTGGGCAAGGCATAAAAACAGTCGCCTGAACAAGTTTTAAATCAGCAATATGTGGACAATATTTATTATCAAAATACAAAATTATCCATTTTCTACTGACAATAGTCACAATGATATTTTAGATCAGAGCAGATACTAGGAATTTCAAATTCATCCAGAAATTGGCGCACTGAAGTTCTGGGTGTGGCAAGCTATGGCAGACACAATACAACTATATGAGAGGAAAAAGAAATTCCCCATTATCATTTAATGATTATTAAAAGTAGTTAAATTCATACTGTAACCACATCTGAAAAAAGGATGAAAAAATAACACCTGAACCCTAGCCCTGTGTGTGTGTGTGTGTGTGTGTGTGTGTGTGTGTGTGTGTGTGTGTGTGTGTGTGTAAGATAAGATAATGTTGCTTATAGCCCAGCCGACCGCAAGGGGCCACATCAGGGCTGTCACCACGTTAAAATCAACTCGCAAGTGATTTTAAAAAATTTAAAAAAAAACACCTTTCACACATCTCTTTAAAAGACATCTAGAAACGCACCAGAAACTTCGTTAAAAATCTTTCATCCGTAAAATCTTAAATCAGATGAAAAACGTTAATCTCTCTCAAAAACTCAAAGATCACGTCAGGCAGGACATCCCTGAACAGGATTTTCATGGACTCGGCTGTAAAATGTTTGTGTCTCACATCGTGCAAGTCCCAACACTCTAAAAGAATATGTTTCATTGTGAGTGGCACATGACATGGAATGCACCACGGTGCTTCTTCACTCTTTAGAAGGTACGAATGGGTAAAATACGAATGGCCGGTGTGCAGCCGGCACAGAACTGTTTCTTCTTTACGACCACCTGACGCAGATGGGAGGAACTCTGTAAGGTTTGGACGGATCTGAAAGAGTTTGTTATCCGTCTGTGTATTCCAATCCTCCTGCCAGAGGTCTCTCACATAATTGTTAATTTTGGGTTTCAGATCTGAGCAAGGGATATATATGTTGGACAATTTCTCTCTTGTGGCATTCTTGTGTGTGTGTGCGTGTGTGTGTGTGTGTGTGTGTGTGTGTGTGTGTGTGTGTGTGTGTGTGTGTGTGCGTGCATGCGCACGCATGAGTGTGTGTGCATGTGCACATGTATGTGTGAACAAATTACATTTGTGTCACACACTCATCCTTTGTTAATATTTTTAAATCAAAGCTCAAAATGTTATGCAACAGTCATATCATTCTCTCTATAAATATCACTTTGATTAAGTTCCCATACAAATCAAAATTTGGGAATCAAGGGATCTGTGTCACAGAAGCTTTGTCTCATGCATACAGTGCATAGTGTTTTATATATATGCATTCCCCTATTCAGTCACCCTCATTAAAATTAAGTCATGCAAAATGGCTCTATTCAATTTTGAAAAACACCTCACAAACTCCACCCTAAATTATTCTCCGAGTTAATTCTGAAAATGAATTTCATGCCTTAGGAGTGAGAAATGGCAACATTTTTAGGAGGTTACCAAGCCCACTTCATTGGTTTTTCTTTCAGTCTGCCAGTAAATATTCTGATAAGAAGCATTTCATGATAGTATTCACGAGAGATAAGATAAGATAATGTTGCTTATAGCCCAGCCGACCGCAAGGGGCCACATATGGAAACAAAATCATTATAGATTTTCTTCCAGCTAAAATGTATGACTGAATGTAAAATGAACTTTTCTGCCTTTGTAAGTTTGTTGCACAGTCATCAACGTCTATGAAATGGAGCTTGGGGAAGAGAAATGGGTGTGAAGGGGGCAATTAATAGTGATGCTCTGGATCGTCTTCCGAGCTTTCTGAACTGATGTTCTTTTACTATGAACCTCTAGTTCATGTGAGAAATTCTGAGATAATTAAAAAGTGATCTTTCCCCCAACCCCTTTGCCTTGACTGTAAACACAACCAGATGTTGCTTCTCATTCTGGAATTGTTTTGCAGTTCCTAAAGCAATAATACACTGCTCAGTGTCTGACTGTTGAACATACAATGCGGAAGAAAACCATTTTTAAATCTGCAAGATGCTGGAGAGATAATCCAGGATGGCCGAGTTTCTCAATTATGTCCTTTTCAGCTGGTGAAAACATCAATAAAATTGCTGAACAAGCTCAAAATACTAACATGTAATTGAAACAATGTTATACTACCTGGCTCATGCACATGATATCATAATGGATGAACCAGCTTTGTCCAACAATTTTAACCACTGACCCTTGCCAAGATGCATATAAGTCAATGGTCATCAGAATTCAGACATGCATTTTTATGTCATGTGAATTTAGATGACTTGAAAATTAAACTTGATTTCAAATTTTGCAAAGTCTTCAGAACAGATTTACACACACTTTGTTACTAATACCCCTGCCTGTATGCCTATGAATGTGGGATGAGTGCCTGTGGGTGCATGTGGGTCTGACAGCATGCATCATAATGTGTGTGTGACTGTGTGCGAAGCAAGTGCAGTAAATAATTATGTGTTGCTCATGAAAGTTGATCTAGATGTAGTGACAGCACTGTTCTCAAGAAACAAACCTTTAACTCATTCTACTCCTGGCAGAAGATAATTTGAATTACCCTAGCTTCTATTGCAGACCAGATGCAAGAATGCACACACACACACACACACACACACACACACACACACACACACACACACACGCACACACACACACACACACCATGTACTCAACTCAAATTCCAATGAACCATAGGAAAAATTCTCATGTTTCTCTGGGCCCCCATTCCTGCAGTGGTAGAAACTCAGGTGCAGCAGCAGCTACACTAGACAAACCCCATCATTACAGGGCCCAGATCAGTTACAACACTGGACTGTAATTAGTCCAAGGTTTTCTGAGCAGAGGGGGAGGCTCCAAAGTACTCTTTCTCCAGTTTTGCCCACACTTGTAAAACAGGAAACATCAAGAGGTCATTGTCTGCCACGCAAAAATGCCCCACCTCATGTTTCCAACTTCTAAATTGCACAGTGTAGTGAAACCGGCCCTATCTGCACCACCCACGCCACTCCCTTCTCCTCCCTCCACTTCTATATTCTCTGTGTGTGTGTGTGTGTGTGTGTGTGTGTGTGTGTGTGTGTGTGTGTGCGAGAGAGAGAGAGAGAGAGAGAGAGAGAGAGAGAGAGAGAGAGTGTGTGATGAGCTCTGACAGAGACTACCTTCAGAAATAAGCATACTGTCTTCACAAGCAATTACATGCAGTGGTTAAAAAAAAAGGAGCTCTCCCGATATATTCAATTTTAAAATACTTTCATGACAAGTTTTTCTTTTTTTCTGTTTCTGTTTGGTTGGTTTGGTGGGGTTTTTTTTAGCAACTGTATGAACTTGTTCACATATATATATATATGTTAATTCATTCTCCAAACGTCCACGCCAACTGTTGACAGCAAATAAAGAAAATGATAGGAAATTACTTTGTCTACTGGATAAAATAAATCAAGGAACAGAAAGGAATTACAAGATAAATCAAAATGGCTCAATAAATCAAAAGCGTAATATAAAAAAAGTTACGGCATAATGCCTACTAAGTGCTAAAAGATGCTGCCTGTGTGCCTGTCATTAAGTGTTCTTCTGAATTAATAATACATTGTTGTTTTGGGAGTTGTTTCAAAGTTGTTCTACTCAATGAAATGTTTTTCTTCTAATTTTAACCTAGTGAATTTCTGACCTCATTTTGTGATATGCTGAATCACAGGCCACATTCACAGGTTTTGTTTGTTTGTTTTTTGCAAACATGAAATCAGCTTCTGCTTCCTACAAATAGCATGCAGACTGATCTGGAATGTGTTCATTATTTTGATTCATCGAACAAGCTATAAATACTTTTCGGTGTTCACAACTTCTGGTCATGCTGTATCACATGTAATCATCATTTTCGATCGACTAGGTATCTTCAGAATTTGTGAATAAAAGGGAGTACTCTTGAAGGGAAGCCAAAGTGCCATTAAAATTCTGTGTAAATTATTTTTAAAACATACCTTTGCTTTTCGCTTTGCTGATCATTTGCAGATGGAATTATTTATTCAAAACAAATTACAGAAATTTTGAGCATGATCAGGTAAGCGGGACCCCTCTAACTCTTGAACTGGTGTCAATAATGTTTGCTCAGAGCAGACCAACCAAAGGATAATGTTGATTAAACACTGAATTTTCTAATAGTAGTTCACAAACCACAGAACGATAGATCTTTTAAAAAAAAATCATCTTGAATTCGATGCAAACTTAAAATTTTGCATGAAGCTCACAACCTAAAAGTTTGGTGTTTCTTTTTCAAGACCCATCTTTTTCAGAGTAACTTTTAACATTACATGATCATTATTATTTGCTAGTTATCCAAGATTTTACTTCTTTCATTACCCCAGCCCATCACTCCCCATTCCACCCACCCCTGAGCATTAGCAATGAGATTTTTCATCTTGTCATCAGATGTTGAAATGAAAAATTGTTATTCTGGAAATTTTTGTGTCTACTGATGTCACTAGAATTAGCTAAAACATAAGCTTTCGGGGGGAGGGGTGTGTGAGAGAGATGGTGTGTGTGTCAGGGGCATGGGGGTAGCAGGTTGGGAAGGAAGGGGAACTTTTGATGTTAGCTTCTTTTTCATGAACTTTTTCCAGATGTGCTGTCATGATCTGACAGCAAGGCAGTTAGCTCTTCCTGTCAACCATTTCAAAACATATGCTACAGCCAGAGTCTAAAAATATTTATCCCATTTTTCTTTCTACCATTTAATGGATGCCGCCACATTATACTATATAGTATGTTAATTACACAGACAGATCTTAGCTTCAGAATTTTTTTTTTTTCTTAATGCAGAAATTCTGTATGCAAAGAGCTCAGAACAAAGGAATGTCTGGTATTTTTATGCCAAGCAGTCAATTTAAAACTTCTTTAAGTCATTAAGTCATGAGCTCTAATATTAGCCAAAAGTTATTTACCAGTATACCCAGAGCAAAATTCATGTTTTACCATTTCCGTTGGCATACGACCCAAAACATCAGATGATAAATTCATGTTTTACCATTTCTGTTGACATATGAGCCAAAGCCACAAAATTATATTTACACCTGAAATCTGTGCGCAAGCTTAATCCTAATCAAGCCAATGATGGCAGTTGAAATCCAACATACATAAACTGGCATTTATTGTGTGCGGAAGTGAAGAAACTTTACTTGCCTGATAGAACTGGTAACAAAATCACAGGCTCTGTCTATAATCAAGTGATCTAAGTTCCTATGCAGTTCAGACTTTTTTTTGTGACGTGAAAATAACATGCAGTACTTATCTTGAGACAATATTGAACAAAAAAGCTACAAATTCTAATCCACATTTATAAACAAACATCCATCTTCTGACACAAGCATTGTTGTTGTGATCGACACCATGTGGCAGACACTGAACCCATGAATATCCTGTGTGTGGAAGTATTATCATATAAATATGTGGATTTCATTCAAGACATTCCATTTCTAATAACAATAGAATAATCAGATTGACAAAAATACCCCATAACTATAATAAGTTGCGACACATATTATCGTTTCCCACAACTAAAAAAACAAATATTTTTTGTATCCCAGCACCAGAATACTGTTATAGTAGTATTCAAAACTGAACTTCCTTGCGAACACATGTTATGAACACACTTTTCATCCAATACAATTTTTTTTTAATGTTTAAAAAAATGAGCTCAGTGACATAAATTTGCAATATATGCCTTTAAATATTCTATATTACTGCTTGCTTGCTTTGAAAAGTCATGTGAAGTAGTTACAAATACAGAGACTGCTTTAACACCCATATTTGTTGTTGAATAAGAGATGCAACAGCGGAAGTTTTCAAGTATATTTTGGTCCTGAATGAAATCCCAAGAATATCATTTGATGATTTCAGAAATCTTTGTGAAGTGTTCAATTTCAGAATCCATACATTCAATTTAAACTCTTCTTATGGATCAACATGTCATTTCTTGTGAGTGAATGTTACCTACACCAGGCACACCCCCAAATTAAAAATCCACATTAACGTTTTATATTCTCATTACTAAAAAGCATAAGTAAGCATAATCCATCATGGTCTTGGCAAACAAAAATTACAATCTGACCTTTTATTTTTTGTATGTAAGTAGGATAACTCTTGCTCCCATGATGAAATAAATACACACCCTAACTCCAAACGAATGCTGTGGATCTTACAAAACCGAATCACCTAGCAGAAATGATAACATGTTCTATGCTCTGTGTTGTCATTTCTGCTGGGCAATTAAATGTTGTAAACGGCATTCGCTTGGAGTTATGGGCGTTTACCTATTTCATCATGGGACATTTCATCATGGGAGCAAGAGTTACCCGACTTGTTCGTTATTTACCATTTACTCTTCCCTGCTTCATTTAAGAGTTTCTTTCATTCTTGCAGTGTGTTGGTAACTTCAGATCAACTTTTAAAGATAACAAATTTGAGACCGTAAATAAACCATTTCTGAATTCAGTCACAAAAGTAACTTTGATTTTTTCCCCCTGTTCAAATCACTAGCACAGGAATTTTACTCATCAAATTTTAGCTCTTTACAATAAAATCTAGAAGAGAAAAAAAAAGGTAATTTCATATTTTGTGCTGGCTGTATACTTTGATATGAACTCAGTAGGTAAAAAAGTCATTACACACTTCCCTCATAACAGAAATAAGACCACACCTCCGAATAAAAGATCCAAAAGTAATCTTTTCTTTCTTTCTTTCTTTCTTTTTTTTTTTAAAGAGAAATCCCCAAGAGTAGGACCTCACTAACTCCCAATTTCACATTTAATTTGTATGTGAAATAATTTGGCATTTGTTCTCTGCCATACACTGCTTCTAAAAAAAATTTGACACACCAAAAAGAATTCTAATCTAAAACGTTATTATGTAACATCTACATTAGAAATCCTGATGTAACGGCGCAAAGTCAGCATTACAATGGGGATTTCTGACTGTATTTCTATTATATTTACTCTAAGATTTTTTTTTTTAACTTGTAAGTGTATCAAGGTGCTTGCTTTTTCATTTTAGAAGCATGATTTACAAGGAAAGATCAATGCTTTTTATTAATGATAGGAAAACCTGAAATACTTGGGTAAAGACTAGTTTAAAAGATAAACAAATGAATAAACTATTTCTGAATTCTAGGGGAAAGGGTCCCTTAAGCTGCATGAACTCTCTTTTCATCTCCTCTCATTTAGTCAATTCATACAAACACATACACATTGACTTACAACAAAGTTTCTGCATTCCAAACATTTTCACACAACAAAAGAACACAGAACCAAATTCACAAACTGAATACACACACACACACACACACACACACACACACACACACACACACACACACACACACACACTATTTTGCTTCTTAAAGTTAAAGGCATAAAAATAAAAGACTGAAAATGTGTCTCAGCTTGGGAGAGGCTTTGTTACCCAGAGGCCATTGGAAAAGAATGTAAAAAAAAAAAAAAAGCTATTAATTATTATAACAAAGGAAGTGTCCTTGCCATCATCCCTAGACAATCAAACCTTCACTCTGAAACACAATGGTATCATTTTCAAATTAGTTCTTGTGTGTGATGGGCCGTACATTGCATCTACTGAACTGAATGAACATCAGCTCACATCTCAGATCACTGGTTATGCTGGTAATAGTCCACAGATTAATCATTTATGCAAGCAAGTATACTGACACAATGTAAATTTATATAGAAACTGCAGGTATGGATACATATGGGCAGCAAGACAGAGCAGATTTATGAAATTTATCTACTCCTGCAAAATTCATGCCAGTACCGCAGCTGTCACCGAATGACAAAACTCTGAATCAGCCATTTTTAATCACTGATCTCTTTTCTTCGTTAAAAATTGCTCAATTAAATTCACTTTCACTCTAAATCCTTGTAACTTGCTACTGAAATGTTGCTGTACATCACTGGTTCCTGGTACAAAATGGCTAAAGTGTGTGATGAGCACACAAAATGTACTTCTCATTTGAATTGTAGTACTCACTGGAAAATTTGTGTTAACTTGAGCTCCACACACACTTGCACATATCCAATGGTTGTAGTCTAAACATGCATCTATAAGCCAATAATCTCAAATATAGATTGATATTTTCAATTTTCAATAAATGCTTTATATAACTAGTCTTCAGGGAAAATTCTTCAGTTGTTTTCACTTCTGTTTACATGCTTCTTAACTGGGATAAATTTCAAAGTAAGCTACCAATATCACAAACTGTGGCACAATTATCTGCTGACCACACACAACAACTTTTTTTTCTGAGGAAAGAGTCCTTTCAGCTGCATGAACTCTTTTTTCACCTTCTTTCATTTAGTGAATTCATATAAACACATACATATTGACATACAACAAAGTTTCTGCATTCCAAACATTTTCACACAACAAAAGAACACTGCCAAATTCACGAACTGAATAAAAATGGCTGCTGGTGTTCCTGGAAACTACCACTGCCATATAAGAATGTCAAAAGAAGATATGCACAGATCTGAGACAAAACTGACTTCTCAAAGCTGACCGTTAAACATCATGCATACTTGTACTATTCTACCCATGAACCATAAAAAAAAAATGATTCAACTTTTATAAATTCTGGTTATATACTACACAGAAAAACAGCAGGCCTAAATGGTCGTTTGTATCTCACACAAAGAAGAAACGTTTCCACAACAATGGCATTTGTAGATCCAATCACGTGCAGAGTTCTAGACTGCCCACCCTTGCTCCTCCTCCTCCTAGCAGTGAGGAAACTGAAGTCAGTTCCCTCTCTTGCCCTTTCTTTAATACTATCCTGGTGCGTATGGCACAATTCCCTGCTGCCGTATGCTCGTGCATGGTGCTCAGTCCCTGCCAACGCGCATATTTCGCCACTTTTTCATTCATTTTTACGGTAGCTAGACAACTACTGACAGTGTTGTGTTAGGTGTCATAGGAAAGAACAAACACTCAACTAATCGAACATATAGTAATTTCGGATCATTTACTTTCAATGTGTAGACACGACTGTGCGTTAAAAAAACATCTGACAAGTAAAAAAAATTCTATTCCATTTTTACAACACCAAATCAGAAGATGAAGGGATGGCTGCATCTTCAAACAAATCACTTTCCTCTTCTTTTTCATAGTTTTCTATCTCTCTACCACTCCCCTCATCACCAGATCCACTTTGTAATATGATTTCAAGCGCTTCAGCAAGCAAGAAATCGCTACCACCCCTTCGTCTGAACGACATTTTCTCGTGCGCGCTTAGCAGCAAAGCCTAGTGCCGTCAGTTCCTTTGTTTCAAAGCTGCTGGGGTCAGCCAAATTCACGATAGAGCACTGAAAGTAAGGTCTACAACTCCCTACAACCCAAGACTAATTCCAGAGCTTATTTCCCTTGGATCATTTTATGGGAAGTGTAGGAATTTTTTTATGTTCCCGTCACCCGATAGTGGGTGACACGGCAGAATTTATGTCTGTCCGTCACCCAGCCTTGGGCGACGCTGCTCGAGGGAAAGAAATCCCGTCACCCACTATTAAATGACACAGCTGGTAAAGGTCAGGCCTCACCTCAACCCCTGCACACAGTACACATCTCCTGACTCACCACCACATTATTTCAGTGAAGAGAAAAATCAGATAATGTCAATGCCAATCCTGATTGATGAACACCACTGTCAACAAGCAAGTTGTTTGGACTGTTTACTGACTCAATCATTTTATAACAGGTCCATCAAACCTAGCTTGCTGCCCATTACCTTCTTAACGAAAGATGAGACCATGTTAAAAGCTTGGAGACCATGTGAAAAGCTTGAAAATCCAGCAATTTTTCCCAGAAAGCTATCAATTGGACCTGTGCATGTCATGTGTGTGCATACACAAATGTATAAACATTAAAGTTGATGCTTCTTGTCAAATGGTTAAGGCACCCACTATTTCAACCTTAGAAGTTTTTGGTTTTATTATTTTACCAAGAATAATTACATCTAAACAAAAGTCACAATAAAATTTATTTTACCAAGAACAATTACATCTAAACAAAACAGTCACAATAAAATTGTGTACAAATGTTAATTTACATTATCTGCACAAAACAAATGATCACTATCTGGAAATAACTTTCACAACTTTTTTTTCTTCCCAAACTGTGTCAGAATAGTACAGAACAACATACCTTGAACTTTATGGGTCAACAAACGAATTAATAAAGGATGACCATATGTTATAACCAAAAGGTTCTCACCCTACACTGTTCAGGTAATCCTGTGCTCTTGAGTCTGGCCAGTGACTGAGGACTATCTACTGTCATTAGCATGGAAGGAAGCTGCATCCGATCTCCAGTCACTTCTTTCCAGGTAAAAAGGTCAATAACTCTTCCTGCCAATGCCCTTCCACACTACAAATATGATGTAGAGACCCCAGAAAGAAGAGAGAGGGGTCAAAAGTTCAATAACTGTCACAGAACAATGTAGCACCAGACACTGTCAGTGTGATAGAACGTGCCAATGCCCCCAATATATAAAATTATGAGGGTCATTACGATCCTTAGACCACAATTTTCGAAGGTTTTTTTCTTTTGTCATTTCAGAGGGTCAGTCAACCTTTTTAGTGTGTGCTAATTTGTTGTTGTAAAAAGGGGATGGGTGAGAAGGGTAGAGGGGAGGGGGGCTTTTTCTTTCCTTTTAAAACTGCCAAGGGTTTACTAACTGGAGCACACGCAACTGAGGGTACAAGTGGACCTACCTCAACAATTGTTTCATTTGTCTCATGCTCACTGTACCACAATTTTGCTTTTTAGAGCCACTGTATACAAATATGAAAATGTGACATGTGACCATGTATGCAAGCACTGCACAAACAGGAATTAATCTGGCATTTTCCTGCTGTCTCACCTGCTATGTTTATCGCCATGCAATATATAACTAACAAACCAACACTCATTTTCAAAAATAATAAATGTCACATTACTTAGACAGAGAAAGTTCTATGTATCAGAAGTGAATTCCATCCTTCATATGTGTGCATATTTGGGAACACTTATGCAAAGAGCTAGCTAACAGAAGACAAGGTTTCACATAACAAATTCACACACTGTTAGATGAAGATGATTCCTGGAGATGTTACAAATGTTCACTTTACTTCCACTATCTTTCCATACTACGTTACTAAAACTAGTTGAAAGGCAATAAAGTTCTACACAAGCAGAATTTTTCCATATGAATTAAAATTACCAACAATCTCATTGCTGGTATCCATGTAGAAAAATTCAAGATCAGTATCACCTTTTGCACACAGATTTAAATTACCAACAAAATCATTATCAGTATGAAAACATTTCACTGTAAAACATTCAAACAAGCACAGAAAACAAAAGTTCAAATGTGAAATCAATGTCGCCCAAAAATATATAATGTGGCACAGGAATTCATTTGCATGTAATTATGCAATCTTTTTGTCTGAATACATAATATGCCTGCACAACTTCACGCTAATCTGGCACACTTGCGTACAAACGATCTCAGAACATTAAATATAAAATGTCATTCAACTAGTCTGAGCAGACAATCTGATCAGATCGGACACCACAGTGTAGCATGCATGCTTTAAACGGTCTAACATCCAACAAACCAACCACTACTGACTAAGCTAAAACAAAACAGGTCTCCTGGCCAAATGAGGTTAGTGAGGATGAGCATGACATGAAAAATGGATCATGCTGGTATTAGTGTTAATTCCAAAAGGCTAACTTTGCTCACTGATTAACTTAAGTGGTTAAATACAATATGCACTTCATTATACCTGATATTTAAACCTACTTTGAACTAAAAGCAAATCCGTATCAATCTGCACTGAGATTCTTCTATTTTCATTATGAACAATCAAAATTTTATCCTAGACTGTTATCATGATCATTAAAATTTGTTTTTCGTTTTTTTTTATAAGCAATGATTAAAAGGGGTATGTTGGTGGTATGTACTTGTGTGTGTGCGGATGTGTGTGCATCTGTGTGTGTGTGTGTCTGTTGTGTTCATATATGTGTGTGTGTGTGTGTGTGTGTGTGTGTGTGTGTGTCTCACTGTCTGTGTGTGTGCGCGCGTGTGTGCATGAGTGTGCACGCGTGTGCATGTGCGTGTGTTTTACATCAGAAGCTAAACA
This sequence comes from Conus canariensis, assembly GCA_033310375.1. Lineage (NCBI taxonomy): Eukaryota > Metazoa > Mollusca > Gastropoda > Neogastropoda > Conidae > Conus > Conus canariensis. The sequence continues at coordinate 56,661,296 of CM065732.1, forward strand.
TTACATTTACACACACATGTATGCATTCAATGATATGATAATGATCTCTCAGAAACTAGAATGGCTATAACCACATTAACCCTCAATAAGAGAAAATAATCTATTAATCATTATATGTAAAGAAGCTCAACAAATATTACAGAAAGCTGCCTTTTAAGTTTTATCAACAGATTATCTTCTCTTAAACAAGTATGGATATCCTCACTGGACTGATACCACTTGTCTCAATGACTGGTAATTTAGTTAATCAAATTACATGTTTGCCTGAACATTTCCTTGTTTGGTTAAGTACTTACCAGAGGTTTTTTTCCCCTTTCATCAGTCTGACATTTTCATGTTTTTGCAAATTCATATATGTATACTATATACAGAAAAGGGAAAACAAAGTTATGATGCTTTTATTCCTGAATAGGCCATCTTTCAGTATTTACCAACAATGTGACTATGTGCCAAATTATGTACATGTACTTGTGTACACACTGTGTATTCCAGTGCTGTGGTTCGCAAACATGCCTATCTCTACCTCTTTTTCCCCCTCTTGTGGAGGGTCCCCCCAACCCCCAACCTTTTTTGTTTTTCGATTTTTTGTTTTTAATATGCTATCTGCCTGACCATGTAAATGCCCATCATTCCTAGTTCTGAACTTTTTGCTTCAAAACCACCTCAATTATAAGCAGAAAACTTTGTTTTTCAATTTGCTGGGACCTAAAATTAACTATGCAAGATAACTATCAGTTACATGACAAAAGGCAAAACAGAAGTTTTTTTCTTTAGACAATACAGGGGCACAGCAGATGGAAACAGCTGCCCTGTCATCATATCAATACGGAACATGTTGAAAAGGTTATGAATCATTTCAATGTATAACAATAACTCCACTTCTTTCAGTTAACTGCAGACCTGTTGATGATAAAAAGAAAATCTAAACAGATAATCATCTGTGAAACTAATGTTTAATGTTGTTCATCAAATCATAACATTATTAACCTGTTATACGTATTAACCTAATAGTAATAACAGCATGCACCTATACCACACGGAGGCAGGCATTAGATACAATACTGAGCAGGCGTCTGAAAGGGTTACTGAAAT
>CM065732.1:56669887-56677387 GCA_033310375.1 Conus canariensis
GGGGGGGGGGGGGGGGGGGGGGACGGGTGGTGGAGTGGGAGGAATAGATTTGCCTGTCAGTTTTATTCGCTGGGCTCTCACAATATTGTGTTCTCGGCTGTATTTGCCGGGAAATGAGGCCACAGGGGCCTTTTTTTTTTTCTTTTTCTTTTTCTTGTTCTTTTTGTCATCTGTATTCCATCCCGGGCTGTCTGTTTTTATTGATTGTCTCTTACCGAATTCACTATGCTGTCAGTTTATTTCTTATAGGCCTAATTGGCTTATTGTCAGTTCATTAATTGTATTGCAACGTCACGTATAGTGTCGCGTCATGTTGTATAGTCTGTTCGTTAATTGTACTGCATTTGATCATATTGTATTGTATGATGCCGTATGTCATATTTTGCATAGTACTACATCGTATCTCTTTTGCGCTGAATTGGAAATCATTTTGTCTCGTGTCGTATGGCATTATATCGTTTCGTATCTCAATCGTATTGTGTCAGATTGTGTTGTACACCTATCGTACCTTATTTTAATTTATTGTATGTATTTTACTGTGTCACGTTACATTTAACGTATCATATCATATGTATTAATCATACAGTATCGCCCTATTGTACCATATTCATCACCATCATCATCGCCTATTACCCCTCCTAGGGTACAGGCCGCCAACCAAGGACCTCCAGGCATCTCTGTCCTGGGCTCTTTTCTCCAGCTGGTTCCAAGTCATCCCCATGTTCCTGATGTCCGCTTCCAGGTCCCTGCGCCAGGTGTTCCTTGGCCGACCTCTTTTCCGTTTTCCTTGGGGGTTCCATGTTAGGGCTTGTCTGGTGGTGTTGCTTGCTTCGTACCATATTCGGTTGTAGCTTATTGTAGGCCTGCATCATAACAGAATTCACTGAATAAAAATCAGGCTGCTCTCATCGGAGGGAACGAGTCGCCATTGACATATTCCAGCGTCAATGGCCGCTTTTTTTCCTGTTACCCTTTGTTGCAATTATTGTTTGTTCGTTTTCTGTGTGCGTTTTTGTAGTTGAGTGTTTTTCTTGGGCTATAAGCAACATTACCTTACCTTTCTTTCTTTTTTTTTTTTTTTTTTCTTTTTCTTTTTTTTTTTGCCTGAAGATATTTTCCGGGACATCTGCTTTGCATTTGTTCCTTAATCAGTTAACTGGTTAATGAGTTTGCTATCTAGCCTGTTGTTGCTGTATTAATGTTATTAGTTTGGTGGCTAGCCCGTTGTAGCTATGCATAATTATCTTGGGTTGGTTAGTTGGTTGTCTGGTTCGTTCCTGAGCTCGTTGCTGGTTTAGCAAGATAAGTTGGTTGATTGACAAGTCAGTTAATCGACCAGATATTACTTGTTTGTTTCATTGCTTAAGTACTTCTTCAGTTACTTACTTGATCACTTGCTTGCGTGCCTGGCAATGATTAGTTGTTGACTGGTTGGTGGATTAGAAAGTCGCTGACTGGTTGGTTAATTAGTGAGTTCGTTTGCTGGTTGGTAGATTTTACTTGGTAAGATATTTACGTAGCTGGTCAGTTAGCTGGTTAGTTCCTCATCTAGTTAGTTAATTGAGTAGTCGTTTTCTTTAATTAGTTGGTTAGTTTATCAGTTGGCTGGCTGGATACTTCTTGTTGCTATTGTTGTTTTTCTTCTTCTCCTTTGTGTGTGTGTGTGTGTGTGTGTGTGTGTGTGTGTGTGTGTGTGTGTGTGTGTGTGTGTGTGTGTGTGTGTGTGTGTGCGCGCGCGCGCGCCTGCGTCGTGCGTGCGTGTGCGTGTATGTGTGTGTGTGTGTGTGTGTGTGTGTGTGTGTGTGTGTGTGTGTGTGTGTGTTTGCAGACAATACTTCGTGCATGCGTGTAAATGCAACAACTACAACAACCGCAACAATCACGACAACAACAGCGATAACGACAACAAACATCTGAGATCCATGCATTACCTTTTGAGAAAGAAAGAAACATGTCAAACAATGGCCTATCTGGCAATGTCAAAGAAAGTGACAATTAATTCCTGGATTCGTGGTTTGATCCAGACTCGCTCCAGACTTGAACAGGTCTGCCTGAAGACCACATTCCATCTTTTCAGCAAGTTTCGTTGAAACTGGTTCAGTAATCTCGCCATAATCTTCCTGACAGACAGATCAACAGATGCTGGTGAAGACATAAATTTCATGACGGAGGTTATTGTCCGTACAGGTAGGAATGATCCCAGGAGTAGAAAGGGATTGGAGAGAGCGCAGTCCTCTTCTTAGGTCGACCGATCCTGAAGCCGCCGTTGGTCCGGATCCGCTCCACAAATCCGCACCAAACTTTAACAGGTTTGTCATTGTGCCACATTCCATCTGTATACTAAGTCTCATCAAAATTTAGTTCGGTAGATTTAGTCTGATCGTGTTGAACGGATCCTGGATCCGATCCGTGCCAAAAATTATTGGGTCGTTCTAGGGCCACGTTCTGTTTTTTTCACCAAATTTCATTGAAGTCGTTTGAACAGTTTTTGCGTAATTTTGTTGACGGATAAACAAACAACCCAACGGTTGACGAAGTCGAAAATATAACCTCTTTGGGGGAGGAAATGATGCGTATTAAAAGGGCACTTCACGTGTTGAATGTTGTTTGTTTGTTTGTTTGGGTAGAATCAGTCCCTTAAGACTACAGACATTGGGCTCCCAAACTACGGTACCTGGACATCAGCAGCCCTGGAATGCCGTTGTTCACCCGTGTCTCTCGCAGCGCTCCGATTTTGAAAGTCGGATCAACTAAAGGCCACGAGAAAGACTGCTCAGCTCCTTAAGACCTGGGATCTAAGTTCTAAACATATTTCACGTTTATTCTTAGATTACAATGTTTTTACACACATCGAGTTACTATTTCCCGGTTCAAAAGTACTCAAGCAGCACTGGCTTTGTGAAATGTCATTTTAAGAAACTCTTTTAGCTGTGTCGGCAATAACGCGCAGTCTTTGAAGGTGGGCGAGCTGCTACTCTGCATGTTTTTCATCACACAGGGCTCTAGTGTGTTGGTACCGGAGAGATCCCATCACACCAGCTGCTATCAGGAGGGGCCCAGACGTTTCCTCTCCAGTCTCTGCCTCTCACCAACACGCGCGAGAATGGTGGTGTATTATGTGTGATTTTGGAGACACTGAGCCTATTATATAGGTAGGCCTCCGCTCTCGTTCTTGGTGAATTTTTGCGCTACAATCCTGCGCAGTCTTCGTGGGGTCTGTGAACGACACGTCCCTAAGGCCTGTATCGCACGACAGTAGGTTTTCGCTCGCGCCGTACCCCCTTCACTGGGTTGGTGAGCAACAGGATCTGAAGGTCTATGTACACACACGACAGTGTTTGCTTCCGTTATACTCCCACCTAAGGATTGAAGGACATTTTGTTCACATACCCTTCACTGGGTTTGTCAACAAAATGCCCTCAAGTCCTGTATTACACGATAGTATTTTCTTTCATTGTGTTCCCACGTTACATTTACGGGGTTTGTGAACAACACGTCCTTAAAGCCTATAATGCATGGCGATGTTTTCTTCCATTATACTCCAATATAGCCTGCACTGGGTTTGTGAACAATGAACCGTTAAGGCTTTTGTCACAGGAGAGTGTTTTCTGTTTAAATCCCCACACAACCTTCACTGGGTTTGTGAACAACATACCCTTGGGGCCTGTATCACACGACAATATTTTCCTGTGCAATATACTCCCACACATCCTTCACTGCATATAAACTTTTAAAACAAACGACTGTTCCGCCGAACGAGAAAGACAGACAAATTACAAGACAAAACACGACGCGTTTCGACCTCTCTGGTCTTCTTCAGGCAAGACAAACAATGTTCTTGACAATGAAAACTATGAACGAACAGTCACTAATCCCCTCAAACTGGGCGCTGAATGGAGGTGGAATGAGTCACCCCACATTGGAACTTACTTCACTGCCTATGTAAACAACAGTTCCCTAAGGCTTATGTCACGTGACAATGTTTTCCTTCGTTATATACTTCCCACACAACCTTTGCTGTGTATATGAACAACACACCCTTTATCTCACACGACAATGTTTTCCTTTAGTATACTCCTACACAACCTTCAGTGCCTGTGTCAAGAACATACCCTCAAAGCGTATGTTACAAGACAAAATTTTCTCCCATTACACTTCCATGTAACCTTCACAGGGTTTGCAAACAACATGCCCTTAAGGCTTTTTGTCACAAAGACGATGCTTTCTTTCTTTACAATACCATGCAATTTTCACTGGATTCTGTGAACATGTTAGAAAGACCTATATCACACGGCAATGTTTTCTTCTATGAAACTCCCATATTACTGAGTTTGTGAACAAAATGCCCTTGCAGCCTATGTCACACGACAACGTTTTCTTCCAGTTACTTCCACAAAAAGTTCACTGGATACGTAATTATGTCCCTAAGGCCTATGTCACATAGCCATGTTAGAAAGCCTTCACCTAGTTTGTTAACAACGTGCCCTTAAGGCTTATGCCACACGATAGTGTTTTCCTTTTAAACCCCCACACAACCTACATTGGGTTTGTGAACAATCTGCCCAATGCCCTCAAAGCCTGTGTCACACGACAGTGTTTTACTTCTTTACATTCCCATACAATCTTCACTGCATTTGTGAACAACTTGCCTTAAGGCCAAAGTCAGGCGATGAGGTTTTCCTCAAGTTACACCCCACACGTTCGAGCACTTTCACTGTACCACCACCGACTGTGCAAAATCCATTTTTAGTGAGATCCCAGCTCCCTAATTTTTAGTCCGTTTTTGCGTCCGCCCAAGCTTAATTTTCATCAAAGTCTGATGGATGGTTGTCTGTCTGCAAGATGGCGCAAAAACTACCATGCCGATTTAACTAAATGCTGGACCAGACTTCCAGACCTGAGATGCGTTTCACAGAAAGGAGGCGGCGTGAGAATTCTCGTTTGCTTGGCGAGTGTAACCGTTTTATAGCACACCCTGGTAGCGAGCGAGCTAGGAAAAGGCGAGAGAATTTGTTCGACTGTCTCAGAGCTCTCTCTCGCGCGAGGGGAAAAAAAAAAAAAAAAAAAAAAAAAAAATGGATGACAGTTGAAACGCCCTCGGATTGGTGCACGAAAAGCAGTGTCGTTATCTGATTGGTAAATAAAGCGATCAAAACCCAGACTCTTCAACAGCATGGAGAGCTTGAAGAAGCAGTAACATTCTAAATTTGAATTTGTCTTGCGCCCGTTTCGTTATTCCGCTCGCTTCTCGCATCCCTCGCCGCAAGGATAAATCAGGCACTTCGCAAGTTGCTGCGTCAAGCAAACGGACCTCAAAACACGTCGTGAAAATGCATTCTAGCGCGAAATAACTCCGAAATCTTTGTCATGGAAAAATACCGTGTAATATCACTAATTACAGTAAAACAAACAAACAAACAAACACGATACACAGAAGAGTCATTCATTCACTCATTCAAATACATTAGACGGGAAAGACAGTACACCGTGACTCCTGTGTAATATTCCCTTTATCGTGGCTAGCAGACTTATGGGGGACATGGATCTCATGTTCTTGGTGGTACCATAGCGTGGCTCAGTTGATGTGGAGATGGCGTTGAGAGAAAAGGCGTTCTGCTTACAGTGCGCATCAGTTGTTGTGCGCGGTAGTAATTACATTAACTGCGTTTTAACTGCGTCACAATCATTCATGAAACTAGCAGTAGTGCGACGAGCACAAACTACATGAAAAAGCCACAAACATGAAAAAGGAAAGAAAGAGAAAGAAAGAAAGAAAAGAAAAGAAAAGAAAGCAAAAGAAATAAAAGGAAACAAAGAGAAAGAAAGAAAAGAAAAGAAAGCAAAAGAAAAGAAAAGGAAACAAAGAGAAAGAAAGAAAAGAAAAGAAAGCAAAAGAAAGAAAGAAAAGAAAAGAAAGCAAAAGAAAGAAAAGGAAACAAAGAGAACGAAAGAAAGAAAGAAAAGAAAAGAAAGCAAAAGAAAGAAAAGGAAACAAAGAGAAAGAAAGAAAAGAAAAGAAAGCAAAAGAAAGAAAAGGAAACAAAGAGAACGAAAGAAAAGAAAAGAAAGCAAAAGAAAGAAAAGGAAACAAAGAGAACGAAAGAAAAGAAAAGAAAGCGAAAGAAAGAAAAGGAAACAAAGAGAAAGAAAGACAAGAAAAGAAAGCGAAAGAAAGAAAACAAGACCAACAGGAAGAACAAGACGATAATGAGGAAGAAAAAGACAAGAATGAAAATAATAAACCCACCATCAGTAAGAGCGACAGTTACAACTTCAGTCAACAGCAACAACAACAACAACAACAACAACAACACCACACACACACACACACACACACACACACACACACACACACACACACACACACACACACACACACACACGCACACACACACACACACACACCACACACACACACACACACACACCACACACACACACACGCACACGCACGCACAGCACGCACACACACACCACACACACACACACACACACACACACACACACACACCACACCACACACACACACACGTGCGCGCTCGCTCGCATAAACGGTGTTTTAAACCAGATAGGTAGATAGATAGGTAGATAGATAGATAGATACATAGATACATAGATAGGCAGACAGATAGACAGGTAGATAAATAGATAGATAGACAGATACATAGATAGATACATAGAGTATAGATGGATAGAGTATAGACAAACAGAGAGAGAGAGAGAAGTTATAGCCCAGCCTTGTAGGGCCAGCTATTATGGCTGTCTAACTCGTTAGGGGGAGGGGGGGGGGGGGGAATCATCCTTAAAAAAAAAGGGTAACATAATAAAAACATGATAATGATAATAACAATAAAAAGTTTACCTCCTAAAAAAAAAAGAAGAAGAAACAAACAAACAACAAAAACAGTTCACAATACGGCAGTTGAAGACTTGCCAGCCTGAAGGCTGGGCCATACCGTGATCACCAGAGTTTTCCTTGCACACCCCCCCCCCCCCCCCCCACCACCCCACCCACCCCCCTACCACCCCCCCCCTTTCTTTTTTTCTTTTTTAAATCTCAATCCTAGTTGTTGTTTTTTAATGAAAAAAAAAAAAAGCGTAAAATTTAATGAAAATCGTTTAAATGTAACAAAATGATTCATCATCGTCATCATCCTCATCCTCATCCTCATCCTCATCACCATCAACATCATCATCATCATCATCATCAAGAAGTCCACTTGGGCAAAGAGACACAAGCGTTATGGACACCTATAGCGACCACCGGGGACATTGTATACATTTTTCATTACACGATCGTAAACAAAAACAACCAGTTTAAAGATGGCGTGTCATAAACCTGTGACCAGAAAAAAAAAAAAAGCCTGGAAGAGTTTCCAAAATTAAGAAAAGGGAAAGGTCCACAAAAGCAGAAAAAACGATAAACGACAGTAAATGAATATAAAAATGATCTCTCTCTCTCTCTCTCTCTCTCTCTCTCTCTCTCTCTCTCTCTCTCTC
>CM065732.1:56682542-56760042 GCA_033310375.1 Conus canariensis
GATCAACACTGCAGGTGTTTGTATTGCTTCAGCCTGGTTGTTTGTGGAATATGTTATTAAAGTGAGGTTGAAGTACAGCCCTATTCCCACACAGACTCGGATCAGAATCGAACTCCACAGCGTCATTGGCATCATCCTCACCAAACGTCATTGGAAAAACAGTCTTTAATTCTGTGTCCTTTCGTGCTCAGCTCTTGTGGTCAGCTCATTTTAGCTTTTCTCTCTACCTCTGTGGTGGGTTTGAGTCAAAGTTGTTTGTGTGTGCAATTTCATAAGGCCTATCCAACTCAGTCTGAGTTGTCACACGCTTTAGAAGGGGGTGCTTAACTACCTTGCTCTGTGACAAACCTTTTAGTATTGTTTGTTGGAGCTCAGTAGGCGGTATACAGTGTATGATTGATCAGAACAGGCACCAGTGAACACCACCACAGTGGTCAGGCGGCAGTACTGTGTCTGCTCTGGTGGTGTCCTCATGGTGACTAGAAACAGAGTGTACACTCTGGACTGCATTGTGGGTGTGTAATGGAGAGCTGGGATGAGTGGAATTGAAGTAATGAGGCTGCTGGGGAGGCAGGGAGGAGGGTTTGGGGATGTTGGGAAGGAGAACATGAGACAGCAAAGAAAACAGAAAGCTTCTTGACATTGGCGATCAGTATATCACCGTCAAGTACACTCCAAAATTGTGGAAGCTTTGTACAGGTGTTTACCTATTTTTAAAAAATTCCTCGTGAAAATCTGCTTGAGGATTGCATGAAAGGAGGACGCAATTTTTAAGAAAAAAGGTGTGTAAAGCACTTTTGGAATTCATATTCCTGCTTGCACTATAACAGAATATTACTGAATTATTTTCATTGTGATGATCATAATGGTTCATTGGTTTATGGAATATCTCATAAAGCTGTTTAACATTTGTTTTGTTTTTTCTGTATGTGAGTACATTTTTTTTCTTATCCATTTTCTGTGTACATATATCTTTCATATTATATTTTCTTTGTCATTATTTATTTGTGTACATTTTTCACATTTACAAAACCAATGGACAGTAATTATCATTTTTCAGTGGATATCTTGAACATGGTGAATGAACTTTGTTCATAGACAATTCATGTGTTGTATACAGAGGGCTGGTGGCAGAAAAAACAAATGAAGAGTTGTTTGTTGTGGAAAGAAAACGACCAGCTGTCGACGCCAAGGAAGGTATGCGTTCTGTGGAAGACACTGGCTGAATTTTCATTTTTCCTAAACTCTTGTTTTTTCTTTTACCATGATGGGTTCTTTTTTCTTTTTTTTTTTCCACATGTTCATCTAGGCAGCAAGAGAAGATAAAAGTGTGAGGTTCTAATTTTGCACAGGGGTGGGAAGCTCCTCCGGTCAATGAGACCATGAAAATGGTACTTTGAGTGACAGTCTTTTGGAAGAATTGATAAATTAAAGACCTGTGTGTAGAATAAGTTTGGCACTTGAAAAGAATCCGTGGCAGCAAGAGAGTTGTTTCTCATGACATTCTGTGGCAAAATTCACATTGATAAGAAAAAATAAAACTTACGCAGAGGATAGAAGAAAGGAAATATGAGTGGTGTTGAAATATGGTAAACAGTTCTCACTGAGGAGATGAGACCATATTTCACACATATAAGCTTATTGTGACAATGAATTTATAACATGTAACACAGTGTGAGAGTAGAAGATATGTTAGGATACAATACAATATGATGCAGTGCAATATAATACAATTCAGTGCCATATACTATACTGTAACACAGTATTTTCACTGGAGAAATCAAAGCAGAAAGAAAAACATGTAGAATATTGTTGAAACTTTTAGAGGGAAAAAAAGAAAGAAAGAAAAAAAGAATTTTCCGGAAGATGAGTTGCTAGAATGTTTTCTGTGTCCTTTTTTGTGGAGCATGTACATTGCCTTTAAAAGGGTTAGAAAGAAAGCTTCATGTAACAAACCTAAAACTCTCAGTTCATGGATTTGAAGAGTCTGTGAGCAGCATTGTTAGCACTAAATCAGTAACTGGGGTACTTTGTGAACAGACTGTAATTGATACATGCATTCAGGTGCGTGCATGTGCGCACGCACACACACACACACACACACACACACACACACACACACACACACACACACACACACACCTCTCACTTAAACACACATGCACACACACACACACACACACACACACACACACACACACACACACACACACACACACACACACACTGAACTCTTTGGAAATATCTGTTGAAAAACAAACAGGTCATGGTTCTTTATTTTCAAATACGTCATCAGTATTTGTATTGTGTTACTAGTTATATCTTTTTTGTGAAATGAAAAATTGCTCCTTTTTTTTCAGCTCCAAAGCAGAAAACAAAACAGGAACTGAACTGCTATTCTAATCTGGTGAACCGGTCCAGAATAGCATGTCCAAGAAAGTAAGTCAGCATGTCTGTTGGAAAAATAAACTTCTGGTGTGTTGTGCTTATTGACGTATTTTTGTTTGATGAATCAGATTGTAGTTGTTGATTACATTCTGCAAAGACAAAATTACTGAAATGTTTGAAAAAACAGAACAAACCCTGAACGGAGAACATTGCAGGTTAGAAATCAGCAAAACCCGAATTTGGTGCAGACCCCCCCCCCCCCCCCCCCCCCCCCCAATACATCCGGCCCCCCGACCTCTGTGTGTTTAGAAGAATATATATATCTGTTTAGTGTTTTTTTCATACTTCAGTATCAGTTTCAGTTTCATCAAGGAGGTGTCACTGCGTGCGGAGTAGTCCATTTACACTACACCACATCTGCTAAGTTTTGAGACCACACAACGCATGATTTTAAGCTGATGGATAAGTGAATTAACAACTAAGATGAGAGAATTGGAGAAGAGGGTCTCGTGGCTATGACTTAGCAGATGCCTGACCTATGCATTAGCCCAATGCGCTGGTCAGACCTTGAGTGCCTACCTAATATTGGATTTTTTTTTTTTTTTTTGTTGTTGTATGTGTGTGTAGTGAATGTACACATGTGTGTATATGGATGTGTGGGCACAGGCGCATGTGTGTGTGTGTGTGTGTGTGTGCACAAGCGTGTGTGCGCACTTGTGTGTGTATGTGTGTGCGCATGTGTGTAAGTACTTACCTGTCCAAACAAATTGATTATCCCCACATGGCATGAACAATGCCCTAGATAATTATGATGTTTAAAAAAAAATCTATGATGTTTTAAAAAAGAAAGGGGAAAAAGACAGAAAAAGACAGAAAGAAAAAGAGAAAGAGAGACGGGTGTTAATGGTCATCCGTACATGTTTCAGTTTCAATAATCCTCCAGACTGATCTCTCTGGATCATATAAACTCCCTGTGGTTGAGTCCTGATCTTCACTTCTCCTGTCCTTTGAGAGCACTTATGCCTTGCTAGCCAATTATCAAGGGCATTGACATTTTGAATCAAAATGTTATAAAAATCCACATTGATAATTACCTGTCCACACAAATGCATTATTCCTGCTTGGCATGAACAATGATTGTTCATGCCAAGTAGGAATAATGTGTTTGTGTGGACAGGTAAATATTAATGTGGATTTTTGTAACATTTTGGTTCAAAAACGCCCTTTTCAAGCACCACAGAACCCATTTAGGATGTGACAGTGTTGTGTGTGTGTTAAAACATGAGTATGTATATATATATATATTTAACAGGGAGTACCCAACCACTGACGACTATGCAGCACGGTCGCTGAGGTCTTTTAAGGTCAAAGATGCAACTCACAAAAAAACCAAAGTCACCACCGCTGCTACAGAAACCCAACAGAATGAAGATGGAGATACTCTGGATCTTTGGGATGGTAATTACGTTTTTTTTTTTCTCTGAAATAAAAATATCAGTTGACCTTCTCAGAATTAAGTTTTTTTTTGTCTGTCTTTCTTTTTTGATTAGAATGTTTTATGCTTTTCCTTACTGATTAAGTTTAGCATTACGTAATGTACCATGTCAAACTTGTTAGCAATAGCAGGTTTGCCGCTCTGTTTGCTGAGTTTTGTTAACAGTCAACACAGTACTGATATACATCATAGACCATCTTACATTTCCAGTCTCTGGTGCATATCCTTTTCTTTTCTTTGCGTTACATGGCGTTAATCCTCGGGTTTTCATTGGGGTTGAAGACTCGTCCTTGTCTTCGGTCCTCACACACTACCAGAGAAACAGTCTGATTTGACAAAGGGAGGGGGATTGGTGGATGAAAGGGCATTGTACTCTGTGCTATCCCTCTGCAGCCACCCCCACTCCCCACTCCCCACCCCCTTCCCTTAGGAGTGGCCACATGCTGGGTGACCTAGGATTCCACAGCCCCCTAGCAAAGCACTCTGTCTCAGAGCCCTGGGGCCATCCTGGTGGCAAACAAGCGGAATCATAAGGGCAGCTGGTCCTGAGCCCTAAAGCACACAGAATTAGGACTGTCGCCATCGCAGCGGCCTCCCAACATTCTGTGCTTCCGAATCAGGTTCTAGAGGGAACCTATTGTGCTTGGAATTACTTGATCAGCCGTTGTTGTTGTTGTTGTCGTACCCTGGCTAAAAGACTCCAGGGATCATCCAAACAGCGGAAGTTTTTGAACACTATGGTACAAATGCATCAGCTGGGGATGAGAACATGACGTGTGTGACCATTTTTGATTACCCTGCCACATGGGCAGCCACACTCCAACTTCGGGGGATTTTGGAGACTGATAATGTTATGCTAGGAGCTTGTCACAACTGAAGACAATCCCTGCATAACTATGCAGAGCATAACAACATTTTGATGTAGCCTTGGTGTTCTAGCCTATGTCAATTGGTCTGACACAGCCTTAAGCCAAGGCGAGGTCAGCCATTATGTGAGGGATTTTCAGATGAGTAGAGCTGATCGTGCTGAGGGCACTTCTTTCGTTGTGGCTAACACAGCAGTCTTGATACTTGGACTTTCCCGTGCAGGCTATTAGGGCTGTCCTCTTATTTTGAACTTATCAAAGAATTTGACATGGTACATTGTGTGATGCCGAAATGAAAAATTTGTTGTCATGCTCCCTGTCCCTGTTTGGCTAAGCAGAATTACCATGCCAAACATAACCTTCTTTGCAAGTGCTTCTGAGGTCCTCGTAGAGTTTGATTAGTTGAGTAGCAGAACGGAAGGAAATGGAAGTAGATGTACACACACACACACACACACACACACCACACACACACACACACACACACACACACACACATGCACAAATAGTCCAAACATAGCTGCTAAACAGTGGGTGCTGGCAAATACTTGGACAGTTTAAGAACAGTTAAGTCAGACAGGCAGTATGAGTGATACTTCCCATTTCAGTGTACCAACAAAAATTTTGTTCAATTTAAATCGGTGCAAGAGACCATAACTATAAATAAAGCTTTTTGATTTATCAGTAAGATGCTTCTGAAAATATGAAGCATGACCTTTTGGAGGATATAAATCCATTCTTTAGCAAAGGCTATTCACACAGGATTGTGCGAATGATTTCTCGATTTAATCAAAAAGAATAATTGATCGTGTCCAAAATACACAACAAAAATGAATTATTAAACCATAAAAATGAATAAATGTTATAAAATGTCAGCAAGTTTTGATATATTAAGTCTGTAAATAACAGCACTGCCAAGTGCTACGCTTTGGGCATAGCATTCTATCATTTCTTTGACAGTGCCACACTATGTGCCAAAATGCCACACTAAAAACCGAAAATGTTAGGAATTCAAAATGCTTCACAGACTGAACAGAAGCTTAAATGGAATCGAGATGAGGTAGATCTTTGATTGTAGATGTTTCATCAAAAAAAAAAAGACCAAGTTCAGTACAAGTGAGGATGAAAAAGTAGCAGAAAAATCGCTGAAAACGATTTTGATTTTGCCACCTTGTAGATTAGTTTTGTTGTCAGCCATTTTGATTTTTGGTTGGTCATTTCAAAGCTATGCGCTAATTAGCTCGATTTCTGTCTTCTTAATTAATCCACCATCAGATTGTGTGTGAAGTGAAGTGTGACTGGCAGTGCTGTTGAGTCTGATTTGTCATATACTATATGAGTGCTATGCTTGAATTTAAAATGCTACACTGAAAATGTCAAAATGCTACACTTTGTGCGTTTGAAACACTAGCAACCCTGAAATAATATAATGAGACCCAATCAGATCATGTGATCAGACAGACTTTAAGTGGCCAGGCATGAGCAAGGACTTAGGCCTACAGCCAGGTTAGTTTTTAGGTCGACTGTGAGCAGCCTTGTTCTACTTCTGCTTTTGGGGACAGGTCAGGGTTATTCTGAGTATTTCTCCATTTTGTGGTTTTGGTTATTTGTCAGCTCCAAATTTGCTTTTCAGTTGTAAATTACTCTCTTCTTTTTCAATCAACCAGTTTACGGTGGGAATGATTAGGAGTTGCAATGGATAGTAGACTGATTTTTACAGGTGATGTAATGTCGAGTTTTGCTGATGTTGGTTTGTCGAGTTCAGTTAAAGTCTGCCTGTCTTACATGCTTGTAATATTTATGCATTGGATTGATGTGTGCGATGGATGGTTAATGTTTTGATTTTCATTGACCTGAAATCTGAACATGACTGAAGCTGATGTATGTATGATGCCTAAGAAGTTGAGTGCTGAGACTGATTTTCCGTAGATTTTACGCTTCTCGAAAGCCCAAAGGAAGCAAAACGTGCCTTTCTATGGATTTGTGGGGAAAAAAAAAATGCATTCTAACCTAGAAATACATTGGTTGTCTGTGGTAAAAATCTGACCAACAGAAAAGGTCACAGTTCATTTTGTTCTTTCTTATGAAGCAACATACAGTGATTCTTGTTTGGAGACTGCTCATTTTTTTTTTTTTTCATGTTTAAAATTGTTGTCTACTCTAGCTGATCATGGATGCTTAAACTGTTAAGGCAAAGCAAAATGAACCAATTAAACTGGCCAAAGTTATGTGTGTTTTGTTTCAGATGGGAGAGCAGAAACACAAGGCGATGATTTCTTCAACGAAGTCACAAAACGAAAACGAGTTAAGGTAGTTCGGCTGTTGTTAGAAGATAAATAATTGTGCCTGGTTGCACAGAATCTTTATAATCCATTGCCTTGACTGGCTCCAGTCAGAAGATATGTAGCATTTATATACTCTTTAATTTTGTTCTTTTCTTTCTTTTCAGAGGAAGAATATTTTCTCTCTGTCAGTCTGTGTGTTTTTTCAAACATTATACGGAATAAGCTTTTTCTGTTATGAGTTTGATTTGTACAATACCCATAGGCAGTGTTTTTACCTACAGCACTGCATTTATGAAGCAACTAAAGGCAATCGCATTTTACCTGGTTCAGCATAATCTGAAATTTGGAAAACTTGGATTTTGTTTCTTCTGAGGAAAATGGAGATTTTCATAGCTAAATTTTTTTTTTTTTGATTCCCTGCTGATGAAAGAATGATTTGTATTTCATGCAGGGTATTTTGGGCCAAATCTGCCAAGAATGTCAGTTTTCCTGTTTTTGCTTTGCAGTTGTTTGCATTTCTTAACTTGTGTGCTTCTTAGTGTACATGGACACTTATATTATCAAACAATATATATATATATATATATTTTTTTTTTAAAACGCAGTGTGGAATGAAGAAGCAGTTTGTCTTGCAAAGCAAGGCACGTTGGGGCATACAGAAAATGTTTGAAATGTTTAAATAGTTCATGATAATTTTCTGTATCAGAGATATTTTAGAAACCAGAAACTGGAAAACTTTGTTTATAGAAGGAATGCTTGGGAGAAGTCTGACATATTGTTCACCTGCACAAGATAGCTGAGATAATTACATGATTGAGGTTAAAACTCATAGAAAGGATTCACAGATTACACAATCTGAATGCCCCTCGGAATCATTAAAAATGGTTTTATTCGACATCATGATTTAAGAAAGTCATGTTTTGCCTCTGAAATTAGAAGCAAAAGAAGGTGTGACATCATTCCCCATTATGATATTGATTTCAAAGCAAATGATACATGGTAGAAAACTTGATTTTTAAGGGAGAGAACTCGAAAACTCAACTTTGCTGATCAAGAGGAGTATTCTGTTTTGACTGTTGTCTCAGAGGTCAAAATTACATCTGTTCTGAAAATGCCAGAAAGGTGCTTATTGTAGGGCAGGAGGCGTTGAAAAGATCCATGCAACTGACAGCTTGGATCAGGAAAGTGGTACAGGACAAACGCATTGGGTGGTGTGTGTTATGTGGAGTTGAAATGAGTATGGGGATGATGGGAGGGTTCTGTTTCACGCCAGCTCGGGAAGACTGCTCGTCATCAGAAGCAAGAGGATAAACAGGGTTAACACTTTGTATAGCCACTAAACTGAGAAGAAAAGAGCTGAAGACGATATGACTTATAAGAAAAAAATGTTTGCAAATGCTGAGACTTTTTTAAGGTAACTCTGTAAAACTTTTGAGGGACAATTTTATTGAATTTCTACTGTTGAAATCATGCTTAATGTAGGTGCACGCAGTTCAGTAATAGGTCCTTGTAAAGTATTAGGTAGTCTTTTTTTTTTTTTAAGGTCCATTTGCAGTCCTTTTATTGCAGTTTGACGAGTGCCTGGGAACCCCATCGTTAAAAGCAGATTGCAGAGTATGAAGTCAACATATTCAGTTCGGAGAATACGAAAGTTTGGAGAATACAAAGATGGCTGTGACAGAAATTTGATTGAAATGAGGTCAGAGGCCTTTCAACAGATGTTGGGCAAGACTGTCAATGCAACTGAGTATCCCTTTCATTCTGATGGAGTGCGAATGTGTTTTGCAGCCACCCAGACACATTAAACGGAAATGTAGCGAGAGGGTGAAAGTGGAGGTACCTCACCCTGGCGCCTCGGTTAACCCTGCTTACGATGATCATCAGGTTTGTGTGTTTGTGTTCGTTTTGTGTTTTCGTATGTCTGTGTGGGGTAGTCGGATATGATTACGTTTTGCTTTGTCCATTTTGTATTTAACAGTTTTAGAAATGTATGTGTGCTTTGTGTCTGTGTGTTTGTTTATGTGTATGTGTGTATTTATATGTATGTGTATGTATGTGTATTTTGTGGATACAGTGTGTATGGAATGTTCGTGTACGATGTATGTACAGGCATGCATATAATATATATATATATATATATATATGTGCATCTGTCTCTGTGTGTGTGTGTGTTCTGTATTGGGAAACAGTTTTATTTTTACTTCTCCTGAGCGACTGACTTGGAGGAATGTTATCATGACCTTTTACTAATTGACTTGTCCCTTATTACCAGTTAATGACTGATCTGCCCATCAAGGTTGACTTTACATTTTACTCCTGTGCAGGTTATTTTGAAAGGCTTGAGCATTAAGACACAGCGATTTGAGCCGTCTGCTCCACTTTGTGGGGTCACATTCTCTAGTTGCTTTGACTCAGGCAACAAAACAAAAAGAGGAAATTTTGTTATATTTTCAGTATTGAATGTGTCAATGAGTTCAGAGGTTTGTCTGTTTAACATGATTATTGACTACCTATCAGGGTAGGCATCGCTGAATTAATAACAACAACTCAGAAAGCAGTGTAGACTCTACGAGTGCATTTGAAACCTCATCAGATTTAAGTGGCAGTGTGCTTGCTAGTTGACCAGGAAATGGGGAAGTGGGAATCTGTGCAAATCTGTCAGTGGTTAGTTATTAACTTCGAATATTCTCAGACAGATTTGTACACTGACTGACTGAAACCATTTACTGTCAGATTAACATACTGTTGTATTGACAAAGATTTAGGCGGCAGTGTGTAGTTCGGCTGTTGTTAGATTTGTACGCATTAAACCGTATGCACTACTAGATTTTTGTACAAACTTTGGTGTGATTTGCACTTGCAGTTTTTTTTTTCTTTTTAATTTTTTTTTTTCTAAGACCTATACACATAATTTCATAAGCTTAATTGGGGCTTTAGAGACTTGATTTGGTAGTCACATGCATGTTACGTAAGGAAAGAGCTTGGTATTGGCAGGACCTGCTATTCAAAGCCCATGTCGTGGAATTGGAGAAAGGGAAGAAGGAACGCAAAATCTTCAACGCGCTAGATGCAAAGTTTCCGTCAGCAGGTGAAGCTCCAAGTGAAGTAAGTCTGTGTTTTTTCTGTTAATGTGTATGTTTTTCACACTTTTGTTAATGTGTATGTTTTTCACACTTTTGTTAATGTGTATGTTTTTCACACTTTTGTTAATGTGTATGTTTTTCACACTTTTGTTAATGTGTATGTTTTTCACACTTTTGTTAATGTGTATATTTTCACACTTTTGTTAATGTGTATGTTTTTCACTTTTTTTTTTGTTTTTTTTTGTTAATGTGTATGTTTTTCACTTTTTTTTTTTTTTTTTGGTTAAGTATATTTTTTTCACATTTTTTTTTTTTTTTTTGTTAATGTGTATGTTTTTCACATTTTTGTTTGTGTTTTTTTTTGTGTTAATGTGTATGTTTTTCACATATTTGTTAATGTGTATTTTTTCACAGTTTTGTTAACTCAATGCAGACGTAACTTTCTGCCACAACCGTGACGTGCTGAGACGCACTATTTTCGGTATTTTTACAAAAAATGTACAGACAGAACCAAACCGAATACAACAATAAAAATTACGTTTTTGAAAACTTCAGATCATGTTCTTTTAGAAAAAAATACTACAGTCCTGTGCTCAGTACACACTTCACTCGCCACTGGTTTGAAAAGTGTAGGCAAACAGCTATCAGCAAAAACTTTTTCTCCACATAAGTATGGATGAAAAATCAATATGATCATAACTGTAGTCAACACAATGTGTAGCAAACACATAAAAACAATGTATCTTTCACACACACAGCTGTGTGCATGGTCTAAACCTCAAACAGAGAGCTGCTGTCACATATTTGAAGAAAAAATGCAAAAATTTCATCATCATTGATTTGGTATGTGCAACTCACCATCGTCACTCATATCCTCTCTGTCCGTTTCCGCAAGTTCGGAAAACAGTTCAGAAAAGTTCGACAAGTTCGGAAAACAGTTCCAGTTCTTCATTTGATCGTTCTTCCATTATTCTTTCAATTACTTCTTGAAATAAGATGTTTCTGTTCACTACCACTCACTGACGCTTCAGTGCCGACAACATTATGAGCACGGGCAGCCAGAGCTATCTCCAGCTATCCCATAATATGAGCGAAAAAGTAGAATCAAACGTGAGATAATACACCAAGGGAGAGTACCACCTAATAGAGATCCTTAGCTTTCTGTAGATACCACGATTGTTTCCCTTAGACCGCACAGCTGCATGCGAAAAGTTGAGTAGATCGTCGATCACCTGGCGGGCGACGTGTCTGTGCGAAGCACTCAACCCGTCACCCGCCAGGTGATCGACGAGGCGGCAATGAGTTAATGTGTATGTTTTTCACATTTTTGTTTGTATTTTTTTGTTAATGTGTATGTTTTTCACATTTTTGTTTGTTTGTACATAGGGTTGTAATGAAGCTAAAGTTTTAATTAAAAGTTTTATTTAGCTTCTTAATAAACACTTTCCTGACTCCTTCGTCTTCTAAAGTTAGACGCTTGTTTTGTCTCTGGTAAATTAGCTGTTTATTTTGTAGTTCGCTGTGTATGTGTGAGAGTCTGTGTCAGTGGGTTTTTTTTACTGACAGATTGTATTTCTCTTTTTGAATTTTTAGTTCATTGAATATGAAATCAGGAAGTAAAAATGGTAATTTTAGATTGATTTTTGCTTTGCATTGATTTTTTTTTCCCAAAGTGCTTGGCGGTGTCTTTTCTTTTTGTCTTGAAAACTGGAATTTTGTCCCCCCCAAAAGAATCTATTTGTCTTAAAGTAGCGTCTGTTTGAATAGATCCGGAAAAAAACAGGCGCTGATGTTCTGCCTTGCTTCTGCACTTTTAATACATTATTGTTGGAAGGATATAACTCTGATGTGGAGGATGTTTTCGGTTATCATGTATTGGCTGTTAAAATGGTGTTGAAAGTTTTAAACTTTGTTGTGGTCATTTGGCAGGCATGGATGTGGCTGCTACAGTGCTGTTAAAAGGGTTAAACTTTGTTTTTGTGGTTGTTTTGCTGGTTAGGATTTAGCCACTAGAGGGGTGATGTAAGGGACTGTGTTGTGGTGGTTGTTTGGCTCGCGGTGATGTGACCACTTTGTTGTTGAAAACATCAGTTATGGAGGTTGTCCAGCAGGCATAGCTCTGGCTGCTACAGTGACACTGCTAAAAGGTTGAGCTTTGTTGTGGACCTTTGGCAGGTACAGGCGTAGCCACTGCATTGGTGTTAAACGGGCTGAACTTTATTGTGTATGTTGTTTGGCAGGCACAGTTGTGACTGCTACATTGGTGTTTAATAGATTAAACTTTATTGTGTATGAGATTAAACTTTATTGTGTATGTCGTTTGGCAGGCACAGTTGTGACTGTTACACTGGTGTTTAATACATTGTAGATTGTAGTGTAGATACAGTGTAGATTGTTTGGATGGTACAGATGTGGCACCTACATTGGCGTTAAGAGGGTTAAACTTTATTGTACAACTTGTTTTGCCAGAATGGGTATGGCTGCGATGTTAACGTTAAAAGGGTTAAACTCTGTTGTGGTGCTTGTCTGGCAGGCATAGGTGTGGCCCTCATGATCAACTGTGGCTCATTGATTTTGTTTGTGTTATTTTTTCCTCCCCTCCAGGCAACATGGATAGAAGAGATGTCGGCAGGCTTGTACGAGAACCCCACCTCTGAAAAAGAGGAGGTGGACGACCGCCACATCTCCATCAACCCCCCTGTCAACCGGGAGAAGAAGAAGACACCCAGGCAGAAGAGGAAGGAAAAGGCTGCCAAACATCTAGTAAGGGCTTCACTCATGTTCTTTTTTTTTTTTTTTTTTTTTTGTTATAAAGTTCTGTGTACATGATGTCTGTAGGCGCACTCCCTGGTCTTGGCTAGCCCCCGCAAGGTATCTGGAAAACTTTTTGATGGATCTTCATCCAGACTGAAAGATTTGTTTTTAACAGACCAAATGAAATGTAAGAACTTCAAGTTAAAGCTGCTCCCTTCCAAAAGAAAATTAACCCGTTCGCTGCTTGAAGCTGCTTGAAAATGTTACAAACAAAGGCTTTCCCAGTGCCAGGGAAATCTAATGATTTGGGGGTAATAATTAACAAAAAATTCTAGCTCAGAAACTACAAAAGATATAACAATGAAATATATATGATTTTTGAAGGAAATTGAATGAAGATTTTGAATCTGGGCTTCTTTTGTTTTAATTTTGATAATAAAAAAGTATTTAGACAATTAGATTTGGATAGATTTTTTTGCACGATCAAAAGCATATGTATTTACCACTACATCTTCACATCCAAACAAGAACACAAAGCAAAAAAGTTGAAAATAAAGTTTGTATTGTCACACTACACCTGTAAATGAAAGTAAAACAGTTTAGAAGTCTATCAAGACGCTCACACTCTATGCAGACAGGTCAGTCCACGACCACGCCCCCCTCTCCCCACCACGCCCCCTTGCTGGACTTCAACCCTCTCTTTCACTGCTCCTCTTCCCCTACCTTTCCCTCTGCCCTGTGCCGCGCCGCGAGCAGGCCGCGCTCCCCTCTCACGCTGACTACCACGTCACTGACCACTGGCACGCAGTGCAGAGTACACACTAGGTGAGCTCGTTCGACGCTGGCAAACCAGTCAGCTGAACACACATTGAGGTCACACAGCCCGACACAATAACTGACGAATACGGTTGGCAATTCCATCACTATCATCATCTCACCTTCATGCTCGAGTGAGTCGTTGAATAAAAGATTATTGTCTTTGTCAAAAATCATTAGCAGAGCCTGCTCAGCTGTGTAAATACGTTGATTTGGTCGCTGCGCTTGTCGAAGGTTGCGCCGCCATCTTTGCAAGCGAGACGAAGTGCTGGCTGGTCATCCAGTCAGTGATGAGAATAAATGGGCTTTCCCCTCACGTGTGGTCATTTACATATCATTTTAATGCTACAGACATATAAGGCTTACTACGCACACTCTATTTAAGTCTGTTGATAGAAATAGTAACGAATGAAAATTCAAGAAAAATGCATGACGTCAGTGGACGGCCCAAAGGCACTGGGAAAGCATTTTTAATGCGGCGTCAGCTGACGGCTTAAAGGCACTCTACGGGTTAATAAAAACAAAAACAAAACACTCCAAGGAAAAAAGAAACTTTCTCAAAGGAATGAAATAATTGTCACATTTACAGCTAGCTCTGTGTGAAAACCCCCATACCCCTGTTGAGTTCAGCTGGGACTAGGCTGCCTTGTTCTTGTTTTCTTTCTTTTTTTTGTGTGTTTTTTATTGTGTTTTTTTTTCTGTAATTGGTAATATCTGACTGGGTACAGCCCGACACATTTTTATAAAATTTCACACTGAAGTGTTAAAAAAGTAGCAGTGACATTGTTGATCAAGTCACTGCAACCTCATTTGTCGTGGATTATATGTCAAGGTATCCCTGCGGCCTATTATTCTTATGATTATTTATCAAGGTACCCTTGCCACCTATTTGAAGTGGGATGATATATCAAGGTAACCTCTGGGATGATACCTGAAGGTATCCCTTTGATCTTGCCGTGGGATGATCTGATGATGATTGTACCTCCATGTCTCTGATTTTCCGTGTGATTTGTCATAACTTTTCTCTCCTCAGCATCTGTTGAATCTGAACTGTGCAGAAGCAAGGGGTTGTACACCAAAAGCAATGAAATCCGACGGTGAAAAATGTTTTCTTCTAGCAGGGTAGGGAAATAAATCTTACTAGGTGTCAGCCTTACTTCTGAGCACACAAATGTGAAATTGAAAACAAAAAACAAACCTGTTGTGGTTTTACTGAGACTATGGTTGTGGACTACCAAAAGAGATCAGAATGAAAACTAGAACTGTTTGTCTGGGAGAAAATGTGTTTTGAGACAGAGGGGTGAGTAATAATGTGAGCAAATTCTGTATGTTTTCAGGAACATGTGATGGCAGAGAAGAAAATGAAAAAGGAGACAGAGAATAAAGTATATAGGTAAGTGGATGTGAATGGATGCAAAGGAGTTAGTCCTGGATGTCCTTTAAAGAAATTATTTGCTAAGTAATTGGTAAAACTTGTGGTAGGATCAGGATGTGTGTGTGTGTGTGTGTGTGTGTGTGTGTGTGTGTGTGTGTGTGTGTGTGTGTACGTGCGTGGTTGTGTGTGTGTGAGAGAGAGAGAGAGAGAGGGAGACAGAGAGAGAGAGAAAAAAAAAAGGAAATTGATTTTTATGACGTTGAATTTAATTTGTTGAAGTAGCATTAAAATCAAGTTGAAAGTGTTCAGAAACCATCTTGATATCAAAATTGAATGAATCATGAATTAAAATTCATATAATAATCAGTGCAATTGGAAAAAGAAATATGTTGAAAAAGACAAAAAAAATCTTTGAACTTGCTGCAGGCATTTTTGTCTGCCATGCCAAGTTAACTGACAACGTTGCATATTTGTCATGTGACACGTATGACATATGGATTGGAATAGAAAACAGAAGTGTGTCCATGGCTGGATGTTAAAAAAACTTACTTTGAGCTGTGGTCATGTGCTACAAAAGCACTGCATGGGAGAGACAGTACAGGAAGCTGATTTGAAACCTGTATTTACATCTCAAAGAGTCTGTGGTCATGTGTATTTCATTTCAGTCCAGACGTTATTTGGTGGTAACTTGGATTGGAAAGTTCTTTCACTTCAACTTCCCATTTGTTGTGCACAAGTATATTACAGAACTTGTGGTGTGTTGCTGATGAGAAAGTTGGGTCCTAAAAGTTGTGTTTAAAAAAGCAACTGTTACTAATAGAAAAATCTCTTGACAGAAGTTTAAAAGTTTTTCTTTTATTTTGTTTTGAAAATCTGATATTTCCTTTTAATCCTTTTCAGTCTGACATTTCCAATCAAGAATCTTCCGTTTGCAATATGACAGATGCATCTACAAGATCAGGAGTTTGTGGAAAATTCTGAATTTTTTGTGTGTGGATTTTTTTTCTTTTTCTTTGTTTTTCTTTTCTTTTTTTTTTTTTTTTTTGGCAAAGCCTTGCCAGTCTTCAGGGGAGAAAACTAGCCATAGTAGTTGAGTTAAGGGACTTTTAAGATAGGCCTTTGTGGATCAGCATAAGTGTTCGAATGATTTACAACAAAAGCTCATGTCTGAGTGTCTGTTCTAGTATCACTGTGTTTGTTTTATTTGTTATTACATATATGTAAGGGGTTTTCTTTGTGATTTTTTTTTGGGGGGGGAGGGGGGGGGGGGTATATGTTGACAAGCTCTGTTAAGGAGGTTATGGGTGTTTGGTTGTTAGCAGAATCACACAAAAACTACATGACTGATTTGAGCAAAACTTGCCTGAGAGATGGAGTGTTGTCCAAGGCTGAGCCAACTGAATTTGCTGCAGATGATGACCAGAACTTTAGGCAAATCCAAAATCTGATCAGGAAGATTATCGCAAATTCTCCGCTGAACCTGATGAACTTGAAGCAACTCTTGACCAACAGATAACAGTCTATAGAGTAATATATGTTCATGGAATGTTAATACTTTCTGGTGATATAAACATTGACGTTTTGTATTTTTCATATCCCTGAAGATGGAGTATGGCTGCCTTAATGGCGGGATAAAAAAAAACGGTCATGCACACAAAACTCCACTCCCTTTGTTGGGTAGATGGGATTAATACTTGCCTGTCCATATAGGGAGTGTCCGCAGGAGTATCAGCCTGCGTTAGCAGAAGAAGAAGTATTTTCCTTATCCTATTACAAAAAAGTTCATCAGATGTGATCAGTTTCAGTCATCAACTATTATTATCTCCCGTGGTGGTGATTGTGCAGAGGAGGTGTGTTCTGTCCTGAGTGCCTTGGTTTACACCAAGTAGTTGTTGATTTTCTGTTTTATTTCGCAGCATAGCCAAGATCCGCTCACAGCTGGCCTCAGAGAGGAAGGAAGCTTCCAGGCGGGCACGAGTGAAGGCCAGCAAAGAAGAGGCCAAAAAATTTGCCCCCAAGAAACTGGGCAAACTGAAATATCCTTTGGGGTCTGTGCGAAACTGGGAAAGGATCTACTTTGGCTGACACGACCACATTCTCTCTCTCTCTCTCTCTCACACACACACACACACACGCACCAGCACCCACACATGCATGCACGCACACACCGCACGCGCGCGCGCGCGCACACACACACACACACACACACACACACACACACATAACTCGCAAAGAGCAGCAGAGGTTGGATATTGTGTCTTACGCTTAATGTTTCTTGCATTTAAATGAAAAGAACAGAGTACCAAATGTTGGCAAATAGTATCATCTTCTTGATTCCATGGTAATACAGTAGTCTTTGAAAATAACATCAAAAAAGACTTATAGAAGTAAGTTTTGATTTACTTAAGAAAAGAAAAGAGAAACCCTTCATGGTATGACAGTGAAGAAATTACATGAACGATTAGAAAGATTAATCTCAGGGGCAGTAATTTAAGCTACTGGAGAAGCGCACGGTTGTGGACAAGATGGTGACCGATTGTCCTTGACCTTGGAACAGTGGAGGTGCCTGATATGGAACTCAAGCTGAGCGAAGAATTGGTGGGAAATCTGAGGAGTGTCAAGGTAAGGGTTTGCTGCATCAGGAGATGACTCGGTGAGAGATGTTTTTCTTTCATCGCTCCTCATCGTCTGGCACTCTCTTCCAACTAATTTGGAAAATTTGTTCGCTTCCTCAGGAAAGCTTTCTCCCAGACTTCAGATGTGGATTATCAGTAGATTTCAATTCAGTTAGTATACCTTAAGCTGCATATATGTGTTTACGTTGAAATGTGTGTGTGTGTGTGTGTGTAGATTGCGGTGGATGTATGTATGTGCATAGTGTTGCGAGTCCTTTTGGAGAATTTCATTTTTGTAACAAGTGTCACTTAAGTTGGGACATAGAAGGGCACAGGAACATCTGGATAATTCTGGATGTCGCTTATGACTGGTCCGCCTGGCTATTCAGCCATTCTTAGCACTTCTGAGGGGAGATTACTCTGGCAGTCTTATCCTCATTATCAAGCGATCATCTGCACTAATGTCAGCCAGTGGGAGTCGGTTATTGCAGAATTTGTTGTTACTTGGCATGTGCACCTTGAGCAGGTTTAGGGCTGTATTGGATTCTGTAGTCGTGTCAAGTGTGCCTGTACCTTTCAGACTTCAATCCTGGTTCTTAGTAAGCATGTTCCTTCAATTTCCTTTGAATAAAATTTCGAGGGTTGACTGCCAGAACCCAGTGTCTCATATACATATATATATATAAGTGAGATACTGGGTTCAGGTAGTCAACCCTCGAAATGATAATGGTTGAGTGAGTATGAGGAAGTGGAATGTTTGTATTGTTTTTTTTCTTTTTGTGTTTAAAGCTTTGGTATTGATTGCGATTATTTTCATTTCATTTATTGATTTATTTTCTTTTTTTGTCAGCCTGAAGGTCACCTGTTGGAAGACAGATACAAGTCAATGCAGATGAGAAACATGATAGAAGCCAGAGCCAAAGCCCAGTGAGTAATGTGTGTGTGTGTGTGTGTGTGTGTGTGTGTGTGTGTGTGTGTGTGTGTGTGTGCGTGCGCAGTTGCCT
Source organism: Conus canariensis (assembly GCA_033310375.1). Taxonomy (NCBI): domain Eukaryota; kingdom Metazoa; phylum Mollusca; class Gastropoda; order Neogastropoda; family Conidae; genus Conus; species Conus canariensis. The sequence continues at coordinate 56,701,224 of CM065732.1, forward strand.
GAAGTGTGTGTTTGTAAGAGTGTGTGTGTGTGTGTGTGTGACACAGAGAAGGAGAGTGAAAGAGCATGTTTTTGTTCGTGTGTGTGACAGAATGTTAACGCTAAATTTAAGTATGTATGAAAGAGCATGTTTTTGTTCATGTGTGTTACAGAATGTTAACGCTAAATTTAAGTATGTATTCACAATCAAAATAACACAACTGAAGAATTGGAACAGTGACTAATTTTCGTGATATTCAGAATGTAATGAAAAACAGTTATTCTGAATAATGTAAACTGAATGATATTACACACATGACTAATGCAGATTATTGATAACGCACATCTTTCAAGTGAAACTTGCTTTGTACAATCTGGAAGAAAAAGAAAAAAAAGGAGTCCTCTCTTAGTTTCAGATTAATTTGTACTGCAAGTGTTATTATTGCTTACTAACTGATTGGTTGGAAAAGAGAGAGAGTGTTATCTTAGGATTATGAAACCATGACTTGCACAGTACAAAACCAAGACTTGTACATCACCAAACCATGAATTATACCCTACAAAACCAAGACTTGTACATCACCAAACCATGAATTATACCATACAAAACCAAGGATAACACTGCACAAAACCAAGTCTTGCACCACACAGAAGCAAGACTTGCACAGCAGACAAAGGCTGACACTGTGAATATTAGGCCACTGATACTAATAGATTTGGTGTCTCTTGGAATGGTGTGTTGTGTGTTCATTTGTAAATTAATGTCTACAATACTGATGATTCTCTCCTTTTTGTGCTTCAGCAAAAAGAAGACGAAGACGAAGAAATTTGAAAAGAAGAGCTTCCGGGAAATAACTGTATGAACTGTAAGTAGTTCTTGACTTTGATTTTTAGTTTGTTGTTTCTTTGTTTGATTTTTAGTTTGTTGTTTCTTTGTTTGTTTTCTTGTTTCCTTTGAAAATGGGGATTTGAGCTGAATTTGTAGATTGGTTAGTATCATTGTCTTGACAACCAAGGCTACAAATCTTAAGAGCCTTTGAGGAGGAAAAGGTGATTATCTGTTCTGGTGCAGACTCACACCGTACCAGCCACCACTGGCAACCATGGTTAGAAAACTTGGGAGCATTGTCAGTATGAATGGGTCATTGCATGCTTTGGTAGAATCATGGTTTCTGTCATACCATGGGTGGACAATCACAGCTGTTGGGGCAGGAAGTCTTTCAGATCCATCCAAACTTAGAAGTGTTCCTCTCATCCACCTCTGGTGGTTGCAAAGAAGAAACGGTTCTATGCCGGCTGCACACTGGCCATTCATATTTTACTCATTCATACCTTTCAAAGAGTGAAGAAGCTCCGTGGTGCATTTCATGTCATGTGCCACTCACAATGAAGCATGTTCTTTTAGAGTGTTGGGACTTGCATGATATGAGACATAAACATTTTACAGCAGATTCCATGAAAATCTTGTTCAGAGATGTTCCGCCTGATGCGATCTTTGAATTCTTAAAAGAGATTAACATTTTTCATCGGATCTGAGATTTTATAGTGGAAAGATTTTTAACAAAATTTCGGGTGGGTTTTTAGAAGATGTATTTTAAAGAGTTGTGGGAATGAATGACTGTGAGTTGATTTTAACATGGTGACAGCCCTGATATGGCCCTTCGTGGTCGGCTGGGCTATAAGCAACATTACCTGACCTTACCTGATGGGGCCCTCTGGCAAGTCCCACAGGAATTGAAACTAGGTGGTAGGCACACCAGAGTGTTCTATAGGCACACCAGTGTTCTATAGGCACACCAGTGTTCTATAGGCACACCAGAGTGTTCTACAGGTACACCAGCGAGTTCTGTCTAAAACAGATTGTGAGCCATATGTTATTCTTTTGGAACTTTGGTAAATGACCCTTCTGTACTATTTGCTCTTCACAGTAATGAAAATTATGTGACAGATCATCTCCCTTAGATTGTTACTATTTCTGCCTCTGTTGAATTACCTCCTCTTAGTTCATACTGTGACTGACCAGTCCACATTCTACTTTTTTTTTTTTTTTGCTGTCCCAACCTCTGTGCCACCTCAGAGGCAGTGCACCCACGCCGCTCATTCCGACACCCCGTCCACAGCCACAGCCCGGTCGGCCCCGCCGCAGCCCCGGCACCGGCAATCCACAGGGAGCAGTCAATGTCAAGTCGTCAAGAGGCAATCCACCGGAGGAGACACTGCACTGCTGCCGAGTCACTTTGGTGGTGTTCGGTGGCGCCTGTTCTGATCTAATATATGCAGGACACCACCTACTAAGTCCCCTACTGATGACAATAATTGCTTAGTTGCGGAGCCGGCGTGAGTGAGCTCTCCCCCTGGAGGGCGCCACCACATCCGTCCAACGACAGCCCCCATGGATTTCGCCGATACCGGTGACCCCGACGAAACCAAACCAAGACCACAGACGTGGAGAGGACATCAAAATTGAGGTCACCATGAGAGCAGGGCATGAAGGGCCACAGAATTTGAGACATTTTTTTTATGCTGATCAATGAGAATGAGGATGATTAAGATGATGCTACGGATTTCCATTTCAGTCTGAGACTACATGACAGGGATGTACTCTACGCTTCCTTTCATAATATATCCCGGTGTCAGCCAGGCCCGAGAGATACAGGCACCTGCAGTGTTGGTCAGGAAATTTGAGCAACTCTCTCAGAAACGCATCCATTAAGTGGATGAAACTCAACTGTGTGGTCCCAGTCTTCCCAACTGAGTCCGCAGCAAACTCAACTCTGGGTAGGAGCCGGTTGGGGCAGAAAAACCCACATGACTCTGATGGGATTACGAACCCACAACCTCCCAGCTGGGAGTCCGCGACGCTAACCACTTTGCCACGGCGGCTGGTCACATTCTACTTTTTGTATGTGTTAAACTGTTGGACAAAAATGCTGGCATCAGCCCCTTAACAATCCAGTTTTCTAGTTTACCAAAGAAAAAGTCTCTGACTTTGAACGAACACTCACTGTAGCTGTTATATTTTTCTACTGAATGGAGACTAACGTTAACTTTTGCTGTAAACAACATGGCTTTTGACCCTTATGAGGGATGATCTGGAAAGGAATATGACAATCTGTGCATCGAGTTGACTCGCACTGTAAGTTGTGACATTTTCATGTAATGTGAATTGTCAGCCTACCTCTTAAGTAAAGACCCCTGTCTACAGAGGCTTAATTGTCATGACATTTTATCACCTGATAGTCGGCCTGCCTCCATGTAAAGATCCCTGTCTACAAAGACCGAATTGTCATGACATTTTATCACCAGCCAGTCGGCCTGCCTCCATGTAAAAGACCCCTGTCTACAAAGACTGAATTGTCATGACATTTTGTAACATGCCAGTCTGTCTACCTCGCTGTAAGCACTCCTGAGTAAGGACACCTGTCAGGTAAACTGAATTGCCATGACGTTTTGTGACCTGTTGATCTATCAGTCTAGCTTCCTGTAAAAAGACCCTTGTCCATAAAAGACCGAATGATCACAAAATTTGTGAGTGCCGGTCAGTCTACCTCTCTTTAAAGCCCCTTCTCTGCAAAGACTGAGTTGTCATGAGATTTTGTGCATGCCAGTTAGCCACTCTCTCTTGAAAGCCTCTTCTCTACAAAGACTTAACTGTCGTAACAGTTTGAGACCTGGTACATCTGGCTTCCAGTAAGAACCCTGTCTATAAAGGCCAAGTTGTCATGTTTTGTGACCTATTGGTCAGCCTACCTTCCTGTATAGATCCCTCTCTACAAAGACCAGATTGTCATGGCGTTTTTAAGATGGTAGTTCGGAGGTTCCTCTGTATTGACAGATTCATGATGTGTCTATTTTTGTTCATTTCTTTCCCAAGATAATTTCATGAAGTTGAAAAGTGTTGTTTACCCATACTTGTTGCCCTCCATGGCTTCACATATTTCCATCAACGTTATGTCAGATTCTGGCGTTCTTGTTTCATGAGTGAATGTGGGTAAACCGAAAGCTGGATTTTTCCTTTTTTATTTTTTATTGGAACAGCTACCCAGTGTTTGCCTGAAATTGAAATGTTTCAAAAGATTTGTGTGTGTGTGTGTGTGTGGCATGACCGAGATTGCATAGGTTGCTTTTACTCGACTGAAGGTAGAATGCTCACAATTTTGTTCGTGGATTATTTAATATTTCATCTCAAACACCATGATCATGACTGAAGAGTCAGTCTCCCAGAGTTATCTACATTGCATACTGTATGGGCACAGTGCAGTAGCCACTACATTTTGTTCGGCTTCCAAAGACCAACGTAGAAGCAAGCCAGCATTGAATTTCATGAGACGGCAGCTCACAGGCTAGGATGAAAAACTAGAGGATGAAAACCGATTGCAGAATCTTCAGGTCCGAAGATCAGAGGGATGGCAGTAGACTCTGTGGGCCAGAAGCATACCTTCTGTTGGCTGTGCAATCCTGTTCTGGATGAACATTAAAACACCAAGTAAAATGACTTTGGGACGGGTGCAGGAAGTGGATGTTTGTGGACTTTGTGGTTGAAGAATCCAAACAAAAGGAGGTAGAAGAACGGTGGAAGGGATGCAAATCCCATTTAAAAAAAACAAACAAAAAAAACTGTATATGTGTAGTGTCATGCCATTGGCATGAAAATATCTTCAGTCCGTAGTTTTGTACCCCTCATGCATCCATGTTGCTTATCGTTAGTACAGAGACACCTTCCAAATGCAGATTCTAGGGCAAGCTGTTTTGGCAGATTTACCTACCAATAAACCCAGCAGTACTTTCAAGTCTCTGCTTTTAAGAATTTGCATGGATGGCCCTAGCATGGTCTCATTTTATATGGCTCAGAATGTAAAAAGATGGATCTATATTGTAGTTGGTTCTTTCGCGTTTGTTGCCTTTTCCAGTTTTGTTTTAGTCAAGACTGGCCTTTTCTTTTGGATGTAGTGACAGCCCTAAAAGGAGCCTGTGCAGTCAGATGGTCATAGTGAAGCTGAAACTGGAGGTTGTTGTAGAGAGCCTTCACTGTATGTGTGTTTAGTTCACAAGTCTTCTTTCAAATGGAAGGTGACCATGTTCGTTCATTTTCTTTACCGTTTGATTGCTTTCAAACAAAAAGTGACCATGTTAGTTTCCTTTGCTGTTCTAGATTGCTCTAAAGTTACCATGTTGCTTTCAAACAAAGTGACCATGTTTGTTTCCGTACCACGTTTGTTTTCTATGCTCTTGCACATTGTTTTCAAACAGAAAGTGACCACGTTTGTTTTTATACTCTTGCTGATTGCTTTCAGACAGAAAGTGATTGTTTTTCTATACTCTTCCACATTGCTTTCGAACAGAAAGTGATCATGTTCATTTCGTTTACTCTTACACATTGCTTTCAAACAGAAAGTGACCACATTTGTTTTCTATTCTCTTGCACATTGCTTTCAAACAGAAAGTGACGAAGTTTGTTTTATATTAATATACTCTTGCACATTGCTTTCAAATGGAAAGCGACCATGTTTGTTGCCTTTACTCTTCCATATTGTTTTCAAACAGAAAGTGCCCATGTTTGTTTTCTATACTCTTCCACATTGCTTTCAAACAGAAAGCGACCATGTTTGTTTCTATACTCTTCCACATTGCTTTCAAACAGAAATTGACCATGTTTGTTTCTATACTCTTCCACATTGCTTTCAAACAGAAATTGACCACGTTTGTTTCTATACTCTTACACATTGCTTTCAAACAGAAAGTGATGTTTGTTTCTATACTCTTGCACATTGCATTCAAACAGAAAGTGACCATGTTTGTTTTCTATACTCTAGCACACTGCTTTCAAACAGAAAGCGACCCATGTTTGTTTCGTTTACTCTTGCACATTGCTTACAAACAGAAAGTGATCACGTTTGTTTTCTATACTCTTGCACATTGCTTTCAGACAGAAAGTGACCATGTTTGTTTCCAGATTGCTTTCAGACAGAAAGTGACCATGTTTGTTTCCTTTCTGGTTCCAGATTGCTTTCAAATGAAAGAGTGATCATACTGGTTTTCTTTACCCTTGCAGATGGCCAAGAAGTGGGAGTGTCGGACGTTTGCATCACACAAGAATGGGGTGGAGGGGTACATCTGTCGATTCCAGTGAATTGACATCATCATGTCTCCAGTGCAATGTGCTGTAGACTGTGAAATGCAGACAAGGAGATGCTGTCGAGAAAATAATGTTTTGGCGTCATATACTTTACCATGTCAGACCATAGCATTCAACGGCAGTTAGCCAGCTCTGTCAGGCCGAATTTTTTCCGTGGCCAATGCAGTCATAAGACAGTCACGTGATGTCACCCCACTTCCGGCCCCGGAAGAAGCCAGTGTCAACTTCCTATACGTCATTTCATCTTCGGCCTGCCGTCAAAGCAAGATAAGTCTTGTGCTCTGTCTCGCCTATACTTGCCTTTGTGTTAACATTGCTGTGTTTTGTTTCTATACTTGATTCAGTTGTGGCTTGCACTAGACCCTGAGTATTTTTGCCGTGTGAGGCTCTTGGTTTACCGGCACTCTCGGGAGCGTATTTATTAAAAGATTTGTCTCTTTTACCGGCACTCCCGCGACTTTGTTACTCGCGATCGTCGGCACCGCTCGCCGGTCGTGTTCCCCCACCATATTGCCGAGCCTCGGGTTCAGCACGCATTTTGTGCTGGTTCCGGCTTGCACTAGACCCTGAGTATTTTTGCCGTGTGAGGCTCTTGGTGGGAGCGTATTTATTAAAAGATTTGTCTCTTTTACCGGCACTCTCGGGAGCGTATTTATTAAAAGATTTGTCTCTTTTACCGGCACTCTCGCGACTTTGTTACTCGCGATCGTCGGCACCGCTCGCCGGTCGTGTTCCCCCACCATATTGCCGAGCCTCGGGTTCAGCACGCATTTTGTGCTGGTTCCGCTTATTAAGGTTTAGTGCTCAATAACTATCACACCTGTACTCTTTACCCTTCACAGGTAGAACGTGTTCGAGTAAGGGTGCGTGACACTGATCTGCTTATTAAGATTTAGTGCCCAAGAACTATCCCACCTATACACAGTGATACTCCACGTGTAGAGATTGCTATTAATAGCCATACCAGTCACACGACCGGTGGCGTGTACGGGTAGTTCGAGTTTTCAGTCGATCTCTCGAGCACTTTGCACGACACCACACGGACGATCGAGATTAATTGATTTTCTCGATCGGCCACCTTGTCTCCTCTTTGCGGTCGTGTGTTCCGGGTTTGCTCTATCCACCTGTGCCCAACATGGTGAAGGACACCGCCGGGTCGAGCCACTCCACTGCTCGGAGTTCGCTCAATTTCCCGGAGAACCCGCGGGTCGATTCCATCTCGGAGCAATCCGTTCGCACTGATGAACGTACGGTTCGGGTAGACAGAGACGACTTCTCCGCGGAAGGGACGCGTGATCTTTCCTCGTCTACCAAACCGACGGACGCACGACCGCGGCGTCCCAAGGCTGATAGGCAAGCGGCCACCATTTCAAAATGCCTTTCATTTGATCTGCCTGCAAAGTCTAAGGGCAAAGCTCCCCTCAAGGTGCTGCCCAGAAAGTCTAATGGCAAGGCTCCCCTCAAGGGGCCCGGCCGAGCAAAGACTAGCCAACGGAATTCGCCCTCCCCCACCCCTTCTCCATCGGCCAGCTTGCCCTCTAGCCTACGGACTCGCTCGGAGACTTCTAACTATCATGCTGAGTCACGCGAATCTCGGCCCCCGGGGCACCTTGCCGAGCCGCGGACCAGCACGGGTGACGGATCTGGGATGGAATCACCATCCGTCACTCGCCTTGATGAGTCACGTATCTCTTTTTCCCCCCAAATTGATACGTGCACTCATAGCGCTCGGCCCCACCGGGCACAGGTGCAGCCAACACCTGAGCTCGAGGAGCGCTTCGACTCCGGAAGCAGCCTTATGGTCACCCCGACGCACGACCTCGGTGGTGTCCATAATCCTGGGCGTGCGGGCACGCCGCGCCATGGGCCCGGCCGTGCCCATGCACAAGGACGGTCGACCTACCCCGATCGAACGTCACCTTCTTCCCTAGGGGTATTGGACGTTGGGGAACCGACCTTTTCGGATCCCCATTTGGGCAACGTCCGCGGTCCCGCTCCTCCGGGGGGAGGATCTACCAGCGGGACCAAGGGTAACCTGACATATTCCTCCAGGGGGAGGAACACGGGACCGCATCCTGACCAATCCGCACTTTCGCGGGTTGGGGGCTCGACTTCCGCATCCTCCTCCATACCATTATGGCCCTCCCAGGCCCATTCCAAGGACGTGTATGGTGCAGTGCACGGACCTGGACGGGGACGACAGGCCACGGCCTCTCAAGACCCCCCCCCAACAGTGATTCAGGTTACCCGGGTCCCCGGGGACTTTCTGCCTACACCCCAGGGCCGCCACAGCCCGTTTACCTCCCCGGGGACCGGTGGCTCTATGCCCCCGAGAGAGACCAGTGGCTTAACGCCAACACCCAGCACGACCAGCTACATGGTCGAATGTGGCACCCGGCCTCACTTGCCTGGGTCGACCTTGGTCTCCCTCCTCGGGCGCTGTCCTATCGGCAGGACGATGTCCCGGCCGCCGATTATAGGGCCACCGGGGACACACTACAGGCACCCCTCGACTTACCTCCTGAAGACGGGTGCTATGAACCCTCTCAGGACCAGTACCTCCCTGAGGCGGACGATGACGAGGAGCTAGCCCCCACCTCATTGTACGATGTCCGCACGATAGAACGGTGGCGACCAGACCTCGTTAGGAGGGAGGCCGCTCCCGCTGACGAAGTTCTCTCCCTCTCCCAATTCGCCGGTCCCCCCCCGGCCCAGAGATCTAGACCAATCTACCCAAGAACCCCTCAGTCGCCTCCTTGTTTACGGACAATCCCGTGACCAGGGAGATGGGCATTTCCCAGTCGGACCGTCGGTTGATCCCCCACCTGCCCCCCCCTACTTCCGGCGACATCTCCTTTAAGAACCTAAAGGAATGGGACCGAGTAGCCAGGATGGGCATCCTCCACACCACGGCGGGACACACCTACTTGGACATGCCCCTTCAGCGAGCGGAGGCTCTATGGCCGGAGGACGATGGTGCCATCCCAGTACCGGGGGACTCGGGCTCTGAGGCGCACCAAGAGCCTGACCCTCGCTTGTTCAGCGATCCTTTCATGCGACACCTAGTTAACAGGATTTCGCATCACCTTTCGGCTGCGGCGGACAGCGCAGCCAGAAGCCACTTCAACTGCTTGTTGGTCGCGAGAGATGCCGTGCTGGCGCGGACCTCTCTCTCCCCGACGCTTAAGGCAGCCCTGCGATGCATCCCGGGCCAGGACCAGTCGCTCTTTGGCGACTACTCGGCTGACGTCATAGCACAAGCAGTTGAGGAACGCAAGCAGGCTGTGTCCTTTGCGCCCAGGCCACCGCCACGCCCTGCTAGACCCCCACTTCGTTCCTTCCCCAGGCACAGACCCTATCCCAGACAATCGCCTTCCCGCACCGCACGGCCCGCCAAGCGACCTAATCTTCTCCCAAGGCCTAAGCCAAAACCCCATCAGCAAAATTTTCGGTTAGGCCAACAGTCACGCTCCCGGAGCTGACTAGGGAGACAGCCCGAGGGGGACTTAGATCAGGTAGCACCCCCCCTCGCCCTATCCCCCACCCACCAGCCCAGACCCTCGCCCCCCCTGGCGGGCAGCCTCTCCCGGCATGCCCACCAGTGGAGACGCATGCGCCTCACCCCTGGATAGTGGCGGTGCTACAGGAAGGGTTTCGCCTTCCTTGGGCCCACGAGCGTCCCCCCCCCTCATGCTATCTCCCCCTCCCTCCCCCAACGAACCCTCCCCCGCCAAAGCAGAAGCTCTTCGCACGGAAGTCCAAGACCTCCTCAAAAGAGGGACCATCTCGGAGGTTTCCCACCCAAACCCCGGCTTCTACTCTCACCTCTTTGTGATCCCAAAAGCCTCGGGAGGATGGAGGCCCATTCTAGATCTTTCGCCCCTCAACAAGTTCCTCAGGCCCACCAAGTTCAAGATGGAGACCCCCACCCAGATCCGAGACTCCATCCATCATCGCGACTGGGCCACATCCATAGACCTGAAGGACGCCTAATTTCAGATCCTGATTCACCCGGCCCACAGACGATTCCTACGGTTCGTCTGGCAGACCCCGGAGAGGCCTGCACGCATAGTGGACCTCATCTCCTGCCTGTCACAGGCACCCCACACCTCGGCCAGAACCCTGTCCTCCCTCCTAGGAATGATGGAGTCCCTGTCTCCCCTCATTCCCCTGGGGCGGGTCCCCAAACGCCAACTTCAGAGGGAGTTCCGCCGACGTTTGTCACAGACCTCCGACCGCTGGGACCAGGTCATTCCCCTCGGACACTGGTTCATTTCGGCGACGGAGGAGCGGCTCACTCCAGCCACTCTCTCCACCGGGGTCCCCATCTCCCTCCCAACCCAACCCAACCACTGGAACTTTATACAGACGCCTCCAACTTGGGCTGGGGGCCCACGTGGAGGACAGTCACGCCTCGGGGGAGTGGGAGCTGGAAGCGGTCAGGCTAGCCCTTCTCCAACTCCAGCACAAGGTCGCGCACCGACTTGTTCTCCTCCTCACGGACAATACGTCGGTAGCTTGCTATGTCAACAAAGGGGGAGGGGCCCGCTCCATAGGCCTCTCCCTCAGAACAGAGGCCCTCCTTCGCTGGTGTCGCGCAACCATTGGTTTGTGCCCATGATCGACCTGTTTGCCACCAGCTTCAACCATCACCTGCCCCTGTACGTCTCCCCCGTTCCAGATCCCCAGGCGGATGCAGTCGACGCACTATCCCTCCCCTGGACGGGCCTACTGGCGTATGCCTTTCCCCCCTTCCCCATCCTACACAAGGTGTTCAGGAAGGCAAGGCTGGAAAGACCCAGGCTGATCCTCGTAACGCCATGGTGGCCGACCCAGTCTTGGTTCCCGGACCTCAAGTCCCTCACCCACGTTCCCCCCCTCCGGCTCAGCCCTCGCTGGGACATGCTGAGACAACCCCGGTCAGGTCTTCCTCACTCCAATCCCAAGAATCTTTGCCTACACGCGTGGCTTCTATGCCAGCCCAACTGCGAACATCTGCATCTATCCCCCACTCGGAGAGACCCCAGTCCGTCCTAGACACACTAGCCGGGGCAGGGGCCTCTCAGGGATTACGGGACTTCGCCTCGGCATCTCGCAGAGCCAGCACCGAATCCCTCTACAACTACCGTTGGGAGAGATGGATAACCTGGTGCTCAGATAACTCTGTTCCCCATGACTGCCCCTCCAACATCCAAATAGGAAATTTCCTCTCCCACCTATCCTCTTCCCTTAAGCTGTCGGCTGGCTCCATTCGGGGCTACAGATCAGCTATCTGCACCACCATTCGTCAACTGGGGGGCCCTTCTTTTGACAATGACTTTCTCCTCAGAGAGGTGTCTAGAGGAGTTGCTCTACGGGAAGCTCAGTCCCCTAGGCGCATTCCCCTCTGGGACCTTTTTACGGTCCTCGATGCCCTCAGAAAAACCCCTTTTGAACCCATTGCTTCTATTCCTTTTGACCTCCTCTCCTTTAAGACCACCTTTCTCCTCGCCCTGGCCTCGGCCAGAAGACGAAGTGAGATTCACGCCCTCAGCGGTGACCCCACAGATATCGCCTTCCACAGGGACGGCTCAGTCTCTCTCAAGTTCCTTCCGGAGTTCTGACATCTTGGGAAAGGGAGAAAAAGATGGAGACATGGACCTTTGCCCCTCCAGGTGTCTCAGGTACTACTGGGAACGCACACGCCCCAGGCGCTCCTCCCAGAGACGACTCCTTATCTCCCTCAACCCCAACAATACTAGAGATATCTCGGCGGGAACTATCTCCAGGTGGCTCTCCAAGACGGTGAGATCTACCTACGCTCAGGCGTACAAGGATCTCCCTGTCCTATCACCCAGGGCCCACGAGGTCAGAGCACTGGCCACTTCCACAGCGTTCCAGTACTCTGTCCCCGTGCGCCACCTGCTGGAGGCAGCCTACTGGCGTTCGGAAAATCCCTTCATTAATTTTTACCTGAGGGATATCCGCATGACCAGAGCTGATGGGTCTAAGGGGATTTCCTTTGTGGCGGCCAATGCAGCCATATCGGTCAACCCCAAGAACCACTAGGGCGCTCGCCCTCCTCCGATTCCTTTAAATTCTGCTATGGTCTGACATGGTAAAGTATATGACGCCAAAATGGGGAGTTTGTGTTATACTCCCTGTTTGGCTAGTATACTTACCATGTCAGACTCTAATTCCCTCCCTACCTTCCCCTCTGGCGCCAAGGTTCTCGGGGTTACCATACACCAGGCCTCGCTGAATGACGTATAGGAAGTTGACACTGGCTTCTTCCGGGGCCGGAAGTGGGGTGACATCACGTGACTGTCTTATGACTGCATTGGCCACGGAAAAAATTCGGCCTGACAGAGCTGGCTAACTGCCGTTGAATGCTATGGTCTGACATGGTAAGTATACTAGCCAAACAGGGAGTATAACACAAACTCCCCATATTCCCTCCATATACAAGGTACTGAACAAGGTGGTCAGGTGGACACACAGACCATGTTGATGTAAATACAGTTAACACAAAATGTGAAAAGACTGTCTTTTTGGGTTGGCTACGTTTAAATCTTGGGAGAAGTAACGTTGCCAGCTGAATGATCATGAAACCTTGCATGTTAATTCGCCGGAATTTGTGAAATAAACTTATGTGTTGAACGACGCGTCTGTGTGTGCGATACCAGGCAGAAAGATCGGTGCGAGCGATGTCAGGGTCAACATATGTATGTGCGACCTCCAAATGCATGAAAAATGTTCTGGTGGTTGATAAACTATCATTAAAAAACAAAATCTGATGTATGTGGTTAAGATTATGGACTATATCCCCCCCCCTCCACTGCACAATCGTTAACATTGATCAGAGAGCTGGTTTTTTTTTGTTTGTTTTTCGTTTATGCTCCCTGTCTGACCAATTGGTATTCTGACAGACAAATTTTGAATGGGATCATCTGTGTTGATCAGTCCAAATCTCGTCAGTGTTGGGTGGAGAGGATTGATAGTAACACGTGCATATGCAAATAATTTTATTTTCATGTTCTTATTATAATCGCCCTTCCTCTCCAACATTTATCCCAGATCTTAAGAACTGGAAGTGCGGAAGAGCAGAGACAAGAACATTCATAAGAACTGGAAGAGTAGAGCACAAAGACAAAGAAAAATTAAGTTACTGAGAATTATCTGAAAACTATGCCACCTTGGAAGATGGGCTGTTTGTGTGTTTAGAAAGGCCATATTGCAAGCGGTGAATTCACACCTAAATGCCATCTTTCCTTTTCAGCCATATTCATACACTTGAGCAAACAGGTTTTGGAGCATATTTATTATCAAACATTCAAATCTCTGTACACACCTCAATAGTTGATAAACTGAAATGGCATGAGGAGGAAGGGCAATAGGACATAACTGAAGTTCGGCAATGACTACCAACACGGGATAATAATAAACAGGAATCGACAACAGATCATTCTATAAGAAACCCATTCTCTCTGTACCGTGACCTGCAGGAGGGTCACACATCACAAAAATAAATAATGGTACAAACACAAGTACAGTGTAGTTCTCTCACAGACACTTTTGAAAACACAGAATCTGCAGATAGACACACGGATCTGCTGCATTGATAATACTAAGAGAATGGCTGCAGTGACAACATACAAACTGTGAAGTTTCAGCAACTGCATGATTTTTTTGTCCTTTTTTTTTTCTTTTTCTTTTTTTTTTTTAGCTTTCCTTCCATCATTCATACACAAGTGCCAATACAATTTGTCACTTATATAATGAAACAAGCAACCACAATCGGAGGAAAAAAAAAATTTCTTTTTTTGAGGGGGATGGGCGGAATATACTCTGACCTGCATCTGTGAATCTATGTGCTCATGAGCACACAATGAGCCGGACAAAGGCGACCGACCCATCTAAAACAGCCCAGAATTCAAGCCATTTCCTAAACCAGTTTCTACACATTGAAAGACTTGCCTATGTGGAATGATCTTCGGAAGGACTCTTAATAGCCAGCTGAGATTAAGAAATAAAAAAAGAAGAAAAAACGTGTTTATATATATATTCTAAAGCCATATTTTTATTAATTTACCGGAACTATTCCTCAACCATGTGGGTTCACACTTCTGACTTGGCAGTTCTTGCATCTTTCAAAATTGTTACGGTTTAAGCCCAATGCTGAAATGCAAATCCACACAAATCTGCTAAGCTACAGCTGCGATGACCGAGGACTGATGACGGCAAATCAGCAGTGGAACGCTATTGTGCGAAGAGGAGATACGAAGCTGAGAACAGTCTTCCAAGTACTCTGATTACAATGATCACATCGAATCGTATCCAAGCACTGGAAATTGCTGGAGGGAAAAAAAAAAAACAACCCTCGAACAACAATCGATTCTAGCATAGTTTTACACAAGAGCTCATCCTTGCTGCCATAGCTTCTTTTTCATGTTCAAAAAGCAGGAGTTACATGGGTGACCTCATGGGATCCAGAGTCTGTTTAACAGGATGGAGATTACGTGTTTTGCTCACAAACATCATAGTTGTAAGGGATGTAGCTGTATATTTGGATGGGCAGCTATACATCTGGATGGGCCAACACCATGTTAGTTGTCCTTCCCCTTCTTGGATTCTTCCTTATATGTCTACCATCAGATCTAACGTGGTATGAACTGACCACTTTTACTGATGAGCTTTCTTTCCTGCATCCTTTCCATTTTGTGAAGAATGAAATCAATCAAGGAGATACAGAAAATAATGTTAATTGAAAAAAAAAAAAAAAAGCTGACACAGACACAGGCGACAAAGTGATCATACTGAGAAAACGTGGAGGTGGAAAAACAAACCCAGTCTAAGAATATGCAATGCGTGGAAAAGTGGAAAGAAGTTTTTCAGCAGTTCATGTCAACTTAAAATTTGCAATGCACAGATCAGAAAACATCTGCATGACTCAAGATAACATGCATTTAAAGCCTACTTAATTCTGTTCTGCCAAATTACAGAAATGTTCCATTTCAGATTCCTTTCTTCCCTTCATAGGTCAAAGCCACAGGTGTCAAACTCGAGGACTAGATTCTATGCCTGATGCGTGCTTCAACTGAACACACATATATTTCCTTATGAGCCAAATTCTAAAAGATTTTTGACTCCATTCTTTACGAAAGATTATTATATTGTCGAAATAAATGAACCAAACCAAAATCCTCCCATATTTCCTCCAAGAATGACCTGTCCCTTTAATAGTTTTTGCTAACTTTTTATGACTGGCTGTCATGCACATGATGACATTCCATCTTCCTCACAGATGAGAGTCAAAAAGAGACACCCCCACACCTCTCCCCTATTAAAGAATTAACATTCATCATACTCAAAGCATTCACCATGTATAACTATCATTATACTGACGGAATGCTCCAATTTCCCTTAAGAGCATCTAGAACATAATAACCAGCATAAGATCCAAAATTGAATTCCCCCCCCCCCTCCCCTGTTCAAAGTGGTCTACCTACAAACCATAACTTCACACGCTCCAAATATGATGCAGATTTTTTCTAATTGCCCTAGACTTTTTTTTAACCCACCCACCCTGACCCTCACCTTCCCCATTTGCACTGGTCAAATCATCAACATGGAAAGGCCTCACAGCTCAACCTGTAACTGATGGGGAGTTCATGATCTGTGCAATTATATCAAGTTTCACTCCTCAAATCAAACGAAATGTAAGGATTTGTGCAAAATAACGTGACCACCAGTCTGATGAACTTAATCATTAGTATACACCCACAGAAGCATATCCTATACTAAAAAAAAAACAAAAAAAACCAGATAATCAGGGAGAAAAAAAGTGTTATCAACTACATCAACCAACCTTGATTAGCAATCAAATCCTCTTTCATTCTTCAAGAGTCTTTCTTTACCCCCCACCCCTCCCTCCGCCCATGCATTCTTTTCCAAATGAACATTCACATACATGCACATAAAGTCCTCTTGGTCATACACATGTATACACCACTAGCAATCATCTAGTACCTCTACACACTCACAACATATGCACACAACTCGCACTGAAATATATACAAGAGTGCCAGTGGCACCATTATGGAGACGAACATCAAACAATAGAACCACCAATGATGGGTTGAAACTCAAGAGCACAGACACCACCCCCCACCTTACCCCCCCATCACTGAATATAATTAGATGGCAACGTGTGGAATCCCTTGCTTTCAGAAATCTTTCCTTTCTTTTCATCCACACTCCAGAGTATCAGATGGATGACATTATCATCTGAAAGATTGAAGCACAGCCTCAATCCTGATGCTGCATTCTCATCGGGTGTTTTTGTTTGTTTGAGTATACCTGTGCAAAAAAAGCATGCTTGCAACTTGAGATATGAAGAACGTTACAGCAGAAAACAAAAGCGTTTAACAGTACAGTTTCAAGTTCTGCAGTGAAGATGGCAGAAGGTATATATTATATATCACTTTTTGGTCTGACAAGAGCTCAAAGCTTCACGCATCCATTCAATTCATATACTGATCTGGAATAGTGTTTCATATACTGATCTGGAACAGTGTTTCACTCCAGACAATTGTTTATTACAGTGCTTTTTTTCCTCCATGTTCACGTATCATGCTGGGAAAAATCTGACACATGAGAGTGAACGTTTTAAGAAAACGTGATGCCCCAGAGAGAATGTTTCATTATCAAAGAAAAAACAACAACCATAAATGAGTAAAAAAAAAAAAAAAACCACGAAATCATGGAATTCAAGCTAGAGTCGGGGAAAGGGTGATCGAAAGAAGCTTGACAGTAATACCTGCAGAAGCAACAACTGAAACACTGATCGGCTGACAAAGAGAAGTCAAATTCACAAACGGCTGCATGTAGGCAGCTTTAAAAGCCACAGAAACAGAAAGGTTTGCAGGATCAGACTTCACTCTTGCTGCATCATCATCATCCTCTCCCCTAGCCAAACACACACCCATTTACGCAGGGACCTTGCCCCAACAGCTGTGCGACATTTCACCTTACACACCACATTCATCACCCCCGCTCCATTGCACTCCTCGTACACCTTGCATATCACCAGTAACTACAAGTCCTCCACACACACACTCCCCCTCAGGCCATCTGTCCACCTGACCGATCGTAGCCCCGCCACCCTATCATTGTTTCTCCCCTGTCGGCGCGCACCTGATGACACTGAGGAACACAGACCACGTCCAAACAGAAGGGAAGAATTAAAAACAAACATGACACGCTGACACTGTGCCATGATGAAAATGTGTACACGTTCAGACCATGCTGATGTCTCTCTTGCTTGCTCTTTCTCTCTCTCCCTCTCCTTTCTTGGTGATGTTGAGGATGAAACTTTCCCCCAGCTCAAGCCACATACGTGTAGATTTTTCTGCAACAAGCAGCGCTTCCATTCAGATGCAAGTACAACACTTTTCAAACAAACAAAAAAATTCAGGTGTTACGAGTATATCTTACTACCAAAATTTCTGCCAGATACAGCTTCTCTCATGGTGGTTGTACATCACACTGAAGAAGCTAACCACTGGTCCTGTTATATTCTCCGTCTTCGTAAAATGAATAGGTCAAGCTGCTCTAAAGTCAGAAGTATACAATTTTCTTTGTTAATAGAACATACACATGCTTGTTTATGACAGCCCAGGTGACCAGAGATGTGTTACATCCCCAACGAAACAGGCAAGGAGTCCACTCGTATACCTCTGTGTACTTGTCTTGTTTCTCTCTTCCATCGTTTTGTCCGTTCATCTGTCTGTCTGCCTGTCTTGTCTTTCTCAGCCGTCAAAGTCTCCTATCCCATACCACAAACCACACAGAAAACAGGAATACACTGCCCAGCATCAAAGGTTAAGATGATCAAGCTTTCCCCCTCTGTACGTCCTTGCTACACAGTCCTATCAGAACAGCTGCCTGGGTCTGAGCTGCCAGTGTCTCCCTTGGAAGTGACAGGACCTGCTCTATGTCCATGCAGTGCAGGTTTCTTTTTTTGTCATCAAGGAATGCAGCATCATTCATTCAAAATCTTGT
This sequence comes from Conus canariensis, assembly GCA_033310375.1. Lineage (NCBI taxonomy): Eukaryota > Metazoa > Mollusca > Gastropoda > Neogastropoda > Conidae > Conus > Conus canariensis. The sequence continues at coordinate 56,719,380 of CM065732.1, forward strand.
CAATAACAAAGTGCTAAACCGTCAACAATTCTAGCAAAAGCTCTCTTGCTTCTCATTTGACAAACATCACAGTACACAACAGTAAACAATCCAGTTTGAGTGCAAATCAACCCGTTCCTTTTCTCTTGATACCCCTTCCATCGAGACCGCCCCAAGACAACAAGTGTAACTATCTATATGTGCGTAGCCTGAGCATGCGAGCACATGTGCTCATAATATTCTCCTACGCTTTTCACAAATGGATCATACTCTTACCATATTTCCCAACTTCAAAAAGTGAACTAAACCTTTACACAAATATATTGTGCCTATGTGCAAGATACAAACAGCAATTCCAAGACCCATACTGAACTAGGTAGGAGATGGCCTGCATCAATGTGCAGCCACCACTGCTAAGGTCATTACCTGTCTTCCTGTGAGCGTGCTAAGTATTCTCGCTCTATCAAGCCCTCTATTCGCTTCTTGATGACAACTGGACTGGGTAGGAAGCGAGGCTTCAGCATCTCCGTCACCTGATCCAGAAAGGGGGAATAGCATCATCACTTGCAAAAACAACAACCAACAACAAAAAAACCATCCAAATCCTCTCTCACCTACATTATGCTAAAAACACACACATGTATGTGTGTGCGTGTGTGTAAAAACATGTATACACATACTGATACAAAAAAAACCCTATTCTCCAACCGTCTCTTCTATGGTATAGCAATGTGCAACATATGCCCCTGAACATCCCTAACTTGCATCTGTGCATGTCAGCGTTTATGTGTGCATGTGTACAGGTGTGGGCAGGTGGGCAGGGTGGCAATGCGCCTTAGCCTGTGTCTGTCTTGTGGATGAGAGCATGGAATTCAAAGTGGAAATTTATCTGATCATCCATGACATCCCAACCCATTGGTATTATTTCAACACCACTCGCTCCAAACACCCAACACATTCCAACATCCAGGATAGAGATGGAAAGACTGAACAGTTATGATCTGATCAAGGTTATTGTTTTCATTGTTTTCTGTGCATGTTTGGGGCTCCCAGATTTGTTTAAACTGTATAAATCTCCAATAACATTTCTCCAGTACATACATGAATGTACTTACCTCTGTGACAAGGACGTTGTGCTGCAACTTTTTCCTGGCTTTCATAATACGCACGATGGCAGCTTCAATCGTGAGAAATGGTTAAGGAATAAGCAGTAACCAACGGTCATAATGTACACTAATCAACTGTTTATAAAATTTCATTCCACTGCTTCATGTCAATCAGCACAGACTAAGTTCAACTCTAAATAAAATGGCATTTACACCAACACTACTATGTTTGAAAGTTTACTGAAGTCTTACGTCAAGTTCTCATTTTCCTTTTTAATGAAAACAGATGACCTAAAGCTTCTCTACTTGTTTCCTTCAGCAAGAGCTTGAGGTTACTGATTCAGGAGTAATTTCTAAATTAGGGAAATTCCAGTAAAAAAAAAAAAATTGTGAGGCTTGGCAGCAATGCTCTTAATTAGACAGAACAGTGGTTCATCCCCTTGCACAACCAGCCACCCTCTCCCCAACAAACTTTTGGGGGGGCTCACACAATTACAAATAGAACTATAAATGGGACACAATCAATCCTTATCAACCACTGCAGCCTTGAGTCACGGTGACAAAAGGCTTAAAGAACGACTGCCAACACAAGCAGCAACAAAGTAACAGCAGTTACACCACAGAAACGCACACAGTGTGGTGCCTGCACCACCATGTCCACCAACAAAGGATATTCATGCTTGCGGTCCTCGTCCACCTTGTTCCTGGTCTCCTTTCGCTCTGGCTCTGCTTCTCCCTTGTTGGAGGCCACTGTCAGCACAGACATCATCATCTTTTTATGCCTCCAGAAGACATAGACAGAGGGCGTCCAATGGCAGAGAGAGGTGGGTATGAACTTATATCTGCTCACTCCTGAATACCATCATTTCTTAGCTCAAGCGCCACACAAGTGACCACTGCCTATTCATGTCACCGTCACCTCACCATCATATGCTTCCAGAACACACAGAAGGTGTGCGTGGGAAAGGGAAACAGATGGAGGCGAGGGGTATGTATGTCAGAGGTACTAAGCTCCTGTCATCATTTTACAGTGTAACATGTGAAATCTGCAGCACAAATCACCGTGTTGGTTTAATTTTTTGCTGTGTCATAAAATACGTGAAGCAAACTAAAACCAAGAAAACTGCCATTATTGCCAAAAATTTGATACTTGGAAGTGAACTGTAAAATTGACAGCAAACATCCACTTTCAGTCATCTCCCACACTGCCACTTATCAACCCTTTCGCTGCTATCATATTTTGCTAAGGCCCATGCTGGACAAAACAGAATGAGTGTTGAATCATGACGAAACAGCGTTCGTCAACTAAGCATTGCAGACAACGTTTCTATGATGAATGTCGTACGTCAACAGCGCAAAGAAGAGGTTAAGCGACTGCAAATTCTTGCTTTCAAAACTATCGTAATCCATTCTGCAGTCCCTGAGTTGCTTAATCATCCAACCTTGTGTTAATAGGACAATTGCTTTATCACTTCTCACTTGTAGTCATTTATGACAAGAGCTTAAAAGTTATATTTTGTAAACTTTCTTGGTTCAAATCAGAGCACTCTGCTTTTTATCACTTCTCACACATGGACATAAAGGCAAGAGCTTGAAATAATACTCTGAAACTTTCTGGGCTCGAATCAAAGCGTTTTACAAATGGCTTCCCGTTTTTCTGTATAACAGATGCTTTCAAGCATGTTGCCTTCATGCCTAAGCATTCCCAAATAACCTGAAATGCAGGGTCATCCTTGATGGACCGATCTGTACATGACTGGTACTGGGTAATGGGCAAATAGCAGTTAACATTATCATGTTTACATTTCACTTACAGGAGATTTATTGGAAACATTCACAGCTAGAAAGAAGTGTTTTGATCCTTGACGAATTCTATGATATAAATACAGATACACACAGTCCCTTAACTCAAATCAATGTTACTGCATTAACTAACAAAGATGACTTGACCAAAACTTCAAACTTACCCATTTGTATCTTCACCCGGTGCAGCTTGGATGTGAACTGATCGTTTACTGTGAAAATGTGATCTGGCTCTGCAAAGAAAAAGAAACTAGTGACCCTTTCAATGACGGAACAAAAAATCATCGGCACATGTGTTCATACAAAGAGATGTTAAATAAACTCAAGGAGTTTTCAGTGACATTTTAAGGAGTTTCAAAAGCAGAGAGATGAGATGGCACAGGTATTATTAGGGAGGGGGAGAGAGAGGGAGGGAGGGGGAAAGAGGGAGAGAGAGAGAGGAAACCTTCAAAAGCACATTTCTCAGCAATTATACACAGTGGATATTTCCATTTCATCTAAACTTCTCTTCAATTTCTTCATACCTTTTTGTTTTACTTCATGCGACTGATTTTGCAGGACTTTATGGCAGACATATTTAGAACATCTAAATTCCAAGTGATTTGACAAGACTTTCTTTCTTTCTTCCTTTTTCTTTTGTTTCGATTTTTATTTAATATCACCAATTTAATGCCTCATGACCCTAGGAAGTGTTTTTCAAAATTTCCCAGAAAGTTACACATTATTTTTTTCTATTTTCAAAGGGATCCAAGCCATGGAAAGTTTTCAAAACTTAAAAGGATTTCAGAAAGATTTTAGCAGTGTATAAAGGAAATTTTTATTCTAAAATTACGTTTAATCTAACATACTTACGTGGCTCACTAATGCAATAAGCGGCAGCAATTTGCTATCCCTGCCTCGTATACAATAAAGTCCGTACGGACAACAAAACCCCTGAAAGGGCCTCATGCCTTGCGCATGCTCAGATCAATCCTCTTTTCGAGGTATATAAAACCCTGACTGAGAACTCCTGATGAACCAGGAAGGCGGGGAGGTAGGGAGGGCCTCTGCGTGAGCCAATGTAAGTATGTTAGATTAAACGTAATTTTAGAAGGAAAATTTCCTTTTAATTACACATACTATACCGTCGGCTCACTAATGCAGAGTAGCACTACCTGGAAGGAGGGCTCACCTGGTTACTGTTTGGAGAGAACGAGAAGAGCCAGAGCGTGTGGCGGAGATGGGGTGTTGAGCTACCACAGCTGATGCGATACCCCTAGACCCATCATCGCGCAGACGAGAAACGTCAGCAGGTAGAAATGGCAGAAGGTGCCAGGCGAACGCCAATATGCGGCATTCAAGACACTCTGAATGCTGGCATTATGGGCTACTGCCAGCGACAAAGTCCATGCTCGAATCTCATGAGGTCTTGGTGAGAAAAGAAACTTCAGAGAACACTCCCTGATGGGCTCGTAAGGGGGGAGCCCGAGGGAGGAGAGGACTAAGAAAAGGCCCCATGCCTGGGGCTTCGGGTCTCCTGTAGAGCTGCTCCTCTGACCAGATCCCGCAGAAGAGGGTCGTCCACGAACCCCTAACTGGCGGATAGTGGTGCAAATAGCCGCCCTGTGAACCTTAACAGAGGAGGCAGAAAAGCTTTTCTCCGATGAAAGAAAAGCTAGGTAGTTCGCCAGCTGACATTGAGAGGGAGAATGGGGGAACACTGCATGGTTGGAGCACCAAGAAAGCCAGCCATTCCAGTGGACACTGTAGACACTTTGGGTACCTGGCCTGTGGGCGTGTTCCACAAGGCCGATTACTGCAGCCAGGCGTGAAGATGCAGCACATCTGGATTGGCATGTGGAATGCCTGACCATGGCTGAAGCAGGGACTTTGCTTTAAGGCGAGCTTTATCGGAGGCATGTGAGACAGGTGTAACAGTTCTGGAAACCACGCTTGTGCCGGCCAGCGGGGAGCCACAAGAATCAGCGTGGCCGCATCCTCCCTTGCTTTGCGGAGAATTTTCCCTGAATGGGGAATGGGGGAAAGGCATAGCCCGTCAGTCCGGACCAAAGGATGGACAGGGCGTCCACAGCCCAAGCTGCCAGATCCGGAACTGGAGAGACATACAGCTGAAGACGGTGGTTGAACCGGGTGGCGAACAGGTCTATCTGTGGTTTGAACCACACAGTCCAGAGTGGTTCCAGGACTGAGTGGACGATAGTCCATTTTGATGGAAGAACCATGTGCGACCTGCTGAGGGAGTCCGCAAGAATGTTGATCTTCCCGGGAACGAGCCTGGCCGAGATCCGGATGGAATGATCCTCGCACCAAAGGAGAAGCTGTTCCGCCCTCAGGGACAAGGAGTGAGAACGAGCCCCCCTTGTTTGTTGATATAACACACCACAGTCATGTTGTCGGTGATGAGGAGAACATGTTTTCCCTTCAGGAAGGGAAGAAACTCCTTGAGGGTTGGAACACTGCTTCCAACTCCAGCCGACTGATATGCCAGGATCCCATCTCCGGGGACCATTGCCTGGCCACCGTCAGAGAGCTGACGTGGGCACCCCACCCGGACTGGGTTGCGTCCGTGAACAGGTTCTCCTGCGGAGGAGGGGGTGTGATGGGAACTCCCTGAGCCAGCCAGGACTGGGAGTGCCATTGGGCCACCGGTGATTGGAACCACTGACCCAGAGGGACCGGAACGACTGCAACGCCTGGGACCAATGCCTCCGAAAGAGGCGTTGAAACTGGCGTTTGTGCAGTTGTCCGAGGGGCACTAAGGGGGCCAAGGACTCCATCAGACCCAGAAGAGAGGCCATCTTTCTGGCTGGAGCCTGATCCAAAGAAAGGAGATGGGCCAAGAGGTGCTGGAGACGAACGAGACGTTGGGGGATTGGAGAGACCAACCACTTAATGGTGTGGAAGGACATGCCCAGAAACTGAAACTGCTGCGATGGGATGAGATCGGACTTCTCCTCGTTGCGAACAGATCCCAGCTGCTGACAGAGGTCTAGAACCTGGAGAGCTTGCTGGGAGCACAGAGTGCTGGAAGAGGCAAGGAGAAGCCAATCATCGAGATAGGCCTTAAGATGAATTCCTCTCCCGAACGTGCATGCAAAGCTCCCAGGCCACCTTCGTGAAAACCCGAGGGGCCGGGGCTACGTTATAAATATTGAAATTCTATCACCAATACCAGTCTGACTCAAGTTCTATAATTCTCCATTAAAACTAGTGTTTCAGGTGTATTACACAAATTCACATTTTCCATCAGAACCTGCCTTTTAGGTGTATCATACCATTCTTCTCACTTTCCATAAAAACTGCCTTTCAGGAGTTTGGGGCATGTCATGCACCTTACTCACATGTTCCATGAAAGCCGAAGTCTTTCAGATGTGTGATGCAAGTTCTTCACACTTTCCATCCTGACCAAAGTCTTTTAGACATGTCATATAAATTCTTCACACTTTCTACTAGTACCAGTCTTTCAGTGGTGTCAAATAAGTTCCCTACTCTCTTCATCAGAACCATAGTCTTTCACAAGTGAGGAGAGGAAAACATTTCAAGCAACCAACTGGATTTCATCTACACATAACATATGTTGCCAATGAATGCTGGTTACCAAGTTTTGACTGATAAGTAAATATAGCAGATAACACTGATTTTTCAGATAAGAACTACATGTTTCTTGTTACTGAAAAATCAGATTAATGGTGGGAGGTCTAGGCTGATGTTAACAAACTTTTCTTGGTGTCTTCTTTTAAAATTCATATTTTCTTTTCATCCGTCACAACATCAAAAGCAGATGCCAGCCCAAACATAAGAACAATTGTTGAAAGTGTTAGTGATACCTTTTGGTGTGTTTTTGTTGAAACGCAGTGATTTAAGTGAATCATCAAAAAGATTTCAATTTGTTTGTTTGTCTGTCTGTTTACTTTTTTGTTAGCTGACAACAAAACTTACTTCACCCATGTCTCCTCCTTCATTTCTCTACAGATGGTGTGCTTGAAGGTTTTAAAAAAAAATTCCACTCCCTTGTCCCTTGTTCTGGCAACTCTGTCTTACACAGCCACACAAAGTCTAATTCTGTTGTAGTGCCAGCACCAGCAGTCCACATGTAACTATCATTACATGACAAATCATAAAAGAGGACAATGGACTGCCAATAAGTCATTTCAGCAGGATTCAGAAGAACCTGTTCTGATCTCCATCCCTGATCAACAACTAACTGCTCAGTCGATGAATCAGTAGTCAGCATCTATTCTCCCCTTCCCTTTCCCCCCCACATATGTTAACAACAGTCCGTCTCAACCCACCAAAACTGACATCTCAGACACAAACTCATCACAGACATGGACATATATATTGGGAATCAAAACCGTGGCAACCACTGGATCAGAGGATGAAAGGCCACAGAACTGATTAAGTCCTTTATTTCATAATGATAATTGATGGCACTGAGGATGACGAAGGTACGAGGCTACAGGACAGGGTTCCATTCTAAGATTCCCTTTGTCTACCTGGCCAAAGAGACCTACAGCACCGGTCAGAAAATCTATGCGGCACTGTCTGAGAGGCATCTATTCAGTAGATGAAACAGTACTGCATGCTTCCAGTCTTTTTATTTTGAAACCACAGTTGCTGAGGGTAGGAACCAGCCGGACCACCTAAATACCACCAATGCACATGCCTCTGATGGGATTTGTACTTGCAGCCTCTCAGTCTGCAACACTAATCACTGGACCTTGACGGCTAGTTTTAATGGGTAAGACCTCACTCCCCCTTCTTGTTGCCATAGGCAGATGAAAATCAAAATTCAAAACAAAACAAAACAAAACGAAGAAAGACATAGATGGAAAAGGACACATCTGCTAGCTTGACTCTCTCTGCTGATATTACTACCACCAACAGTGAAACATTTGCAGCTGGTTACTTGGAAAACTTTGTTCAAACCAAAATAAAGAGAGAACATATCTGCAATGCAAAAAGAAAAAAAATTGTTATAAAATTAAAATCTTACTCTAAGTTCCCAAAGATAGCTTGGTACAAAATAATGATCCATTATTCGTCCCTCACCTATTTCCTTTGTTTTGGGTTCCTTGTGTAGCACTCGCTGAGCCAACTTGCCCACGGCCAGAGACTGTAGTGCTCGTATCAACTCTCTGTCTGGCATGTCTGTTTCTGTCTTGATCTCCTATTATTTACACACAAAAATCACACCCAAATGATTGTTAAGAAACAAACTATACACATCCCATCAATAAAATATGTAGAGCATAGAATTTTCAAACTCTTTAAAAGCCAATGAAGTGGTAAGAAAATAAAGCATTCATACAAATGTTTAATGGGAAAATCAGAGTTATGTGCTCATCCAAGAGTTATGACAGTTAAAATAAAAACAGCGCCAATCTTCCAAATGAATAACCCAAACATGCCAGGCTGAGGGCATACATTGGCAGTTGCAATGTCAGGGTTGAAAGGGTTAATCCATCTGCTATTTGAAAAAGAAATTAAGAAAAAATAAACAAATTTCACACCTCTACATCAAAAAAGAAAAAAGAACAAACAAAATACAAAGCAATTTACCAGCTCCATGATAAAACAAACAGACCAATGTTTATCATCTTTAATATTACAAGAAATTAAGTGTACATTGGTTAATTCATCATCTCCATACTGAAAAAGAAATCCTTGGAAAAACAGATTCCAGATATATCTACTTATTCAAACAAGAGCCTTATTCCTACTTCGCCTGATTCCCCTTTCCAATTAGGAAACCCCAAAATTAAAAAAAAAAAAATGGGAAAGAGGGAGTTAATCACAGCTTCCCCAGAGTGAGTTCCCTTGCAAAGCGCACTTTCTGAAGTTGTGCAGTTCATCTAGTTTTTCTCCATCTTTCCTTACGCCAATCATTACAACAAACACACACATGCAGGCACACACACACAACACCCCAAAGAATAAACAGCTGAATTTAGCATCTAAATACCCCCCCAAAGAAAAAAAACCCATTAAACTCTTTGCTTCTCCACTTAAAACCAACCAACCAACCAAAACACCCAATCCAAACACTCCCCCACTTCACTCTGCACACACAAAACCTTTTGTTACTCTGTTACTGCCTACAAAAGGAACCAAAAAAAAGTAAATATGGTAAACTGTTAAATCCACTACCTCCATTATTAAAACAAAACAAACCAAACCAGCTTAATTTATCACCTCCATGTTAACACATCCAAACAGTTTAACTGTTTATCACCTCCATATTACAAAAATAAAGTACACCAGATAAAGATGACATTGATATGATGACTACACTGCCAAATATGAGTAGTGTCCATCTCAATGTTTACAACTTTAGTATCCACCACTGATCGCCAGTGCTGAGGACAGCAAGATGCTTTAAGCACTGCAAAGGGACTTGCTCTGAAGTGTACTCTAAGATGTGTAAACCATGTTGCCAGTTTTTCCAGTCTTCTTTTTTCCCCCCATCTTTTATAAAAATGTATGATGGGTAACAAAACAACTTTTTCTTTTTTTTTCTTTTAAGTAAACTGATTTACATTTTGGTGCATGCCAACACACGCTCCTGCACTTGTAATGTAGCTTTTTTTACTCGAGAAACTTTTGTAACTGTACTCAAACGTAATTTCTGGTCGGCAGGGGAACTGGGAGGAGGACAGCAGGGAAGGAGGGGGGGGAATAAGGATAAGGGATGGTGGAAGGAGCAAAAAATGTTGAACCCACTGCCTACCTCATACGTCCACTTCTCACGGTTGTTGAAGAGGAGGAGGATACACATCTGATATGTGGACACCTGCAGGATGTGTTTTCGGGGCCCAGCGGGTTTGGAAGAGCTGGCTGCTGCGCTGTCAGCTGAATCCTCCTTCTTCTGCCCGAAGAAGGCGGCATAGAGATCAGCAGAACCAAGGTGAGGCTGCAAGGTCAACTGACGACCGCTGTGCTTTCCTAGGTAGAATCTGTACAGCATGATAAGAAGCATACTGTGAACTCCACTCTCTTGAAATCAAGTAATGACCAGAACTTGATGTGCACTAAAGTACCGAGTTAGATATCAAAATTTCATTATGCAAGAATACACCCAAGAAAAAAAACTGAAAGAAAAATATTCTCATAAAAAATGATTATCATGCATGACCTAATTCCTCAATATCTTTTTTTTCCCTCATAATAACATATCAACAAAATGCAGAGAAGCAGCAAGATGTTTTGGTGAACCCAAATGCCAGAGCACACACAGCTGGTTCTAGCAATTTTGCAAAGTAGGTGCGTTTTCCTTTAGTCTTGTATGGCAGCTACAGGTTCAAAAGTAATACCAGTTATTTAACCTCTTTCAAATGACGAGGTACTAATAGGATCTCTCAATGAACTGAATTATTCTGCTTGAAATAAGATGCGTCACCAAAATAGAAATAACAGCAGCAAAGGTTAACGCACCTGTCAAAACAACGACAGTTATTATTCCTAATCCAAACAGATTGGCTGGTACTCTTATTAACTCTTACCAGTCTGCACTATTTGCTGATTTCTTAGCCTCACTCCACTGTAGATTCTATAATGCCCTGTAAATACCACACTGTAGATTCTATAATGCCCTGTAAATACCACACTGTAGATTCTATAATGCCCTGTAAATACCACACTGTAGATTCTATAATGCCTGTAAATACCAAACTACTGGCACAAAAGGAACATATTATACATCAAACGAAAGCTTATTGAATGCAGTTTTTAAATACACATCTCATTTCCATCTCACAACAGACAAACAAAAGTTATACGGGATCTAATTGCATTAATTTATCATTTTTATGTATTTTTTATCAACATAAAAAAGTCACAAAGAAGGGGGAAAAAAAAGTATGCATCTTTTTCAGCTCAAAACTACTTTTGGTGTAAAGAACAATCAATTCCACATGATTTGAGCCCAATTTAATACTTAAACACTTCATTGCTTATTTTTGGTAGCAGCAGACTTTTGTAATGGCAGCAGGGTCACTCTCATGACGCAAAAATTCCTGTGTGTTTGCAGTCTGGGAGTTGTGACACAATTTTAGCTTTTTATCAAACCAGTGTTATGTAGGACCAAATCAAAGCTCTAAAAACCATGACATGTAGTGAAAAGGGTTTAAATTTTAGAAATAATAATAAGGTGTGCACGGAAATCTCCACAGCTGCCATCGGTGGAAATCCACCGATTTCTAAGGGAGGCAACTGGTAAGGGTTAAAGAAGGCCGAATACTTGAAAAACTGAACAATTAAGCAACAAAAACATTTCTCTCTCTTTACACCAACCTTTCCTTTTACACCCATGATACAAAATAACTATACACACTTCCAATGTCAGGCACGAGTTACTGTTGGGTCCTTTCAAATTTAGTTCTATGCTTCATATTCAAGGAGCGCTCTCTGCACCTATCCCACTTTACGTCCCGCACACAATACACAGCTGTGACAACAGTACATCATCTACATGATTACATCAAAAGTACAATGGGCATGTAACAGGTGCACCTACCGGCGAAAGGCTTCAAATGCGTAGCGTGGATCAGCAGGGATGTTGATAGGGGTAGCTGACTGGGTGGGCCAGTACCCTGTGGTTAATACTCGTACCGTCAGCTCTACACCCTTCAGGTTGACCTGTAGGTCACATAGACATCAAAAGACCTGTTAGCAGCTGTTTCAGTCATCAGTATTTAAATGTTACACAAACTCTTATAGGTTATTATTACACACAGAGATTATTATACTTAACTCATGTACAATTCAAAATTCTACTTCCACAAACTTTTTCACCTAGCCATCACTGGTAATGAAAATCTCAAATGTATGTGGAGATTTTTTAAAGAAGCCTTTCTTTCCTATCAAAACCCAATTGCATTCTCTAAAACCACAGTGCCATCTCACAAGTGTAAACATAAAAGTACACACAAACCATGTGTTTGGCGTTGAGTATGACATGGTAAGTATACTAGCCGAACAGGGAGTATAATACAAACTCCCCATCTTCCTTCCCCTGACACATTTGTATCTGCCAGTATGTCATCCTACTCATAATAATTCTAAAGAAACAATCCTTGAATTCCAGCAGGCTGCAGTGATGAACAACTCTCTGTCATCAGGCTGCTTATTCATGAGGCAGACACCGACCTGGGAGGTCCAGACACCCACCTGATTTTGTTGTACAGAAGTCTTGAACTCATCGTTGATGCCTCCTGACACTGTCATGTCCTTGAACATACCCTCCAGCTTGGATGTGAACTGACACCCGCACTCTGTCTGTAGAACACAGCGCACACAACAACAACACACGTTAGGTTTAAAATAACCTTAAGTAAGAAAATATCAAACTGAAGAAACCAACCTACAATGTACTTTTGTTGTTATGATACTGTATCAGAATTACAGCAAAGATAAAGATTTTTCTCTTTCTGGTTCAGGGCAGATCTGGAGTAATCATTTTTCATAGTCGTCACCATACGGAACACAGAAGATGATGTCCAAATGAAGAGTTTTGTTGTAATAAAATTTCACTGGGGAAAAAAACCCAAACAAATCTCCAAATACAAATGCAAGAATCTTAATACCATACCAGTAAATCATGTCACGATCCATTCTAGAAAATAACGTTTATGTCAAATTCCTAAACTGCAAACTTGACTATTTAAAAAAAAACAAACAAACAAACAAAAAAACACCCACTCCACCCCCTCTCCCGCCATCTCCATGAAATCTAGAATTGAAAATGAAACAATGAACAGATCTTACAGATCAACACACACAAAAAAACAAAATATAAGCCTGTAAGCCGTCTCTCATTCACTACAGCATCAAAACACATAAAATTACATTCTAACAATTCTATGAGACAAACAATTACATTTAAACAAAACTATGACATATACAATTACACTTACATAATACTGTGCGCAACACCTTATAACTCCTACCGACAAAAATAGAAAACAAAGAAAACTCCCCTGTTAAAAACAACAACAAATAAACAAAAATAGAAAACCTTATTGACAACTGGAGGGAGGGAAAAGTCACATCATCACCCAACACTTCCAAAATCTGAACTTGCGCCAAACCTTAAGCACTTCCATTTCCTGTCAATCGTACAATGGTGGGTACTGCTGGTCTGCACCATATTTTAACAGTTTCTTTTTCAAATTTCATACCAAAAACTTGACTTGTTTTTCGAGCAGTCAATGTATTTCTAGCAAAGATTTGCTGGACCCAAAATAATGAAAGTCTGTTTAAACGCAAACACAGCACCTCAGCCCCATCTCATCCCTCACAGGATAAAACTGGGTTAGGTATGTACCTTCAGCTTAGAAATCATGTTCTTCTCCGAATCATCTGACCCACTCTTGTTGAGAAGCAACCTGCGAGCTAGATGCTGTTTGTAGTAGCGTTCAAACACATCCTTCTCCTGCAAGTAGCGGAACAGCACCATGCTTTTGTCCAGCACCACTTCTATCTCCTGTTCTGACATCTGTAAACAGAAACCATGAGCATAATACTAGGTTAAGGTACTGAGGTTGAATGGAAGATGATGTACCACTAGAGCACAGATAATAAGTCTCATTACTGATCTGATGATATGGTCTCAAAATTCTTACCAGTTAAAAAACAAACAAAAAAACTATACAATGTCCACGCATACATGTGAATCCTAAACTTTTTGCTCTCAATTAACAACCTGTACACATTTTCTGATATGCCAAATTCAAAACTCAAAATGAATAACTGAACTGAAAAATACATCTGCGGCAACATATACCACAGCAAAACACACATTCCAGTGTTAATGTTTTAGTTCATATTTAGCACAGACTAGCACAACTTGGTCTGAAAACAGCTCTGCACTTTTCTTCCCCACCTCCCAGGAAGCCCATTCTACAGCAATACTTTCTCTGTGTGTGTCCTTCATGATCAACAACTGCACAAGTTCAGAATTTTAGTAAAAGAGCACATACGTGCCTTCTTCCGCAAGGGTATAAACCTAAATGTGAAAAAAAAAAAAAAAAACCAGGATCAAATACCTCCATCATAAACATAAATAAAACTTGCTGTTACAGTCAATGTATGCCTTCAGATCCCCCATCCCACTCCAGATAAATAAAACTTGCTGTTACAGTCAATGTATGCCTTCAGATCCCCATCCCACTCCAGATAAATAAAACTTGCTGTTACAGTCAATGTATGCCTTCAGATCCCCCATCCCACTCCAGATAAATAAAACTTGCTGTTACAGTCAATGTATACCTTCAGATCCCCCATCCCACTCCAGATCCAGTCATAAGCAAGCATTCAGTTCATGGCAAGAAGAGTTTTTATTTCTTAATGCATTTTTGTGTGTAGTAATTATGACACCAGGAAAGTGCACAACACTCTTACCCCTTTCACCCCCTTCTTGAGCTTGTCATCAATGAATAGAGAAAGGTATTCTGGGGACTTGGCATTCAGGTTGATGAAGTGTTCAAAGCCACTGGATATCATCTGCTTGAACTGTTTGTCTTCATTGAAGGACTCGTGCAGGAAGTGATTGAAGCGGTCGTTGAGGTCTAGAAGATTCTGTGCCACAAGGACAAAGGAGAAAACAAACTCCAAATAATGTTTTGTCAACCTATGCAAACAGCTAACTTATTGCTTGGTTGCACAGCTACAATTTCCAAGGTGGAACAATGTAAATCCAAAATCATGTTTACCAATAACAAAATACTAGCTAAAAAACTGAGAAAAAAGAAACTAGCATTTACTGAGCAAAATGTAATAAAACCACAACTGAAAATATACACTTACACACTGAGAGAAAATCATAAATATCAAAATGGCACTTTATAAAAACACTTTGTGAAGTTAACTACCTTTCTATCCTCATGTGCAAGTAATTAGAATAATTCAGAAAAACTGAATACCATTGTTCATGCCTCCTCTCTACTACCCTTATGTTATTTTTTTCCTAAGATCATAATTCTTTAAACAATACCACTTATACTTCCCCATGAAGTGAGAAATAGGAAAACAGATGAAAGACTGATAAGAGTGAGAGAAAGAGAATGAAAGAGAAAGAGAGAAAGTCAGAGTGAAAATATAAGACAACCCCAAAATAGAATGCATACATTGATATAATTAGATATAAAGGAGACAGTAAATGAGGCAAAGCCCTACAGAGAAAGGCAGAGGCAACCATACTTTCAGAGAATACGAAAATGCCTCATGGACAGCCAAGCCTGTGGTACCTGTACATATGTGATGGCATTCTTTGCTTCCTCAGCCTCCTCTATGACTAGAGCACGCCCCTGCTCTCTCAGGAATTGGCTGATACACTGGCACATGGTGCGAAGGCCGTTTGTTACACGGAAGAACAACTTGTACATGCATGCTAAGTCTGCACACAAATAGGCTCCCTTTCAATACCACTACTAACAATATTTACTAGAGTATAACTAGTGCCAAAACAGACAGAATCAAACATTAC
The DNA here is from genome assembly GCA_033310375.1 of Conus canariensis. Lineage (NCBI taxonomy): Eukaryota > Metazoa > Mollusca > Gastropoda > Neogastropoda > Conidae > Conus > Conus canariensis. Next base: position 56,734,752 of record CM065732.1, read on the forward strand.
TCAAAGTTACATGATTCTGAGGACAGAGAAAAAGAGACAAAAATATGAGAGAGAGAGAGAGAGAGAGAGAGAGAGAGAGAGAGGGAGAGAAAGAGAGAGAGAGAGAGAGAGAGACAATGAAAAAAGTGACAGGAAAAAGCGAGATACATTCATATATAAGAAATGTTTAAAAAATCAATAAAAGAAACAGCCACACACACACAGAAAGAATGCACAAATCAAACAGAGAATGAACACATGAATCAGGCACTTCAAAGAGAGCAGACTCTAAACATTCCATTTCAACAAATAAGAATTCTACTGCCTCAATGTTTGGATTATATCACTTTATGAGCAGTCTTCTCCAAGCTCTTACTAGATGACAACTAGAGGAAAGCTTGAACTCACCGTCTGTTTTGTTGTTTTCCAGCATATGTACAACACCGGAGTTCTCCATCTGTTAAGAAATTAAAAACTTTTAATAAATTGGGGTTAAAGAAAAAAGATGCATGATCATCATAACAATTGTACAAATCAATTGGTGTGATTGTCCAAAACCTGGAAGGGGTAATGGGGGAGACAAATGTTTGAAAAGATTCTGAACAAGAAAGGGTTCCCTCACTGATGAGATAACACAACCGGTTACACCACTGAAGGCTCTACAGGTCAGCCTGCCCCACAGCCCAACTGCTGACTGTGTGACCTGCCAACTGATTTTAAGGTACCCATTGAGCTGGCAAACTGAGCTGGCCAGTACCTGGACCATGGTTCACAGGCTCCTCTGAGAAATATCATATGCTATCCTTCTCTCTCTCTCAGTGTGCATATTGTGTGTGTGTGTGTGTGTTGTGTGTGTGTGTGTGTGTGTGTGTGTGTGTGTGGTGTGTGATTAACTGAATGAATAATTCATGAAAAGAAACAAAAATCAAGCAAACTAGAAAAATACAAATAGAATAAGAATTTATCATCCTGCTATCAAGAAAACAATACTAGTAATGACTTGCAAGCAAAAACAAATAAACAAACAAAACACACACACTACATACAACATTTTATAGGAAAAAAGAAACTATACAAACCGTATCACAAACAATACCTTAAGGAGTCAACACTGTACCACAACTGAACATACTGAAGCAAAACAAAGCTCAACAATTTAAAGAAAAAAAATCTGAACCAAAAGATCAACTAAAGAATTCAGTATCATAACGTATGGTAACTTGTGCTAGAACGGAAATTTAGTCACACAGAGAGACGGAAATCCCCCCCCCCCCCCCCCCCCATGGAAATATGAGTAGACAGATATTGGTAAGACCACTTCCATTTGCATGGTGCTCAAAACAAATTCATTCTGATTTTGTTCATACAAGGAAATAAACGTCCCTTTTATTTCACAGTAGTGTTAGGCAGCATGGGAAATAGTTCCATGACAAGACAGAATTCACCACCAACGATTAAACCAGGGTACATACTTGGCATCCACAGTCCTCGTCTTTCCTATGTGCACCTTTGGGACTGTTGTCATGAAATATTGCCTGGTACCCATGCAACTTTCAAAGCAGTTATCAGATGTCTGCTTCCTCTAATCCAGTCATTTTAAGGCACTGAATTGTTTTCATAGAACAGTCTGATCTAATTCAATTATACATACACCTTTTTAACATACCCATCAATTTTCTGACTTTCATATATTCTTGTGAACAGCAAGAACACACACACACACAAAGGAGAAAAGAGCAGGTTTGCCTTGACCGATTATAACTGGAATATCATTTTGGCTTGGTACATTACAAAGTTCAGCTCATGAAATCTACTGGCTAGACACACATGCCTACCTTCACCAATCACCTTGTCCATGTGTTAATCTGAGACGCATTTTCTGTTACTATGATAAAACAACCATCTTTTAAAACTTCTATTCAACTGAGGAAGGTGTCAAGAGTATTCCTCTGTGCATGCATGAACATTTGGTTGATCAACATCAAAAAATGTCCATCCAAATCTACTACTTAACACTGAAAACTAAACGGAACCCCCCCCCCCCCCCCAACTCCCACTCTTCCATCCCCACTATCCATTTACAGACTAAAGAATTGGTCCTGACTGAATGTTTTGAAAATACCAGTATATGAAGGTATCTATATCAGTGTGTGTGTGTGTGTGTGTTTGTGTGTGTGTGTGTGTGTGTGTGTGTGTGTGTGAAAGCATTTGTGAATGATACATACTCCACAAGAAAATATATAAAAAGGAGGTACAAAGGTGAGGTTGTGATCAAAGTCATTACATACCATTTGGGTATTTCAAGTTTTGTATTCAACAAACTTGACCTAATTCACCATTTGATTTTTAAAGTGAAATACAGATAAATGAAAAAAAAAAAAAATCACTCAATACCTGACGGCTTTCCGCCATTATCATGCTGATCAGGTTTATGGGCTTGATGGATAAATGTCACTCATGCATATTCATGGAACTTCCCTCCGCCCCACCCCTTCACTTCACAAAGCACACACCATGATAATATACGGAAAGATACTACTCACCTCCACAATTGTTTTCATATGTTTGCTAATCAACTCCTCTTCTAAAACCTGCAAGCACAGATATACACCAGCTCTGAGATATACATGTACAGGTAACTGTGCAGCATTCTGACAAACTGATTACAAATGCAGCAAGCTGAAAATAAAGGTCACACATTGCAAACACATTGGCCACTGCTAGCTACAGTTTGACACTGTACAGCAAAGTACATGAAGCAGTGCCGAGGTGACTATTTTGCTGAAAGAATGAAAACTTGCATGCAAATGTGCACATCTTTGCTCTTTTTTTTTTTTTTTAAACTCTTAGGTCTTAGGTTAAAATGTCAATATCCATTGTCATAAATAATGCCACTCTAATGATAGGTATTTTTCAATGATCAACATTTTTAACACATCAACAGCCCCCCCCCCCCCCTCTAGAACACCAACAACAATTTCGCTGCTATATAAAACATAATTGCACTCACCCTGACCACTGGATCCTCTGTGCTTTTGTCGAGGTAATGTGTTGCTCTCTCTGCTTCTTCATTGATTCTGGCCTCCACTTTCTTTATGTATACTGAAGCACTGTTCTCTGCCAGGAACTTCTGACTCTCCAGCTGTGAACAGATTATATCACTGCCAATGGATTTTTTCTTTTAGGAAACAGTTTACATCCTTAAAACACCCCATGTTCCTCTTAGGTGCATGTTATTACAAGTCTTGTCAATCTGTGTACATGAAGACTCAATTCTTTGGAATCAGCCAACTATTAACTAACAGACCACAGTTTTCAATCACTGAACCATTTGTGGTTTGTTTTGTGATAAACCTGGTCAACCAAAAACATGTAGAATATGTTCCTTTTCTTTTTCTAATATGGCAAAGAGCACATATTCTAATTGCTTGATGAAAGGTAAAGTAATAGAAGTATACAGGCATGACCTGATCAACACAGTTTCAAAGCCTATCTCACTTTTAGCCATGATGAAAAAGAATACTCAAAATCAGTGTAAGAACATATCCTAAAAGGTCACTTTTTTCTAATGCAAGTACCAGTTATAAAGAACAAAAAAGTCCTTCCCATAACAAACCCTAAACTAAATAATAAATTTATAAGAAAAAAAATACATAATTATAGAACCCAAGCATAACAGTCAATAAGAAAAGGATCTAAAATAAGAAAAGGATCTAAAATGGATAAAAATAAAACTACAGCCCATGCATGACACTTTTAATTATGGAAATACAACTACCATAAACCTCTGACTGATGATTTAACAATCTATTTGACTGGGAACAATAGATGTGGTAACAGGTATTGAAGGACTTACTGTAATCTAATACTTTAAATCAATTTTCACAACAATTAAAAAAGTTACCTACCAAAATGAAATTTGATACAATTACATATGCAGAAGTTAAAAAAAAAATTAGCAAATGACGTCAAGATTTCTTTCTAACCCTCCCCCCTACCCTCTCCCCCCTTCCCCTATTTCACCTCTTAACTCTGAATCAATGTAACTAACTTACACCAATATCCCAAAAAGCACCTGTTATCCAGAGACAATGTCAATCACTTGTGCAGAAGATCAAAAAAACAAACTGTGATGTTGTTCCAAATAGTAAGGTTCCGCGACACAGATCACAAAGCTTACCCGATAGAACTCGGCAGACTGTTCCAGAAAAGGTTTTTCAAAGTCCTCCTCATAAACCGATCTTGAGTCTATGCCCAGAATCATCAACATCTGACAGGCATTTTTGACAGCACCTCTGAAATAAAACACACACACACAGACAAAAGAAAATGTAAAACGTGCACCACCAATGCTTTTCAACAAAATTAATGAACATCTATGGTTTCACTAAAGTTTGAACACAACGTTGTCCTTACTTTTACGGTTCAAAAGTGTAACACAAAGAGCCATAGCATCTCTTTCAGTCTGATGTGCATTATCCCATACCTGTCAACCACCTCTCCCCTGCGCTCCTTGGCCACCATGTCCAGGAGAGTTGCTCTGAGGTGATCTCGGATGGTTGGGTGTCGCACAACCTGATCCCGGAAGATAATGAGCCCCAGATTGTATACGTTGTCTACGCTGTTCTGTTGAACGTACACCCGATCCTGGAAAATATGATACCTAAAAGTAATACCTCATCACTTGTGGGACATCGAATATGTGTCTTAGTTGGTAAAAAGGCATTGCTGCTCATTATTCTTTTTTTTATGATACATTCAGATCATGTGATGATTTATTTCTCCCATTTACCCCACTACCTTTCTTGCTTTCCCCTCCCTATCAGACATTGCTGGACCCATCTTTGACATGGTCTCAACCAGACACTAAACTGGCGCTTGAGCTTTACCAGCCTATTTAATTCTCTTTCAGTCCTGAGTTTCACAACTGTCATTTTTTTTCTTTCCTTTACTTCTTCTTTTACATTGGAATGACTTTCTCCTGACGCCACTATATGTCAATTTTTCTTGCAAGGACTTTCTTGTAAAGCATTTGGAACAGTATGTTGCTTTGAAAGAGGTTAAGTCTGGCACATTTTTGACCCATCATCTAAACTGGACCAGAAGCCAGCACTTTGGTGTGTTTCTGATTCAATGAGAGCTGTAAAGATTTAGGGATACAGATCGATAACTGATTAAAAAAAGAAAAAAAACCTAACACATAAACAACCCCCCCCCAAAATCTTATCAATGAATTTAAGCAAATCTCAAGATCGAGCCCCCCCCCCCCCTCCAATTCACAGACATCTGTGAAATGATGGGGAAAAAATCTCATCTCTGAATAATACCTTCATTCACAGATTTTGACAAAAAAAATGACAAATCAAATATGAACCTTTTGTCTGAGGGCAGGGAGAATGCCCAACAGCGACAGAGATAAATATCACCTACTCCACAAACACAAACAAAATAAAAGTAACAGCGCTCCCATTTACTGACCATGTACATGAGGATGTCTCTGATCATGACCATGGAGGTCTGATGGTCGTTCCAGGCCATGTTGAGGGTCTGCAGGAAGTTGTTGTTTAGTGCTGCCAGCACATCTTCACGTACCTGATCACAGCAGATAACACTATTCCTTCAGTTCTTCACCAATGTCACCAAACCGATTTCAACCCTTATGGTTCTAGCTGTTAAATGAATAAATCAGAGTGTACACAAATATTACGCTGGACATACAGGTACTGTTCAACCTGAGCGACAGATTGTAAAATGCATAAAAGATTAAACTGTTCTGTCCCTCATGTGATCCACAAATGTCTATACCCCTGTTGGACCAAGGCTTCAAAACAAAACAAAACTAAACGAAACACCTCCATTACCAGAAAAAGGTAGAAGCGCTGACATGTTTTGGGGGATAAAGTAGTGAAACATCAAGCTGAATGAACATCAACAGATTCCATGTTTACTTTAATTAAAAAAAAAAAAAAATTGACCCTTTTGGCTATCCTACAATCAGTCTCATTGCTGCAAACCTTCAGGAGTCCAAATTTGGAGTCGAGAGACAGAGGGATTAACGTGGAAGCATTTTACTCTCTATTGCTCCAGCTGATGAAGGCTGGGCTTAAAAATGGTGAATGGAACTTCCACTAAATGTAGTAACCCACACTCACAAACACCATTCTGACTTTTACCTGCAGTATTGTATCAGACCTTTGCAACGACTCCCACATCACAAATTCACAAAATTTTGCAATTCTGGTTTTGAAAAAAAAAAAAAAAAAAAAAAAAAAAAAAAAATTTTTTTTAAAAAGATTTGGGATGGATTTAAGGAATATGAGAAGAAAAAAAATTCTTGGCCGGACAGCTCTGCAGTATCTTCCAAGCCATACCTTATGCACAAGATGATCAGTGACCACCTCTCGCAGCCCTGTGTACAGCTTCTCCCCATGCTTGTGCAGCACCATGGTGTAGGCATTGCGGTACAGCTCCTCAAAGCTCAGCCCACTGTTGTTCTTTTTCTGGATCTCCTGGATGGCGTTCTTCAGCAAGGCCCAGATGTTGTTCACGTACTTCTCATCCATTGTCATCTGAAATGCATTTTCATCTTATAACCAGAGATCATTGTGGCCTGTGTACATGCCCTGCCTTCTGCCTTGGAATTTTTATGAGTTATCAGCACAACACTAATTTACCTCCTACCAATCAATCTGACACCAATTTATATCCTACCAATCAATCTGACACCAATTTACCTCCTACCAATCAATCTGACACCAATTTATATCCTACCAATCAACCTGCTAGTGTACATATTACGTAGGCCTAAAAAAACAAACAGATCTTGACTGTATACAAGATCTTTCATTAAAGTTAATGCTGCCTGTTCGTGTTTCAATTCATTCAAAAAATGTGTTTACACTATATAAATTACGGCTGCATAATCAAATTAATCATAATATTTTTAATTTGCAACTTTCAAACTAAGTCGAGAAATCAATACCTTGTCTTTAATTGTTTCATGTTCAATATAATGCTTTCTTTTCCCACATTTCTATTCAATACTGATAGTGAGGTTTCCTTCCTTTTTCCCCTCTTCTCTTTTAAATGCAATATTTGGATTGTTGTTATTGTTGTTGTTTGTTCACATTTTTACTTTAAAAAAAAATAAAAATAATAATAATTAACATGTTTGTACTTCAGCATTAGTGGGTAAAAATCGGTTAATTAACAGTCATTATTTCTCTCGCATGAAATACCAAACAAAATTTGAATTAAACCTTGACAGCATTATATATAAGCTGACTCTTGATGTCAGTTTTTGTCACCAAAGAGTGTCTTTGATGTCACATCACATCATTTTCACACAGTGTAGGATGGACTCCTCATTCTAATGGGAAGACCGGGAGTGGATGAGCATTTCATACAACTTTAATGACCTATCAATTTTGAAAATGTCCCACTGATTACTTTGGGTGATCAGGTCAAATGCGCTGAACTTCATCTGAGCATAGAAGAATACTAAAGATAACAAGACAGACCACAAAGTCCTGTATACAAGACATTCATGCAACTACACTGTACTCTTTTGGTACAGCAGCAGATTATCAAAGAGTGTGTAAGATTTTTTCAATTGTGTCCCTCTTCGTTGCATATTTTTCTGTCACAGGCTATTAAAAAAAAAAATGTTAGTAAGACAGTTCTTTCACAAAATCCAATTAAAAAACTTGCAATAAACAGATCAAACCAATAAACAGAGGCAGATTTGTTTCATCTGTAATAGTGGTATACTGTGATTATATTCAAACCTTAAATTTTCCTGTGAATAAATAGTATAAACGCATTTTTAACAATCCACATGACATAATTTTGTGGAAGCTGCGGACACTGACACACCATCAAATTGCAAATTAGCACAAGTGTTTTAAACTTTTAACAACTCTTTATCAATAAAAACTTTACAAGCATAATCTAAGCTAGTCCCGACAAACAAAAATGACAATTTGACTTGTAATTGTATGGTCACCCTTCCACATTCACTTTTAACAATAAAAAAAATCAGACCTGCAAATTAATCATCAGTTCATTCACATAAATAGAAAAAAAAAAGAAAAAAAAAAGGCTTTTTATATTCCAATCAGCTAGCCTATCCATTTTACTAATCAAACTTAACTGTTGCGATGGAATCAAGGGGTGGGGGTGGGGAGGGATTGTTATGTATTTTCACATTTTGTGAAGGCTATGCACTCTGATGATATGAACTTGATTGAAAAACATCGTATGGACACTTTTCTGGGCCAAAAAAATTCCCCCAAAGGTAAAATAATCTCATATCCTATTGAAGTTATGCATAGAATCACTTAACTCCCCATTTCTTACCTTTTGGATGGAATAATTAAAAATCCATGAAATGTACACACTGCTCACAAAACCTTGTCATTGAAAAAACTTTAATCTGAAATTTTGCAATAAAATTTCTACATATCTAGAAATGTTCGATGTGACAACGTAAAGATATGAACATAACTGGGATAGCAGACAAAGTATCCAAGTTACTGTTCATTCAAAGACTCTGGAAAGGATTATACACATGTATTATGGTGCTTACTTAGAAAACGCCATTTCATTAATGGTAGTGAAAACTGACGCATTTCAGTGAAAGGCAGACCAAGAATGATAAATAAATAAACTCATACTTTTTTTTCAAAGAGCTGCTTTCCAATTCGCAGTAAATGCTTGTGTGTTCTGGTTGTCCCTTCAAAGGGAAATAACATAAAAATTCCAATCAGCATTTTTGTTCTTTTAGCAATATGACGGCTAATGATATCGTAACTGTATTTTATCCAGTTATGAATTGTTCGTGTTGTGACATACCTTTTTATGCTTCCCCTGCAAATAGTTCTTATATTTCTGTTAAAAACTAAGGCCTAAAAAATAATAAAAACAGCTGTGAATCTTTACACTAGCCTTCAGATAAAAGTATTAGCTTGAAATCAGTGTACCTTTCTACAGAATCTTGACATTACAGACTTCTTCATAAACATCTTCAATGTCACGAGATTCTACAGACATTTTTTCCTGCTCAAGGCCATAAAAAGAAGTCTGTCTACCTTACACAGTAGTATAGTTCTCTGGACCCCAGCACTTACTGTTAGGGACTTTTCCCCCCCAATCAAAGTTGACGGCTGATGTATTTGGCTACTAATTTGCTAGTGACAGTTTCTACAATGAAAAGTTTTTCTTTATGAATGCTGACTTCAATCAGAGCATTAGTATTCATATTTTTTAACCTGCTGAGAGAGCATGACAATTAAAAAATGACACCCTGATCATAATGCTATTAACAAGCAAATCAAAACAACACACAAACATTAACAAAAAAACAAACCCCCCCCCCCAAAAAAAAAAGAAGAAACATCAAGTAACAGAAACTGGCTTTCACCTTTTCTGTAATATATCTATATTTCACAAAATTTAGGGGTTTTGTTTTTCTTATTTCCCCATCCTCTCCCCCTCTGTCCCATCATCCCCTTTCTTTTCTTTTTTTCTCCATCTTTTTTGTTGTGTAATTTTCATGAAAAGGTGTTCAAACAATACCAAAAGTGTCCTGGTACATGACTCTGTTTGAACTATTACAGTGCTACAGTGCAGCTGCAAGATTCCGTCTGAAATGGAAAATAAATATGACCACTGATCTATACTGGTTAACCAATCTGAAAGAGTGCTATTCATTTTCAAGATTAAAAAGAAAAATGTACAGCCTTAGTCATGTGCAAGTTTTGAGGAATATTTTGCTGTTGGCTGACGTCTGGAAGAACTCAACTAAAAACCCTGACAGCCTGCCACACAGAGACCTGTATATATGCCAATGAGCAACATGAACAGTGTTGTTTAGACCAAGCATGCAAGACAGCCTCCCAAGCCCATGATTTTTTTTTATTGAAGTTGGCTTGTAAACCCAATGCAATGATTCTATTTGCTAACTGGCTGAATCACTGGACGGACGACAGAATCGACTCATTTGTCACTCCTAATCCTATGCATTTTATATAATAACACAATTTCAGTTGTATTTGTGTATGTGCCTTTGGGCGTGCCTATGCTGTATGTGATCATCTGTGTTTGGTAAACTTTGACACTGGCATTTTTTCTAAGCATGTAAAACCGTTAGCATAATCAAAACTGATTGAATGAATCAATGATAAATATTTTTATGACCTTTTTCAACCATTTCTCAGATGATGATTTTACCGAACCATAACAGATGTATATCCACAAATCATATTTTCAGCCATAGTCATAACATTAATCACAAAATTGTACTTTTCCTGTGATCACCTACAACTATTGTCAGCTGACCACTGTGCCTTTTCAGGGTTACCAAACTCGCACAAGAAACAATGTCATGAAAGGACTCGGATCACCGAAAAAAAAATCAATACACTGAACAATAACAGCATATGCAGTGATGACATAATATTGATAGCTTAAGTATCAATACCTTAAGCCCAATTAAGGCACATAAAACCAGGCTGCGCTGAGAGTGCTGAGAGCGGGACAGACATGTTACACAGTTTCCCTGTTGTGGCATTCTTGGCCAAACGATCAGCCATGTCATTCCCTCCGATGCCAAACATGACCAGGAACCCAAGCCAGAACGATGTGAACTTCTGCTTTCAACCTAGTAGAAAGTTTTTAAAAAGTGCAGAAGTTCGGGATGATGGAGGTTACGGCGAGCTATGGCCTCCAAAGCTGACAGCAAATCAGACAAAATTAGAAAGTTCTTGTTTGTGGAGTGAGAGATTATCTTCAATGCTAGAACCAGGGCTGTAAGTTCAGCAGAGTAAAACAGAAGCATATGAATGATGGAATATGTTCTAATAATATTTGGAAATTACTAGCAAATAACTTAAGGAACGCAGGGAATCTACTGTACTGAAAGAGTACCCACCTCCCCAAAGGGACTACATTCTGGTTAAATGTATATATTTTAATATTTTGTGTATACTGGATCATTCAATCTCATTTCCACCAGTTACAGGTGCAGATATTATAAATAAATGCATTATAAAACATAGGATCACACATCTACCCAAACATAGCTTTAAAAGGTAAGATGAGTTAATGAGTTTTGGTGAATCAAGCAAGCGAAGCCACTCTGAAATAGCAATTTAACAGCCTAACTTATTTGAACAATCACAAATCTTTACAAACACTAGGAATACATGATAAATTTTGTTATCACCATGTGACAGAAAGCTGGCACTAACAGACCAAAAACTGAAAATGAGTTTGTCGACTCAGGTAAGCTATCACAAATGTTACCTTATAAATATAAAATGCCAATGTGTACGTACAGTAATGATGACGCACATTTGGACTATCTCCACTTTAACATAAGAACTGACATTATCTAAAGCCAGCACATCGTCATGATGCATCTATAATTTCTGAAAGTCTCTGCCCAAAACAATCTTCTACAGGGCCAACACAGACCAGTGCATTCAAAATAACACCCCAAAAAGATTTTAATGTCTGTGGACACTTCAGCTTAGTGATGGGCTTACTTACAAAATCACTCTAAAACTTGATTTTTTTACGGACTGTGGTGTGTCTCTATTTGACACCAAGAGCATAGACACAATCAGCCGTGTCTCCCTGATGAGTCCAATCCAGCGGACGAAAGGCCTAGGAGCAGGCAATACCTAAAAATCTGCCTTCAGGAGGGATTGTGATGGTTCCCTCATGCAGCTAGTGAAGGGTTTTCACATTTATAACATATATTTCCCCATTTTCTCTCTTTTTTTTTCAAATTTCCAATCTTTGCCAAGTCATTGTTATAATGATGGAAGAATTGTTAACCTGCACTTGTTTTCCCCCACTACTTAATTGTTCAGCACAAACTTGATTTTTATATTAATTAATTCTAAAACTTTTAGTAAAACGATACAAATATCTGTAGTTATGACCCATGAGAATTTGTAATTGGCTCCAAAAATGTTCACAGCCAGACTGACTTCCAAAATTTTACAGTGGGGAATTGAGTAATTGAGACTTGGATGAAAAGAGTATCGTTAACCAGTTTCTCTAATTAGCCACAAATGTTGCTTCTTTCACTAGCATGGACACCTTCACTCTCAGACAAGAGAGATCATTTTTGCTAAAAGCAAATACTGGACAGTTATTTCTACAAAGGAGCCAAGGTCAAACTATTTTCATCAGGTTAAATTCTTGATGACTCACTGACCAATAGTTTAAGACTTACAGCATGAAATAAAGTATTGCGAGTATGATAGGGTTGGAAACTTTTTTTTTCAAACCACATATCTCCAGTACTGATTGTCAGTCCATGATGAGACCTCTGTGAAATCATAATGCACATATTCCTATCATTTTCTTTTTTTTTTCAACTTGATTTTAGCATGAAGGAGTACAGTGCCCCTGTTCTTATGTTATCTAAAACACTGACATGACAATCTTGTTTGTTTGGATGCGAATGATGGACACGGCGAGATCTTGGACTGAAGAAAAAACTGTTAATTTCTTTTGATGTAAATGATTTTGAAAACATCAAATTACACCTGAAAGGCCCATGTGTGGTCAGCTGGGTGTCATTCTATTTCATATGTTCACCAGAAACATCAGTTAAATCCTTTCAGTTTTACTTTCAAGTTTCATTTACAGAGCAATATTCAATCATACCTATCTAAACTTAAAATAGTAAACTATCTTGACATCTGATCCAGTCATAAGACTTTGTTAACTCGACATTGTAAACACTTCTAATGGTGTGTTACCATAAACCATATCACAGAATCAATAGATCCTCTAACAGTTGATCCATAAACCACACTACACAATCAATAGATCCATGGATGAATGTTGGCATCTTCTGATCTGGTAGTGGTATCGTACGTCAATGTCAAATGACCCCTAACAGCTTTTACTGTTTCATTAGTTTTATCCATTTGACATGAATATCTAAAATGTAACTACTGAAAACAATTGAAACTTACAGGAAAGGCCCTGATACGCATTTTGGTGTCCTTTCGGACCTGACTGCGCGCTCCAAGCCCAGACATTTTCGTCTCCTTTCTTTACGATCTTTCGATGAACAAAATATTCAAGATCTGTACTTCACACTGGACAAAGAATCTGAGCCCCAAACAGTCAGTTTTCTGAAGTCCACAACCTGCAGTTTCAATGATGATGACACTGTTTATAATGTCCTTCCCATTGTTTTACAATTCTGAATTATTTAGCACCAACGAGACTCAGGATCACATTCATTTCTGCTAGTCGTTTCATGGGACTTACTACAGTTTGATCAGTATTCTTCCGCTAGAATATAGTTCACTTGAACCAGAGGTGCATAGACATACACAAACATTTTTATAGAAATATGTATGAGTATAACATATGGCAATAAATAGAATTTCCGTTTGTATTTAAAAGACAAGCAAATTCGATCAAAATTTATGGCGCATAAATAATATTCAAGACAAAGGTCATATCCTGTGTAGTTCAGTACATATTATGGGATGGTTTACTGCCCTGCACAAAAGAACTAAAAATAGATCATCGTGGTGACGAAGTAATTTAAAAAGGCAAGCCACGACGGGACTTAATTTAGACTTTTACCACATTTCGTCCAGTTGACAAACGTGTGTGTGTGTGTGTGTGGTGGGGGGGGGGGGGGGGGGGGGTGCTCAGAGAACTCGGGGAAGTGCAGGTTGTGTTGTAAACAAATCCCAAACCGGAAGATATAGCCAGCTGTTCATTCTCGACTATTAGTCGGTATGAAACGGGATGTATGTCCACTGCGATCTATTTACCAAAAGGGTAAAATTGAAGCCGACCGGAAAGAGATCAAATTAAGCACACAATCAGATCATAATGTCACAGTATGTCTTTAAAATTTATTACTAAGTTGTTCTCTCTCTCTCTCTCTCTCTCTCTCTCTCTCTCTCTCTCTCTCTCTTCTCCATCCCAGTTTTTCGGGTTCTTCAGTCTAGCTACAATTTTGAAAATGAAATGAGGCAGGGAACAGTAAACAATAAACAAGTAGGGTAACTCTTGCTCCCATAAGAAAACCTAACACAGAGTAACTTTTATCGCCAGTCTTGAATAAAAGTTTCTCTATCCTAGGTTTTCTTATGGGAGCAAGAGTTACCCTACTTGTTTATTGTTTATTAGCTACATTTTGTTTTATCGGTAAATCCGAGTTGAGGGCTGCCTAAACTTAATTTTTTCAAATCTTAAATAAATGTTAGCGAACCGCCCTGAGAAACGTGGACAAACGAGTCACAAGACAAAACACAACGCGTTTCGACCTCTTAGGTCTTCTTCAGGTGAGAAACAAACGAATAAAATAACGAAAATTCACTTAGCTTTGATCGCTTCAGATCGCTTCAGAGTTCAGCGCAAGGAAGAAGGCGTTGAATGCGCTGAACTCTGAAGCGATCAAAGCTAAGTGAATTTTCGTTATTTTATTCGTTTGTTTCTCAGCTGAAGAAGACCTAAGAGGTCGAAACGCGTTGTGTTTTGTCTTGTGACTCGTTTGTCCACGTTTCTCAGGGCGGTTCGCTAACATTTATTTAAGATTTGTTTAGATTTCCGCCTGCAGTCGTCTCACTTTGCAACTAGGTTAATTTTTTCAATAGCCGTCCAAACAGTTACAGCATCCGCAATGAGAATGACGACTGAAGCAAGCAACACACACACACACACACACACACACACACACACAAGATGATACTCGACATTCTTGCTGAGCCATTGTTTTAATAGTGTCTAATTTTGAATGTCAGTACAAATATCAGTACAAAATAGAAATGTTTTGCGAAAATTTCACGTTACAGTCGAAATGCTTAGGCCTACAACGAATTCAAGAGAAGGGTAGGGATGGGAGTATCTGTCCCTCAATTAAGTGAATGATTCAGCAAAGGTCGACGGTTATTGGTCGGAGTGTTTTCTCCGTTATTCGTTATATCCGAAGCCGGGGTCTCGTGCCTTAAACTACAAGTCCATTCAGAACATGTCAGAGTGTAAACAATAAACAAGTAGTTTTTCTCCCACTATTAGATTGTTCGTCTTTGTATTTGTCTGACTTTATTCAAGTTTAAAAGGCTGTGCTAGTCTTGAATAAAAGTTACTCTGTGTTAGGTTTCCTTATGGGAGCAAGAGTTACCCTACTTGTTTATTGTTTATTGTTTGCTGTTCCCTGCCTCATCTCATTTTCAATTTCATGTCAAACTGTATTCTGTCCCTGACCGATACGATGAGGCTGTGGGTCAAAGGTGAGCGAAATACTAATAAACCCACACGATGATGTGTGGACCTGAAGTCGAGTCAAGTGGTGAGATTACGTCCTATCACCCGGAGGCTCTTGGGGGCGTGTTGTTATCGGGCAGGTCTGTCTGTGGGTAGTCGTGGAGGAAAGGGTAGTGGTGTTCCGCACATGGCTGGTGTGGTGGGCACGGGCAGCTGGTGTTCCTGCAGTCTTCTTCCACACTACGAGACAAAATCCCCAGAGTTACCGTATATGAGTCCACAAGACCCAACAGAGTTATAGGAAATCTTAAATGATGCAGGGAATAGTAAACAGTAATAACAAACAAGTACGGTAGCTCTTGCTCCCATGATGAAATAAATGCACGTTCATAACTCCAAACGAATGCTGCTTATGACACCGAATCGCCTAACAGACATGACTGCACAGAGCACACAGAACAAGCAGTGTTTCCTTCTTTGTTCTGTTTGGAGCGCGTATTTATTTCATCATGGGAACAAGAGTTACCCTACTTGTTTGTTGGTTACCAACAGGGTCAGTTGGGTCGGAGCTGCTCTTGCTGATCAGTACCTGGGTGACGTTATGGCCGAGACCAACCGTCAGTACCAGTGGCAGGGAGTGGTTCGTTGGACACAGTCCTGGATCCTATGAGGCCTCCCGTTGACCCGCGAAATGTCGTTGTCCTTTCGCCTTCTTTTTCTTTCGTATCTTGTCCCCCGGCTTTCGGGCCTAGGATTGAGAGGCCCACTTCTCGCTCTCTGTGCTCGCCAGCTCTCCCAGCTCACTCTTGTCTGAACCCAACATGCAGTGTTGAAGAATATATTCAAATTAGGTCCTTGTCGTAGAAAGGGACGAACCATGAATATCAAATTACTGAAATAAGAAATCGTGTGCGTGCTCAGAAGAATGTATTATGAGAAGCTGTGGCGGTATTGCAGTTCTCCTTTAACAAAAACATAAACTGAGTTTACAACAAACAAGCAAAATAAAGCGAAGCACTGAAATGAACTATGTCAGTTTTTTTTCATCATTAAGTTGTTAATTTGTGATGGATACCACGTAGATAACTAAAAACAACACACACACACACACACACACACACACACACACACACACACACACACACACAGAGAGAGAGGAGAGAGAGAGAAGAGAGAGAGAGAGAGAGGAGAGAGAGAGAGATATTTCTTTTTAACAGTGACAATGCATCACTGATAAAATCAAGATTTTTTTCTCGGTTTGTGTGCTTCTAGTCACTTCAAGTTGGTGCCAAAATATACACCTGTGCTTTAATTACATTTGCTGATAAGTAAAACAGGTGTTTTACGGAAGAATTGAGAGTTTCAGAAAAAGCTGCACTGCTCATGGTTCTTCTGAGTTGTTCTCCGCTACTTGGAAAGAAGAAGAAGAAGAAGTAAGTGGGGGGTGGGGGGGGGGGGGGGGGGGGCGCAGAAGGGAGGGAAATGACTTGCCCCATACTGGGGGACCAAATTACCCAGACATTGGGAAGTTGGCCACTGCGACACTAGGTCAGCAAAGGGACCTAACTCAGTGTGTATCACACTACAATAGCTTTGCCGTTTACTGTCGTAACAAAAATTTGGAAGCTAGTGACCTGCTGTTTCAACTCTGAACACTTCCTCTGATCCTATTAAAACTAGAATTCTTCACGTGCCACTTAAAAGGGGCAGACTAGCCTCGGTCTATTCTCTGGTATTCTGTGTCACGCCAGTGGCGTTACACCCCCCCCCCCCCCCTCCCAATCATTCCGTTTCATCGTCCACAATCATTGACACCCTGGCTTGAGTAGTTGCCGTCAACTTTGTTATGAGGCCAGCCACCAGAGGAGACACAGCACTGCTGTCGAGTCACTTCGGCGGTGTTCAGCAGTGCCGGCTATGACCCAGCATACGCAGGGCACCACCAACTTAATTTTCTACTGATTACAATAATTGCTTTGTCACGAAGCCAGCATGAGAAGCATCCCCCCCTCCCCCCCCCCCCCCCCCCCCCCCCCCCCCCCCCCCCCCCCCCCCCCCCCCCCCCCCCCCCCCGGGCGGGCGCCACCACGTCCGTCCAACGACAGACCCCAAGAACCCGCCAAATCAGCAACCTGGACAAGAGCTCACCAAGGGCATCTGTAGACGTGGAAAGGAACTCGAAACTGAGGTCGCTATGATAACAGAGTTGTTTGTTTGCTAATTATTTTAAATGCGGATGAACGAGGATGAGTAAGATGATGTTATGGGGTTTCAGTCTTGTCTGAGACTGCACTACGGGGCTGTATTCTACGCTTACTTCCATAATATATCCCGTCGTCTACCAGGCCCGAGAGATACAGACGCCTGTGACGTTGGTCAGGAAATTTCAACACCTCAAAGACATATCCATGAATTGTATGAAGCTCGACTGTGTAGTTCCAATCTTCCTAACTGAGCCTTTGGCAAACGCACGTCCGACTAGGGGCCAATCATGCGCCGAAATATATATATATATATATATATTATATATATATATATATATATTCAATTAAACAAAGCTTGCTCTTATGTCTTAGATCGAAGAAATATTTCCCCCTATTTCTTCGATCTAAGACATAAGAGCAAGCTTTGTTTATAATTGAATATTTCTTGCAGTCACTGCAACACCAAGCTGCTCTGTAAGTTGCTGGAATGGCGCTCAGTATTTATCCTTGGAATTTATTAGTTTATTTATATATATATATATATTATTTTATATATTCAATTATAAACAAAGCTTGCTCTTATGTCATAGATTGAAAATATAGGGGGAGATAGGCATTCATATCTGCAGTGGTAGATAATTCTGCCTAAATAACAGTATGTGCTTGAGTGGGTGAATGGGGAATAAATAAATGCATCTCAAAATGAGCCTTCAGCAAGCTTATAGTCTTCAAGGGGGAAACGATCTCCAATGGGGAGGAAACTCGCTAACGTATAACTCCTGGTCAGATACTGGTATTTCGAAACCTGTGAAAATATGATTGAATATTTCTTGCAGTCATTGCAACACCAAGCTGCTCTGTAAGTTGCTGGAATGGTGCTGGGTTACTTATCCTTGGAATTCATTAGTTTATTGTAATTCAGACCCTTGCGGATTCATTCCAAGAACTGGCCCTTAGCACTTGTGTCTTAGAGGTTATCTTTTTATATTTTCTACATTTCAGAAGAAAATGTAGCTTGTTTTGCTGTTTCATGTTTTTCTGCTTCTTAGGCGGCACCTTTGGTTAGTTTTTTGAAAACTCAACAAACATACTATGGTATTACACACCAGCCTTTTTCTGGGATAGCATTCTGCTTAAAAGGCAGAGGAGTCAACTTCACCACTGCGAGTGTGGCATAGCAGTGGACACCAGGGGAGAGGTGGCAGCTCTCCTTTGAAGGATGCTGATGTGAGAGATCAGCGTCGTCGGGCGGCACAGACAACCTTCCAGCCATATGGGTGACGACGGGTCTAGCCTGTGTCGCCGGGGGACGGCTCCTGGAGATGTGGGGCGATTGGCGAAGGAGCGCTGCCTGACTGCGACTACCGTGGCCTGGAATACCGTGCTGTTTTAAGGGGTGACAGACATGGGGGCACTCCTTACGGGGTTGGGCTGAAAAATTGCCCTCTCGGCCGCAGTCAGCGAGTGCCCGCCAAGTTTTAGGGACTCATGCAGCGCTCCAGCGACTTTCGTCCTGCTTCCTCCTTGAGGCGGCCTCACGCGGCACAGGACCATCGCCACCGAGCATGAAGGAGGCCGCCCGGTGGTCCTGAAGACAGCTGATGTTTGGGGGACAGCAGGCAACACACACCGACGCCTACCGTCGGTCGACCAAGAACCTGAAACTGAACCAACGTTCAAGACCAACTCCACCAAACATGAACCAACATTCAAGAAGATGACGACCAGAATTGAGCCAATGTTCAAGAGGAACACGAGCTCTGGGAGACAAATGCGACGACCCTCATTGAAACTACCCACTACTGCCAGGCGACAACAGTTGCCACAAATATGCAGACCTATGTCTGCATGAACCTTGTCCTTAAGGGCCTCAGGCCAATAGGACGTTAATCTCACCCTCAATGCAATGCAATGGAGTCAAGTTAGCAGTTTTCGCGGACATTGAGGAGAAACAATCAGGTTTCGAAATACCGGTATCTGACCAGGAGTTATACGTTAGCGAGTTTCCTCCCCATTGGAGATCGTTTCCCCCTTAGAGACTATACGCTTGCTGAAGGCTCATTTTGAGAAGCATTTATTTATTCCCCATTCACCCACTCAAGCACATACTGTTAGTTAGGCAGAATTATTTACCACTGCAGATATGAATGCTTATCTCCCCCTATATTTTCAATCTATGACATAAGGGCAAGCTTTGTTTATAATTGAATATTTTTTGTAGTCATTGCAACACCAAGCTGTTCTGTAAGTTGCTGGAATGGTACTGGGTTACTTATCGTTGGAATTTATTAGTTTATATATATATATAAGAAAAAAAATCACAAAACCGCTTGGTTGACTCCTTTTCCTTTTTATTTTTGTCCAATATTTCGGTCCCAAAAAGGGACCTTCTTCTGGGACAGGAGAGCTGCAGGCATATATATGCATCACGTCATTCTACTCACGCATAAAATTAAGGTTTTATATTATAACATAAAATTTACTATTGATTAAAACAGGGCAGGGGAGGGTGGGGGGCTCAAATGGAAGGGAATATCCAGTGAAAGGGAGTGACAGTCACTGGTCATTTGTGACGGGCAAGATAATGAGATCGTAAGAGGGGGGGGGGGGGGGGGGGGGAGGGAGGAAGATTAGGAGGATAGAGCACATGGGAAGTGAGTAGGGTTGAGATTTGGGGGGGGGGGGGGGGGGGGGGGATATACGCATGGCACCACCAACTAAATTTTCTACTGATTACAATAATTGCTTTGTCACGAAGCCAGCGTGCTCTATGCGAATCAAACCCACGTCCTCCAACCGGGGAACCCGCGACGCTAACTGCTGCGTCACGGTATAACTCTTATTTATCAAAGTGGGATAACAAGTATCAAAAAAATTATAATACTCATTAATTTTATCAAGATGTTAAAATGCACTAACAAACTGTAAACAGTCAGGAAGCGGCTTCACGACAATGCACATGAGGTTTGTAGTTCATGTTGGCGTACCACAAGGCTGGCCGTAAAAGACTGTCAGTGATTCTATACTATGAGAGCATCGGAACCGCGACGGGAGTGTATTCCAAAGCACATAACCAAAGTAAGAAAAGCATGGTTGAAATAAGTCTCTTCTACAGGGTCGAACTTTAATTAAGGACCACTTATACACAGTCTCACAAAACATAGAAAGAAAAACCGACAAACGACAGAAACTTTACAAATGTTTAATTTCATTATCAGTGAACAACATTTTGTCACTTTCATCGAAAAAATCATTCTTTCTGATTAGACAGGGGAGCCTGAATGAGACTACCCCCAAAATGACATTCACAAAAAGAGTGTTTCTTTACAGTCTGATCAAAACCGAGTGTGCCCCCCTCGTGCTGCCACACAATCCACACAGCGCTGCCTCATGGTGTTGACTGTTCTTGTAATGAGTGCCTGGGGGAGGTTTGCCCACTCCTGCTGCAGGTAGTGCAGCAGCTCCTGTCGATTTGCCGGAACAGGGTGATTTTCTTGAACTCTCCTCCCAAGCTCGCCCCAGATGTTCTCAATAGGGTTCATGTCCGGGCTGTTTGCCGGCCATGGCATCCTGGTGATGCCAGCTTGCACCACAAAAGTGTTCACGGCTCGACAACGATGTGGGGTGGCATTATCGTCCATGAACACAGCCTGAGCCCCAATCTGCTGGAGTGCTGGGACAACCAAAGGCCGTAAAATCTCCTGCACGTAGCGTTGGCCGTTCAGGTTGCCATCCACATGGTACAGGGGAGTCTTGTGGTGACTGCTGATGCCCCCCCATACTATGACGGAGCCACCACCAAAAGCGACGACCTCCTGGATGACGTCATCTGCCAGCTGCTCCCTAGGACGCCGCCACACCCGAATACGTCCATCTGGTGGCTTCAACTGGAACTTGGACTCATCGGTGAAAAGCACCATCCGCCACTGAGCCCGAGTCCATGTTCGATGAGCTGTGCACCAGGCCAGGCGACGTGCCCAGTGGGCCGCAGTCAGTTTTGATTTCCGGACTGGGCGCCTTGCTCGAAGGTTGGCAGCATTGAGGCGCCGCCGTATGGTCATCTCACACACTGCTGTGTTAGTGGCAGCTTGGAGCCGACGCTTGATGGTGTTGGAGGTGGTGGTCCTGGTCCGAAGAGCATGTCTGCGGATGAACCTGTCATCTCTTGCAGTGGTCTTCTTTGGCTGGCCTGGACGGGGTCTCTTTGACAGTTCCAGTGGCTTGAAAACGTTCTCTCAGCTGAATGATGACGGAGTGGGACACTTGTAGTCTTCTGGCCACTTCTCGAACGCCAACTCGATCCTGCAGCCATGCAATCGCCCGGGTCCGGTCAAAATCAGACAGCTTGCGTCTTGGAGGCATTTTTGTGTTATGAAGAATTATGCACGTTGGGCTGCTTTTAGGGGCATTCCAGTCAGTAAAATGCTCTGCAATGCATTGGTTTTTGCACGTGCATTTGAAATTTCAGTGCAAAACCGTTTGAAGCAGTGTTCACTCTTGCTTAAAAAACAAGCAATTTTGACAACAATCTGCAACTTTCAACCCCCCCCCCCCCCCCCCCCCTCTGCATGCCGCACGTGACAATAAGACAGCTTTCGCAAGCTTTGCGGAATACTCTGTTAACCCCTTAAACCTTTCCCAGTCGAATTCTTCGAAAAAATGCATTGCTTGTATTTTGGGCCAATTTAAAAAGAAAGGGCCTTTTTTCGGGGTGGTCCTTAATTAAAGTTCGACCCTGTAGATTTGGGAACGTGAAAATGGTTTGGATTTTGAAAATTTGTGTTACTTTTAGACGGAAGAGTTTTAGGGCTGAATCAGATACAGATTTATGTATAGGCACACATTTATTGAGCGCAAACATATTTTATTAGCGGGAGAAATCTTGCTTTAGTATAAGCGGTTTCACTACGACTTGAAGTTTTTAGAAGTACTGCTTTGAGAGTTTTTTTTTTTGCAGACACTGATGAGAGGTACCATGACATAACTGACATGATTGAGAAAATATGAACATACAGCAAGTTTCCTGGCTTGAAATTCAAGAAACGATGATTCCACACAGGTGGTACACTTTAGATATTGATTTACATAAACTGTTAATGTGATTAGTGCAAGAAAAATTGTAATCCATACGTACATCTATAACATTAGAACTATCCACTTCATCAATTTCTTCGTTACTGACGAACACAAACCGTTGCTGTATGGTTGTTTTGCCTTCTTTGCAATGTTATCATTATTGTCATTGAAAAAAAAAGGATTCAGTGACCTGACTGCATCGCACCAGTCTCCTAAAACGTCAACATTTTTTCTGTGACGAAGTGAGCACAGTTTTTGGAGCTGTTTGTGTGAATCACAAGAGAGTTCACATGAATCCTGAATAATTAAAGAATGTACAGTACACACATTCATCCCATTCTTTCTTGTACTGTTTCAACTTTTTATATACAGAAGACGCACATTTTCCTTAGGCAATGGATCACGTTTCCACACAAAAGTGCGAACAGTACCTCCAAACAAAAACACTAAACACACGAACACGAACTTGCCGATGCACATACAATAATAGATATGTACATACATATCAACACCAAACATACACACACTCACACATACATTCATTGATTCTATTTAAACAGTGCCCTTGAAAGAGAAGAGCTGGTATTAAACAGTTTGCAGACGCTTTTGTTTGAAGTGCATCACCTGGAGAGTATTCCCTGTTATACTGTACAATGACAGTTTCCTGCATGATAATTCATTGCCAAGATGACATTAAAAAACTGTTGAAAAATCAAGTTGTGCTCCAAAAATACTCATTTTCAATAGTATTTATTACTCATTGATCTTAATTTATAAGTGCTATGTAATAGAGACGATTTCCTGAACCCGCTTGATTTTATTTAGGCCTAGTAGATGGTAGGAGTCAAGATATGGTAGATATGCTTAGTTATGTAGTTATGCCTATTTGTTTTTTCTGTAGTCTGCAAGCCACGCGCGCGGCGCCACCAATACAACTGGCTAAATAGATATGTCTGTGGTTCGACAGCTAAAAAACTCGCCAGATCTGAAAAAAACAAGGTTTTCACTTTTGCAACTTTTAACTGGGTGAGGAATTGGCACTTTTCAATGCGTAAGTTGTAAACGTAGTAAGAGTTACACATTTTTTCAAGAGACGAGAATTTTAGAACTTTGGCCATGAAGTCCACGACTTCGTGTCGGTTTCAGCTGGCATACAGATAGATAGATAGCATCTGATGCTCATGAATAAAAAGTAGATGAAACTGAGCGAATAACCTTAAAGTGACAAAGTTTGTCCGTTTAATTAGTTTATTTGATTCAGTCTTATTGTGTTTGACATAATGCAACACGATTATTAGGAAGTTTTGTTTTGTTTTGTTTTGTTTTGTCTTTGTCTTTGAGATCGTTTGGTGTTAAGCTGGTTAAAGGTACATGTTTAAGTCTTAGAAAATTTTATTCGTAAGTTCATTTTTAGCTTTCCATGTATGAACTTCGAATTTTGTTTATTCGATAAATGTTTTTAAACATATAGCTTTTTTGCTGCGCGTTCAACTGAAGAGGCTCTATTACGCTGCCCTTTGGATTAACCCCATTTACTTCTATTTCTAGGAGATTGCTACATAAGAAACATCTTGTGTTTCATTAGTCATCCACCTTGATTTTGCATAAAATTTTGCTCTGTGTTTTGAATAGAGCATGCTGGTCATTAAGCGGAATTGTATCTGTTTACCCAGAACATTCGCGCCTCCTCTGGTTCAGTATAGAGAGAGCTGAATGATGAGACTCACGCCCTATTGGCGAAGGCTCTGAAGGACACCTTTGCTCACAGACGAAGTCTGTGGAGAGTTAGGCGATTTTTCTGACAGTTCTGTGCTGACAGGCTGAAGTCGGCAGTCAGTATCTTTGGCCGCAGTAGAAGCTCTGTGCAGGCTTGTCATGTTTGCTGATCCTACACTAAAGTCTGTGGGTCATTCTGTCTAGATATGGTCTCTGAACGTAGACAGGAGTGCTCAAATGAGGTTTTCCAGTCTGCAGAATGGCCATGATCCTTTTCCTCAGGTGTCCTAAGGGTCTCTGGGCGGTCTGTCTTCAGTTCGTGCTCAGACAATCGTCCCATCTTACGGTAAATAACTCCATATCGTCCCCAGAGATGGCCAATCAGTCTAGATTCCGTTCCATACAATGCCCATACGTTGCCCAGTCTAGGAAGAAGTAGCCTCACTGAGCAACAGTGAAGTGACTCGGCAACGGTGCAGTATCTCCTCTGGTGGGGTGCGTAACGACAACTTGACTTTGACTGCTCCTTGTGCATTTCCCGTTGGGACAAACCAGGGTGTGGGTGTGGACGGGGATCCAGAACGAGCGGTGTGGTGAAAATGCCACAGAAATGACACAGAAGATGGGACAGGAAGGAAAAAAGAGAACCGAAACCACCAAAGTTCCATCAACAACACCGTAAGTAGCTGGGGTCTTGCAGTCAAGATCTGTTGTTGTTGTCCTACCCTGGCTAAAAGACTCCAGGGATCATCCAAACAGCCGAAGTACTTGAACACTATGGTACAAATGCATCAGCTGGGGATGAGAACATTACGTGTGTGACCGTTTTTGATTACCCCGCCACGTGGGCAGCCACACTCCGACTTCAGGGGATTTTGGAGACTGACAATGTTATGCTAGGAGCTTGTCACAACTGAAGACAATCCCCGCATAACTATGCAGGCATAACAACATTTTGATGCAGCCTTGGTGTTCTAGCCTATGTCAATTGGTCTGACACAGCCTTAAAGCCAAGGCGGGAGTCAAGATCTGACATCATAGTCTGCCTTTCACGGTCTGTCATT
>CM065732.1:56765042-56772542 GCA_033310375.1 Conus canariensis
ACGGCTGAGTTGGCCAATCTGGGACCACCAGCACACCAGAACTCTGGTCCCTCTGCATTTTCTGGAGGAATCGGGTGACAACGCTGAAAGGAGGAAAAGCATAGAAATTTATGTCTCTCCAAGTTACACTGAAAGCATCAACAGCTTCTGCATCTGGATCTGGCCTGAAAGAGATGAATCTTTTCATTTGCGCAGTCAGCCTAGAAGCAAACAAATCTATGTCAGGTGCTGCATTCAGCTGTCTAAGAGCAGCTTGCAGAAGGTCATTGTTCAGCTTCCATTCATTGTCCAGATTTACCTTCCTGGATTCTGCATCAGCCACCACATTTTCCACTCCTGGTATGTGGTTTGCACTGACAAAGTATTATGTTCAATGCACCAAGACCAGATCTGAAATGTTAAATCGTTACAGGAGTCAGAGTGAGATGTACCCATGTGGTTTAAGCATGCTATGGCTGTCGTGTTGTCCAGCATGAGCCTTACATGTTTCCCTTGAAGCTGCATCTGAAAAGATTTCAAGGCAAAAAATGCAGCTTTTAATTCCAAGTAATATTATGAAATTTCCTTTCTGCTGGTGACCACACTCCTGAAGAGACTCCTGCACACATGCAGCCCCAGCCATAAAGGCTTGCATCAGAATGGATCACAATGTCTGGATCTCTGCAACACACATTATTGAAAGCATCAGAAATATTGTCAATCCACCATGTCATCTCCTTTTTTTAACCGCTTTAGATATCTCCATCACCTGGTCAAAATGTCCTTTGCTTTTCTTCAGGGCTCTACACTTATCTTTTTCCAACCGCCTGTAATGCAGGGGCCCAAATTTAACAGCGGGAAAGCTGGCCATCATTAACCCAATGACTTTTGCCAAATCTCTTATAGATATCTCAGCTGCCTTCAACAGGTTCTTACAGCCTAGAAGCATTTTCTCTTTCCTTTCTGAGATTAAAGTGACCGTCATTGAGACTGAGTCAGTGATCACTCCTAAACACTGAATCACAGTAGTTGGTTGAAAAACTGACTTTGTGGGATGTACAATGAATCCTAGCTTATGTAGTGTGTTCAGTGTGTCTGTAACATTTTCCTGACACTGTCTCTTTGAAATGCCCATAAGCAAGGAATCATCCAAGAAAGCTGTTGAGATATGTCCTTTCAATATCAAGGTAGCAAAAAACTGGCTTCATTATTTTCGCGAACAAACGTGGTGCCAGTGCCAACCCATTTGGGAGTGCATGTATTCAAAGATTTTTCCTTTCCATTCAAATCTCAGCAGCTTTCTGTGTTCCTTGCAAATGGGTTCAGAGTAGTAAGCATCTTTCAAGTCTAATGATGCCATATAGCAGTTTTTGCTAACCAAAGCCAAGGCCGTAGCCAAAGTGTCCATCTTAAAATGGTGATATGTTATTTTTCAATTTAGACTTTTTAGGTTTAGGATCATTCTCTGTGATCCATCTTTTTTTTGCTTAGTGAAGATTGGTGACAAAACTTCTCCATGAGTGTGCTCACACTCTGTTATAACTTTTTTTCCTAAGCAATTTGTCAATTTCTTCATCAGTAACAGCTGTTTCCTGCAGCATTCATTCTGAACGAATATGAGGGTGGACATGACAAAGTAGATAAATCTTCCAGATTACAGTCAGTCTCAATTTCAGCACCAGTCACTGATTTTAGGATGCTAGGGTCTGATGTCAGCTTAACCCAATTTTCTGTAAATTTAGCCAATCTTCCTGCTTCAAACTCTTCTGCTTCCAGTGTCAGCAACTGAACAATGCTATCTAACTGTGCATCAAAATCACTTACCTCAGTTACTGAGACTGAGAGAAGCTGTTCCTCTGGTTGCGCCCTTTGGGGAAGCTGTTGTAGCGCTGCCCCTGTGTCTGTGGTTTTGGGTACTGGTAGCCCCCACGTCTGGCTGGGAAATGCTTGTTCGAGACGGCCCCTAAAAAAAGACCCTTTCCTGTTGCCCCCATTTCCGTCATACTGGAAGCGATCGAAATTTGGGGTTGTTTCCCTTTTTCCCAGCAGACAAGGCCTTGTAGCCTATCTTCTCCATTTCGTTTATCTTCTCTTCTTCTTTCTTCTTCTTCTTCTTCTTCCGGTAGTAACCACAGTCAAGTGTTTGACTATTATTGTTACGTTTGGGGTGAAGACGACTGAAAAAAAAATTCTTGAGAGAATGTAGGAGAGCATAGTGTGCAAAGCAGGGTGGAGTGGGGGAGGGGGGAAGGGAAGGGGAGGAGATAGTTGGATTTACGGAACTGCAGATACCTTCCTACTGAAGGTACCTGCCCTTGGGACCTGCACTATTTCCTGGGGGTGGATGGAAGATTGTCGCCAAACAAATGTTCCATAACGTCAATCGTTTCGAGCGCGGGTTGACCGGTGGACACCATCGCTCGACGGCGGAACATAGATAGCTCTTGTGTGGCGTGTCCTAGCAACGCAATTGCATCGGTGCAGTTCCGTATTACTTCTGCATTTTGTTGCGAAGCCTCGTTCTGGTCTGCCCCGCGAGCAATTGCGGTTGTTGCCTTGATAATGGCGCGCTGTGCGTGTGCGATCTTCTGATCGATTTGCGTTGATCTGTTGAAAGTTTGGACCATACCTCCTTGTTTACCGATGGCACAACTAATTTTGCACAATTTTCCGATCGATTGTGAACCTCAAATTTGTCCTTCTGGACCTTTTCGCTCAACTTTCGGCTAAAACGCCCGTTCACTATTGTTGCCAGACCATCACTGACCTTTGAACCTAGCATTTCTTTTCCACTGAGCTCTTGTTCAGTGTCATCGAACAACTGAGCGTTGCCTTTCTTAGTGGTGCTTGAGGTGGAACTACACGCATTTCCCTCAATCAGTGCCTTTTCACACTGCTGTAGGTCTAGCTCTTCTTGATCCTCTTGCAGAACAAGTACATGGCGTTCGTCATATTCCACGTCTGAATCGTTTCCGCTTATGTCTCCAGTATCGAGTTCACGTTTTAAGGAAGTTCTCAAAAGAGTTTCAAATTCATCGAACCTCTTTTCCTATTTCGCATCCAAACTCTGAGTTACATCTTGAAGCCTGTCTTCTGATTTTTCCTCCAGTTTGGAATCTCTCAAGCCCTTACCTTCAACGGCAGGCCTTTCACCTTGATCATGTGAGGCCATGGTGCCAGACTCGGTACCGATACCGGGCTGAAAGCCGGCAATTACTATTTTGTTGATCTGATCAGCAATACGAAATCTGGCTGATAAAAAGTCACTGAAAGCACCCAGCCTTGCTGTCTTTAACCAATAAAGTTAAAAAAAGAATAAAAAGGAATGGACTGACCATGTGAAACAGTGATTTTTCTTTTGGCGGAAAAAGCACGTGTCTTGTCTCTGGCATGATACAAGCATCACTGGCAAGATGCGCGCGCATCACATCTCACGTCATTGTGAATGACCAATCGCTAGACGATTGATAATTAAATGGAAGAACACACAACACACACACACACACACACACACACACACAAGAAACTTTCGTACATTGTATTTAATATTGATCCAATAACAACATGGAAGATCCCGGACTCTGCCCAACACGCTCAACTTGCCATCTACGACATCCAGGAATGTAGAAAAAAAATTGTAGTTAATTGCAGACTAGTATTCTGAAACAGACCAAAGGCAGTGGAACGTTTGGATCCTTCCGTTTGGGACAAAGAAAGGCCGCTGCAGCGAAGCCAGCCCCTTCACCTACCCCACCCTCCCTGAAGAAGCAAAAGCGAAGTAGTTCAGCTCCAGGGTGTTGTCCCGAAACTCAAGAAAGCAACAACTACGAAGGCCAACTGCGCCTCCTTTAAAAAAAAAGGAAAAAAATTGCACAAATATAAAATTTCAAACCATCTTTTGTCGAAGAACAGGCCATTGTCTCGGATATGATGGATATCACACACACACACACACACACACACACACACACACACACACACACACACACACGCTTAACCATCACAACATACCCCCTCTTACACACACACACACACACACACACACACACACACACACACACACACACACACACACACACGTACACATACTGGTGTCGAGCTTAAACATCTTTACTGGTGGGACCATAAAACCGGTCACATGGCAAAAATCTCAGCAATGGAGATAAACTTCGGAGTTCTCGCCGAGGAACTGAAGTTCAGACGGAGATTCTGTTTGTCTTAGGATTGCGGCTATCTTGTGTGTGGGGTAACGTGCTGAACATTTCCACTAATAGCATACTTAAGACTTCTGGTGCTGGTACACTGAGGACTTCTAGTTCCGTGGTATTTTCTGGTTCTGGTGCACTGAGGACTTCTGTTGCTGGTGCACTGAAGATTTCTAGTGCTGGTGTACTGAAAATTTCTGGTACTGGTATACTAAGAATTTCTGATACAGTTGAATGATATGGTCCGCAACCAACCACTCACCCGATATGATCCTCGCTGCCGAAAGGAAATCTTTTGTAATGAAGCAGCCAGTATTTCCCGCCACGCACCATAGACAGTAAAGCCTTCTTGTTGCTTGATTTTGCCATGCGCAATTCATGCTCTCCGACCTAAGCGCACCTTAAATAGGTGTCAGCATCAGTTCTGGACCCTGTAAGTATCGTTTTGCCTGTCATGTGCTCTTGCTGGCGTATCTGGCTTGGCAAGTGGACAACAATATCTGAAATTCGTTTCCTCATTAAACCTCTTCGTAAAGGAAGTCAAGCTGTCTGGAGTCGGTTTATGTTGCGCTGTATCTGACATGCAACTGAGCTTGCATTGTCGTGCCTCTGATTGTTCTGAGCATGCGGAAGGTGACCTCCAAAGTTGGACAGTTCTTCTTAAGGGATGGCAGTTTCTTGAGTCTCCAGCGCCTGGTCCCTCTGGGGGTCTGGTGCGTTGCCTTGGAACTCTACACCGTCCTGGGCCTCGGGTGAGTGGTCGGGCGCCGGGAGTTGTGTCCCTTGCTGGTTGTCATGGAGAGCACAGTAGGGGAGGTCAGGCATGGCGAAGTATAGCTTTTCCCAGAACCAAGGGTCTTTGGTGGTAAGGTAGGTGCGGGTCTTCATCGCCATCTGGGAAAAGGAAGCGAGAAAGAAAGATGTGCCGTGAGCCTGCCCGTAGCGTGTCATTCTATTTGAAGAATTATCATTCTCTCTCTCTCTCTCTCTCTCTCTCTCTCTCTCTCTCTCTCTCTCTCTCTCCGCAAATGATTAAAAAAAAACAAACAAAAAAAACACCCAACATTGACAATCTTACCATCATGACTAAAACCTATAACGTACGTGACTTTTAAAACACTATCCTGTCCAAAAAGTGATCGATGAGGTTGAGAATTAGATGATGCTACGGATTTTCATTCTGGTCTGAAACTACATGTTAGGACAGTACTCTACTCATGCTTTCATAACACATCCCAGCGCCAAACAGGCCCGAGAGATGCAGACACCTGCAGCACTGATCGGAAAAATTGAGTAACATTCAGCGGCGCATCCATCAGGGGGATGGAACTCGGCTATGTGATCCAAGCCTTCCCAAATGGAGCCCTTAACAAACTTAACTCTGGGTAGACGCCGATCGGGGCAGGAAACCCCCATAAATAAATGGTTCTGATGGGAATCGAACACACGACCTCTCAACCGGCCGCCTGCGACGCTAACCATTTTGCCACGACAACTAGTCAAAAAAAAAAGAAAAAAAAAGAAAAAAAAAGTTAATCTCGTTCCTTTAGTATACACTACTGGTGATTTGGAACACAGTATCCTGAGGTTATACGACGATTCCCCGCCCACAGTTTCCCATGGGTCAGTTCCCCGCGCACTCTCCTCGCGGATGTAAATTTCCCGCGAGTCAGTGCCCGCAAGTAATAATTCCCCGCGATACAGAGTTTTGAACAGTACGAGAGTGAACGGCCATCAGTGACCACTACACTGCGTCACGTAGGCTTGAGGTAGAGAATGAATTGTTGAAGCTCCTGACTGGAGCGTTCGCTGATGCACGGATGATTGGTGCATTGGGCATCGTCTTCGGTGAAAGCAAGTCACAATGCAAAAGGACGGTGGAGCTTTTAACAGAAGACGGACAAGTCCTCACCCCTCCAATATCATCTCCCTCTCTATTCATTTTCACACACACACACACACACACACACACACACACACACACACACACACACACACACTACAATTTCAATATTATTTCAACTTTGCTGTCTTCCTAGCTGGACATTATAAAGATAATCAAGCGAACGAGCTTTGAGACTGGCAGTATACCACCACTACTCCCCCGTCACCGCTATTTCCCTGCCTACAGCAAGGAAAGTCCACTGGGAATGGTTGAACATCTGCCGGGAATTGTGAGCGGGGAACTGCGCGCGGGGGAATTGTCAGGACAACATATCCTGAGATATGGAAGACGAAGCTGAATGTAAGATTTAAAAGGTGGTCTCGTATTAAATTTCCTGTAACCACTTCCATTTTCTTCTGAAAGAGTGAAAGAACAAAAGAAGAAACCTAAGAAAGACAAATAACGAGAGCGGGAGAGGGAGAGACAGAGAGAGAGAGGGAGGGTGGGAAGGAGGAACGGAGAGAGAGAAGGAAGGGAAGGAGGGAGGCGGGGAAAGAGAGAGAGAGGAGGAAAGTAGGGAGGGGGGAGGGAGAGGTGGAGAGACGGATGGAGAGGGGAGGACGGGGGGAGGGGGGGGGAGGAAGACAGAGAGAGAGAGAGCGAGAGCCAGGCAGCCAACGAGAGACAGAGTGAGCCAGACAGCCAACGAGAGAGAGACAGACAGACAGGCAGACAGACAGACAGACAGACAGAGAAACACTGCATGTGACCTTGAGGTCAGGGTCCAGGCGTTGTTCCTCCAGGTCCTCCATCAGGATCATCACCAGACGGTGACCTCCCTGGCGCAGCACGTGCTGATGGGCCGTGCGGAACTCGAAGCGGCACCACTCGCTGTCCAGGAAATGGCTGGACAGCAGCAGGATCGTCCTCTGGCTGTTCTCCACGCTCTCCGTGATGGTGTCGGCGATACAGTCCCCCACGGGGAAGTCCCTGTAGTGCAGGCACAGCCTGTAGCGCCGGGGACCTGCAACAGAGGGTGCGCCGGGTGTGTTTCTATGCGAGTGCTTTGACCTTTTCATGTGTGCGCCATCGTTCGTGTCACCTCGGTGGCATTACTTCCAGGTGGCTTATTTCGACCACTCTATACACAGCCACCAAGAAAATGCAGGTGTTCATCAACAACTGCCTGCGCAAGATTCTCCGCATCGGATGGCCAGACACCATCAACAACACCGAGTACTGGGAGAGAACAAACCAGCTGCCCGCAGAACAGGAAATCAAGAAACGACGTTGGGGCTGGATTGGACATATGCTGCGGAAGCCTGCAAGCAACATCACCAGACAAGCCCTAACATGGAACCCCCAAGGAAAACGAAAAAGAGGTCGGCCAAGGAACTCCTGGCGCAGGGACCTGGAAGCAGACATCAGGAA
>CM065732.1:56777542-56785042 GCA_033310375.1 Conus canariensis
CTGCAGTGGGCAGGGTTTACATCCAGATGACTTGATAAATGAATAATTAAACTGAAATGAATTTTCAATAAACGTTAGCGAATCGAAAAAAAAACAACAACAAACAAATAAACAAACAAAAAAACGTGGACAAACGAAGCACAAGACAAAACACGACGCGTTTCGACCTCTTAGGTCTTCTTCAGGCAAGACAAAATAATTAGGACAACGAAAATGAACGAGCAATCACTTATCTTCATTCTCTTCAGCGCAAGAACGCTGCAGGTGTGATTCCGTGTGGTATGGGACTAAATTATATGGGTGAACACGACTTAGTCTATCAGATACATGACCTGCGCTGGTCAGGCCTGTGGACAGAGCTAGACAATCACTAGAAATACAGCATAGACATTCACTGGAGTTACAGCTTAGACATTCACTGCAAATACGGCATACTTTCACGGGAAAAACAGCACAGACATTCACGAGAAGTACAGCATAAACATTCACTGGAAATACAGTACAGACATTCACTGGAAATGTAGCACAGACATTCAATGGAAATACAGCATAGATATTCACTGGAAATACAGCACAGACATTCACTGGAAATACAACACAGACATTCAAAGGAAGCACAGCATACACATTCACTGAAAATACAGCACAGACATTCACTGAAAATACAGCATAGACATTCACTGAAAATACAGCACAGACATTCACTGAAAATACAACATAGACATTCGATGAAAAATACAGCATGTTACTTTAAAACCGCGCCGTTCCTGATGAGCACAGAATCGATCTGATTCACAACACCTTTCTGTCATTATTCTCCTCCTCCTACAAAAGCAAACAGCTTCAAGATTACAGCCAATCTTACCCATTGAGACACCCCAGGAACTGCAGATTCGGGAAGTCCGGCAGGCTGGCCAGCAGCTCCGGGTTCGGGTCCCCGGAGGTCGTGGTGAGGGCCCAGGCTTTGAGGTAGGCCATCTCACAGTCACAGACGAACGTGTTGGGGGCCACGGTGAAAGCTGGCTTGGGCGCGAGGCTGGGAGAGATCTGGACCTGCCACAGGCGTGATTCCGTGTGGTATGGGACTGAATTGTATGGGTGGAAGGCAGCGTGAGTTCTGCCGCAGGGGTGATTCCGTGTGGTATGGAACTAAATCATGTGGGTGGAAGGCAGCGTGAGTTCTGCCGCAGGGGTGATTCCGTGTGGTATGGGACTAAATCATGTGGGTGGAAGGCAGCGTGAGTTCTGCCGCAGGGGTGATTCCGTGTGGTATGGAACTATATCATATGGGTGGAAGGCAGGGTGAGTTCTGCCGCAGGGGTGATTCCGTGTGGTATGGGACTAAATCATGTGGGTGGGAGTTCTGCCGCAGGAGTGATTCCGTGTGGTATGGGACTAAATCATGTGGGTGGAAGGCAGCGTGAGTTCTGCTGAAGGCGTGATTCCGTGTGGTATGGGACTAAATCATGTGGGTGGAAGGCAGCGTGAGTTCTGCCGCAGGAGTGATTCCGTGTGGTATGGGACTAAATCATGTGTGTGGAAGGCAGCGTGAGTTCTGCCGCAGGGGTGATTCCGTGTGGTATGGAACTATATCATATGGGTGGAAGGCAGGGTGAGTTCTGCCGCAGGGGAGATTCCATGTGGTATGGGACTAAATCATGTGGGTGGAAGGCAGCGTGAGTTCTGCCGCAGGGGTGATTCCGTGTGGTATGGGACTAAATCATGTGGGTGGAAGGCAGCGTGAGTTCTGCTGAAGGCGTGATTCCGTTGGTATGGGACTAAATCATGTGGGTGGAAGGAAGCGTGAGTTCTGCTGAAGGCGTGATTCCGTGTGGTATGGGACTAAATCATATGGGTGGAAGCAGGGCAAGTTCTGCCACAGGGATGATTCCGTGTGGTATGGGACTGAATTATACGGGTGGAAGGCAGGGCAAGTTCTGCTACAGGCGTGATTCCGTGTTGTATTGGACTCAATCGTATGGGTGGAACGCTGGGCGGGTTATGAATCTGCTATAGGCGCGATTCCGTGTTGTATGGGACTGAATTTTACGGGTGAAAGGCTGGGCGAGTTTTGCTACAAGTGTGATTCCATGTTCTATGGCATTCAGTTGTATGGGTGAAAGGCTGGACGGGTAATGAGCCTGCCACAGGTGTGATTCCGTGTCGTAGGGCAATGAATGATATAGGTGAAAGGCTGGGCGACTTCTGCTACAGAGGTGACTCCGTGTTGTACAAGACTGGATTATGTAGGTGAAAAGCAGGACGAGTTCTGCTACAGGCGTGATTCCGTACTGCATGGCACTCCACTGTATAGGTGGAAGGCTGGGCGGGTTAGAAACCTGCTACATGTGTGATTCCGTGTTTTGCTGTACTGAATTGTATAAATGAAAGGCGGGGCGACTTCTGAATCTGCTACGGGCGTGAAAACGTGTTGTACTGAAATGCCTTGCATCATGTTGGTTAGTGTTATCTTGCACTGTGTTTGATTTTTGTTGCATTTATTTTTGTTTTTGCAATTCATTGTAGTGTGTTGTATTGTATTTACTACTGCATTATAGGGCATTGCATGTTGTAGGTATTGTCCAACGGCGTTGTTTTCAAAAAGCTAATTTACGACGGAATGAAACTCAAATCCTGTATCACACCTCCCTGTAACTGCGGAAAAAACGCCCCCCTCCCCACCCCTCACACACACACACACACACACACACACACAACACACACACACACACACACACACACACACACATACACACACACTCATGCACACACACGGCGCATGTACGCACATAAAACAAGAGAGAGAGACAGAGAGAGAGAGGAGAGAGAGAGAGAGAGAGAGAGACAGAGACAGAAAGACAGACAGACAGACAGACAGTGACAGGGACAGTGATAGAAAGAGAGATGTACGCAGGGAAAGAGAGAAATCACACACACACACACACACACACACACACACACACACACACACACACACACACACACACACACACACATAAAACACACCGCGCGCGCGCACTTGCACACGTACTCACGCACGTGTGTGTGAGTGTGTGTGTGTGTGTGTGTGTGTGTGTGTGTGTGTGTGTGTGTGTGTGTGTGTGTGTAAACAAAACACAGTAAGGGATGGAAAGAAAACATATTAGATAGTTTACTAAAACGTATGAACCCACTCCATCCCCCCCCCCTCCCCCACAAAAAACAAACAAACAAACCTCTGAATCCCCGTCATACCGAAGACCAGGGAAGCCTCCAAAGCCTGGAGTTGCCTCCCATGTTGACGGCCGTCAGGAAGGGCATGCCCACGAACATCCGTGACTCCACGTAGCTGATCCGGTTCCAGGAGACGGACAGAGCCCGCAGGGAGCTGGGGAACATGCACGCTGGTCAGCCTGGTCAGCCGGTTGTTGTCCAGAAACACCACGGCCAGCTGAGGCATCCCGCGCAGCACCAGACTCACGTCCTGGAAGGAGGCAGAAGAGAGATCCCTGAGGACAGCAGAATGCGGGGCAACCCTAAAGGTGGCATTGTGACGCAGACACACTATAGCCATATCAGACATGTCTTACCACACTATGTCTTGGAAGGAGGTAGAGGAGTCGAAAAAGAGGTCCTTGAAGACAGAATATGGCTATCTCAGAGTCAAAGGTGGGATCAAAACAGTCAGATAGTCCAAGACCTCACCAGCAGTGAACTAGGAGTTCCAACTTGGCAACGAAGATGATTGAGGAGAAGCAGGAAAAGGGGGAAGAGGAGGAGGAAGGAGAGGAGGAGGAGGAGGTGTAAGAGGAGAAGCAACGAAGGTACAATAAAAGAGACTTGACTGGACTTAAGCCTTGCGATTTAATGAAGCACTTAACAGAAATAAACAAAACCCCTCTCCCTCCCTGCTCTCCGGCTGCATGCTGATTTAGGATGTCAACATATTCATTTTGATTTGGGATAAACACAGGTGCATCAAGACTAGCATTCATAGACGGGAGCTTAATTAGTGGACGTAAATGAAATTAATGACACAAAGATCAGTTTTCTTCTACTTTTTTTTTTCAGCACTCACTCGCTTCGCTGGAATAAACATGTCAGCTGAGGCTGATGTTGCTTGACACACAGCATGAGGATTCGTGATTGAATCTCACGTTTGATTCTTGCTCGTGCGGCTGAGCATAAGTCAAAGTTACCGGAACTGGTAACGTATGGTATAAGTGAAACGAGCTGGTGGAAAGATGTATAGATCAATTCACTGAATTTGTCCTTCAAAGTAATAATCTTTAAAAAAAAAAAAAAAAAAAAAAACCACACACACACCAACAAATAAACAAACAAACACTTGTCCTCACCTGAATAAGATTGTTTTCCAGCCGAATCCACCTCAAATTAGGGTGGCTCCGAAAAGAGTCTAGGGAACTGATGAGGTTTTCCGACAAGTCCAAGAACGCTAGAATAGGCGCGTTCAGAAAGGCGGCCGAGTTCACATGACGCAGTTTATTCCCGCGCAAAAAGATGTACTCCAAGTTGGGCACGTCCGAAAATATCGGCACGGCGGACAGCTGGTTATAGTTGGCGCCAACCAGCACCAGTTCCGTGGCCTTCTTCATGAAAGGGAGAAATCTCACGTTGTTGTAGTTCACGGTCAGCACTTTCAAAGCTCTCATTTCCCGCAAGAGGTGGGGGAAGAGTGTTCAGTTGGTTGTTGTCCAGATTGAGGTTCTGGAGACCGGGCAGGGAGCTCAGAGCGCGCTGAAACACCATGGCCAGCTGGTTGTGCTGAAGATCCAGGGTGTGCAGCGAGGTGAGGTTGACGAACACGCCGCCACACAGTTTGGTCACCTTGTTCCAGGATAGGTCGATCACAGCCAGATCCTTGTGCGAGGAGAACGTGCCGCTTTCCAGGTCCGTGATGGCGTTTCTCGACAGATTCAAATGCACTAAAGAGATCTCATCGGTCAGATTAATACTAGTCAGGTTGTTCCCTGGTAAAGACAGCTGGCTGAGATTCTTTAAAGAAGGCAACACTTCCCATAGCTCATCGTTCAAGGCCATCTTCTCCAAGTGGAGGATGGTCAGACCAGGCATACGTTGCAGATGATGGACGGGAAACAGCATTGATCCGTTTGCTTCCAGTCTCAGGTCTTTGAGGTTGAGGACACAGCTCTGGGGTGTGAAATTAGCTCTTTCAAGCTGTTGACCTAATACATGTAGAACTTCAATCTTCACGCACCCCGTAAAGGAAAGCTCTGAAATCCGGTTATCCTGAACATACAATTCTTTCAGGTCTATGGCTCTTCTCAGTACACTGTGAGGCATATCATTCAAGTTGTTACGACTAACATCCAGAATACCGAGCTCCTTCAAGCCCCAGTCGGAGGCACAGCCTTCAACGGATTCATCCAGGGAGGTTAAGCTTTGTCCTGAAACATTCAACAGCTCAAGGCCCTGTTGACTGCATAGCTGAGGCAAAGTGTGTAAGTCGCAGTGACTGAGAGTTAGCCGAGAGAGTTTCCCTGTTGCGTTGAAAAGCTGGACTGGCAGCTCGGTGAAGACACACCGTGTGACCTCCAGCACTTGGAGGTTGGGGATTGAACTCAGGGCGTCGTACGACACCGATGCAAAGCGGCAGTTCTCCAGCCCAAGCTGCCGAAGGTTCGGCAGGTGACTGAAGCTCTGTGATGTCAAAGAATTCTGCGTCAAGGAGTCGCTGCAGGTTAATTTCAATGACGTGACATCGGACGTCAGTTGCTGCAGGGTGGGGTCATAGCGGCTGACAGACTGGACAAAGCACGTGACCTGAAAGATGTCAGGGTAGACAACTCTATGGACAGTGGCCGCGGAGTGTGTGCAGAAACAGGCTGGTATCCGACACGCACTGGGCTCCACGACGCTGCTTTCTGCCGATGATGTCACCATCAGCAGCAGGCTGATCGCCAGGGCCGTGACCACACTCATCCTGCCCTGTAACACTCAACACAAACAACCATTGTGGCAGAGGAAGGTAGAATGTGTCAGGGAGATCGAATCACACTTTTCTATAAATTTTCATACAACTACATGCAAAACTGGCCCACACACGAGAAGCAGTCTGGCCATAGATCTTTGTAGGGACAGATACGTGTGCACGCTATGTTTTGCTGGGCCTACTAATACCAACCCCCTCCCCCCCCCCCTGCCGCCCCCCCCCCCCCCCCCCCCCGCTTCCTCTCCTCCGTACAAGGACGCTCTGTTCACCCACGTCTGTTAATTTGTTGTCTATCAGCAAGATTAGGTACACACACACACACACACACACACACACACACACACACACACACACACACACACACATAACCGATTTCCGCAAAACACGGCGGGAAGATGAGATGTAACACACGGACGAATCCGTTAAATTCTGGCGCGGACCAGCGTCAAAACGTACATTCACATATGTTAACATTGCGAGATTGGCCGTTTTTGTAAATGTTGGGGTTGTTTTATTTCCATAAATGTACAATGCATGGAGCTCCCTGGAAAAAAAAAGGCTTATTAAACGTATTGACGTCGACGAATTTTAAAGTGACCGTTTAGTTAAAAGTGATTAGAAAACTATTTTCCTAGTGGCTGAGGTTTAACAAGATCACACAGCAAACAGAGCAAAACAAATCCGCCTATTTTCATGACTGGGAACAAGCATATATTATATACTTGACACTATCAGCGGGGATGTTTAAGTTTTATTCATATCAAGAACAGGCGGACCCGACCCAGTTACAATCGGGATCCGCAGGATATCTTACAAGTTCGCAAATATCGATTCATGAAATAAACCGGATTAGAAAAACAAACAAACGAACAAACAAACAAAAAACAAAACACACCTGAGATCAATGTATTTACTGAAATATCGAAAAATGTAAAGTCTTCCCATGTTAAATAAAATTAAGCAAAAATCCCGGATCGGTCATTTGAGCCGGATCTGTTCTTTTCACCAAGTTTTGTGAAAATGAGCTGAGTAGTTTTGCGTTAAATGTCTGCCTAACCGTTCCGTAATTTCTGCTTTAAATTTTTAAGGTACAGTTTGGGGTAGACTTGAAGAAATAGAACTGTATGTTTTTTTTTTTTCTCTCTCTTGTTATTGTTTTTCTTTTCTATTTTTAAATTACAGTTTGGGGTAGACTTGAAGAAATAGTTGTTTTTTTTTTCTTGTTATTTTTTTTATTTGTGGGATTGGTTAGATCCCACCCCAGTTTGGACGGTAAACATCGAGCATCATTTTGTAACATTGAATCTCTATAATGTTATTAGCTGACATTGCAAAAGCAGCCTCATCATCTCAACTAAATGTTTATTGTAGATCAGATTCCTGTCATGGGATGAAATTGAAAGAGGATCATCATTTTAACGGAAGCCGTTGTATGAATAGATAACAATGTGTTTACTATAAACAATTTGCAATGAAAGATTACAGCGAAAAACATAACTTGCTTGCGTGGATATATTATCAAAGTAGCCTTTTTGCAACCACTGCAA
>CM065732.1:56787542-56807542 GCA_033310375.1 Conus canariensis
GGGGTTAATAGAGAAGAGTTTAAAGAAGTAATTACGGAGCTTTTTGAGCGCGTAGATATGCGAGAAAGCGTAAGGAACGCCATCAGTAAACTACCGCATTCTTGGCCCCATCCAGTTATAAAGTTGTTTGCCATTTTAATTGATCAAATAGCTCCTGAAGATTTTAATCTGACTGCTTCTACTGACCCTGAAGGAGTAACTGTTACCTTTAAACCTGGACAGTTTTTAAGATTAGAAAAAGACTATGAGTAATAAATAACAGCTGAATTTACAATTATTTTTTTTATTTATTTAATTTTTAGGTTTAAAATGACGGCCAAACACAGCGAATCTGATCTAATGATTTTAATAGAAAATTGTAATGAACTATTTGACGAAACGATGAAAGTGTTAAACATTGATTTTAGTAAATCTGGGTTTGAGAATGATGTAAACAATTTAATCAAAAATCATAGTGAACTATTTGACGAAGCAATCAAAGAGTTAAACATTGACTGTAGTGATTCAGAAAAAGCTAAAGTATTAGCAGACGTTCTTGTAAGATTAGGATGTTTGAAGTATTGCAACGCTTGGGTGAAGAATAAAAAGAGCATTTACTTACTTTTACTTACATTTATTTTTTTAATTTACGTAAATATTGTGGGTTAAAAATGCCCCTTACAAGTGAGTCCGAGTTTGAAATACTACCTTCCAACAGTACGTTGTTGGGTAGTAACAAATCATTAGGCAATATGTTCATTGAATTAGACATGGACATCATTAACCCCACAAACGTTCAGGAAAGTGTAACACATGCTATTTCTAAAATCCCAGGGTCTCTTCAAATTAACCCGCCAGCAAAAGTGTTGTTGGCCATTCTGATTGAATATATAACCCCTGATGATAGTAGTATGCAAGTCTGGGTTTCAACTAGACAGAAAGAAGTAATCAGCTATTACGACTTTACACCTGGCTGGGCTGATTACATGCTTACACAGTTTAACCATGCAAGTGAAGAAGCAAAATTGCGCGGCTCTGGCTGGTCTGAAGGAACAGTCCTCGAAATCAAATTAAGACAAACCAAATACTCTCCTATAATCGGCAATTCTTACCTTCCTCTCCCGAGAGAGCTAGTGTTAAAACGAGCAGTCCTAAACATACATAATTCAGGTAACTTATGTTTCATGTGGTGTGTTTTGGCGCATTTACATCCCGTTAAAAATAATGCAGACAGAGTTTCCAATTATAAACCTTATCTTCATGAGCTGAACTTTAATAACATAGACTTTCCAGTGAGCGTAGAAAGTATCGACCAGTTTGAAGAACAAAACAAACCAATAACCGTAAGCGTGTACACCTGGGATCCAGTAGACAATCTAGTCCCTCTAAGGATTTCTCCCACGCTCCTACTTTAGGCGAATCACTTGAGAATCATGTAGACTTGATTCTGTTTGCAGACGGTTCCAAGAGCCATTATGTATTAATTAGATCAATTAGCAGACTGTTAGAATATACATCAAAGCATAAATCTAAACAAGAGCTTTGTAGAAGGTGTTTGGTCAGGACCCCAACTATAGAGGCAGCTGCAAAACATAAGAAACATTGTAAAAGTTTTGTAGACTGCAAAACCGAACTTCTTACGCCCCCGCCAGGGTCTAAAGTTAGTTTTAATAATGTACACAAGATGCAGATGAGGCCATACGTAGTTTATGCTGACTTTGAAGCGATCTTGCCGCAGTACTACAGCCCTCAGCAAGACCAAAAAACAACCCTATTATCCCGTCATCAGATCTGTTCTTATGCGTTTGTTGCTGTTAGGTCAGATGGCGGGCACACACAACCGGAGATTTACAGAGGCCCCGACGCAGCTGGCCGATTTTTGGAGCAGATGAAACACCTTCGCAATCAATTCTCCAATCAGCTGAACCTTTCAGACATTAAGATGACTCCCGAAGATGAAGAACGTTATAAATCAGCCACCCACTGCTGGATATGCAAATGCAAGTTATTAGGTGACGCTGTAAGAGACCACGATCACATTACTGGCAAATTCAGAGGGGCGGCACACAACAGTTGTAATCTTCAACTCAAGATTGACCCCGAAAAATGGAAACTGCCAATCTTCTTTCATAACTTACGGGGCTATGATTCTCACTTTATCATGCAGGCAATAACTTCTGAATGTAAGAGGGTTAGCTGTATCGCACAGTCTTCAGAAAAGTACATGACCTTTACTGTAGACTGTTTATCCTTCTATGACTCTGCTCAACATCTGATGGGGAGTTTAGTAAGTTAGCAGAATCTTTACACGACTGTCCAATCACTAAAAATATTTCGACCCATCTTTAGTCCGTAAAGGCGTTTACCCCTATGAATACATGGACTCGTGGGACAGGTTTGACGAGCCGGCGCTGCCGCTTAAGGAAGACTTTTACAGCCGGCTTAGAGGTGAAAGCGTATCTGACGCCGACTATGAATACGCACAGAAAGCCTGGACAGAATTACACTGCAAAACGATGGGCGACTATCACGATCAATATTTATTGGCCGATGTGTGTTTATTGGCAGACGTCTTTCAGAATTACAGAGCTACTTGCATGAAACATTACGGTCTAGATTCATCACAGTACATCTCTGCCCCGGGCCTTTCTTGGGACGCATTCTTGAAGTCTACAAACATTCAGATCGACTTAATATCGGATCTGGATACACTTCAGATGATTGAGGATGGGCTGAGAGGAGGCATTAGCATGGCCTGTCATCCTTACCGCAGAGCCAACAACAAGTATTTAGACGATTATGACCCCACCAAACCATCCAACTATCTGATGTACTTAGACGCCAACAATCTGTATGGGTGGGCCATGAGCCAGGCACTGCCATTAAGAAACTTTAAAATGGATGCAGGACCTTATAAGGTTGATCGGGTGGTAGGGCTATTGTCAAATCTTACACCCGATAATCCAATAGGACTAATCTTAGAGGTAGACTTAGATTATCCCGCAGAGTTGCACGACCCTCATAACGATTTCCCCTTAGCCGCAGAAAGATTAAAGATGAGTCCCACAGAACCGCCCAAACTCGTGCCTAACCTCTTTAACAAAACTAAATATGTTTGTCATTACCGGCTGTTACAGTTTTACTTAAGGCACGGACTGAAACTTACTGCCGTTCACAGAATAATTACTTTCGACCAAGGGCCTTTCATGAGACCATACATCATGAAGAACACCGACCTTAGAACTAAGGCCACAGACGCCTCAGAAAAAGACTTCTTTAAGTTGATGAACAACAGTTGTTTTGGCAAGACGATGGAGAACGTACACAATCGTAAAGATGTAAGATTAGTTACAAAAGAAAAACAAGCAATTAAGCTGGTCTCTAAACCTAACTACCAAGACTTTAGACGGTTTAGTGATAGCCTGGTTGGCATTATGATGAAGAAACAGAATGTAAAGTTGGATAAGCCGGTGTTTATCGGGTTTGCCGTGTTAGAGCTGTCAAAGTTATTAATGCTTGAATTTCTATATGACTACTTTAAGCCGCTGTACCCAGAATCAAATGTCCTTTACACAGACACCGATAGTTTTATTCTAGACATCCCAACAGAAGACTTTTACAAAGACATGGAAATAGAAGTGGCCAAAGGAGCTGATGGGTGGTACGACACATGCGACTATCCAAAAGATTCGCCTTTACATTCAACCGTGAACAAGAAAGTGATTGGAAGGATGAAGGATGAATTTAATGGGACGGTTATACAAGAATATGTTGGCTTACGGGCAAAGATGTATAGCGTTGCTACCCAGACTTCTGTAACAAAGAAGGCTAAGGGCATAGGTAAAGAAGTTGTAAAAAAATATATAAGTCACGACAACTACAAGCAGGCTCTCTTTGAACGCAAAGTATTTTATCACACAAATGTTAATCTGCGCTCTACTCTTCATCAAGTAAACACAACTGCTGTTAATAAGAAGTCACTAGACTCTAACAATAGCAAGCGAACTTGTGTTAATCCCGAGCTTTCATACGCTATAGGCCCCTGGAGAACCAACTTGGCTGACTTAAATTAAGATCTTAACTAGTACTTAACTAGTACTTAACTTAAGATCTTAACTAGTACTTAACTAGTACTTAACTAGTACTTAACATGACTTGCACTTTACTTGCACTTAACTTGCACTTAACTTGTACTTAACTTGTTATAACTGACTTAACCAGTACTTAGCTTGTACTTAACCAGTACTTAACAACACATTAAAAAAACTAATTTATTAAAAATGGGTCTACAGCAGGAGGTTGTACCTTTTTTGCAGAAGCTGGCTCTTTTTCTTTTACTGTTTTTGTGGGGGTTTGTAACTTTGTTGCTAAGTATGGCTTTAGGCGCTTGTATGCCAAAAGCCCTCCACCAACAACAATACTCCCCAGTACATAATAATACATCTTATAGTTTGATTGTGTTGTTGTTGGTGGCGGCGGCGGCGCTGGTGCTGATGTTGTATTACTATCTAATAATTTTTGTTTTGCTGCTTGGTTTGCTTTTTGCAGTCTGTTCCATTCAGCTAGTTTACGACC
Organism: Conus canariensis; assembly: GCA_033310375.1. Classification (NCBI taxonomy): domain Eukaryota; kingdom Metazoa; phylum Mollusca; class Gastropoda; order Neogastropoda; family Conidae; genus Conus; species Conus canariensis. The sequence goes on from CM065732.1 coordinate 56,792,097, forward strand.
AGCCTCAACACGGCCAGCACTTTTAGACTTAGTAACACTACTCACCTGCGGGACACTCAGTTGTGGGACACTCACCTGCGGGACACTCACTTGTGGGACACTCGCCTGTAAATTCACTTGTGGGACATTCTGCTCCTGTGGAGTCTTCTCCTGCTCGCTCATTTTTTTTAGTCTGATTAAAATTAATATGATTAAAATTAATATGATTGAAAGTAATTAATCCCATGATGAATGGACATAACAACGTCCCAAATCTATAATACATGTCACATGCAAGAGATTCTAGGGACTTGGTTAAAAACCGGATCTTGTGTTAAGTCATATTTTAAATCTTCTTCTGAATCAATCGGCGCTATCTTACCTACTAACTTAGCATATAAACTAATCATTGTCTGTCCCACCGATCTAACCATTTTTGATCCTAGCTGTGCTTCGTACCTAGCGTAATACTTCTCAACGTCTGATGTAGACAATTGCTGAATCTGTTCAATACTTAGTTCAACGCCTAGATACTGCCTGGTTTTCCCACACGCAGCCAGAGAGTACAATCTTTCTTTATGACAGAGGTCTGCCGCCTCCTCACACTTTAATAGCTCGTCGCAATCCATTTTAAAGTCCTTTTTAAAAGCAATAAAAAAATAAAACCATGAGTATAACTCTGGTTAATTATGCAGTGCCCATTGTCGGCGTTATAGTTTATTCAACCCTAGCAAAATGTTTGTTAAGAATAAAACCGCCCAACATGGGAAAGATAGAAGATTCACCAAAACTAGTTACAACCTTATTTTTAGCTCTGGCAACAAAAGATTATCTGATTAAAAAGCACATAGACAGTCTTTCATATTATGATTATTTTAATTATTTTTTTAGTTAATAAAAAACATGAGCACTGCAAAGATCATCAATACTATTTACCACTCTGCTGTAATCAGCGGCCTTAGTATAGGATATAGCACGCTAGCAAAAAACATGTTTAAAATGAGGCCGGCCGATCTAGGAAGGTTAGACATTGAGGATGTTGTTAAGGTTATAGCTGTAATAACTGCAGGGATTGCTTCAAAAGACTTTCTTGTTGCACAGGGGATTATCCCAGAAAACATCAATGCATAGAAATATTAATGCATAGAAAGATTGATTTATAAAAAAAAAGATTCATTCTAGAAAATATTGATTTATAAAAAAGATTCATTCATTTATAAAAAGATGTCTGGATTAGTTCTGATGGTAGGAGGAGCTATTGTTAATGCGTTGGCTTTCTCTGGCAGCAATTATATGTTTAGTAAATTGCGGTCTGATGAAGAGAGAGAACGCCATAACAAGGCAATGGAAGATTTAGCTAAGGCAAGAGACGCTTACGAGAAAAGGAGAATTGCTCACTTAGACTTTATTAATAAAAAGTTAAGAGAACAGGGGCATGCAGAGCACACATTTACAGACGTTGATGAAGCAATGAATGAATATTACTTAGTGACAGGAAAGAAGTTTCTAACATCGTCACCGCCAGAGCTGTCTGACTTTTATGAACCATCTGAGGATCAGAAAATGGTGGAAATAGGCTTTATTATAGGTGCTATGGGAGCAATCTTTCTTCTTGCATATTCAATCTAAAAAGATAGTTAAAAATGTAATAAAAACAGTCTCTTATGGACGATACAAAGTACAAAATATATTATTCTCCTAGAGGGTATTGGAAAGGAAAGGCCGCTATTGATAAACTGAGTAAAGCTGCTAGGGTGTCTGAATCAGAAGCGAAAGACTGGCTTTCAAAACAAGCGATCGGCAAATATATCTGCCTGCCCCCAAAAGAATAATAAGGCCTCGATTCGTTAACTCAGTTCCTAATGACACCCACCAGATGGACTTGTTGTATCTTCCGCATGACAAAGTTAGAAGAAAAAAGTTTAAGTATGCTCTTACAGTTGTTGACATGGCTTCAAGATATAAAGACGCTGAGCCTTTAACGGATAAAAGCTCAACTGCTGTGGCTGTGGCTTTACAACAAATATACATGCGAGGCCCATTAAAGTATCCTAGGTTGATTCAGGTTGATGATGGGAAAGAGTTTAAAGGAGCTGTAAACCAACTGCTTTTAAGACATCGGGTTACAGTTAAGAGAGGGATCCCAGGCAACCATCGCTCCCAAGCTCTAGTAGAAAACTTTAATAAGAATCTAGCTGAGCGTCTGTTTACCTATCAATATCATAGAGACCTTATGGACAAAACACGCAACACAGAATGGGTTAGGAGATTGCCAGCAGTCTTACGCGCCATGAACAACGAAGAATTTAAAGCAACAGGCCTTAAGCCAGTAAACGCGATCAAATTATAAAAAATTAGCATTACTGAAGACATCCAAAGTAATCAAAAACTCTTACCTTTTGGACTAAAAGTAAGATACTTGTATGCACCTGGAGAGGCAGAAGGCGATGTTAGAATTAGAGCCACAGACCCCATATGGAGCGTAGACGTATATGAAGTTGAAAGAATTATGAAAACAGCCCCTCCCGTATATTATTTAAGAGAGACTCTTTCTTCTAGCGGTGCTACTACGTCTAAAAAGCCTGCCCCTAAAAGATCGTTTGTTCGCGAAGAGTTGCAAGTTGTCCCGCCAAACACAGTGCCGATTAGTTTAAAAAAAAAAAAAGTATTTATTTTTGTGTTAAACTTATGATTTATTTATTTTAGTTCACATCTTTTTTTTTTTTTAGTCTATTTTTGGGTTTAACTGATTGTTTGCTTGCTTTTCAATGTTCTGTTTGATTGTCTCAGTGTCTACCTGTTGCGAAGTAAAAGTCTTTCTCCACTCCTTTTGAAGTTCAGTTTTTTGTCGCCTGTAATCCTCACCATCAGCCATAAGGCGCTCAAATTCTTCAGCTGTAATGTTTTCGTCCTGCAATGCTTTGCTTATTCTCAGTCTTAATGAACAAAGTTTTGCTGATGCTAGGGCTACAATGGCAGTGTGCTTTTGTAGTTTAGGCGTTAATTTTTTTAAAACAGCACTCACAATCATAGACATAGCACCTAAACCCAAACCAAGGCTCCCTAATGCTAAAGAGGCTGGCGCTCCAGCCCCAGTAGCTAAAAGAGCAACGCTGGACCCAGCACTTACGCTCGCTCCAGCTGATGAGCCGGTGATTATATAAGAAAGAGTATTTAAAACTTTAGCATATTTCTTTCTAGTAACCCTATACTTATCCAAGTCACTTTCTATTTCTTCTTGAAGTTCAGTTATTTGCTCTAACCTAAACTTTTGAGCCTGATCATCCATTTTTAATTAAGATTAATTTTTTAATTAAGATTAATCTTGCACATATCTCCTTATTAACCCTTCTGGCAGCACTTCATCAACAGAGTAAAACGCAATAAAATCAACAAACTTAATAAAAATAAAATCGAGTACTGTTAGTTTAGTATTGTCAACCATCACAGTAACTTTGTCAGAAGATACAAAAGTCTTTATTTCATCCCCGTTTTTAGTAATAGCAATAACAAGCCTAAGAGGCCCGTCCAAGTTTTCAGACTTTATTTGTACACCTCTGATTAACGTATGTTCTGGCAAACTAGGATCAGACTCCCTTGGAGTAATAAATAAGCGAAAAAGCATCGTCATTTTTCTAGGCAGTGATTCTAGTTTTGGGTTAAATTCTAAGCCGACGGTGTCACCCCCACTTCAGCTAAGGACTGCTTTCTCCGCAGCATATATTCAGAGCCCTGCTTAGTTATTTCAATCTGCTTTTTCTGTTGTAATCCTGGGACTAGGCTAACAAGAAGGTGTCCTTCATTCAAAGCTTTTCTAAAATTGTATTTCTTATCAAAGTATACATAGGGGCTTCGTAGTTCAAACTTTAAATCCCAGTTAATATTAGGAAGCAACGCCCAGGCATTCTCTCGTTTATGAAGTTTGTATTCGTGTTTGCCAAAATCGTTTGCCCTTAGATTTCTTATCTCTTCCAGGGTAGGATATTGCTGTCGTTTTTTATCTTCAATTTCTATTCGTTTGTAAACGCCATCGTCGGTGTACTCAAATCCATAAACATTTCCTGCCACTCCTATTAGATAAAGTCAGTTGTATCTGCTAGATCTTTTATCTCTACTGCAACGCATTTAGGAGCTAACTCTGCTTTTGATTCTGGCCCTCGAGACATTCTTTTTATTATAAACAATTTATTATAAACAATCTGTAATGAGCAATCTATAATATAACAATCTATAATAAGCAATCTATAATAAGCAAACGTATTGAACTGGCGGGTCAGTCCGTAAGCATAGTTTAGCGTGCTTAGATTTTTCTAGTTGCTCTTTTATTTTTTTTAGTTCATCCTTGTCCCTGATTATATAGTTTTCACTTAAACATTCTTCAAAACTACCCTGTCCTTAGTATAGAATAAGATGACTGATTTTAACTGCGATCTGAAGTCTTTTAAGACAGCATTGTATTTTTGAGTTAAGAGCCAAACAGAAACTAATGCGTGTCTTCCGCTAAAGGCCAGCTTAGACAGAGTCCTTCTTTTTTTAACAATGTCTTGCTCAGCTGAACAGTCATCAATAATAAACAGCGTTTCGGTTCCCTCAAATAGCCTATAGTAATGTTCTAAACAGTCGCTTAGCTTGTCAGTAGGATCAACTAAAAATATATTCTCGTCTGTCCAAACAAACTGCCTTTCTTTGTAAGACTTGTTGTGCTTAATGGTTGTGCAGAATATAACAATGTACTCGTAATGAAATCTATAGATTGTTTGTAACAAATCAAGTACGAAGACAGTTTTCCCACACCCAGTAATCCCACAAATAAGCGAACAGTGCGGGTCTTTAGGCAAAAAGTTCAAACTATCCATCTGTTTTAATAGGCTATTTCTTTCAGTCTATTTTCTTCAATGTTCAGCTGGGCGTCATAAACCACAAAAACGTGCATTTGTATCTGGCCATTCTCCTCCTCTTCCTTATTAATCTGTATGAGTATGCCATCTGACCCTACCCTTCTTCCACTCCCGTGCAGTCTGTTGTCATACGTGGATCTAAATCCAGCCATAGTCCATATTTGTCTGTTAGATAATCTTCGAGTCTTACATCGTGAAGGTGAAGTTTTTTACACACATGATCGGCTGTGGGGCTTGTCTGTCTGCCTCCGGCGAATAACTTTCTTATTTCATCAAAGTGTTGGTCGGGTAAAAGTCCAGCCGAATACAGCTGAAAAGGCTTGCCATCTACTGTGCAAGACAACTGCTCAATTTTTGGGTTGTAAAACACCTCAGATTCTCTCTGAAAAGGAGCTGAGGGTTTAGTAAATAGCAAGAGAACCCCCTTTAGGGACCTTAAAGAATTGCTTATAGCTATTTCCCGGACAGCCGTCTTGCTTGTTTTTAATCGCTAGACTGTGGTGTAAAACTCTTTCAAAGTAAACAACCGCCCTACTTTTATACTGGTTTAAGATTATTCTAGCCAGTTCAGGGTTAGTAACAACATCAAAATTAAGAGAGATGTTACTGACAGTGTATCTAGCTGTTGGATCATCTGAAAGAATAACAGACCCGCTGTCATTGAATGTCAGTTCGTAAGTAAGTTTGTCTCTTAGTGCGCCTTGGTAATATGGCTGATGGGTTTTTAACAGTTCAAAATCTAGAGGGATGCAAAATCTGTTCTTAAATGCTCGCGCTATTGCCTGGTCTCCCTCGTCTTCCTTTGCATCTGCAGCATTAAGCCTGTGCTTAAGACCGTTTGGGCTCTGGATCCCCTGAAAGATTTTGTCTTTCCTTTCTGTTCTGGGTAGCCACAGATCAGAATAGAGATTAAAAATGTCTGCGCTACTCAGTGAGAAGACTTCTCTACCTTCCAGTTTAATTACCATATTTTTAATGATGGCCCTGCCCAGGTTAGCAACGACAGTAGCATTAGGATCCGCCGACTCAATGTCTATTTTGAATGACAGCCTGGCAGTGCCTGGCATTATAACATCGTCAGGTCCGAGGTCACTAAATCTTACTGTTAACATTTCATTGGGCTCAATTGTTGATGGATTATTTACAACGCGCACAGTCTGTCTTATGCCTTTTATGCCGTGGGGCTCCTTCGCTTTTCTGAATGGATCGAGGTCGCAGCCGTATGGATTCATTTTTTATAAAACAAAAAATAATAAATATATAAATATGGCTGATGAAGATTTTGACGCGCTTAGTCCTATTGAAGAAGAAGATGAAGAAAGAGAGCCAGGTCCTTCATTGCAAGATGAACTTGAAGAAGCACGTCCTTTACTCCCTAGACAGCCTCAAGATGTAGGTTCTCACTCCTTAGTGCTCGTCAAGAACTTTTAGGAGTAGGCTCTTCACTCCCTAGACAGCGTCACGAACTATTGCGACAACGAATTGAATCATTCTATAAAAGTATAGAACGAGGGCTGCCAGCCGTGCTCGATCCTGACGATTTTGAAGAAGATGGCGGTCATTTGTATATTAGGACTAGTAAAGGAGACCGCGTAAGAGTTACTACAAAGCCAGACGCGACCAAGTTTTTAAGTCTAAGTACAATTAGACGAGACCTCCCTGCTGCTGATGCAGAACAATTAAACATTACAAATCTAAGGTCTGATGCTGTTAGACTTTTACAGAACTTGGGGCGGACGTTGCCAACACGATCTGAAATAGAAATCGCCTCTATTCCAGAGTTAGGCCAAAGAACAGATGAACTAATAGCAGAAATTGAGATGAGTTTTAATGAAGAAACAATTGCCGATTCTTCATCGCCTAGTCAAAGAGAACGTGAGCTGAGTCCTGAAGAAGAAACGGCTTTAAAAACAATTGTTGATCCTTCATTGCCTGAGCGCGAACACGAGGTTCTTAAAGCTAGAATCAAGGATCTTGAAGCTGAACTGCGTGACCTCAGGTCTGTTAAGTCTGCTTTAACAACTATAAACGAAGAACTAAAAAACAATTTGAGAAAATTTAATGAGCTAGAGAGAGAGATAGAAGAAGAAAAAAATGAACTGGCTGATGCAGATGATAACAATTTAGAGCCGGAAGAAAAGGCTAGAATACAGGCGAAAATACAGGATTTAATGATACTAAGGGCAAACAGGTTAGCAGCGTTGTATATTAACAGAGAAAAAATAGCAACCCAAATAAGCAGATTCAGAGAAACTATAGACAAAATGATTTATGAAAATACTACGTTAGCAGAAAGAATAAGGACTCTGTTCAGAGAGCAGGGGATTACAATAGTTAGTATATTAACAGCTGTTGGGTTTGCTATCTCTACACTGGTTTATGCATTAACTGGCAGTGCGCCAGCAGGGCCAGTAGCGCCTCCAACGCCTCAGCCCGGTAAAAGTTGGATTAGAAAACAATTACACCATCTAGCAAACTTATTAAAGAAGTTAGCTGTCAAAGCGCTTGATGCTCTGCCTGGCATAATAGGCAGTGTTGTTAGTTGGGTTTTGTCTACCATAGGCAAGTGGCTGGTTATATGGCTGACCATCTGTGGACTTTGGGGGTGCTGGCTGCTGGTTTAATTTTTAGTGAAATAAAGTATGGCTAATCCAGTAAAAGTTAAAAACACAACAAGGGCTGTCTTTTCGCTAGTGTGTCTGTCGGGGTGAGGTACATCAACAGGCGGTGGACTGCTTTCTGGCTGTGGGCTGCTTATAACTGGCGGGGGGTCGCTTTCAGGGCTAGATACTTTTTTTAAAATGGCTGGTGCGGGCCTTGTGTTTAAGCCTTGATTGTGTCCTAAGTTTTGATCGTCTCCGGCTATGAGGATTTCATTATTATAATTCTGTATCATGCCAATCTGCAGTCTAAGGTCAGAAGGCAGCATGTATAATCCATGGCCCACAACAAAGTCAACCTTTGACCTAGCATGTGAAAGAACGTTTTGGTACCTTTGTATGCTGGAAGGCAAATCAACAGCAGAGTTAATAGCATCTTCTAAATTGGCTAGAAATTGTTTTCTGGCGTCAAAGCCTGTAGATTGATCCACTATGCTAGACTTGGTCTGTGCTTGCGCTCCTAATAGACACCAAACGTACGTACGTATGGAGTCATTGAGTCTTTGCACACCTGGCATTGTTAGACCTTTACTTTCATCCAAGATAAATGTTGCCCAAGCATTGGGGTGTTTTTGTTCTATGGCCCCCAATCTAACTTGGGAGTTTGGCTTAAAAGAGGTGTGGCCGGGCCAGTAGTCAAAATTATATTCTCTACGCTGACCCCACAAATACAATGTGCCTAACCCGTGATTGTGGTCTAACTTTTGTCTAAAGTTATTTGAAGGGTTAATGTTAAATTCGTTGCAGATTCTTTCATATGCATTATTGTCCATTGGGCTGAGAAATGGATTAAACGCGTTGTCGTTGGGGAGGCGTACTTGTAGTTCAGTTAGTATGCGCCTATACTGATAATAAACATGAAAGTTATATACTGACCTTACTAAGAGATTGGGGTGGTTTAAATGGTTTGTATATGAAACACCGCAGCCAGTAGTTGAGCAGTAAACTGCAAAATTTAACTGATTCTGGTAAAAAGCCATGGGATGAGTTGACCATGCTGATGGCACTCTATCACTCTTTATTGGAGGATTTAAATATCTAGTTAGTGGGTTTACAAGTCTGACTAGAAAGCCATATGATTCATCCACTGCGATGGTTAGGTTACTAAAGTCCAAAGATTTGGGCTCATAAACCCCTCCTACGTCGTAAGCGGCACTTTCATTATATTTAAAAGGTTCCATTTTAAAATAGTTTTTAAAAAAGGATTTAAAAAGGATGTACATTTATATAACTAACAAAACACAAGTGTGTTCTTAAAGTATCCAATTAACAATAGGCGCGGTAATAGTAGGGTTGCTCTTAGAAAAATTGGTTTTAAAGTTAAGTGGTTTAATATATCTGAAGAAGCTCAGAATAACTGGATTAATATTAGTAATGAAGGGGGCAATCAAATAACTCATGAAAAAATACCAGAAGGCTATTACAGCTTTTGTTCTTTAAAAGAAGTATTTAACGAATTAGGCATATTGCTAAAAATTAACGAAGCAAACCTCAGAATTACTATGCATTTTCCACTAGAAGAAAAAAGAGAATACACTTTTCCTAAAGGCCTTGCTAGAATCTTGGGTTTCCACAGTACTAGCTGATCTTATAAATTTAGTACAAGAGAAAACATCTATCAATTTGAAGGTAATGAACCATGTGATTTTCTCGTTAACCCGATGTTGTATGTCCATTTACGAGAGTTAAAAACAAGTACTAATTTATTTGATGGCAATCCATCTACAGTTCTAGGAGTACTACCATCAATTAAGGCGGGGTTTTGCGATTATCAGTTAAGCACATTTGGTGAAGACAGTCGGTTTAAAGAATTAGTTGAAGGGCCTATAAATTCAGTGTGTGTAAAAATAACTAACCAAGATGGAAGGCCGGTTGTTTGTTCTGATTTGTTGGTAGTGCTGGAAGTAGAAGATTAATCAGAAGAGGAGAGAGACTAATAATATGCGGGCCTCTAAATTGCACATCTTTGTTTTGCACGAAGACCCCATTTTAAAATAACGATTACGTCAATTTTTGGAGGTTTTGCATGTTAATTTTGATTGTAAGAAAGGTGTTAATTTTGGCAAAAAGTAGCATGAGATGGACGAGATTGTTTGTGAAAAAGGGGGGTTTCGGGCAAAATAAGATGGTGATTTAGTGCCCGCATATTATTAGTCTCTCCCCCTGTATGAATTGCCCTCGGAACGAACGAACGAACGAAATTTTATTTATCCAGGGTAATGAGATAAGCAAACGATATGTATAAAGAAGTAAGAAGAAAAACGAGAACACAACTACATAGTAGCACACAGAAAGCTTACCTGGCAACAATATAAAAACATGGTTGCTCACCTTGTTGTTAGTGTAATTCCTGCCCGAGTCTTGAAACGCCACGGGCCCGTTATGTTGATTTTACGGCGCACTGATACAAGTTTTTCTCGTTTTTGCTTTTCATTTCAACCCATTTTGTTGACCAAAAACGACACTCCTTCTACACTCTTCTCATATTAACAAAAGATTTCAGTTCAACTGCGTACGGTACAGCACTTTGATCCTGGTAGACGGCCTACAAGTGGTCTTCCTTTACTTTCCTTTGTATCTAGGATAAGCTGACCTAACTTTGCTTCTATAGGCCGATAGTCCTTGGGCCGGGGCGAGTCAGGAGGGAGGCGTCAAGAAGTGTGGAGGCGGGGGGCGGGGTGAGGGGCGGGGAAGTTGAGTTTTGGAGGGTGAAGGGAGGCGGTCTCCTCTCAACCCGACCTCACTTCTGCACTGTCGCTACAGTTCGAGACAAGACTGCAAGCGAGAATGGGAAAGAAACAAAACAAGACGGCGTGCACGTGTCGGTCACCACGTACAAACGCAGAGGTCCGGAAAACCCCACTTCAGTTGTTCAAGTAGAAAGCTTAAAGAGTTGAGTCTGCAGTCACACCGAATTGTCAGTTCGATTCTTGTTGGCACCGAAGATTTAAACAACAACAACAACAACAATACACACACTCCCAACCTTTGTCTCCTATTTATCTCTTTTGGATGGTCGATGTGGACGTGAAACTGGAATATAACTTACGTATCATCAGATCTGACTCGACAGCAGAGCCCTGATTTCAAAGCCAGAGGTGGCAAGTTCAATTCTCGTTGACGCCCAAACGTAAATAACTGCTTTTTTTTTTTTCTTTTTTTTTATTTATTTTTTTTTTTATATACCGACCATCATAACGTGTTGGCGTTCTCGTAGTAACAGTGAGGTACTCGGTAGGCTCTCTCCTTGGGACGGTTATCCCCGTGTGCCACAACACCCTTGCTGGGCCGACGTGTGGACGCGCTTTAAACCTGCTTGTAACTGAAGCGCCCACTGTCGTGTGTCCGTCAGTCATTATTTGCGGGTCACAGTCACAGTACAGCAGGAAACGTACTGCGTGTCTCCTTGTCCGTCTCCATTGTCAAGGTCAGGATGACAAGTAGGCCGACGTTTGTTCCCTCAGCCAAAGCAAACAATCCAACCCGCTGTTCGACATTATGTGCCGGTTGTAAAACAGAGCACTCAAGCAGACGACACTGCGCAGTTTGTGTAACGTCGAGTGATCCACATGTAAACTGCTACTACCCCCCCCCCCTCCTCCCCCATCCCCACCCCCCCTCCACCACCACCCACCTCTCTCTCTCTCTTATAGCGCTCGAGTCTTATAATAGAGATTACTTTTATTGTTTGAACTGTTACTAAAGAAAAGGGACAAGAATTCAATACTTATTTTACAGGACTTGGGCGCCGATGCGATTTGAAACTGCCGTATCAAAATGGAAGCAAAGAGTATGACCTGTGATATGTAATATGGGCGCCAATCGTTTGACATTAAACAAACAAACAAAAAAAATTCAGGAATTAGTTTATGAATGATAACAACTTCTGACCGTAGTTGAATCTGTCGTGGTAAATTCTGGAATAGTAAGCTTATTCCATGCAAAGCAAGAAAGACTTGGCTGTTTTCATTTATTCAGTAAACTTAATACCATACGTTATGAAAACAAAAGAAAACAATGCAGAATGTTGAGAGCCATACACAAGAGGACAATCTCAGCTCTCGTTTATAGTGTGTGTGTGTGTGTGTGTGTGTGTGTGTGTGTGTGTGTGTGTGTGTGTGTGTGTGTGTGAATGACCCCCACCCTTCCGCCCTCCCTAACAAAAAAAAAAAAAAAAAAAAAAAAAAAAAATTCTATGGTGGTAATTTCTTATACTCTTTAACTCTCTTTAACCTTTTTTTTTTTTTCTCCCACCCCCCTCTTTCTTGTTCCTCCCCCCTCCCTCCCATCCCCCACCTCTCTCTGCTGTCGTCCAACGTTTGTGCCGCATCCACCTGTCCTCGTCGTTGAAAGTCTTTACACATTGGTTTTCATCCCCGGCGAATGCCGGGGGTTTCTCTGTAATAACTGCAGTTCCTGTCTTCTTCGAATTATGTATTAATTTGATCGTTTTGTCACTCCCTTTACACTGTTTTTCATTTTTCAGTTTCTTTTTCGATACTGTCATTTACTTTTTTTTTTTTTTTTTTTTTTGTATTGTAGGTCTTTTCAAATACCACTGTTCCACAGAGTCTACAATTTTTATTTCTGACAATTTTTAGCATGCATTCTTTTTTAATGGGGCAACTAAACAGTGAGAGTATCACCAATACTGCATCTTTGTTTATTTTCTTGTTTATTCATTTATGTATTCATTTTTGCCCTTTCCTTTCAAACGAAATTTCATGGTCTAAGAAAAAAGTCTGATTGCAATGAACTAAGCTTACTGGCTGGCACACTCACCGAAGCCGAGTTTTATCCACCTTAACGATGTCCACTTTTATAGTAGTATGTTACACATTGTTATGTATGCTGTGAATAACTCTGATTTTCTCCCACGATAGGAGTGACCTCTCTCTCTCTCTCTCTCTCTCCTCTTTGACCCTCACATAATGGCAGCCCTGATAAAGAACCCTAAGTGGCTGGCTTGACTGCAAAGAAACAGAAACTGAAAGCGAGTAGGACTAGGGACACACACACACACACACACACACACACACACACAAGATTGAGAGGGATGCGAATTTGTACTTTATTACTCCCCTTAGTATTTTATTACATCCCTTTAGTATTGAATATTTAGACCATAGCAGGCGCCTTTTGCAAGCCAGTGTTACAAGTATGTCCACGACGCTAATCGTTTTCCATTTTTTAAAATTTTTTATGTTTACATAGTCACCCAAGATCGCGAAAGAAAAGTCCAAGAATGACTAGCAGGGCAACTGATAACACAATTTCTTCACGACAAAAGTTCTAGAGAGAGTGTCTTCAGTTGATGAAAAGTGACTGCATGATGTCTGCATGCTGTAACAGATGCTGATTGAACAACCCTCACGAATTTCTTCAGCACTGGGACTTTAAGCTCATCGTCAATTTTCGTTTCAGCCTGTAACAACACTTCCGTACTGCACGTAACGTTCTTGGTGCATGTGGTGATTCGTGTTTGTAGGCTGCTTGTGCAACCAAAATTTACAGTGAAAATATTTCGTAGATGAAAAGGAGAAAAACTGGTTTCAAGAAATCATAGGCCTACGGGCGGGACAGGGAACGTGCAGCAGTTTTCGTTTCCCGTACTGTCGAACACATCGCCTGAGCCGAATCCGTCGGCAACGTAAATAAAAAAGAGGGACAGAAAGGTAGACGTACCACTGTCTTTAATTGCTTCACGACGGACTACTACTACTACTACTACAACTACTACTACTACAACAACTACTGCTACTACCAACGATGATTATAATAATAAAATAATAATAATGATAACAATGATAATGATGTAATAATCATAATGATGATAATAGTAATAATAATAATAATTGATAAAAAAAAAAAAAAGTTGAAAGAAAGAAAATAAGAACAGGACGACTGACACGTCACCTTGATTTTCTTCCTTTCATCTAATTAAGTCAGTCAAACAATCGGGATTACACTCACACACACACACACACACACACACACACACACACACACACACACATGCGCGCGCCCGCGCGCACGTCATGCAGTTTCTTGCGCGCGCGTGTGTTGCAGTTTCCCGTCGCAATCACGCCGTCAGCTCGGATTTACATTAAGAGAAGAAAATAAGAACCTAGTTAAAAGTATGGAAATCTTATTCAGTGTTTCAACTAGGAAACGATTGTGAAGTAAAGAAAAATACGATGACACACTGAAATAACTTTTCAGTCAAATTTGATCTGTTCGTACAAAAACAACAACAACAACAATAAACACGACTTCATAGAAACGGTCGTTACTATGCAACACGTTGCACACAAACGATTCGATTATTCAGGTTGAGATTAAAAAGACAATGGCCTCGTTCATACACTGTTCATGAGCTTTCCGAGTTAACATTTGACTTTTTGGGAGTCGAGCCACACACACACACACACACACACACACACACACACACACACACACACACACACACACACACACACACATATGACTGAATGTAGTTGCATCTGGATGGTCAAAACAGTGGATCGTAAAAAACAAACAACAACAAACGGCTGATGTGTGACAGAAGATGAGAAATTCGCATTTCAAATCTAACACACAGATATGACTAATTTTGGGTCTAAATGTGCTGAAATATTCTTTAAAAAAAAATCATAATAAAAAAAAAAGAGAGAAAACAGCAACGACAGCAATCTCTCTCTCTCTGTACACACACACACACACACACACACACACACACACACACACACACACACACACACACACACACATACACACACACATATGTATATACTAGCTGGCACTCAGGGAGGAGGGCAACAGCTGATGAAGGCCAACAAAACTGAAAATTGAACTTCGACTTTGTTTGTTTGGTTTGCTTTGCTTTGCTTCCCCCCCCCCCCACCCCCCCCCCCCCCCCCCCCCCCCCATCCTTCTCCGACTATTTCATTTATATTTGTTACTATCATACGTGTACGGCTACATGATTTGCTGAATTCAGTCAGCTGTCTTGTGACCGGTACACAATAAAACCGCTCTTCAACTCTTGTTCTTCTGCAAAGAAATGTCTCGACGATGGCAACTTCAGCATAACACAGACGCCACGTATTGTCCGACATTTTACAGAACATCAGCACGTGTGTATGGGACAACAGTGGCGTCTGTAGGGAACAATGACTGCTTTTCCCCCAGAAAAACCGCTGATATCTTCGAGGAAAGCAGCGAAAATAGGGAAAACAGTTATGACTGTTATTCCCAAGGGTCACCACTGTTTTCCTCATGATCACAGCTGTTTTACTCAGGATCGCAACTGTTTTCCTCAGGATCACAACTGTTTTCCTCAGGATCACAACTGTTTTCCCTCAGGATCACAACTGTTTTCCTCAGGATCACAACTGTTTTCCCTCAGGATCACAACTGTTTTCCTCAGGATCACAACTGTTTTCCCTCGGATCACAACTGTTTTCCTCAGGATCACCACTGTTTTCCTCAGGATCACAACTGTTTTCCTCAAGATCGCAGATGTTTTCCTCAGGATCACAACTGTTTTCCTCAGGATCACAACTGTTTTCCTCAGGATCACAACTGTTTTCCCTCAGGATCATAACTGTTTTCCTCATGATCACAACTGTTTTCCTCATGATCACCACTGTTTTCCTCAGGATCACAACTGTTTTCCTCAGGATCACAACTGTTTTCCTCAGGGTCATAGCTGTTTTCCCTCAGGATCACAACTGTTTCCCTCATGATCACAACTGTTTTCCTCAGGATCACAGCTGTTTCCCTTAGGATCACAACTGTTTTCCTCAGGATCACCACTGTTTTCCTCAGGGTCACAGCTGTTTTCCTCATGATCACCACTCTTTTCCTCAAGATCGCAGCTGTTTTCCTCAGGATCACAACTGTTTTC
>CM065732.1:56812542-56860042 GCA_033310375.1 Conus canariensis
TGATTTTGTACAAAGATGTTAAAATTTCATGAAATGTGATGCACATATGGAGTATTGATAGTTCCACAAACACAAACATTATGTTATTCTTTGTATCGCTATGTTTTTGAATGTGAATGTAATCAATGTTAAATGCACACGTATTGTTGAAAGTAATGTCCTAGAAAGAAGGAAGTTCCTTGTAAGTTATCCACCCCTCCCCTTTTCCTAACAGCTTAATGCATATTCATGAGCAGAGAAATAAATTCGATGAGTCATTGTCAGTGATTAAGTGCATTCAGAGATTGCAGAGCTCTACAAAATGAGAAGCCCAGTGACTGTGTTAGTTATTTTTTTAAACCGATACGGAAAAGTCGGCAAAGGCAAATGGGTTAAACATAACCAACAACAGTGTGGGCATAGCAATTGTTAAATGTCAAGTGCATGAATTCTCACACACCCTTCTGACACAGACACACCACACACACAAACACACAGACTCACTCACACCACACACACACACACACACACACACACACACACACACACACACACACACACACACACACACAGAGTTTTTTGTAAGAAAGAAAATCGAAGAAAATAAACAAACACACAAACAAAACCCATCTGTTTTTAAACACACCCAATGTCAGTCAGTATCTCAGCTTGACGGTACAGGTGGTGGTAGTAGTTGTATGTTCCAGAAAGATGAGCATTTTAATTGAAAGCACATGAACCTAAATGTTCTATTTTCTTGTTGCTTTGGAATTATGCCTTAATTATGTTATGAGAAAAGATTGGCAAGAGACCATCAAAACAGGGGTATGACAGAAACTGAGGCCAGGCCAAAGGAGCACAAATTATGCCAGTTGAAAACACTTTTTGCAAATGTTAACTGCTTTCCTCAGTACTTACCTGATAATACCAAACCACAGATCAAGATCAAAACTTAAAAAGAGAGAATTTCAATTTTCAGTCAGAAAACCCAAACCAAATATTTGTCAGTTCTTTCTTAAAAATAATTTGTTGGTTCTGTTCTTTATACATATTGAAAAGAAAATCACCTGTGAGATTACTCATTCAGGTTCACACTGTGATGTTGCATTTATTGATGTGGGAGGTAAGCAGAGTGAGTCAGAGAGGTATGTGATGGTCATGATGTGAAACTGTGGAATCACCCAGCACTCCATGGATATTCTGCAGCTCAAGGCACCCATCTTCATCTCTCTCTCTCTCTCTCTCTCTCTCTCTCTCTCTCTCTCTCTCTCTCTCTCTCTCTCTCTCTCTCTCATGCATTTGACCACTCAGTAGTTCCATGAACACCACTTCTAATTGTCTCACTTCACATTGTCAGAATATATTGGATGTCTTGACTGAGGCATAGTCCATATTCAGTGACCTTGCGGAAGCTCAGCCATTCTAGCAAGAGTGAGCAACCATCCCAGCGAATGTCATTTGATATCATCGAATCTGTGCAGAAAATGAAGATGATACTATAGCTGTCCATCTGACTGGAAGTTCAGATGTCCAGGTAGTGAAAAGATATTGAAGAATCTTAAGAAGAAAGTTCAGATTTCAATGTCTGAATTATGGCTAGATGAAAGGAGTCAGATTAGTATCGATGATGCATATCATTTGTACAAATTTAATTATAGGTCATATTTGAAATGATAAATAGATCCCAGTCTACTTTTAGCTTTATATGTTTTTTTTCCTTTCTGGGTACATAATTTAACAACACAAAATCATATACCTTCTAACTGTACTAGAGAGAAATAATTCACAGCAGGTAACACAGACATGGTTGTATGAAGCATTGCCTTTGACATTGCTTGTCCCCCCATGTGCAGCTTCAAATAGCACATTCCACAAACTATGTAGCATGCCAGCTGTTGAAACTAAGTGTGGCATCGTGCATACAGGATTCAATCATCTCATGCTAAGCTGATTGGCAATCAATATCAGTCAGAAAGATAGACTGTTGCCACTGCAGCCTCTCTGTGTGGCAGACGACCTTCACCATGGAGTGTATTGATTTGGGCTGACAAGCAGAGAAATGGTAGAAAAGGTCAGTATTCAACTGTTGTAGAACTGTTTGAAACTTTTCGTCTTCCTTGTCACCTTAGTGTTGGTTTAAGGGCAGAGGTCTTATCATTTGGGGCTAAGAAAAACTATTCTCATTCATGCCAAGTTAAAAGACAAAAAAAAAAAAAAAAGCGGTACTTGTGAATGTTGTCTTCTGTCGTATTCCATATAGTCATGACTTTACTTTCATTTCTGTCAAAGAGTAGTACAACTTGAAATTGATTGAAATATAAATTTTTCATTAATACAAGTTGAATTCATCTGAATTTTGCGTGGCATTTACGGTAAGGTGTGTGTATGTGTGTGTGCGTGCGTGCATGCATGCGTGCGTGTGTGTGTGTGTGTGTGTGTGTGTGTGTGTGCGTGTGTGTGTGTGTGTGTGTGTGTGTGTGTGTGTGTGTGTGTGTGTGTGTGTGTGTGAAATATAAAGCAAGTATAATGAGCATGGGGGAAACAAGTGAGGCAGTCAGTTCCTCTATCATTATAACAATGATATTTGAAGTAAAGATTAAGAGTTAAAAAAATAAAAAAACTAGAGACAGGAAAAAAAAAAAAGAGGAATGGAGGATGAAAAGAATGTTAATGTGAAAATACCAAACCTGTCTTTGGCAGGATGTGAACCATTAAGTTCTAGAGAAAGCTTTGTTAGCCTGTCCTGAGTTTATTTTGTCTGTTGGGTAAGACTTCACATCAGATTGATGACCTAGTTTTATTGGTCTGTCCTTGGTATGTAACAGAGGTATGCCCCTCATAATTCTGTGGTATCATCAGGTCTGTACAATTTCTGCCTCTTCAGCCTTTTCAAAATCATTTTGAAAACAGTTGTCCAGCGAAAAAAAGAAAAACATTTTTAGTATCGCCGTAGTGGATTTATGTTGTCAAAATAATAAGATCCAGGAAATGTCAGTTTAGAACTTGTAAAAGGGGGGGTGGGGGGGGGGGTGGGGGGGATGAGGAAAGAGAGAAAAATCAGTTTGCCCTCCGTCCTCACCCCCCCCCCCCCCCTCCCCCCTCCCTGGTGCATTGCTCTCTTGACCATTCTATGACAATCTATTTAGTCACCCTGGCCACATCTCCCCCCCCCCCCCCCCCCCCCCCCCCCTCAAGTGCAAAATTGTTTGCCTTTTGGGTAAGTACCTGTTTTGAGTCCTGCTATAATTTAGAATGTAATAGATACACACATGAAGTTGTTCACTTTCAACTTGTCAATCATTGAGTCGGTCCTGTGTTTTGAGAATGCGTTGTTCTGATCTGTCTGGGAGTGAACACTGTACAACATGTCAATCATTGAGTCGGTCCTGTGTTTTGAGAATGTGTTGTTCTAATCTGTCTGGGAGTGAACACTGTACAACTTGTCAATCATTGAGTCGGTCCTGTGTTTTGAGAATGCATTGTTCTAATCTGTCTGGGAGTGAACACTGTACAACATGTCAATCATTGAGTCGGTCCTGTGTTTTGAGAATGTGTTGTTCTGATCTGTCTGGGAGTGAACACTGTACAACATGTCAATCATTGAGTCGGTCCTGTGTTTTGAGAATGTGTTGTTCTGATCTGTCTGGGAGTGAACACTGTACAACATGTCAATCATTGAGTCGGTCCTGTGTTTTGAGAATGCGTTGTTCTGATCTGTCTGGGAGTGAACACTGTACAACATGTCAATCATTGAGTCGGTCCTGTGTTTTGAGAATGTGTTGTTCTGATCTGTCTGGGAGTGAACACTGTACAACATGTCAACCATTGAGTCGGTCCTGTGTTTTGAGAATGCATTGTTCTAATCTGTCTGGGAGTGAACACTGTTTCCTTGTTTCCATTCATGTCACCGCATTGATTGGAACCTAGAAGGCTAACTAAAACAAAAAAAAGGGAGTAGTAAGCAGAGTAGGGGTGGGATGTAGTGGTTTGTGTGTGGAGAGTCGGTAATCAGGAAGAAGAAAAGCAGAGGTGGGGCCAGGGCGGCAGCTCTGGATGAGTCAATGCCAGGTAATCCGATCGTGATCCGTTTTCGCAGTGGAAATGTCAGTGACATCTTATCTGATCAGCTCATCTTTCTGCAAGCTTTCATTTTTTTTTTTTTTTTTCCATTTTCTTCCTGTTGTTGTTACTGTTTTCCTGGTGCTGAGATCTCTCTCTCTCTCTCTCTCTCTCTCTCTCTCTCCTTCTCTCTCTCTCTCTCTCTTCTCACTTACTTTGTGTGTGTGTGTGTTCTCTCTCTCTCTCTCTCTCTCTCTCTCTCTCTCTCTGTCTCTCATCTCTCTCTCTCTCTCTCTCTGGGAGGGAAATGTTATATGTCTTGTGACTTCATTGTGGTTTTCTTAGAAAAATGCTCATCTGTTGATCATGTGAGATTCATGTGAAGGGATAGGTGTCTTGAATGATCATCTACCATTCAGTCTCTTTTGTTTCTGTCTGCCTCTCTGTGTTTCTTTCTCCTCCTTGGTCTCTGTGTGGTCATGTGTGTGTCTATATTCAGGGTGGGGTTGGGTTGAAGGGGGAAGGGGGTGTATATATTTGTATAAAAAGTGTACATGAAATTTTTGAACTGTGATAAATAGACAGACATTTGTACCAGCATTCTAGTGACATACGTTCATGACTTTGTTCTGCCAACATCTGAACAATGAAAAATGAGTCGCACATTAATTTGTCCCATTAGCGAACGTTAGCTACATGGTGAATGATCCAGTATTAATCATTCATTTTTGGCTCACATTTGTATAGTGGTAGGAAAGTGTAGTAGAGTTGCACGAAATATTCTTTGGGGGCTGAAATGCCCAAATTCATTGACTGAGTGAATTGTGAGAAATACCTAATAGAAGGATTACAGTTCTTGTTTTGTGCTTTTGCACCAAAGTCTGAGATGGTGCTGTTAGTCATGACAGGTTGTGCATTTGCTTGACATTTTTGTTTTTTGTTTTGGTTTACTAGTTTTTCTTTTGTCAAAGTAGATTGTATGATTAGGTAGTTGACAATTGCAATAGTGGATATCACAGTGGTTGACAGGCAGTGATCAGTTTCCATCATAGTTTAAAGGAAATGCAGATTACAACAAAAATTTTGATCAGTTTTATATGGTACAATGGTTAGAAGGCTCAAATATAAACTGTCTGTTGCTACTGATTTGTATACTTTCCTTTGTATAAACTGTGTATTGCTTCAGATATGATTACTTTCCTAATCATGATCCTGGGTTGTGTCTATGGTCATGAAGGAAACTATTCATGACTGTGACTGGAACCCCCTGACAAGGAATGGCTCAAGGACCAGCCATTTATACAAAAAGACTTTTGGTGAGGAGAACATAATCTTGAAAACCAACGACAAACAACTCCTTGACTGCCCCTCTGTGTATAGCATATGTAACAGTTCGTGCATTCAGAGACACCCTAATACATATCATTGATACCAGTGTTGTCATTGAATTTCCCCAACAAACCAAAGGTGGAAATATTCAGACTTCAGTCATCTAGCTCATTCATTTGCGTCAGTTATATGTGACCAATTTAGACCCAACTGTGGTGCAGTGGAGTCACGTTTGTGATCAAGTAGCCTATATCCCTCTTAGTGTCTTATCAGTCACAGCCAAATGTTGGACGTGACAACAAGCCAGTGGCTGTGTTATCACAGATTTCGTAATACTGGCACACTTGAAGTGAGAGGTGGAATGAAGTCTAGTGACAGTTAACTTGATATAGTCAGGGTTTTCTTTTCTGTTGTTTGTCCATCAGGAGTAAGATGACCGCAGAAAAAAAAAGAGAAAACAAGGCATGAGGTGTGATAACCCACTTGGGGAGCTGGGGATGAGGGGTGTGGCGCAAGCATTTGGTCACTCATTGGCTATGAAGAGGGCAGAATAATGGAAGTGCATTAGTTTTTGTCTCGGTTCTATCCACAAAACTTGTGGGCTGGCTCTTTTTCTGTTGTCTCTGAGCTGCTCTCACCACAGAGAGGGTAAAAACAGATTTAGCTTGGGCTCTGGCCGAAGGGAATATCAGATTCTCTGGCAGTCAGTTCTTTCTTGTTTGTCCAGACCTGTAAGCGTAAACTTGTAGGTAACCCTTCCAGTTGTCTAAATTGAAAGTGGAAAGGACTGAACTGTACTCTGTGGGTTGCATGGGGGTCACTCCTTTCTCACATGTTTTACATTTTATAAGTGGCTTGCAGGTTTGTTCCATGACGAGTCCTTGGGTAGTATCTCTTCAATGCTGGCATTCATACACCATTTAAGTACCAGTGTTTTTAACTTGATTGATTAATGAAGTCTTGATTTTTTTGAGACTATTCAAAATGGTTAGAAGAAATCTGGATCCTTTTATAAGTTTATCACATTTGACAGAATGCATGCCTTTACATGTGTGCACAGGTCTAATATTACTCACACACATATTCATATTATTTGCGCACACACAGAGAGAAATACACACACACACAGACACACACACACAGACACACACACACACACACACACAACTCATGTGCGCACATGCACTCACACACACACACACAAACACACACACACACACAAACACACACACATGCGCACATGCACACACACACAAGCACAGACACACACACACACACACAGACACACACACACACACACACACACACACACACACACACACACACACACACACACACACACATTACCTGCTAGAAAAACAGGCGCACAGAAACATGCCCAGACATACATTCAAGCATGTACCCACACACCGACTCACGCCTGTTCACCCACATGCAATCACACTTGCATATATATATATATATATATATATATATATATATATATATATATATATAGTGTGTGTGTGTGTGTGTGTGTTGTGTGTGTGTGTGTGTGCCTGCGCGCAAGTGGTTGGAGGTACTTGGTCACACAGATATGTTGTAATGGGAATATTGGGTGTACACATTATGATAGAACAGATGTTTTCCAACCTGTGTTTAAACAGTCCTTTGGGCTGACTGGGGTTCTGGTGGTGGTTCTCCATCCCAAAACAACAGCTGCTGTTGAAGGGCTGTGTGCACTAGCAGCATTGTGAGCTTTGGCAGGCATATTCCCTGATGAGTTATTTTCATAAAATCGCTAGGCGATTCTCAAGTGTTCTGCCGGAGGAAAGATACATCGTTCTGTTTATGTTGGCACCTGTCATGAATTTTGCAGAGGTCGAGCAGTGATTGCCTTAGCCTGATCGGTTACCAAGGGCAGACATTGGATGAATTTATCCTCATGCAAAGAAATACCTGTTTGAAAAACAAATAAAAGGCGCAGAACCTTCCCAAGTCCACCCAGATTGGTAACATGATCGACATAATGTTTTTTTTAATTTTTTTATTTTTTATATTGGATGAAGTGTTGATAAATTTATCTTGATGATATTGCCTCATGACAGTAGGTCACAGAGGTTCTGTGAGGGATGCTCAGGCAGTCATGGATTTCCTTACCTTCATGTGCAGCAGGGTAGAGGTGATTTGAATGACCAGTCCAGTCCTTTATGCGGTCAGTCAAAACCTTCACTGGTTTGCCTTTGGGGTGTGCGTGCACCTCCCACATGCCCTGTAGAATGATCCTGGACAGGGCATCCAGGTGAGATACATGCCCCATGCCAGACAAGTGTATGGCTGGTGGTGACTGCAATAAGAGGTTCCTGTCTGCTAATGTATGTGGTCATGAGTGTATGTTATATATATATCAAAATCAAAGGAGAAAGTGTACAGTATTTTCATTCTTTCTTTACTGCTCCATTGCATACAAACTTGCATAAAACCACACCATGCAGCAACTCACTCATAAACTCACACAGGTGTCCATGCACTTGTGTGCACAAACACAGACTTGCACAGACGTGTGTGCGTGCGCACATGCGCACACACACACATATACACACATACACACATGCGTGCGCACACACACGCTTGCATGCACACATGCACGCATGCTTGTCAAATCCTGGCATGCGTGCCTGTTAACGTTTGAACACAAAAGCTCTTGTGTGCATGTGGAGAGTTTGCCTCTGATCTGACTGAATGTAATCTCTTCCATGTTTCATCTGACGAGCAAAGGTGGAAAACCCTTGAAAGGGCCACTAGGTAGAGGATGAACGTGGGTGCAAACGAATTTTTTGTGGGTCAGTGGACATGGCCATTGGGCTGCGCAAACCAGACAGATTCCCCTGTTACAGTGTTAGCCCTCTGGAAATGGCGGATTGGCAGTAGCTGTCAGTGCTAAAGGTGACAAAACCCTTGTTGCTAGTTGCATCAGTTATCGTTGCAAAGTAATGCTAACTTAAGTTTTCTTGTTTTCTCTCTTGCATTCTCTGCCTTGTTTGTCTCTCAGTCTCATTTCTGTCATACCTGCTCTCTCTCTCTCTCTCTCTCTCTCTCTCTCTCTCTCTCTCTCTCTCTCTCTTTATTACATGCTCCCTGCTCTTTCTTCTTCCCTCTATCCATTCAGTTGGTCTACCCCCCATCCTCCCCACACTGTCTTTTTCTGTGTTTTGAGATAGTACAGAGTGGGACTTTTAAATCCATGTTGACCAGAGACACAACAGGGCTTACATTTGTGAGCTCCAGGCAGACCGGAAAGTATTTTTCATTGTCAGAACAATACAGATTTCCTGGACTAGTAAAGTTATCTGTCACATGCTTAGAATCACAGAAATTCACATCCAGATTCAAGAAAAGCATTAAAGATGTCATATGGTTGAAGTCCTGATGGATATTTCTGCGCTTTTGAGCAAAATGTATCCTACAGTTGACACATAAATGTTGATTTAGATATTTGGTACCCTAACACACAAATGCGCGTCCACTTAGTTAAATATGGGTCTAAACCTTGTAGTTTTCTTTTTACCAAGTGTGAAATTGCCCCGATTACTCACAACAACACCATGCATCACAGCTGTATCTGTCACATGTTTAGATTATGAAATAAGAGCAGGAAGTTTTCAAGTTCATTTATGGCCAGAGAGAGTTTCTGGGTTCAGCTTTTTACAGAAATTAAATTGACGCTTTGGCAAGGTAAGGTGATGCTGCTTATAGTTACTGCCCAGCCGACTGCAAAGGTTCATATCAGGGCTGGACACTGGCAGTGTTTGGGGCAGATAATGATGAAAATTAAGTCTGTAGAAAATCTGTTGAATATTTTGATATCCATCTTAATTAGTTTCTTTTCTGTCATGATCAAATTCTTTTAGTGTGTCAACAAGACAGTAGTATCCTTTGTTCAACAGTTTTGCCTTTGAGAGAGGTTAAAAGGCATCAGTTAACCATGCTTGTGTTGAATGTCACTGCTGCCTGTCTACTCTTAACGCATTATCATGCCATGTCTTGATTATTTTGATGATTAGTCATGTGGTGATGTGGTTTCCTCTGGAGAGATGTTATTGTAGTTCAGTTCTGATCTACCGGCTGAGTGAGACGAAATTAGACATATCCATTTTGAAAAAAGGAAACACAGACACACACACAGACACACACACACACACACACACAGACACACACACAGACACACACACACACACACACACAACACACACACACACACACACACACACACACACACATCACTTTGGGATTTAATCATTATTTGCATCCAGTATCAGCACACCATTGTTAAGTGGCAACTTTGTTGGTCTCTTCCATTGTATCATCCCTTGATGACTATGAGTCATCTCACTTTATGACTATGTCTTAGTTGTCACAAGCTAAATGTATTAGGACAACAAAACTTCTAGTGAGTATGCGTCAGCTTGAAGTCCAAATCCCTGTTGATCTCTGAGACTGCAGTCACACAGAGAAATGTATCATTATGCGTCTTTTTCATGAGTTTTAACGTTCTCTCAAATGGAAAGGATGTAGGAATGTAGGGAGAACTTAGGTAGTGGTAGTTCCTCTGTGTGTGTGTGTGTGTGTGTGTGTGTGTGTGTGTGCGCGCGCGCGTGCACGTGTATGTGAGCATCCTGGTGATTTGTATCATTATTCAAGTTTGCTGCTTTGTTTCTTTTCAAAGCGTTTGTTGTATAATTACTTATTTTTTTTAGTTTTATTTTTCAAGTGCGTGGCTCCCTGATCTTTCATGGTGCAACTTTATGAGCTTAAATTCTTTTTGCAGGGAAATTGCTCATTACAAACCTTCAGTAATTTGTTCCTGCTGACAGCTTATTATTTCTGATGAACTCGCCTCAGAACCCTGCCCTACCATTGACTACCATTGTGTACCCCCGAGTCCATTACTTCATTCCTTATGCAACACTTGCTCAAGATGATTGGCTGACCTACAACTTGTGCAAAGTTCAATTGTCCCATCTGACCCATTGACATTTCTGTTGCTAACACTCTGCTGCCTGGCTTGATTATTAGAAAGCCACAGACAACACTAACTTGCTGTAGTGACTGAGCAGCCTCGACCACAGAAACATCGAGTTTTGGAGACAGCGTGGGGCTGTGGGAAAGAGATGGGCTGGAAAGGTGGTGGGAGAGACTAACCACCACAGTCCCTGCACGTAATTAATCGTGTCTGTGGATAATTGATGGCCACACCAACTCCTTTCTTGTTCCAACTAGCTTCTGCATTAGTTACAAACAGTGAAACCCTGTAAAGCTCTACCATTTTAGGGCTGCCTTTACTGACTTGTTTCCTTGAAAATTATTTCTGTGTTTAGGCAGGAGTGATGAAAGCAGTGGTGGGGTAGCCAAATGTGGTGAGAACTTGGCCTGGCTGACAAGATTTTCCCCGCAGGCTAGCCAGGGCGGTGATGGGTTTTCCCCTCCACCTTGGCATTGGATAGCTCCTGTTGGTTCTTCCCCCCTTTTGACGCTCATATTCCCTCCTCTCCATTTTTGCCGTGAACAATGAGAACCCAGCTCTCACTTGAACCTTTGTCTTCTGTTTTTCAAGAATTCAGACAGGCAGGGGAAACCTTTGTGCATCCGTGCTCTTTTTCTGAAACGTGAGATTTTTTTGTTGAGTGATGTTGGCCTGCCACTTCCAAAAACACTTAACATCAGCCTGGCGGTGAAGGAAAAGAAAAGCACAAGGTATCGTGTTTGAAGAGCGAAAAAAAAAGAAAAAAAAAAAAAAAGAACCAACAATAACGCAGATTCGAAGAATCCTGGAGGACTTACTATCAGGGATAGCAACAGGTGAGGGATTTTCAAATGTTACATTTGTGTTTTTTCTGTTGACTCTTATTATTGATCTTCAGTGACAGTGAAATTTCCAAGGTATTAGTGTTTGTGTGTGTGTGGTGTGAGAGAGAGAGAGAGAGAGAGAGTGTGTGTGTGTGTGTGTGTGTGTGCATGCATGCGTAACGACAGTGTGTGTTGGTGAACTGAACTGCAGTACATGCAGTAATTTTTGGTTGGCAAGGTTTAGGTTTAGCTAATACGATGTTTTTCAAGATTTCAGGACGTCTTTATGGAAAGGTTCCACTGACTATCTACACTCAGTGAGGACTGCTGCATCAGACTGGGTCTGTAGATGAGGGGTAGTGCACTAGCTACAGGCGCAGTGACCCTTGGGAACATTTTGTGGTGAATATTGCAGGGTGTCAGGTCTTGCCTCTTGCAGATCTTTGGGGGAATGGTGAAGGAAAATTGGGGACATCGTCCTTCTCTCCTTTGTTTATGGATTTTCTTGTCTGGAAGTTGCTAATTTATTGGCATGGTTTCTGTGTGTTCAGACAAGAGAGAGAGAGAGAGAGAGAGAGAGAGAGAGAGGCGCGCAATGAAAGGTAGAATGTATATATACACTTTTAACAGTAATAATGCATTGAAATGAGTGCATGCGAGCATTTGCTTTAAGAGTGTCTATGCGCACAGGGTTGTGAGTAGACCAGAAGTTGTGTTGAAATTTATGTCAAAATGACTTTGTTTTATAATTCTGATTCTGAACAACACATTACTACATTGCCATAATGGTCATCTACCTTTACAACAAAGTGGTTCTTTTGGAGAACTGCTGATGATGTTGCACACACTTACACACACAAATGTACTCACACACACAGACACAAACACACACAGACACAAACACACGCACACACACACACACACACACACACATACACACACACACAAGAGATGCGTGCACACACGGACACATACACACAGATGCGCGGACACATACACACAGATGCGTGCGCACACAGACGCACGCACCACACACGCACGCACACACGCGCGCGCACACACACACACACACACACACACACACAACACACCACAACACCGGCATACACTAGCACACACTCATGGGCCTGTGCCCATCCGCCCATGCACACACACATACACGCACACATGCACACACACGCAACGTACCCGAGGTCTGACCAGTGCTTTGGGCTAATGCACAGGTCACACATGTGCTAAGTTGTATCCATGAGACCCTCATTCCAAGGTCTTTCATCTTAATCAGTAATTCATTTTTTTCATCATTTGCAAATCCTGCTCCAGTGTGTTCTTGACATTTAGCAGATGTTGTAGAAAGGATATGGGCTAGTCCGCACACAGTGACACCGAATTGATGAAAATTGAAACTGAAAATTAAACAGTAAGTTTGAGGATACATAATCTGTTCTTGATGATGCGTAACTCATCAGGCCGATATTCCTCCCTTCCCCTTCCTCCTGCCCCACAGTTGCCCCCTGTCCCCTCTTTCTTTTTCTCCCTGCACTCCTTTTTCTTTCTCACATCTCGGCTTTCCACCATCAGGAAAAAAAAACAAACAAGATGCAAAGCATATAAACGTACTCCCAGTTTATCTTCCTGAAAAACATCACAATCAAACATGCATCATAATGTATTTCATCACTGAGATAAACATTCCATGAAGAAGAAAAACCGTTTGGGGCTGTTATAGCCTTTGGTAACGGCTGTTCTGGTGAAATAAAATATTGGGCGTCATCCGTGACTCATAATGAACATACCTACAAATTTTCAGAAAGATCAGCCCAAAAGTTTTGTCTGGAGTGAGTGGAACACATGTTGACCACGGACAGAACCAGACACACAGACAGCATTTCTTCATTCCCATTGTAAAGTACTCCCTGTTCTATAAGAACTGAGAGTGCAATGAAGGATTCATGTTATGTAAAAAAAAAAAAAAAAGAAGATGCTGATGGGATTGTTTTTAATGGTTCTACTCCCTCCCCCATCCCTACCTTGCTCCCTCACCTCACTGCACCACTCTTCCCTCTTGAAGTCCTAACCCTCCACACTATCAGGAACAGCTGAGTCAGATCTACAATATTAAAATAAATGCAACTCCAGTGTATTTTTTAGCTTAAGAGATGGTTCTAATTATCATCAGAACAAGGGAAATGTTTTGCGACTCTGCTAAATAAAGACAAACTGAAGTCATTGTTACGTGCAAAAATCCATTGATTCCACTTTCGAGCTTTTTCAGCCAGCTGTAAGAAAGAACAGAAGGAAATTATGAAGGAAAAAGAGACAGTTGATGAACCGTTTAGGAGAAATAGCACAATGCATTCTGGTTATTTCTGTCTGATGTTTAATCATGTGTGTTGACAATGCTTCTGCTCAGGCATCATTATCAAACATAAATATGTCTGCTCTCTGTCGGTTTTTCTGTTTGTCTCTGTCTGTCTGTCTGTCTTGTCTTTTCCTCATGCAAAAGATAAATTATGCACATGCAGTGTTATGTTAATGTGGGGCGGGTCATTTTTATCTGGCTTTGATGGATAAGATTAAGAATTTCGCTAATGGAAATGAAATTCCCGTTCCATACATATACATGAGACGGTTCAGATCGTGTGGAAAGTCACTGTGATAGAAACATACCCTTTGCAGTGTTAGCCCGTACTTATATGCAGTGTTCAGCACATTTTGTGTGTGTGTGTGTGTGTGTGTGTGTGTGTGTTTGTGTGTGTGTGTGTGTGTGTGTTGCTCTCAGTTACAAGTAAAGCCTTGGCCATTATTACTGACCTTTCCCAGCATCATTTTATCTTTCATGACCGAGATCTTTTGTTTTAATGAAAAAGGTGCATGTGCACTTATATGATTAGCAGTGTGAGTGATAGGTCTGATTAGTGGCGGTGTGTGTGTGTGAGTGTGTGTGTGTGTATGTGTGTGTGTGAGTGTGTGAGTGTGTGTGTGTGTGTGTGTGTGTGTGTGTGTGTGTGTGTGTTTGCAATAAAGTTATTGTAATTCACTTTAGTGCGGCTCAGCAATCTATTCCATTAGTAAATTTAAGAAAGTTCCATTTGCTGTCCTCCTCAGCTTTATTTCATTTATACAGTTATTCATTCATTTATTTACTTATATTTTTCATTTTACTGCAAGTTGAATGATTGATTTCGGTTGAGTTGCCAAGTTATTCATGTAGGTTTGTCAGTGTGCAGCTTTTGGTGTGTGTTTGTTAGTAAACAGCTTTTGTTTACGAAGGTGGGTTCAAAATAGAGAATCATCAATGACGAGTCTTTAATCGTGGAATCATGTCAGGTGATTGATTCCCATTGAGAAGCCAAGCTTTTGTTCCCATGGTTGTTTTGGGATTTTCTGTAACCTTGACAGATAGTATCCTGACATCCTGGAAGATTTTCAAGGGTAGTTTCCTCTTGTTTATCATTCTGATGTGTTTAACACCTGGGGGATTGACATCAGGATTGGCAGGGCTGCCAGCATTTTACAGAGGAGGGCAGACTTGAAGGTGAACATAGCTACCATCAAGTAGATTTGCTTTGATGTGAGTCCATACGGGAAATAAATGTTGGGAATGGGGATTGGGGTGGATGGGGTGAAAGGTTATTCAGGTGGTGTTGACCCATGTGGTAGAATTTCAATAGTTCCCAGCTCGGCAGCTATCGTTTCAGGAACAAGACCTGTTAAGGTGCTAAAATTAGTTTGCATCTTTTTTTTTTCTTTAAAAAAGAAAAAGAAATGGGCCACTTTTCAGTGCAATTTACTAGTATTTTCTGCCTGCCGCTGCTTTTTTTTGGGGTGAGCCACTCTTGGGACCAGTCAGGTTATGTTATTTATTGTCCAGCCGAACACATCTGTGTGGTTTGGTATAGCTTAGACATTGTTTGATGCATAGTCGATGGTAGGTGGACTCGTCATGCTTGTGCCATTTGTTTTGTTTTATTATTATCAGAGTCCAGCTTATCATATGGGACCCATTTAATTAAGGCTGTCATCAGTCAGTGAAGAGAAGACCTGCCTCACAAACATTATTGACACAGTTACAGTAAACAACTGTCCACAATTACATTACATTCACAGTATGCTAATTGAGTGGTTGATAACCACACAGCTGATGAAACCAAGCCCTAATGCTGGTGCCTGGCATTCCTTTTACTTTATCATCCCCCAGGTCAAAGTAAAACAGTAATAGAATTGTAACAAGTGTACCAGTGCTACATTATCTAAAACAAAACATAATTATGGGCAAATAAACTGTACAGAAAGGCGACAGCTTGTATACACTCTGGGCTGTATGCACAGTTTTCACCTGTGCAATAGCAGAGCTGCAGTGCTACAAAATTCCACACAAAAAAAGATGTGTAAAGATTTTCTAGAGGAAAAACAGATGAATGGGTTACACAGGCAGAAAGACCGTGGATGACTAGGGGAGGGGGTTGGGGGAGGGGAGGGTGGAAGCCAGAGTCAAAGAGAATGACAGAAAGAGAATTGTTTGCACAGAATTACCATTAGCCAAGGATGCAGTTTATACTGAAGAGCTCCCCCCTGGCGTTCCAACAGGGACTGCTGTTTGTTCGCCTTTTCTTTCATGCTTGGTTTTTTTTTTTTTCTTTTACGTTACAGCCTGTTCTGTACCCACTGGGTGACGTTCCTCTCGAGCTGCTCATCTTTAACTCCCTGTACGCTGCCCTAACAAGGTTTCTTATATCGCATGTCCCAAAGAAAGGGTCAGCTGAGAGCAATTTTTCTCAGGGCCAGAGCCATCCGCAGAGACCCTGTTCTGAGTGACTGTGTAGGAACAAAAGTGCAGTCTCACAATAACCACCTCCAAAGGGCCCAGAAAATGGGATCGTAAAAGGAGGGCGTCTGAATTGGGAGGTAAATGGCGATATGTTGACAAAGAAAGAAAAAAAAGAATTTCAGAGAAGTCTTTCATTTTTAAAACAAAGAAGGGTTCTTGATTTAGAGCATTTTTCTTGGGGAGATTTTACCATGTTTATTAATTAACACCACTTCTGATTCATCTCAACCAAAGCAGTGTCTGCTGAGCTTGCCCCACCCCCTCCCCTCACCCTTCCTGCCCCCCCCCCCCCTCATCCCCCCTCTCTGTCTTTGTCCTCAGCTGACTATAAGTTCTGAGTCACAGATCCAGACTGACAGACAGTCCTCTCTGGAAGTGAAGGGAGGGCCGCCAATACTGTAAGGCATAATAAACATTCTGCTGTCACAGACTTTGACGCCAGCTGAACGGCCAGCATGGAGGTGGAAGGGAAACCAAAACTGTCGTGACCAGGACAGCTGAACGGCCAGCATGGAGGTGGAAGGGAAACCAAAACTGTCGTGACCAGGACAGCTGAACGGCCAGCATGGAGGTGGAAGGGAAACCAAAACTGTCGTGACCAGGACAGCTGAACGGCCAGCATGGAGGTGGAAGGGAAACCAAAACTGTCGTGACCAGGACAGCTGAACGGCCAGCATGGAGGTGGAAGGGAAACCAAAACTGTCGTGACCAGGACAGCTGAACGGCCAGCATGGAGGTGGAAGGGAAACCAAAACTGTCGTGACCAGGACAGCTGAATGGCCAGCATGGAGGTGGAAGGGAAACCAAAACTGTCCGTGACCAGGACAGCTGAACGGCCAGCATGGAGGTGGAAGGGAAACCAAAACTGTCGTGACCAGGACAGCTGAACTGGCCAGCATGGAGGTGGAAGGGAAACCAAAACTGTCGTGACCAGGACAGCTGAATGGCCAGCATGGAGGTGGAAGGGAAACCAAAACT
Organism: Conus canariensis; assembly: GCA_033310375.1. Taxonomy (NCBI): domain Eukaryota; kingdom Metazoa; phylum Mollusca; class Gastropoda; order Neogastropoda; family Conidae; genus Conus; species Conus canariensis. The sequence continues at coordinate 56,829,545 of CM065732.1, forward strand.
GTCGTGACCAGGACAGCTGAACGGCCAGCATGGAGGTGGAAGGGAAACCAAAACTGTCTGACCAGGACAGCTGAATGGCCAGCATGGAGGTGGAAGGGAAACCAAAACTGTCCTGACCAGGACAGCTGAATGGCCAGCATGGAGGTGGAAGGGAAACCAAAACTGTCGTGACCAGGACAGCTGAACGGCCAGCATGGAGGTGGAAGGGAAACCAAAACTGTCCTGACCAGGACAGCTGAAGGCCAGCATGGAGGTGGAAGGGAAACCAAAACTGTCGTGACCAGGACAGAGAATGGCCACAGAGGTGGAAGAAACAAAAGCGCGTTGCACAAAATGGAAAAAGCTGAATCAGGCCTGAATGGAGCGTGAGGGATACTGTTACTGTTGACCTGTGACATCTGACTCCCAGCATGGGGGTCAGAATTCTGGGAGGGTGGAGGTAGATTGGGAACACATACACATGTACACTTACTTACATTCACGCACTAGCACATATGTTACACATAATTACGATCCGATTCATGCTTACACACACGGAGCACTATTGAGACTGTTTAATGGGTTCAAATCAATGACTCCCAATCACCTGTTGGTTCACTTACATCAGTGTGCGTGTGCATGCGTGCACACACACACACACACACACACACACACACACACACACACACACACACACTGTCTCTCTCTCTCTCTCACACACACACAATGACATGCACACACACACACACACACACACACACACACACATGCACACACACATGCACACACACATGCACACACACACACACACACACACACACACATACACACACACACACACACACACACACACACACACACACACACACCCCTTGCATTTTGATTTGTAACTCTTGCTGCACTTGTTCATGATGCTTCTTGGTAACTTAATCCTTGTGAGTGTAACTGTATTTCCTGATTTGAAGGAAGGTTGGCACTCCTATAGGGGAAACTGAAAGTTATACCATGTAAAACTGAAAAATGCTGAGTTAAGCTTATGTGATGTGATGTGATATGTGTGTGTGTGTGTGTGTGTGTGTGTGTGTGTGTGTGTGTGTGTGTGTGTGTGTGTGCGTGCGCATGCATGCGTGCGTGCGTGTGTGTGTGCATGCGTGCGTCCATGCATGCGTGCGTGCGTGTGTGTGATATGCATTGTTTTGTGTATAAGCCTCACATATGTGTAATGATAGACATAAGGAGGGAGTAAACAATAAGCTGATGGAGGGTAAATGTGCTCAGCTGTGCGGTTTGAAGAAAAAAACTGACAACTGTGACACAGCTTTTACATGAACTATAACTTTCAGATGGTCTGTCATAACCGTTTTTTTTTGTTTGTTTTTTTTTTGTCCAGAGCTGTTTATTATTTTAGCATACAACTGTATGTCGAAGCGAAACAGAAGTATGATGAGAAGCCATAAATCAGCGTTTTCGGGGTTAAGAGGGGACGGGCTGCACATGAGAACGTGAGATTTCACAGGTGTGATGAATACTGTGGACCATCTTGTGGAATGAGGAGATGGGATGGTGCAGCTCCATAACTTGTTTCATTCTCTCCTCCCTCCCCTGCTCTCTTGCTCTCTATGCATCCATCTGCATACCAACCTATCTGTCTGTCTGCGCAGGTAATAGATGCATGAGACGTCATGGGGATGCGTTTGTGCATGATTTGTGTGTGTGTGTGTGTGTGTGTGTGTGTGTGGTGTGTTACACGTGTGTGTGTGTGTGAAGGAGGGAATATTCTGATTGCAGCGTATAATGAGTGTGTTTCTGAACATTTTGGTATCAAAGTGTTACCATAGAGTTTAAGATTAAGTGCTGTGTAATTCCACAGTGTATGTTTTTTTTTTTTTTATGATTGTCATTTATGACTGCTTTGGAAAGGAAGTAAAACTGGGTGTGAAAATCTGGTGGCTTGCATAATGTATCTAATCTGCATTTAGAGTGACAGTTGGTTAGTTGTCTTGTTATGCATTTATTGATACCAATAGATAGGCTGTCATGTTGTGATTTTATTTGTTGATGATCTGGATAGAACTGACTCTGTGTGTGTGTGTGTGTGTGAGAGAGAGAGAGGGAGAGGGAGAGAGAGAGAGCATTACTTTCCCCCCAGTGCAGTGACAATCTTGAAACGGTCCTTTGTGGTTGATTGGGCGACGATGAATTGAAAAAAATGAACCCGAGAACTGCACTGATACATTTAACACAGTGAATGATAGGTACATGTCATATCAGCTACACTTACACTTAAAAACAACAACAACAACATTAACGACAACTAGCAAAGCAGCAGAAACAAGAACAGACTATTGATAATAACAGCCAGCAGTGTGTGGGTCCATGGTATCTTGGTGACTGGGTGACTAGGTGTGTTGACATAGAAAAAAAGGTCAGTGATATTCTGTTGTCAGTTAGGCCCAGGTGGGTCAAGTGGGAGAGGCTGGAGAGGGGGAGGATGTGTAGGTTAGGGTTATTAGGGTTTGCCATAAATTATAGGAGTTCAATGTGATCATATGACACAACGTGGTCCACTCCGACTTTTTTTTTCTTAACCACAGATTATTACGTGCTTGACTGGCAACATGGGGTTGTGTACGTGATGGCTGCTGAATATTATTACAAGTCAGTAACAACAACATATTTTTCTCCCCAAAGACCATGGATACCATTCCTTGTTGAACTTTTTGTAGCCAGTGTTGTTTATTAATGTCAGTTTGAACATGGAACAAAAGTTTAAAGGACAGACCAAGGAGAACAAATAAAACGGGAGAGAGAGAGAGAGAGAGAGAGAGAGAGAGAGGAGAGAGAGAGAGAGAGAGAGAGCAGAGAAAGAGAGAGAGAGACGGAGAGAGAGAGAAAGAAGAACTGAGGAAAGGACATCCTATTGGTATTTGAAGTACACTTTTGATAGATTTGTGTTTTGCTGTGTGATTACACTTTGAGAACTTTAACATATGCAACTTTACGAATATTTCTGGGATTAGTATGATCAAGCCCCCACACGCTCCCTTCCGAATGAACTTCTGTCACCACCCTCGTGTGTGTGTGTGTGTGTGTGTGTGTTGTGTGTGTGTGTGTGGTGTGTGTGTGCGTGTATGTGTGTGTGTGTATGTGTGTGTGTGTGTGTGTTTTAAAGAGAGAGAGATAGGGTTTCATGACAATTAACAAATTCTTCATTTCTGATGACAGTAGGTAAAGGAGTGTGCTTCTTACACTCAGAGTCCACGTGTTCTCTACAGGACCTAAACATTGTTATATAACGACTCATGTGTGGAAAGATAAAGAAAGCAAATATATGCATGATGATTACATGAAATATATGAACGGGAGTATGAAAAGGAATCCCAAGCAAAGAGAAAAGTTCAAAACAAAACAGTAAGCACCAGGAGCCAAGAGGGAGAGGAAAGTCTGGTGAATTAAAGCTGCCCAAACCATTTTCCTATTCATTTTTCTTTTTTTGTTTTTTGTTTTGGTGTACATCTTGGTCTTTGAAATGCATCTTCAGGGTTTGTCTTCACATTGCCATGTTATTATTGCTCTGTATTATATTGTATTGTATTCATGTGTTGTTTTTATTGTGGATTTCTCCGTGTGAAATTTGATCATCTGTCTTCAGGATGAACATGCTCATATATTGGCAGTCTGTCTTATATTTTATTCTTCTGTGTGTGTGTGTGTGTGTATGTGTGTGTGTGTGTGTGTGTGTGTGTGTGCGTGCATGTGCGTGTTTGTTTATAATTTGCCTTGAAAGGAGATTGTCCACAATATTTCACCAGGGACTACTCTGTCATGGGTGCTTTTTTGTGTATGATCGATGCCTGCACTGCACGAGGCAACATCTCTTCCACCTCTCTGTTTGTCTATTTCTCCTTTTTCTCTGTCTGCCAGCCTACCTGTCTATCCATTAGTCTGTTTGTCTGTCCTGATGCATATGTAATTTTCTTTGCTAATAAAATTATCTTAAATGTGTTGTATAGAACTTAAGTATGGGAATACAGCTTATTGATTTGCAATTTTGGCACGGGTTTACTGAATACATTTTCCTTCTGTATTGTATACCCATAATTAATGAAGACTTTGTCAGATGCCTTCTTATCTTGTGGGCCTAGTGATCAGGTTGATTAATTTCCTCATTTTCAGCCCATAGTATACTATGCTATCATTTCTGATTTGACGCAGTGGGTAAAGCATTGCTCTCTTGAGCCAGAAGCCTTTGATCTGCTCCCCATATGAGGCAGCCAGGTCTGAGCAGATTTTCCATCTTCATCATCGACATCTCTGCACACCCCAACCCTCACCAAGTCCTTTCTGATGAGACTTAAAATACAGGTCCCTTGTATGAGTATGAACACATATGTGTGAAAGAAAAAAAAAGCATGTCCCACTCCATCCTTGGGAGAAGAATAGGCCATCATGTGCCAGTAGAGTGGATGACAACTCTTCCCCTTTCCCACCCCCCTTCCCACCCCCTTCTCCATCCCCTCTCCCCACCTTCCCCCCCCCATCCCCCTACCCACCCACCCACAATTTCCGCCCAACTGAAAAACAAAAGAGTCTACACAGATGTACACTGATCAGAGTTAAAGAAGAAGGAAACTTACTGGACAGAGACAGACAGGACTGCTGAGAGATAAGAACATTGGCGAATCGTTGACAATGGTCCATGTTCTTTTACTAGGGGAGAAGTGCATGATTAAGTAAGCGAAAGTACACAGATGTCGTAGCTGATCCTGGAGATAAAATCAGGTTACCTGAAATCCGTTTCAGGAACGAGCAAAAGTCTGACCAATGATGAAGCGCAGAATTCTTGCCGAGGAACGAGAATGAAGAAGACTGCTTCCTGCTTGTCCTGATTCGCATTCAAGCCCTTGTTGCTGGACACGGATAAACGTGATGAGATTCATGGCAAGTGTGCTAGATTTGACTATCTCTCTGGACTGTGTCAGGGTTCAGAGCTGACATCAGGGTCTTGATACGCTGTTGGATGACATATATACAGTTCGTCAGTTGGGAGAACTGATAAATAAGAACACAAGGAAAATGACTAGATGATGTGAGAAGAGATTTTGTAAGGAAAATCGTGTTTGATTTAGATGTTATGAAAAGCAAAGGTGAGAGGTGGTGGTGATGGTGGAGGGGGGGGGGGGGGGGGGGGGGGGGGAGGGAAGAGTAGGGAAGAGGCAAAGAGTGAACTTTTTAACTCTGAGATGAAACAGTGTAACCTACATTTATAAGGGAAAAGCATGCACAGAGTGAACCGTGCAACAGATCAGAGGCACAGTGGGTAATGCTGGACTAGGTAAGTGGGATTACAGTGAGAGATAGTTGCAGTACTTAACATAAGCCATTGTTATGCAAATGCATAAGCTCCAGTAAGACTAGAGTGAGGGAGAGGAGAGCGATGGGGCCTTCACACAGAGGCTTGCTGTCAATGGTTAATAGCACATTTGTGTTTGGTTGGCTGGCGTATACAGTTTATGTTGTGTGGATGTACACTTCTGGTTACATTTGTTGGCACTGGGTGACTCCTCTCTTGTAAGTAACGGGTTTTTTTTAGGCTTTCTGTGTGTGTGTGTGGTATGTGTGTGTGTGCGTGCGTGCGTGCGTGCGTGCGTGCGTGCGTGGTGCGTGTGTGCGTGTGTGTGTGTGTGTGTGTGTGTGTGTGTGTGTGTGTGTGTGTGTGTGTGGTGAGTGTGTGTGTGTGTGTGTGTGTGTGTGTGTGTGTGTGTGTGTGTGGTGGAGTGAGTGTGTGTGTGTGTGTGTGTGTGTGTTTACAGAATTTGACTCCCTCTAATATGGGGAGGTAATCGGGTAATCATAAATGAGAGTGGGTGAGGTGGCAGGTGAGGTAAAGCTAACATGGCTTTGAAGCAGTAATGATAATCATAGGATCTGGATATGAAGAAGATTGATAAAAACAGACTTTCATTTATTTGCTTCACTTCTACTTTTTTTTTTTTTAATAGATTTTTTTCTTCCTTAAACATTTAAGCCAAAGATCCATATGTTAAATTTGTAAATCCATGCAAGTGTGTGAATTCATGTTCGTGATGTATGTATCTGTATCTTATGTGAATATAGGCTATAGAATGTATGAGTGTGCATAGAGAGAGAGTTAGATGCATGCATGCAATGGCAATGTGAATATAGGCTGTAGAATGTATGAGTGTGCATAGAGAGAGAGTTAGATGCATGCATGCATGGCAGTGTGAAGTAAGTAAGAACAGATTTTTATTTTGTATGTCAGTTGTAAAGTTTTTGTTGTGCCAATGGAATTGTTTTGAGAAACCTTGGGAACAAGACAAACATACTGCTGTTTCTGATCTTTGATATTGATAGAGAACACTGCTTTCGCCCAGGTCTCTGTGTGTGCTGGCCGTAGTGGTGGGAGTGGTATTGAGGAGGTTGGGGCTGGCTGTGTGTGGTGTGTGTGAAAGAGAAGTCCACTGAACGTGAGCAGTGTTCACGTGCATCGTTGTGCAGTGCATGCACAACTTGAAAGTAGTTTGTCCCAGTGTTTCAAGCTATGGGCTTTTTATATTGTTTGCACCCAACAGTTGCTGTTCGTTATTACCAATATTGTTCGCCACTACTACCGTTATTTTATGATTGTTGATATCATTAGTATATGCTTACCATCATCACCATTATCATTATCATGATTATGTGATTCTGTGTATGTGGGATTGTTATTGAGTTTCCAACCCTCATATGGTCTCCATGGTTGGCGTGGTTATAAACGTGACATGATTCAGTGCACTTTAAGCAAGCGGTTTTTATTTATTTGTTTATTTTTCTGTTTATTTATTGATGGATTTTGACCAGATTTTGGGTTTAGCATCATCTTCCCCTCCCCCACCCCCTTGCCACCAGTATAATCGTTGCAGCAGGCCATCACTGTCTGTTCCCTGCTTTCTCTGTCTCCTCTTCCTCTTGTCTGTCTTCTCCTCTCTGTCTTCTCCTCTTCCTCTTGTCTGTCTTCTCCTCTTCCTCTTGTCTGTCTCCTCTTCCTCTTGTCTGTTTCCTCTTCCTTGCTGTCTCTCCTCTTCCTCTTGTCTGTCTCCTCTTCCTCTTGTCTTCTCCTCTTCCTCTTGTCTGTCTTCTCCTCTTCCTCTTGTCTCTGTTCTCTCTTCCTCTTTCTGTCTTCCTCTTCCTCTTGTCTGTCTTCCTCTTCCTCTTTCTGTCTTCTCCTCTTCCTCTTCTCTGTCTTCTCCTCTTCTCTTGTCTGTCTTCTCCTCTTCCTCTTGTCTGTCTTCTCCTCTTCCTCTTTCTGTCTTCTCCTCTTCTCTTTCTGTCTTCTCTCTTCTCTTTCTGTCTTCTCCTCTTCCTCTTGTCTGTCTTCTCCTCTTCCTCTTCTCTGTCTTCTCCCTCTTCCTCTTTGTCTGTCTTCTCCTCTTCTCTCTTCTGTCTTCTCTTCTCTTTCTGTCTTCTCCTTTCTCTTCTCTGTCTTCCTCTTCTCTTGTCTGTCTTTCCTCCTCTTTCTCTTCTTCTTTCTTCTCCTCTCTTCCTCTTTCTGTCTTCTTCCTCTTCTTCTCTTCGTCTGTCTTCTCCTCTTCCTCTTCTCTGTCTTCTCCTCTTCCTCTTTCTGTCTTCTCTCTTCTCTTGTCTGTCTTCTCCTCTTCCTCTTGTCTGTTTCTCTTCCTCTTTCCTCTTCTCTGTCTTCTCTCTCTTCCTCTTGTCTGTCTTCTTCTTCCTCTTCTCTGTCTTCTCCTCTTCTCTTGTCTGTTTCTCCTCTTCCTCTTCTCTGTCTTCTCCTCTTTCCTCTTTCTGTCTGTCTCTCTTTCTCTTTCTGTCTTTCCCTCTTCTCTTTCTGTCTTCTCCTCTTCTTCTTCTCTGTCTTTCTCTTCTTTCTCTTCTCTGTCTTCTTCCTCTTTCTTCTTCTCTCTCTGTCTTCTCTTCTTTCTCTTCTCTGTCTTCTCCTCTTTCTCTTCTCTGTCTTCTCCTCTTCTCTCTTCTCTTCTCTGTCTTCTTCTTCTGTCTTCTTCTTCTCTTGTCTGTCTTCTCTTTCCTCTTGTCTGTCTTCTCTTCCTCTTGTCTGTCTTCTCCTCTTCCTCTTCTCTGTCTTCACCTCTTCCTCTTCTCTGTCTTCACAGTCTTCTGACCCTCCACTCAGCCCCCCCCCCCCCCCCCCACACACACACACCTCCCTGCTTCCCACCATGCCTCTTTCACCCCAGCCCACCCACAGTTTCCCTCAGAACAACAACAAAATTGATTGGTGGATATGCAAATCTGCCAGGAAGCTGCACTTCTGATCTCTCAGGCTCTGAGAAATTGCATCAGTTCTCCTTCCCTCTTCATTCCCGTTTTTTTGTTTTTGTTTTTTGTTTTGAATTCCTCTGAGCTAAAGTGGCTGTGTTCACGTTAGAATGCTTGGTCTGATTGTGGAATGATTCTTCAGGTCATGTTTCATGGCTCCCGTTGCATTAACTTTCAGGAAATCATCATGTGCACCTCTCCGTCCGTCTGTCTGTCTGTCTGTCTGTCTCCCTCCCTGCCTCAAAAACACGTGCTTTTTGGACCCGGATGTGTTTTGTGTACGAGGTAACCAAACCCGCGTTGTTTGTTGTGGCCCATATTTCTCTGCCAAACACTTGAGAGACCGGGTAATGGAGGTGGGGGCAAGGGGAGGTGGAGGTTACCCTATGTACATATACATCTACCCTTCAACCAGTTGTCAAGTCATGAATGTATTTCCTCGAGTTCAGACTGCACCTGGGGCTGTTTTCATGATTTTATCATTTAAGGCGTTCAAGCCTGTTCTTTTGAGGACTTGATTTAAAAATTAAAAAATTTTTTTTTTTATGGATGAATGAATATTATTATGATTGAACGATGGCTGAAGGCAGTCTTTGTGTAAGATAACATTGCGTAACATCAGGTTATTACATGCTGATCAGTTGGTAGTAGACCATGGTCTGTCTGTCCATGCAAGACGGTGCTAAAATCATGCAACTTATTTGAGTGAAACTCGGTGGAAAGATGGAATGTGGCCAGAGGGCGAAGCCGTTACAGTTTGGTGCAGATCCTATGATGAAGGAATATAATCATTTAACGATGGCTGAAGGCAGTCTTTGTGTAAGATAACATTGCGTAACATCAGGTTATTACATGCTGATCAGTTGGTAGTAGACCATGGTCTGTCTGTCCATGCAAGACGGTGCTAAAATCATGCAACTTATTTGAGTGAAACTCGGTGGAAAGATGGAATGTGGCCAGAGGGCGAAGCCGTTACAGTTTGGTGCAGATCCTGATCGAAGAAGGGATGCAGAATCAATCAGCAAGATTTCTGAAAAACCTACCGAATCAATTTTAACGAAACTTGGTGGAAAGATATAATGTTGCCAAAAGTGCGCCTATTAAATTTTGCTGTGGTTCTGGATTTAAAAAAAAAAAAAAGGGAAGGGGGGGGGGGGGGGGGTTGGATCCAGAATCCATTTGACTTTGGCAGTGGTCTGCACTCTCCCAAGTATCCTTCTAGTTGTGTATGGGTGTGAGGGCCTGGCTTGTGTTGAACACTCAACGAAAGTGAAGGCCAGGGTCCAGGTAACTTCATGTTTAAAGATTTCATCTACTGGTTTTGTTGCTGGTGTCAAATGATACATTTATCTGAATTCAGAGTAATTCACAATGCTTAGGGGTGATTCATGGATATTATTCATGACTTGCTCAGGGCTTAGGTGTTCATGATATGAGCATCGTCATAAATTGTATCAGTTTGTCATGGGGGAAGGTATGTGTATGTGTATCTTCTCTTTTGGTTTCTTACGTCCATCGAATGAGGCACAAATTATAGCAAAAAAATGTACTGCAGAGTGGGATAATCAAAAGAGAGGGGTATTTACGCTTTGGAAAGAAGAAAATAAATAAAGTAAAAGGAAATAGAATGACCCTGAAGCTTAAAAGGGGATAAATGAAAAGAAAAATGTAGAATCAGTGCTGGAAAATTATCTTCCACAGAACTTTGAATGAAAAACAGATGACAAGAGTGGTATGATAAGTGGTTAAAGGAAATGAGGTGAATAAATAATTATGTGTACATTCAAAGCTGCAAACAAACTGTTAAGCATACTGTTTGCAGCATATGAAAACTTTCTGTTTCGGTCAGGTGCTGATGGAAGGTTTTTCTTTGAGCTTTGATGATCTATAATTGAATCTCTCAGTCAGTTTGCTGCTCTTCTGTGCTACTGTACCTCTCGTTAAAGATCTCGGGGAAATTCTGGACCTTTAATTGATTTTGAGTGGGAGATAATCTAATGTAGATGGAGAGACAGACGTTTCAAACACTAAAGTTAAAAAAAAAAATTCTCTTGTTTAACTGCCTTTCTAATACATCCACACTTAAACTTTAACAAACTTAAGTTTAAGAAATTCCTCCCATTCTGTCTGACGAAACCATTTAAAAAGGAAATAGTTTTGTGCAGACCACACACGGGATTCCATTTACTCGACATAACCAGACCTTTTCAAGACTGAGTAGGCTTCATGGTGCATATATTTGTGATAAACCACTTGGGATAAGATGTCTTTATATGGGGTACAGGGATGTATACCCCAACAGCACAAGCATTTTGCTGCAGATTCCATGAAAAATTATGCTTCCATATGTTTCACCTGGATCAGTAATGCAATTACACACACACACACACACACACACACACACACACACACACACACACACACACACACACATTAAAGGATGCCTTTTTCATTCTTTATTATTATTATTATGATAGTTTATCTTTTTTTCTCTTTTTTTGTGCTTTGATCACTATAAAATGGGTGATGGTGTTAATAAAACTCTGGGATCAGTCTTTCAGTTTCAGGACATGGCGTTTTAAATTTTGAATGATAGCCAATGACTCAACAGTATTAGAGCTAAAGCCTTTTGGAAAAAACAAACAAAAAGAAAAAACACTTGCCTGCACACTCAATTTTACCTAAACTACATGGAATACACCACATTGGCAAAAAGAATACGTTTAATAGAATCATTGTGAAGTGTATTCACTTTTGATGTGAAAGGAAGTTTCTTGTTGGTCATTTGAGTGTGTATGGTTCAGCGGATGATGTGTCAGATTTACAATTGTCTTGAGTTGATCAAATAGTCAAATTCATACCACACATGATCAAATACAAACCATCCTCATCTTTCAGTGAAGAAAATTTTTCAGTGCAGAGGCTGTGTAGATAGGGCAACTGAATTTCCAAAGTACACCAGTTATAAAGATAACGCTCAAATGAAAAGTACTCGACAGTGAATTTAGGTAGCACAGCTCTGACAGTGAATTTAGGTAGCACAAGTTTGAAGAGGTACTCTTCCCAAACTATCGAGAGAGAGAGAACTGTAACAGTGTATGTGTCCAGATTTGAGATGTGTTTTCATTGAAGTGTGCATGAAGAGCGCTTGACTTTGAAGGGCATTGGACAGAGTTGGTGTCTCTCCATAGTGCATTACCAAGAAGAGTGACCACAGGCTTGGAATGTGCCCCACGTCATGGTTTGAATCATTACAGTCATCTTCAGCTGTTGCTGACTTAGGATGAATTTTTTTGGTCAGGTGATTCCGATATGGATTTCTCTCAGAAATGCTTGGCTTTCTGATTAAGTCAGCATCTAGAGAGTCACGTGAGTGTGAAAGTGTGTGTGTGTGTGTGTGTGTGTGTGTGTGTGTGAGTGTGTGTGTGTGTGTGTGTGTGTTTTGTGTGTGTGTATGTGTGTGTGTTGTGTGTTTGTGTGTGTGCGCGTGTTGTGCGTGTGTTTTGTTGGATTCATGCAAGCATGCATGTCTGTGTGTTGGTGTGTATGGATATATGCATCTGTGAAAGACGTGGGGTGAAATTTGAGAACTGATCATTTCATTTGTTCATGGTGGCAGTGTAAATGTCTCTCTCTCTCTTCCTTCCCACACTTTACCCCACCCCCCACCCCCAATGTCTTCACTCTTCCCCACCGTCTACAGCCTCCACCCCTGACCCTTCCCTTCTTGCTCCTTCTTTGCCTTAGCCCTCCTGTCCTCCATCCTTCTGCCTCTGCTCTCTTTACTCTTTGGGCAAGCACTTTTTGGTTGTGTCTGTGAAAGGGTGACTGAGCAGTCAGCTTCATTGCTCTCAGACCACAGATACTCGCCCTACTCAGACCTGGACTGCTCAGTGCACTCATGCCTAGGCTGCTCAGTGCACTCAGACTGCAGTGCACTCGGACTTAAACTGCTCAGTGCACTCATGCCTAGGCTGCTCAGTGCACTCATGCCTAGGCTGCTCAGTGAACTCAGACTGCAGTGCACTCGGACTTAGACTGCTCAGTGCACTCATGCCTAGGCTGCTCAGTGCACTCAGACTGCAGTGCACTCGGACTTAGACTGCTCAGTGCACTCATGCCTAGGCTGCTGAGTGCACTCATGCCTAGGCTGCTCAGTGCACTCAGACTGCAGTGCGCACAGACCTAGACTGCTCAGTGCACTCATGCCTAGGCTGCTGAGTGCACTCATGCCTAGGCTGCTCAGTGCACTCAGACTGCAGTGCACACAGACCTAGACTGCTCAGTGCACTCATGCCTAGGCTGCTGAGTGCACTCATGCCTAGGCTGCTCAGTGCACTCAGACTGCAGTGCACACAGACCTAGACTGCTCAGTGCACTCATGCCTAGGCTGCTCAGTGCACTCATGCCTATGCTGCTCAGTGCACTCAGACTGCAGTGCACACAGACCTAGACTGCTCAGTGCACTCATGCCTAGCTGCTCAGTGCACTCATGCCTATGCTGCTCAGTGCACTCAGACTGCAGTGCTCTCAGACTTAGACTGCTCAGTGCACTCTGGCCAATCGATCATAGATAGCACCACCCTCTTCCCATTTTTACTTCCCATCTCAACCCTCTCAACCCTGTTACGGCAGCATGCTTGCATTGTGCGTGGTCAGCACAGAAGTGATGAACCTATTGTGTGGGACCATGTGAGGTTTCAACTCTTCTTACTGTGAATACAAAGCGATAACAATCAACATCCTCTTTTCCTGTTACGCATGCAACTTGTGTACTGAATTTCGGCTGCTGACTTGTTATTGTGCTGCTGGTAGTGTTATTAACCATCTCTCTATTTTGGGAGAGCAAAGTAGAAATTAATTAAGGAGAGAAGACAAATAGAGACGACCAAAAATCATTTGAGAATTTCTGGCTCTGGACTCCGCATGAGTGTGCTTAAAGAATTCTGTAATTTCTGCACTCATATGAAATAGAGATACGCTCACATCATCGCTTTCACCATCTTGCACATCAAATTGCGTGGTAGGAAAGTTGATGCTAATATTTGACGGGAGGAAGCTATACAAACCTTTTTTTTTTTTCCCACGCCGGTTATGCATCAAAAGACATCCAGTTGGAAAGAAAATGGATCTTAAGTTAGTATTTTATGGAAGGAAACTAGAAAAGGAAATGAATGAATAGCCGCAGATTGTTACAGATATTTCATACGTCTCTATTTTATTAACCTTCTAATATAGCATATATATTTGTCCAATGCAGGTATATGAACAATCTCATACAGCTGTTCAGTGTTGTTCAAAATAAGTGTTTTCAAGACTTGTAAGAACAATATTCTTCTGCGGGCATCGTCATATCAGATATCAACCACAAATTTTGCATGTTATTTTTGTGTGTGTATTTTTTTAATACTTGATTTAGTTAGGGGGGGGGGGGGGGGAGTTGGTGAAAGTCTACAAATATTATCAATTCAATGCAGACAACACCTGAAAATAAAATGGAAGACAACTGTACACTGGTTTAATTGAAAAATGCAAGCTTTTTGAATTAGTGACCCTCGCACCATACATGTTTCTAAGAACGCAAACCCATGTGTCCAGTATTCACCCCTCCCCCCCCCCTCCCCCCCCCTCCCCCAACTCCCTCCCCCTCCCCCCTCCCCCCTCCAAGGGTGTTGTTGCAAAAGCTGTTGTGCTGATTTTAACCAAAAATGGAAAGCTGGAATGCAGCAGAGGGAGGAATCCTTTACATTTTGATGAGATTTCAGATTAAACAGCCAAGACAGGATCCATTAACCCAGATTTAAAAGCAAACGGACAAACACACAAACCAAAATAACAGCAACTTTACACAACTGATTTTAATGAAATTTGTAAGAAAAGGTAGCGTGTACCCAAAGATTGAAGCCATCAAATGTTAGCTTAATGCACAGTGGGAATCCGGACTGAAAGTCAGATCCAGGATCCGTTTATCCTGTGTACAGGTGTGAATTCTCCTGAGTGCGCCTCTCGATGAGAAAACTCATTTTGGTGCTTAATGGAAAGACACTTCGTGTCATTTATCTCCGGTCAGCCTTAGATCGGTAGATGTCCGAACTCATGTAATCAAGAAAATTGATCAAGATTCTTGGTGGGAAGAAACCATATGATTGTTACACTTACTTCTCCCCAAACACAAGTCATTACATGTGTCGCAGTGAAAAACGTTCATCAAGATACTTGACAGAAAGAAGCTGTGTGTGATGTATTTTTACACAAGATGTGAGTTGGGCCATGTTCACAGCTTAATCAGGAGAATCAGTCTTGATACGGTTGGGTACCGTTTCGTCGTTTCCCGTTTCGCCGTATGGGTGTCAAATCGCTGTATTCGTCAATTTTTTTGTTAAGGTGATCCCGTGCTATTTCGCCGTCCTCTTTAGTTTCGGTTCGCCGTACTGGGAACTTGGGCATGTATGAGTAGTCTTCAGTTTGTTGCTTGTACATCCCGTGCGAGTGAGTGGTCTTCAGTTTGTTGCTTGTACATCCCGTGCGAGTGAGTGGTCTTCAGTTTGTTGCTTGTACATCCCGTGCGAGTGAGTGCCACGGTCTTGTCATGGTCTTGAGTAAAAAGCAAGTTGAAAGTCGATTGTGCCGTTTCGAGCGTCTCGTAAGCCGCGGTGGTAGGCCTAATGGAGTTTGTGGAAACAAAACGTGGTGGTCTGTCACTTATTTTGAATGGCCACAGGTACAGAAAAGACTACAACCGTGGTGAAAATATTTATTGGAAGTGTACTGTTGACAACTGTCGTGCGCGTTGTAAAACTAGAGACACAGAGGAATTAACGAAGGTCAGTAACGCTCTCTCTCTCTCTCTCTCTCTCTCTCTCTCTCTCTCTCTCTCTTTATCTCTCTCTCAATCTCTCTTTCTCAATCACTCTCTCAATCTCTCTTTCTCAATCTCTCTCTCAATCTCTCTGTCTCTCTCAATCTCTCTCTCTCTCAATCTCTCTCAATCTCTCTGTCTCCCTCTCAGTCTCTCTCTCAATCTCTCTCTCAATCTCTCTGTCTCTCTCTCAATCTCTCTGTCTCTCTCTGGTCCTCTCTCTCTTTCCTTAGTCGCTCAGGCCTCTGTCTCTCATTCACTCTCTCTCTCTCTCTCTCATTCACTCTCTCCTCTCTCTCTCTCTCTCTCTCTCTCTCTCTCACTCTCTCTCTCTCTCTTCCTCTGTCCCTCTCTTCTCTTTTTGTCTCTCTTGCCCTCTCTCTGTCGTTCTTTCCCTCTATATTTTTCTCTCTTTCTGTCTGTTTATATAGGTCCCCGGGGATCATTCTCATCCAGCTTCCCATGCTCAGATGGAGGCAAAGATGCTGGTAGCAGGGGTAAAAAGAAAATGCACAGAAGAACCTGACAGTTCTGTAAAACAACTGTACAACAGCGCATTGAGAGAAATGAACACTCGCGACAATGCTGATGAAATTGCTGGATTTTTCCCTCAATACCATCAAGTGAAGTCTTCCCTCTACAGAGAAAGAAGGAAATTTCTGCCAGTACTTCCACAAACACGCAGTGAAGTGGACATCCAGCCGCCCTTCAGCGAAACTGTGGATGGGAGACGTTTCCTCCTTGCTTCTGACGGGCATGCTGACAAGATTCTGGTCTTTGGAACTGAAGAGAATGTGAACAGGATGTGCGCTTCTGACAAGTTGTTCATGGACGGAACTTTCTGGACGACTCCAATCTTGTTCACGCAGTTGTATACAATACACGTGATGCAGTATGATGTCATGACCCCGGTGATCTATGCGCTTTTGCCAGACAAAAAAAAGACGTATAGACGGCTTTTTGACATCTTGAAGCGTGCCGCTGTGAGGATTGGTCTGGCATTTGACCCTCCTCAGTGCTCAGTCGACTTTGAGTTGGCCTGTATCCAGGCTATCTCAGTCGAGTTTCCCAACGCTGTCATAGACGGATGTCTATTCCACTTCACTCAGTCCATTTGGCGGAAGACTCAGGAGGTTGGTCTTGCGAATGATTATGGAGACAACCCTGAAATAAGATCATTCATTCGTCGACTGGCAGGACTCTCATTCGTTCCGCTCGACAGACAAAACGAAGCCTGGCTTTTGATTGCGGGAGATGCTCCAGACGATGCAAGAATTGTGCAACTGACAGACTACTTCATCAGAACATGGTTCGATGACGTCGCAGCAAGATTCCCTCGCCGAATGTGGAATCAATTTGATCGCATGACATTGGGTTCTTCAAGAACTAATAACCACGTTGAGGGATTCCACTCGTCAATGAACAGGAGGAGTGAAGGGGCGCATCCAAACATCTTCAAGCTGTGCAAACTCATCAGAGAGCAGCAAGAACAGTCAGAGGGACTTCTTCGACTTCGAAGAGCAGGCCAACCTCTGCGCAGAAAAGCTCCTCGGTTTCTGACCACTTCCAGGAGACTCCAACAACTCCACGAGGAAATGGCCAGCGGGCAACGTGACCTCATGGAATTTGTTGATGCTTGCTCCACTGCTATCGCCATCGGTTAAGAATATGACAGAGAAAGAGAGACCGAAAGAATGAAAGACTAAATTTTAAGATTTTAAATGGTTTTTATTGTTTTTAATGCAGTTCATTAAATTTCTCAGTTAATTAAATGTCTCATTTCCCTATTAATTAACGTAATGTCTGATTTCTATATCTCTCACTTTTACTGATTTCTATATCTCTCACTTTTACGGCAAAATGACACTTATTTGATTAATACGGCGAAACGGGAAACGGCAAAGCGGGAAACGGTGAAATGGGAAACGGCGAAATGGGAAACGGCGGAACGGGAACATCCCCTTGATACTTCATAAAAAGAAAGAAAGCATTGTTCACACCAGAATACAAAGTGGCTGATGTCATTAATGAAGAAAACTGATCTTAACCTTTGATGATACAAAGGAGGCTTATGTCAGCCATCTCAACTCAGCATTGCAAAACTCTTTTGTTTAAAGAGGAAAAAAAGAGAGAGAGTCCCTCTGCAATCGCTAGCCATTTGTGTTTCTTCTTTCTGTCGACCCTGTTCTTCTGGTGTTACACAAGCAGAGCAAGGCGGGGTAAACGATGCTTTAGAACCTTGCGCACTGACTGATTTATGAGCCAGTCATGTGCAGGGTTATTGGGAAAACTTGTTGATATTGAAAAGCTGGGGTTGACAGGTTGTGTATGGGTGGCGTCTTAAAGGTTTCTGAGGTTTCACTTGATTCTTTACCCAGCTGTTTTTCCAGGTGGTATAAGTAGAAACATTTGTGTCTGTTGTGCGCTGTCTTTAGTGTACACTGTTTCGGTCTGTCTGTCTGTTGGTGTGTCTGTCTCTGTTTCTGGCTATGTGTGTCTGTCGGTCGGTCGGTCGGTCTGTCTGGTCTCTGTCACTGTCGGTCTTTCTCTGTCTGTGTATAGATCTGTCTCTCTCTCTATGTATAAATGCACACACACACACGCTCACAGATGCACGCGTGCACACACACACACACACACACACACACACACACACACACACACACACACACACACACACACACTCACACACACACACACCTGTCTCTCTCTATTGTATAAATGCAAACACACACACACACACACACGCATGCATGCACGTATGCACACACACTCACACACACACACACACACACACACACACACACACACACACACACTCACACACACACACACACACACACACACACACACACACACACACACACACACATCCCACACCCTGCCCCACACCCACACGGCACAATTCCACCCCACTTCACCCCACCCCACTTCACCCCACCCCACCGGCACCCTACCCTGGCATCATACCACTGACAACAACAGAACAGCCAGCCCTCCCCCACCGCTAAAACCCAAAGGGCAAAGGAACAACAGCCCCATAGTTCTGGCATGAATGCTACTGGTCAGAGCCCAGCTCGGATGACAGCTGACTACAGACCGATCCACAAGTGAGCTGGCAGGCATTACGTGGTGATGTGAGGTGCGGCAGGAGTGACCCCCCCCCCCCCCCCCACCCGGAAGACTGGGGGTGGTGCTAGGTTGGGAGTAAAAAAAAAAAAGCGGTCATGGAACAAACACAGTATTTTCTCATCCTACCTCGCCCTTGGATTAGAGCGTAATGAATTATGGAACTCGCTCTTCTTACTTGGGGGGGGGGGGGGGGGGGGGGGGGGCCTAGTTGGTGTCGTGCCAAAGGCCACGCGTCTCGAGTCCTCGACTGACTGAACCGCTTGCTGCTAGTGCCGGTGACTGTCAATGCTGAAGGTATTATCCAGTGAAGAGCCACCGCCGCCGTTTGAAGAGACCGTGCTGGTTAGTGTGTGAAGAAGCTGTGAGAGTTTATTGAAAGCGGAATTTTGTTTTTCCAGTGTTTATTTCATGTTAGATTTGGTGGTGGTGTTTTTGTTTGTTTGTTTGTTGTGCCAAAAAAAAGGAAAAAAAAAAAAGAAAAGAAAAGAAAAACACTGCAGAAATGAAAACAAGAGGTCAAAGTAAAATTGTCACAGGATCATGAAATGTGGTTTTTCTTTCTTTTCTTTCCTTT
Source organism: Conus canariensis (assembly GCA_033310375.1). Lineage (NCBI taxonomy): Eukaryota > Metazoa > Mollusca > Gastropoda > Neogastropoda > Conidae > Conus > Conus canariensis. Next base: position 56,848,384 of record CM065732.1, read on the forward strand.
GTTCTTTTTGTTTCACCTTTTTTTCCTTTCCATTGCTGCTGTCTTCTTACTTTTCTCGTCTCTTTTCTTTTACTTTTCCTTGCTTTTTCAAATGATGTGGCTGTTACCAGTCTTAAAATGGTACTGTTGTCTGTTTGTTGGTGTTGATCTTCCTCTCATCTTTCTCTCTCTGTGTCTTTATCTCACCCTCTCCCTCCCTCTCTCTCCTTCACACACTCATGCGTACACACACACACACACACACACACACACACACACACACACACACCACACACACACACCACACACACACACACACACCACACACACACACACACTCACACACCACACACACACACACACACATACACACTTTCTCTGTCTTTACTGTTCATCTGTCTGTCTGCCTATCTGTCACTCTTTGTCTGTCTGTCTGCATGCCTGTCTGTCTGTCTGCCTCTCACTCTCTCACTCTCACTCTTTCTCTCTCTCTCTCTCACACACACACACACGTACACACACACACACACACACACACACACTAAATTTATGGGTATTATGTTTTCTTGCGTGCGTGAATATGTGTGTGCATTCACATACATTTGAGTGTATGTGTGCAGACATGGTTATAGCACAAGTGTTATGAAATGATGGAAGTTTTTGCCGGTGATGGTGTAGGAGGGATTGTAAACAGTAAGTAAACAAGAGACGTGAAAGCATGTTTGCTATAAGAGATAGCTACTGACCCCAAATGAAAAAGAAAATGAAGATTTGCACCAGCTGCTTTGACACAATAGTTAATTTCATGAGCAGGGAGGTCGTGGGCTCGCTTCCCTCCTAAGTCAGGTACTTCTGGGATTTTTCAAAGTCCTGACCACAGCAGAGTTTGCTGTGGTCGAAATGGGAAGCCTGTAACCACATAGTCGACTTTCGTCCACTTTAATGGATGTGTCTCTGCGAGTGTTGCTCATTTTTCCTGACCAGCACTGCAGGTGTCTGCATTTTTCAGTTCTGGTTGATGCCATGAGATGTAAGGAAAGTAATCGTAGAATGCGGCCCTGCCATGTGGTCTCTCGGGGGAATGGAGCTTCATAGTATCATCGTCATGATCCTTTCCCTAATCAGTACACATGAGGAAAGAAAGTCGGAGACTCAGTGGCCCTTCATGCATTGCTTTCATGGTGACTTGTTTTCATTTTCTCTTCATGTCTTTACCCTTTGTGAGTTGAGTTCTTCTCTGTGTGTGTTCGATCAGAACAGTCACCACTGAACACAACCGAAATGACTCGGTATCAGTGTAATGTAGCCTCTGACTGGTTGCCATGAGGACTTGGTATTTAGTTCTCCCAGTGGATTGCTGGTGCTGCGGCTGCTGTAGGAAAAACCAGAGTGTAGCTGTGAACAGTGAACTGGGATGAGAAGTGTGGGAGTGATGCCTCTGGAGTGCAAGGAAGGAAGCAGAGACAATCAACAAAAGAGTAAAGTTTGAATTAGTATTGTATAGAATAGAAAAGATATTTTAATCCAAGTATTATATATTATAGAATAGAAAAGATATCTTAATCCACTGGAGTGTATGGGCAAGTTTGCCACGTCTTTTTTTCTTTCGGGAAGTTTTCGTGTTCTGCGTGCCTTGTGACTGCATATGTGTGAGGTGAATTGGCACTGCATGCATCATAGTATGGAGTTGTGGACATTTGATTGTATTAGCATGGGAGCAAAAGTGTCCATGCTTGGTGACGATTTACTGTTTTTATCACCCTGCCTCAGTTAAAATCTGTTTTTATGTCAGTCATAACAAGGTTTTCTTTGTGTGTTGATGTGTGACAAGAGTTCAACATCAAAAGGTACGCCGGTCTTGAATATACACTGATTTGTGCTTTTGCATGAATTCCTGCTACTGTTGTTACTGTGTACTTGACCCCCCGCGTGGGGATACCTGGGAGTCTTTTGTACAAATAGTTCCCCCTCTTTCTGGACATTCTGTGCTAGTAACGTCCCCTTTTCCTTTCGCTCTCAGTAACTCTGTCTCCTTTGCTGTACTGTCGTCTACTGTCCTTTCTGTCTACCATATCTTTTATCTATCTTTTTCCACAACCTCTTCCCACAAATTTCTGCACTCAACAAAGTTGGAGTGAATTGACTATATTCTTGAGTATAGTGTGAGTATCCCAACAGGGTAGTTTAAAACGAGTTCACACGCTACCAGATACTGGAACGCTGAAGAAGAAGCTGTGTACTTGAGTTAGCTAGAGGCATATAGGCAAACTAAGACTGTCCGAAGGCAAATTTGAATTGTCCTTCTTGCTAAATTTTTGTTTGTTTGTTGTGTCTGGCTGTGTGCTAGGTGTATAGGTACCACAAGCAGCATTGATTTTGAGGTATGGGCATGTGGTTGTTTTAATCATGGGAACAAAAGTTATCTCCCACGCATATGATTTAATATTTTACTGTGGAAAAAAAAAAGACCACCACAGCCACAGAAATACTGTAATACAGCAATGCTTGTGTCTGTGTATGCGTGTCTTTGAGAAATAAGCTCTGTAGAATCTGTAGTTTTTAATGAATTATCAGTTTGGGAATTGGTTTGCATTTTGAAGAAAAAGATTGTTTAGTTGAACCGAACAACTGCGAAATGTCATGCCTTCTGTGAAAAACAGCTTGCTTTACTTGGTGTATACATACTTGGTGTATGATACGTAAAAATGAATTAGTGTGGTGTTTGAAGTGTCAGTGAGCAAACAGTGTTTGCATTGAGTTGTGCTCAGTATCCTGAATTCTGAGAACACTCTATGTTTCTGGTAAATTTGATATAATGGAGTTTACTAGGAAGTTAAAAGAATAACTTCTTTTGTTTCCTGTGACAATTGAATTACTGTAAGCTTGTTCACTTTTTCTTTCTTTGTTTTATTCTCTCTTTTTTTTGTCGTCTGAGTATTTCTGTCTTACTTCTTTTGTCTTTGTTCCCCATTGTTCGCCAGTCATTTACAGCACTTGGGTTCATCGTTTGCACTACTTGGTTGTGTGTTGGCTTAATATTTGCAAATGATCATATTCAGAGGTCATGTGATGCAAACCTGTCAGAAATACTTAAGAAAAAAAACCATTTGATGCTGCTTTAAGTCTGCATAAAATTCACAAGTGCTGAGTTGCGCATTCAGTGAAATTCTTTGTGGCTATGTTTTTGGGAATGCAATCTTAAATCAGAATGGCTGCTCAGACTCTTGGAAAGCACCTCTCTGTAGCACACGCTTTCGTGTAAAGTTTGGTGAACAAAGATTAGACCTTCATGCAATGACATCAAACATTCAGACACAGCAAAGACTCACATCACGAAGTGAAGTATAAGACGTGTCCTGTTGAAAGCATTAAATGCTCAGAAAACACTGTTGCACACAGGTTTCAGCGGTCAATACAGGGAAGGTGTGTTTGTATGTTTTCAGGCAAGATGATGAGCTAGACGTGAGCACACACAGACAGGAAGGACTCTCAGCTTCCATCACCAGCAGCTCATCAGATCGTCACCATGGAAGAGAAGGCAGCAGACAGCAGGAACAGCTCCTTGCTGAGGATGTTTGACTGGGCCTATGTGGGGGTGGACTTTGGCCTGCCAGGCAATGGGGGCGCCGAGTGTGTCAGCTTCCTCAGCCCCACCCAGCGCCTTGTGGAGAGTGGGCTGGCCTCGCTGTTGGCCGTCTTCATCATCTGCAAGGCTACCCTTACCTGACGCTGCCCACAGCCAGGCGCAGGCGGCTGACGGAGAGAGAGGCTTCTGGGAAGCGTGTTCTGCTGGTGTTGATGTGCTTGACCTGGGGGTGCGAGCTGGGCTTCAAGTTTGCCACACGGCAGATGATCTGGATATTCAACCCTTGCCACATTGCCACGGCTGTTCAGGTGGGCATGTTTGAACGTGGTGAGTGTTAATGTTGAAGTGCAGGGGATTTTTTCTTTTCTGGTTCATGTGAACGGAAGACTGCACTTTTTTTTTTTTGAGTGAGAGCAAACACTTCCCAACCTCCTACCCATACCCTTTGTCTCTCACTCTACACCATTATCTGCCATTCCTCCTGTCAAGAGTTTTCTTTTAGAACTGCTTTTTTTCATCTTGTATGTGTCCCTTGCTACCTTTACTTGTCTTTCTGTGTGTGTAATTGTTGCTTTGTTCGGTTAAAGCAAGAACAGTTGAAGTAACAGAAAGGAAAGTGTAAAATAATAACCATTGTTAGATTTTTTTTAATAGAAAAATTCAGTTAGTGTATTGAGTAATTGAAATCTATTTCAGTAATCAATGATACCAAGCTGGCTTGAATATCTTCTTGTTAGATACTTGGATAAATTGTAAAAACTGTAACAGGAAGATGTAATGTCTTTAGAGTATGCTGCAGCATCCAGTCGTCACTACCCAGGTAGGCAGCCCGTTGTGTAAGTGAGTGTTGATTGTAAAGCGCTTAGAGCTTGGTCTCTAGCCGAGAATAGGCGCTATATAAGTATTCATTATTATTATTATTATATGGCAGTGCACCGTGGCATGCAGTACTGCCGTGGTTTGACCTTTAGTTCATGCAAAGTGGAGTGGGGCATTCGTATTAGTTCCATCTGTCTGTGGGATCACTGGAGAACAGTTAGATGGATTTTCGTCATGTGATAGGGTCACTATCCAGAAAGGATTAACCTTTTCACTCCCAACCAGCCGCCGTGGCGAAGTGGTTAGCGTTACGGACTCCCGGCTGGGAGGTCGTGGGTTTGAATCCCATCAGAAGTCATGTGGGTTTTTCTGCCCCAACTGGCTCCTACCCAGAGTTGAGTTGCTGCGGACTCAGTTGGGAAGACTGGGACCACACAGTCGAGTTTCATCCACTTAATGGATGCGTTTCTGAGAGTGTTGCTCAAATTTCCTGACCAACACTGCAGGTGCCTGTATCTCTTGGGCCTGGTTGACGCCGGGATATATTATGAAAGGAAGCGTAGAGTACAGCCCTGTCATGTAGTCTCAGACCGAAATGGAAATCCGTAGCATCATCTTAATCATCCTCATTCTCATCGATCAGCATGAAAAAAAAAATGTCTCAAGTTCTGTGGCCCTTCATGCCCTGCTCTCATGGTGACCTCAATTTTGATGTCCTCTCCACGTCTGTGGCCTTGGTTTGGTTCCGTCGGGGTCACCGGTATCGGCGAGTCCATGGGGGCTGTCGTTGGACGGATGTGGTGGTGCCCTCCGGAGGGAGAGCTCACTCACGCCGGCTCTGCGACTAAGCAATTATTGTCGTCAGTAGGGGGTTTAGTAGGTGGTGTCCTGCATATATGTTACATCAGAACAGGCGCCACTGAACACCACCGAAGTGACTCGGCAGCAGTGCGGTGTCTCCTCCGGTGGGTTGCCTCTTGACGACTTGACATTGACTGCTTCCTGTGGATTGCCGGTGCTGGGGCTGCGGCGGGGCCGACTGGGCTGTGGCTGTAGATCGGATGCCGGAATGAGCGGTGTGGGTGCACTGCCTCTGAGGTGCCGCAGAGGTTGGGACAGCAAAAAAAACAAACAAACAAAAAAACAAAAAAAAAAACAAAAAAAAACCTTTTCACTCCCAAATTGTTTTGAGCAGAGTGTGTCAAACTGCTAGATTTATTTTCTAGAGCATAGGACAAATGGGGGCCCTGTGTTAAAAAGAAAAAAAAATGTCTCTCCTTCTCCAGCAATAAAATGAATTAAAAGAACGAAACAACAAAAACAACAAGGAAACCCTGCAAACTCAAATTGCACCAATTTCTTTTCTTTTGTAATCTAACAGTGGATCATTTGTTGTGCATATGTGTGTGTATTGCTGATGATTATGACTGGCCGTTAGGTTTGCTGTAGTGGACTTATATGATTCTGCTCATTCATTGATGGTTTTGTGTTTGTGTGTGTGTTGCTGATGTTTATGACAGGCCTTTGTGGTCACTGTTGTAGACATTGATGATTCTGCTCATCTACTTCTAGCTCACCACATCTAGGTCACCTAAATCATTGTCACCAAAGTTCTAACTGATAAGTTTCAGTCACATTTTTATATCATCTACACATATGTTGTGAACTGACAATTAATAGTCTTGTTGATACAAATTATGAAAGATTTTTTTCCCCCTAGGCTGTTTTAAAACTTTTTCTGTTCTGGAGGTTTTGAAAAGGGTGACGACAAGAATCAAAACTTCCTTGTTGAATTTGTGGTAGTTAGTGGTCAGAATGCTTATGGAATAACCAGTATAGCAGTGGAAAGTCACAGGGTTCCTGCTGGCTAATTTTTGTGTGTGTAGTCACCTGACCCTTAGGATAAGAATCTGAAGGGTCATCAGTGAGTATTGGAATCCTTTCACTTATATTTCAGTCATGTATGCAACATCACCATTTTGCCCTTGTAAGACTGACGCTTGACTCAGACATCCTGCATTTAGCTTGCATTGTGTGAGACACACTGTGCCTCGGGCTAGCTGTGTTGGGCTGTGTCAAGAAATAAATTGCGTCCTTTTATGTTTTACACTGTCTGGGAAAACCCCATTAATGATTTGAGGGCCCGTACAGCTTACATCCATATGCTGTGATTATGCGTACTGCAGAATATTGGAGGGTTGACTCGCGTCAGTGCTGTTTTTATTTTTCAATTTCAAGATGTTGACAAATGCCTGAAGCATATATTAAGGGTATTCAGTGCGTCACGACGTGGAATATGCTCATTAGTGGGAGCTATGAAGTAGTCCGCCTTTATCAGGGAAATCAGTCGTGAGCAAGCAGTGGTGGACAGGCAGTTTAGGGATATCCAGATGTAAAATGGACACAGTACCAACAAATTGTTCACTTCCTTCGTTTGTGTTGGCCTCGGGAGTAAGCATTCATGGGGAATACTAGTGGTTTCATTTTCGTATTGTCATAAGACATTGAATTAGTAGACATGATATCCATGTTAAAGTGTTGGTCACATGCTTATGATAAAGATACTTTTAATCTCAGTGTTGTAATCTGTTTGTTCCGTTTGTGTTGGTGGTCTGGTTCCCCCTCTTTTGTTTTTGTTTTTTTAATATTCAACTCCTGTTTGCAATCGTTGGACTGTCAATCTACATTTCATATTGTTTTCAGCTTTAAACCCATTTCTAGTCATAGCTACAACTGCTTTCAACTTGATTGTGTGGTATGAGTGTGAATTAGTGCGTGTGTGTTTGTGTGTGTGTGTGTGTGTGTGTGTGTGTGTGTGTGTGTGTGTGTGTGTATGTATGTGTTTCCCGTTTCTTTGAATTCCTTGAAAACATAAAGGTGTGGATGATGAGATGATTCTACAGAGATCCATTCTATTTGGAGGTTACCTGACAAGGCTATACTCTCCACTTCCATTCTTAATGTAACCCGGAATCTCCAAGCCGAGAAATACAGACCCGTGTTATGTTGGTTGGGAATATCATGACAAAAAAAGTCACATGGAGACTAATTGTAGACCACTTCCACCTCTCATACCACCGCGCTCTCCACCCGGAACCCTTGCATTCAGTGCTAGCACACCTGGAAGCAGCGAAGGAACAAGTGTGGCTGCAGTGCCTTTGGTTCTCAGAAGATAAAGTATTTGTTTAGGAACTGGTTAACCTGTGATACATTAAAGTTCATCTGTCTGTTCTGTCAATAAAAAAGAAATGAGACTATAAACCCATGTTCTGTGTGTGAACGTGTGCTTAATATCTTCAGCGCGTGTAAAATCCCATCATCAGTTTTTAAAGAGAAGACCATTGGTATGGATGACATTATACACATAGCAAGCATCCATAAAAAAAATCAATAGAATGAGTGAAAAAATGAGATATAGATAATAAATTGTAAAATTTGACTGAATGGTATCGGAAACAACAAAATAAACGTGCCAGCAGGCAGCTCTTCGGTCGGCTCTACCCAGGTAGGCAACCCGCTGTGTAAAGAGAACATGGAATGTAAGTGCTCAGAGCTTGGTCTCTCTCCAGGGATAATAGATGCTGTGTAAGTTCTCTCAGTAACAAATAATAGTAAAACAATGATAACAGCTTCAGTAACCAAACACTGTATGTGCATGATGAATATCTGTTTGTGACCACTAAAAGCCGCTGTCAGCAGCGCAGACATGATGCTTTTTCACTGGGTGCTCTTTTGTGTGTGAAATATGAATGCTTTCCTAGTCCCAGTGTCATAAACATGTACGCCCTCATTTTCCGTTTCGTGTCTGCCAGCTTGTTGTCGGGCAGCCATTGTTTGGCAGTTGATTTATGCATGAGGGGGGTGATTAATCTGCTTGCATTGAATGCGAGGGTTCCTGGATAGAGAGAGGAGAGTTAGTAGAGATGGGAGTCATCTGCAGTCGGTCTCCACGTGACGCTTTTTTGTTGTTGAAATTGAATACAGCAGGTGTGCTGCAGTTCCTGTCATTTGTATTGACTCTGTTCTGTGTTTTGCATAAATTCATTTGTATTGTAGTTTGTTTTTTTTTCTTCTTTATTTGCGGGTCTGTCTGTGTGCATCATGTGTATGTGTATAAATGTGTGTTTGTACAAGAGCAACCTGTATAAAATCAAGATGGGAAAGGGGGGTGGGGGGGGGGGGGGGTAGGTGGGAGACTTCCCTCACATCTAAGGTTTTCAACAGAAGTTCATCTCAGTGTTCCTGTCCTTTTCCCTTTCCCATCATCAGTTTGTTTGCTGATGCTTGGTGGAATGGTTTTACCATTACAGTCAGCCATCCCCTGTTCCCTTCATCCTGTGATCTCTTCCTGTTCTCGTACCCAGGTTGTCAGGTTTTCTACTTTTCTTTCTTTTTTGGGGGGAGGAGCAGGGATGGGAGTGGTGGTGGACTCAGGGGGGAGGGGAGGGGGGGGGGGGGGGGGGGGTTATTTCTCTCAGAGGGATGGAATATAGAGCATCAAATTGACTAAATCTAGAAATGGAAAATGCAAATAGTTGATCACTGAGTTTAGATTAAAAAACAATGCTCTGGTAACTAAGTGACGAAACAACGCAGATATGCAGAGTTCAGTCTGGCAGTGTAAGTGGTTGGCAGCATCAGTCAGGGATCTCTTTCCCTGGTGTTAAAGCCTTTCAGCAGTTTGTTGCAGAGATTGAAACTGGGGGGGGGGGGGGGGGGGGGGGGGGGGGGGGGCCTAAAAAAAAATGGGGAGGGGGGGAGGGGGGGCTAAAAAAAAAATGCATTTCCCATGCTTGCTTTCTATCCCAGAGGAAATCAGAGTCTCTACAGGTGAACTGTCAACCCTGCACACAAGTATTGAAGTAAAGCCTGCTGAGCATGATATTTGATGGGTGTGTGTTGACAGGGTAACTGAAAAACAGTTGGGTTGGTCGCTATCCAATGATTGGGCTGTCAATTAAAGGATGTATATATATATATATATATATATATATATATATATACTAAGATTTGTTAATTAAGGGTTCTGTGTTCAAACTGGACAAATTAAAAGAAAATAAAAAAAAAGAAGGGGAAGGGGGACCATCTGCCATGCCATGGAGTAGAGTTAATGGTGTCTGACAGGGGAGTTAATTGCGTTTTGGGTGCACAGACTTCTGTTCGTTCCCCTTTGGAGGGATCCAAAGGGCTTTGAGAACGAATTGTAAAGTGCAGTAGATGGCAGCTGCGTGAGTGGCTCACACTTCATCAGGACATACTGCAGAGTTTTGAAAGATGAAGAGGAAAGGCAACCCAAAGGCACCCTTTGCCCTCTCCCCTCAGCGATTGATGCTTTGAAAAGTGGGAAAGGGGATAAGACTAACAGTAACACACTGGTTTTTTGTTTTCTTCTCCCGATTACAGACTTGGCATTTGCGTTGAGTCGGTGTCTAAAAAGTACACGCGCATGAAAATGTGGCAGTTGCGCATGCGTTTGTGTGTGTGTGTGTGTGTGTGTGTGTGTGTGTGTGTAATTTCTTTTTAAGTGTCACTCTGTGTGTGTGTTTGTGTGTGTCTGTGTGTGTGAGAGTGAGAGAAATCGAGAGAGAGAGAGAGAGAGGTCCCCTAAACCATGATCAGTGCAGTGGTCATTATGTAAAGTTTAGAACTTGTTTGTCTCTCCACACCAGGCTTCTCTACATTTGATATAGATCAAACTGAATCTGATTTACATTTGAGAGAGAGAGGGGGGGGAGAGAGAGAGAGAGAGAGAGAGAGAGAGAGAGAGAGAGATGCATCTGAAAAGAATGGCTTTGAATCACTGAATGATCATAGGTGATAGAAATAGCATGTACAGGACCATTCTTAGTTCAAGATAGCTTTTGTATATTTTTTTAACGTTCGTCTTCCAATGTTTGTGAAAACATTTTCTGTTATTTTGAATTGCTGCCATCATGTAATTGTACTTTGAATATTTTCAATCAATTGTGTAAATCAATTGTGTTTATGAATTGGTTGTTATTCACAAATTGTGGAAGTTCAGTTTTTTCAGATTATTTTTCTTTTCATATTTTAATGTTGACTGACTGTGTAATAATTATGATGTATAAAATCAAATAATTATCATTTCTGTTTGTAAGTTGTTGTTTTTTTAAAAGTTGGTATTGTTTGTTTGATTTTTTTTCTGGATGGTGGGTGTGATGGTGAGGGTGGTTCATTTTTTAAGATTTGTTGTTGTCTTTGTAACTTTCATGATTACTCTTGCTGTTACCACAACCAGTCATTGTATACATATGCAAGTATGTTTTACCTGTACAATCTGAGACTATTTTAGAACACATGTTTTGCCAAAATATAATGAGCATAGATTTGAGAAATACCTGTCCTCCACACCCGGCTCCCCACCCACCATCCCAAAGGAAGAAAAAAAAAAGAGAGAAATCTTTAATAATTGTTCTTTTGAGTTTTAACTATGCAAATGTTTTGGAGCGCCAAAGTTTGACTGTAAGCTATGTCTGTCACTAATTCTTGTGTATGTAATCTTTTCTTATTCTGAAGGCCTGTCACTTGGACAAAAGGCTGAAATCTGCAAGCAGCAGTTAGGGCTGCAGGCTGGAATATTTTTTTTACTTTTACATTGCAAGAGAGCAGCCATTCCTTTCAAAATATGCCTGTGAGCTCAGCATTAGTTGTTCAGCTCTTGCTGGTTTGCTCCTTAGTTGTCTGCTTTCGATGACACACTTTGACGCATTTCCGTTGTGTCAGTTTTACCAATCACACACACACACACACACACAGTCACACACACACACACATATATATATATATTTTTTTTTTAATTTTTATTTATTTATTTATTTTTTCTTTTGGGGGGGGGGGGGGGGGGGTACAAATTCAAAATATAATAATGTGCCTACATTTTGAATTGTGACATATTTTCGTGCGCAATCTTTATTTCATGATCAGTAAAGTATCATAACCCAATTCCATTTAAAAGTTAACACTAAAATGTCTGAAGTGGTAGAGTCAAGGAATCATATGATGGGAGAACATTCACTCACACAGTTCCTGCATGAGAGGCCTCAGTGTTGTCCTGGCAAATTTCCCACTACTCAAGGAGAAGTCTTCATGTCAATGAGATACACATTATTTTAGATAAATCATGCCTTTTTTCTTCTTCTTCTTTTTTTTCTTTTTTTTTTGAATGTATCACTTCGCATGCTTTTCTTCTTCTTCTTTGTTTGTGGGTACAGGTCTGCATATTATGTAATTTTCCTTTTTCTTTTTTTCTCTCCT
>CM065732.1:56865042-56892542 GCA_033310375.1 Conus canariensis
TAAAACAGCTTCTTCTTACTGAAAGCAGCACTCCATTGGAGGAAACGTAAAAGGTGACAGAACCGAAAACACCATTTCATGAAAAAATGTGAATAAGATTGATCTGATCGCAAACCTAACAATCTCTATGTCTAAATAAAAAAGGTATAAAACTTAGAAGTCTTACTTGACTCAGAACTACATAAAAGGTGAAATAAACAGCGCGAGATAAACAGGGGGATAGACAGAGATGGAGAGGACGATCCTTGATGCATGCAAAACTGACCCGAACAAAAGCGTGAATCTCAAAGAGAGAATCGAATTCAATTTTTAATGTGAAGGTATGATTACAAAGCAACCATCCCAAATTGTTGATCTGCTCAAAATTAAGATATAGTTTGAGAAATGGATTCTTTTTCATGTTGGGAAATTTACTGTGTTGGTGCGCGCGCGCACACACACACACACACACACACACACACACACCACACCACACCACACCACACCACACCACACCACACCACACCACACCACACCACATCACACCGCACCGCACCACACCACACCACACCACCCACACCACACACACACACACACACACACACACACACAAGACAAGAAGAGAAAAGATAGATGACTGAAAGAAAAGAGGAATGGGGAGGAAGTGGGGCTGGGTGGGGGATGATGCTGGAGGCAAACTAAAAAAAAAAAAAAAAAAAGAAAAAAGAAAGGAAGAAAAGAAAAAAAGGAAGAAAGAAAGAAAGAGAAACCCTGCAGAGATGGAATCTTTTGAAAATAAGACTGAAAAAGAAGGGCTGCCTGTTCTTACCGTTTGTTATATCAGAATAAAAAAAATGAAACTGTTACTCCTCATGACTTGGGCTTTTGTCATTTAAAAAAGATTTTAACCAACCCTTCTACTCTACCACTGTAATAAAATGCAGAACTAGCAGCCGTGCTGTGTGGTGTGATGGGTGTGGCAGATTCTGAGGTTGACTGGTGCCTTTGTGCAGCAGCATAAAGCTAGCCTCTAGTCCCATTATGATGTGATCTGACTGGAGTTCCGGATCCGTCTGTTGACTTATGCCTCTGTATAGAAACATTGAGGCAGTTGCTGTGAGTTAGTTATTATGCTGTGTTCGTCGTGCCTCTGTATAGAAACATTAAAGTAGTTGCTGTGAGTCAGTTGCTATGCTGTGTTTGTTGTGCCGTTGTATACAAGCATAGAGGTGGTTGCAGTGAGCTAGTTGCTGTGCTGTGTTTGTTGTGCCTTTGTGTAGAAACATTTAGGTTGTTGCAGTGAGCTAGTTGCTATGCTGTGTTTGTTGTGCTGTTATATGGAAACATTTAGGTCGTTGCTGTGAGTTAATTGCTTTGCTGTGTTTGTTGTGCTGTTATATGGAAACGTTTAGGTTGTTGCAGTGAGCTAGTTGCTATGCTGTGTTTGTTGTGCCGTTATATACAAGCTTAGAGGTAGTTGCAGTGAGCTAGTTGTTGTGCTGTGTTTGTTGTGCCTTTGTGTAGAAACATTTAGGTTGTTGCAGTGAACTAGTTGCTATGCTGTGTTTGTTGTGCTGTTATATGGAAACATTTAGGTCGTTGCTGTGAGTTAATTGCTTTGCTGTGTTTGTTGTGCCGTTGTATAGACACATTTGGGTAGTTGCAGTGAGTTAGTTGCTGTGCTGTGTTTGTTGTGCCATTATAGAAACATTGAGGTAGTTGCTGTGAGTTAGTTGCTATGCTGTGTTTGTTGTGCCTTTGTGTAGAAACATTTAAGTAGTTGCTGTGAGTTAGTTGCTATGCTGTGTTTGTTATGCCTTTGTACAGAAACATTTAAGTAGTTGTGAATTAGCTGCTATGCTGCATTTGTTGTGTCTTTGTACAGAAACATTTAAGTTGTTGCAGTGAGTTAGCTGCTATGTTGTGTTTGTTACGCGTTTGTATAGAAGCATTAGGTAGTTGCAGTGAGTTAGCTGCTGTGCTGTGTTTGTTATGTGTTTGTATAGAAACATTAGGTAGTTGCAGTGAGTTAGCTGCTATGCTGTGTTTGTTATGCGTTTGTATAGAAACATTAGGTAGTTGCAGTGAGTTAGCGGGGGTTGCGGGTTCGAACCTCTGCCAGGGCGTTTCGGTACAGGGGGATTTTTCCCTCAGAGTTAACATTGGTTCTGACTCCATTTCCCATACAGTCCTTCGAAGGAGACTATAACCCGAGGTTCCGTGTGTGAACGCACGCATAACATCTTGCACACACGTAAAATCCCATCACCAACTTTCGGATGACACGTTACACATAGCATGCACCCTGCATGAGAAATGGAAAGAATGAAGGAAGTAAGGAAAATGAGTGAACGATATTGAACGATACTGACTGGATGACACAGGAAACGACTGAATGAAGCGCCAGCTGGCAGCTCTTCAGTCGGCACTACCCAGGTAGGCAGCCCGTTGTGTAAACGAGTGTTGATTGTAAAGCGCTTAGAGCTTGGTCTCTAGCCGAGAATAGGCGCTATATAAGTATTCATTATTATTATTATTAGCTGCTGTGCTGTGTTTGTTGTGCCGTTATATACAAGCATAGAGGTAGTTGCAGTGAATTAGTTGCTATGCTGTGTTTGTTGTGCCTTTGTACAGAAACATTTAGGTATTTGCAGAGAGTTAGCTGCTTTGCTATGCTGTGTTTTCATGGGTGTTCCAGATCCCTACATTCCAGAGCGGCTGAGTGACTTCAGCTGGGCAGCAATGACTTTTGGACTTCTCTTTGTCTACCACTTTATTCCCCTTCAGCTGTTGGCCATTGTGAGTTGCATTTGTTTTGGTGTTTCCATTTTTCACAGAGATCACATGGTATTGAACACATGCGCGCGCGCACACACACGTGCATACACACACGCACACACACACACACACGCACATACGCATACACGCACGCACGCACAGACACACACACACACACACACACACACACACACACACACACACACACACACACACACCTTCCCTCCTACCCCACACCCCCTTTCCAAAGATCACCACCCTGCATTCTGTCCACACACACACACAGACACACTCACACATACACACACACACACACACACACACACACACACACACACACACTCCATCTTTTCTCCTACCCCACACCCCCTTTCCAAAGATCACCACCCTGCATTCTGTCCACAACACACACACACACACACACACACACACACACACACACACACACACACACAGAGACACACACACGCACGCACACATGCACGCATGCTTGCAAGCAAGCACGCATTCGCGCGCAGAGAGAGAGGCATATGCAATCACATACATCAAACAGGAAACGAAGATCCGCTCAGAAATCTGAGAATGTTGCAGTTTGCAGGTGAAAATCAGAACAACTTCCCTCCCCATTTAATGAAAACATCACATGATAAACAGTGGAATGTTGGTGTGTTTAAGTAAATGGTCTTGTCTATTCAAATGGGCGAAAGGCCCATACGAACACATTGTGTTGGTTGTTTTCAGTCGTGTTTGTTTTCAGTGTATGCTGCAAACTTCATTACCAGCATAAATGTGACTCCAACCCCCTCCTATGAAAAAAAAAGAGAAAGAGAGAGAGAGAGAGAGAAAGACCATGGCAGATGGAAAAAGAACATGATTGACAATTTCATTCAGGCATTTTGGGGAATCTGTAAGTTGTTAGATAGGTTGAATCAAAGGAAGCAGGCGTGTGTCTTTCAGTTTGGTAAGGGGAGGGAATAACGGTCTTTTTTCTAAGTTGCTATGCTTTTTATTCAAGATGAAATGTAAACTTAGAAGTAGAAGAAGTTCATTATGAGGTAGAAGGCTAACATCCAAAGCAGTGTTGTTGTTTTTTTAGCTTGTGTTTACAAGATTGTGAAAGTGAACTTTCCTCTTTCAGGCCACCCAGGTCAATTTGAACAACATGCTGTGCCCTGCGGTGTCCGACCCTTTCCACGGCCCCTTCTATCGTCTCTTTGCCATCGCTCACCAGACCATCCTCATCCCAAGCCTGGGCAAGATCTACGCCGCTCTGGTCCGCCGTCTGGGCTGGTGTCCATTTGAAGAGGAAGCCTCAGTCGCTGAGCTCATCAAGGAGGAGCTGTCGGCACGAGAGGCTGCTGCGTCTGGTAGCCGCGAGAAGGCACCACAGGGCTCTACCTCAGGAGCCACTGACAGCTGTGTCAGGGCCAAGAGTCATGGTGGCTGCTCTACAGCAGAGAATCTTGAGGACACCACAGTGACGGGAAAGCTTATGGGAGATGGGCTGAGGAGCCGAGAGGTGAACGGTGGTGGTTCTATGCCAGAGGAGGCAGAAGATAACATGTCCAAGTCGACGAGTAACGGCCACCTCAAGGACCACTGAAGCTTGTTAAGTTGCTGTGCGTGTACTTGAGTCTTCTTCTGTCATATCCTGAGCTTCTGATCTTACCACCATTTGACAGTACTCTTTCAGAATGAAAAATGTGACTGTGAAAGGTTGAAGCTGTCAGGAGTCAGCTCTCTTCTCTTTTCTTCACACTTTGATTTTGATGTTGTGAGTATTGGAGAGAAATTGGGACAGGAAATCTGCAGGGTTGGATGGTTCTGATGTATTCATTGAGCATTGCTGGTAAGAGACAGACACACTGTCACGGATCTTTCACAGTTACTGATGACAGAATTCATGGAGATGAAATGAAAATCAGTTGATACTGGTCATCGGCCACAACTGAAACATGACCGGTGTGAAATACACTTGATTCTAGTTGCAATGGGGTAATGGTGTTTACTCTTTTCTGTTTGTTTCTGGGTTGCTGTGTCACAAATGATGATATGTGTCTCTTTTTTCTTTTTTTCCTGACGTTTCACCAAGGTCATGTGTTTTCCGATCCTGCAAGTTTTCTTTCTTGTAAAGAGAGGAAGAAGACTACTTGCACATGCAACAGCATCTCATGGTTGTCTTGCTCTTCAGTGTCCATACCCCAGTGACAGTTCATATTAATGTTCAAATGTGACATTTCTTTTGGCTGGAGGCATGGATCCAGCTAGTATCTAGTTGAACCGCACTCAGGCAAATGTGTTCTGTCCCCTTTGATAGTCAGTGGAAAGTGTTTCATTTGTTATGAATGTTTGTATCTGTGTATTTAAGTGTAAGTGCATGTGTGTGTGTGTGTGTGTGTGTGTGTGTGTGTGAGTGAGTGAGTGTGCGCGTGCACTGAAAGTAATGTAAGGACCACTTAATTTTCTGTATTTAAGAAAATATATACATCATCAGTGAAACGAACCAGAATTCTTTAGAAAACAAAATTTCACCTGAAAATTAAGAAAAAACACATCCCATCGTTACGGTATCAATCTGTATTTGTCTGGTGATCACTTTCAAAGCAAGACAGCTCATTCTGTTCCCCATTCTCAGCCACAGCGTGGCTTGTCTGGACACAACCCCGCCACCACCAAGTCATCAAGAGGCAACCTATCGTGCCACTTCAGTAGTGTTCAGTGGTGCCTGTTCAGATCCAAGCTGTGCAGCACACCACCTGCGAAACCCTCTAAAGATGACTATGATTGCTTAGTCACGGTGTCGACATGAGTGAGTGCTCATCTCCTCCACAGCCATCCAACAACGATCCCCTTGAACTTGCTGGTGCCAGTGATCTCGGCACAAAGTTCACAAAGGGCATAGAAATGGAGACCAAGGGTATCCAGATGAGGAAGTGGGGTTGGGTTGGAAACACCCTGCGTAGAGGACAGGCCCACATCCCATGCCACACCTTGAACTGGAACCCACAGGGGAAGTGGAAGAGGGGAGGACCAGTCGCCACCTGGAGAAGAACTCTACAGGCAGAACTCGAGTTCACCAACATGACCTGGGGTGAAGCCAAGAGAACAGCCCAAGACAGAGCGAGATGGAGATCTGCAGTGCAGGCCCTGTGTTCCGATTGGAACGAAGAGGTCTAAGTCACATAAGTGAAGTCATAGAAATGGAGAGAAAATGGAAACTTGGGTCATCATGACAGCAGGACATGAAGGGCCACAGAATTGAGACTTTATCTATGGTGATCTGTGAGGATGATAAAGAGGATGCTGAGGAGTTCCACTGCGGTCTCTGACTGCATGACAGGGCTGTATCAAATGCTTGCTATCATGATTTATCCCAGAATCAACCACGCCTTAGAGTTATAGACACTTGCGGTGTTGGTCAGGAAATCTGAGCAACACTCAGACATGTGGCCATTAGAGAGATGAAACTTGAATGTGTGGTCCCAGTCTTCCAAGCAAATTTGATTGTGGGTAGGAACTGCTTAAGGCAGAAAAGTCCCACAAATAAATGGCATAGGTGGAAATCGAATCCACAACCTCCTAGATGGGAATCTGCAGTGCTCAATGCTTGGCGGCTAGTACCATGCCAGTTTTTAGTTTTGCATCCTTGAAATGTGTGGAGGTGCCGTAACTCCTGCCTCCAAATGTAAAGGGTGTAACACTTCCTTGAGAAAAAAGAGTATGTGGAAGCCGTATGGCTCAAATGAAAAACAAGAAAGTAACTACAGAAAAAAAAACCATTAATATAATGATGAACATGAAAGAAACAAAGACTGGTAAATTTTGACTTTAAATGCAGGCAGTGCTGCATAGCTTTCATGAATATGTCAACAGGTGCTTACTGTAGATGGTTAGCAGCTAGTCAGTAACCCCTTGTCTTGACACAACCTGTCATAAGCGGTTAGATGCCAACTATTGATTATGGCTTTAAAGTGATACAACCAGTAATAAACACACTGTAACCATCGATGGTGGTTGTATCATTATAGGTTTTATTAATCTTTTCTGACAAGGATTGTTGATGCTTGGACCTCGAGAATCGTACACAGTAAAGCATGGTTCGTACCTTGTGTAAGTGGAAACAAGAGCTAGAATAAGAAATCTCCATGTGTGTGCAGAGCAGAGTCTGTTGTGATGCAGATGAAAAAAACATGCACATGTTTATTACCTGTGAAGTGAAATTTCAGAACTTTATTTTCAATACTTGAGCAAGGAGTACTGTATCTCAGATTTTATGAAATATGGAACTCTGTGAATCAAACGGATTTTATCCTTAAAAAATTAAGAAGTTTTTTAAGAGTAGAAAAATACAGTGGTTCTTACATTCTTTTGAATAGTGCATAAGACGTCATGTTTGTTGAATGGTATTTCAGTACGGTGCTCATTCACTGATTCAGTACATCATGGCTCATCAGCATTCATGTTTTATTCGTTTGAGTCATATTGAGCATCCAAAAGCTTCACCTGGCTTTGCTCAGCACTTGAACAGTTGTTGGGGTTGGATAACAGTCAGTGCACTGTCTACATTGACCATGCTGTGTTTAGTCAACTTGTAGTATTCGCCTTATGGCATTGTTCGGTTTATCCATATTCATTGAATGTGTTCAGCATGAGATGTGGGCCGTTTGGTGTTTATTGAATGTTTATTATATGGCATTTGTTCAGTATGCCGTAGGATTTGGAGCGACCTCCACAAACTGAATCATGGTTAGGCTTCAGGTGGTTGTTGAGGACCTGTGGTTGATCAGCATTTTGGACCGTTGAGCTCGTTAAAGCAGATAAATGACAGACAGACAATGTCAGTTGTTCCTCATGCTTGTGTGGAGGAAACTTCTGGTTTTCCTAGAAGTGAAAAATTGTCGTTATTGGAAACAATTTTTCCGAGTGCTAAGAGAGACTTGGGGCAAGTGATTGTGCAATACTTCCCTTACTTTCTACTCTGCATCCAATCATTTCTTGTTTCTGATTTGCAGTCGGTGTCAGAAACACACACACACAAATCTTAACTTTTGTTTTGGTCCTTTAATTCTCTTTTTTTTTCCCCCATGTGTGAACTGGGCCTTTTTTTTTTGGCCCTTAGAAAAATGTGATGATACTCAGCAAACACTGAACAGTCTATGTTCAGGTCACTGTTCTGCACTTGGACAACACGTTCTGCACATTTCATTGATTATCAGGCAATGTTTATTCAGGACCTGGTTTGTATTAACGTGAGTTTGTTGTTTCTTGTTTGTTATTGTGTGTCCATTGTGTGTGTTTCACACTGTGTAAAATACAACTTGTGTAGCTTTCTGATTTCTTTTAAACAAGATTTTAAGTGTTTCATGTTTGTGTTTGTATTTGTTGACAAATAGAGTTAGATGGTAGTCTACACAACCTGGACCTCCCTAACAGTGGAATGTTAGTATTGATTTGTTAAGACTTTGTCTAGTGTTGGTGGTGGAAGTATGTGAGATGTACTTTATATTTTTTGCAGTGTTATATGCCAAAGTGCACTGGTATGTTTGTGAATTTGCAATGCAGTACATTTGCATCAATGTATGTACTTGTATGTATTTGCTCTTACAAAATTCTTTGTCCTCTGTACATGACTGCTTTTTTTCTGCGTGATTGTGTGGAGTCTGTATGGTGTTGTTTGTCACTTATTCATGCCAGTGTCTGCAGTTTATTAAATGCAGGTTTCATTGGGAGTGTCTGATGGTAAGACAGTGATGTGGGTAGTTCATTGATCTGTTCAGTAAAACCAGCAATGACCAGCCTTTGTCATACAGATAGTTGGACAGGCTGTGGATCTCTGATAATGAAATATGCAGGACTTGGCTCAAATAGATAAAATAGTCCTGCAGGAAGAGGCGTTGCACATGAGTGATTGCATGTATTGATTGTTGCGGGTGTGGTTGATGGAAGCCAGCTTTTGTTTCATAGCCAGAAGCTCAATTCAGATTCCGATTATCACAGGCCAAATGGATAACGACATGTGCATTGTTACAGACTTTTTGTGTTATTGTCAAGGTTGTGCAACCGTTTGTTTTTAAATCCCCCTCCCCCATGTTTGCTTTGAAATCCCCCTCCACCACGTAGTTTTTGGTGAAAATTAAACTCTGCTCGGAGTATGAGGATGAAAATTTAGGAAAAAGGGATTGAAAAGTAGTGTATTGTGTGTCTGTCCTCTCTAATGGTACAGTGCGAAAAGCTCTGTGAAGTTGGAGAGCCTGAAGAGACCCTTGGCTGAAGTAATGACAGCTGTGACAATGACTGGTATGAGAGCACCATGTGTTTAATCAATCTTGTGCATTTGGGAGAGGCTTTTCCTAAAGCTAAGGCACTCAGAGTCGCATTTTATGCATTAGAATGTTTGCTCTGTTATGTTGTATAGTCCTCAATATCATTGGAGTTTGTTGCTTGGCAATTGAAACAATTTTGAAATGAATTACTACGCTCTCCTACCAACCTCTGGTGCATTGAAATTTGTCACAATGAAGGATCTTTCTGTTTTGTTGTTTTTCCTTATGCCCTGCTAGTTAATCACTTAATGCCAATGGCTATCATTCAGTGTTCGAGACCCTAGTCCTAAGCAGTTTGGGAATGTTTTTGGTAGAGATGTTAGTCTCTGTGTGATTGCTTTTGTGAGAGCTGCTCAGATGAGGGCTTTCTGACAATGGAAAACCTGTTAGTCAGAGGTGGGCATTAGCTATCATCTGTTCAGAGAGGAATTGCCTGAGTAAAAACCACATCATAATTTTTCGATCAATGTGAAGGACACGAATCAGTGAGGCTAGTCAGTCTTACGGCATTTTCTGTGTGTGTACAGACTACAGTGAATTAGAGAGAATAAATGCCAGTTGCCTCTAGTCAGGCTAATGCATTTTAAAATTTTTTTATTTCATTTTTTTGTCAGTCCTACTGTCACATGCCCCTAGTTGCCTCTACAAATTGGTGAATATTTTTGCCGATGGAGAGCTTAGTAAAAGGTGTGACTTTTGTGTGTTGAGTGGAAACAGTTGGGGCTGAAGTAGTTGTCTGTGCTACAGAACAAGGTCTCCTCAGTTGAGGGGCGTCATGGCAGAAATTATATTGGTGGAGCTTGCACTTGACAGGTTTTTTTTTTTTTTTTTTTTTTTTGCTGTCCCAACCTCTGCGCCACCTCAGAGGCAGTGCACCCATTCCGCTCATTCCGACATCCTGTCCACAGCCACAGCCCGGTGGGCCCCACCAGAGCCCAGCACCAACAATCCACAGGGAGCAGTCAATGTCAAGTCGTCTAGAGGCAACCCACCGGAGGAGACACTGCACTGCTGCCGAGTCACTTCGGTGGTGTTCAGTGGCGCCTGTTCTGATCCAACATATGCAGGACACCACCTACTAAGCCCCTACTGACGACAATAATTGCTTAGTCGCAGTCGCGGAGCCGGCGTGAGTGAGCTCTCCCTCCGGAGGGCGCCACCACGTCCGTCCAACGACAGCCCCCATAGACTCGCCGATACTGGTGACCCCGACGGAACCAAACCAAGGCCACAGACGTGGAAAGGACATCGAAATTGAGGTCACCAT
Organism: Conus canariensis; assembly: GCA_033310375.1. Classification (NCBI taxonomy): domain Eukaryota; kingdom Metazoa; phylum Mollusca; class Gastropoda; order Neogastropoda; family Conidae; genus Conus; species Conus canariensis. Next base: position 56,875,390 of record CM065732.1, read on the forward strand.
GAGAGCAGGGCATGAAGGGCCACATAATTTGAGACATTTTTTTTAATGCTGATCAATGAGAATGAGGATGATTAAGATGATGCTACGGATTTCCATTTCGGTCTGAGACTACATGACAGGGCTGTACTCCACGCTTCCTTTCATAATGTATCCCGGCGTCAACCAGGCCCGAGAGATACAGGCACCTGCAGTGTTGGTCAGGAAATTTGAGCAACACTCTCAGAGACGCATCCATTAAGTGGATGAAACTCGACTGTGTGGTCCCAGTCTTCCCAACTGAGTCCGCAGCAAACTCAGCTCTGGGTTGGAGCCGGTCGGGGCAGAAAAACCCACATGACTCTGATGGGATTCGAACCCACGACCTCCCAGCCTGGAGTCCGCGACGCTAACCGCTTCGCCACTGCGGCTGGTGACAGAAGGAATTTTGATGTGGTACACGGTGAGTAGCCAGACTAAGTGACATGAAAGAAACGGCATTGATACTGGATATAGGAAGAAAAAGGAAGGGGGTGGATGCCTAGCAGTGATACTTTCTGTACTGTCACAGTTTTCTCCCTTTGTTTTCTGTGCAGAGGATGTACCAAGTTTGTAACCCACACTGCCAGCCCACCTATGAAAATAATCAAGTAATGTAAAGTTTTGAAAGTTGCTCATTGTTTTAAAAGTAAATGTTGATGAATAACATCCTTAAAAGCCAAAGTATTTGCTTGTCACAGTCTGTGTGTGTGTGTGTGTGTGTGTGTGTGTGTGTGTGTGTGTAAACTTGAGAGAGAGAAGTTGGGCATTTTATTAACATCACTCAAATCAAACAGAAAACTGTTCAACTTGAAAATCATTCCAGTATTTAGACCCCCTCCACCCTCAGAAAAAAGGAAAGAAAAAAAAAGAAAAGAAAAATGTCAATCATGGATAGTTCCTCTACATTGTCAGTTGATCATAGGCTGGAAATAGGCCAGTTTAAAACTGGTCCATGTGATGCAGGAAAGAATTTTTTATTCTCAGGAAGTTGTCTGTTTAGTTTATAACAAAATATTTCTGCACTGGCATGTGCACATGTTAGTACAAGACCAAAGTATGACGGTGATGTGGACATTAATATAGCAAGAGTGTGTGAGTTAATATAAGGCAATGTAATACAGGATCATCTGTTCGAATGACTTAAATGTGTTCAACTTATCACTTCCTGCACCCGTTTATAGCTTTTAATAGTACGGGAAGGAAAAGACAATCTATAACCAGCATGATCCTGTGCATGGTGTGTTGAAATAATAATAATAGTAATAAATCGTATTTGTGTAGAGCACTTTTACTCCTTGCTCATTCATACACCATTCAGACCTTCTGTCTTACTATAGAACTTGTTGTGTACACACAATGTTAGAAAAGCATTGTTCAAAATGCCTGGTTGAAAAGATAAGTTTTTAGCTGTTTAAAAAAAAACAGATAAGGTGGGCTGGGTCTGTCAGGTGGGAGGCAGTGAGTTCCAAACAGGTGGGGCAGCAAAAGTGAAGGAGATTTTAAATTTTGCTGTGGTATCTTCAGGAGACTTTGACTGGAAGAATGGAGAGTACGTGATGATGACTGGTATGTGCAGAGCGTAGGGGATTGGCATGGTGAAAGAGAACCAAAAACAAATGGGGGGAAAAAGTGGTTGATTGTTCTGACAGCCAGTGAAGCTCCCTCAGCAGTGGTGTATTGTGATCTCATTTTCTACTAATAAGGACAGTCATTGGGAATAACAAAGTAAAGGTGTTTCTGCAGGATGTACTGTTCTGTCTTGTGAGTTGGCCATGTTCTGATGCTTGAGTGGTCATGCAGATGCAGGCCGTTTCAGACATGCTTGTTGAATTACCCTAGTGTATAGGTTATTAGACTGGCTGTTGTTCAGTATTATCATCTGATGTCATACATATTGACAAATGTGGACAGTATTTCTTTCTTTTTTTTTTAAGATTATTTGAACTTGTTTAAAAATGAAATGCAGAGGACAAAAACTTACAGTCAAATTAGTGACAGTTTCACTTTAAAAAAAATTCAGAACTTTTTGTCTGAAATGATTAACATTCAGTAGTTTGAATTATTTTTAACCAAAGGAAATCTCAAAGGGGAAGCAGTTTGTACTGCTTCTTTCCCATTTGATTGACTTGTGAGTTGACTCCAACGTGGTGACAGCCCTGATAATGCCCTTTGCGGTCAGCTGGGCTGTAAGCAACATCACCTTACCTCCCCTTCCCTTCCCATTTGGTGTTTTGTGTCGAATTTGTTTAGCCAAAATCTTGACAAAATGCTGCTACAATTTGATTGGTAGAACAAGCACTTGTGCTGGTTAAAGTGTATTTCTCAAGTTTTAAGAACAATATAAAGTAATGTAGCACAGCCATAAATCGGATTAAACATGTGAATTGTCTGACAATGTGTAGGCTCAAACAAGGGGTTTGTTTGCCTTCAGATTGTGTACTTTAGTTTCTCAATTAGTTATTCTCGACAAACAAAACAAAACAAACAAACAAAAAAGAAAGAAAGAAATGAGGATGACATATGCAGTCTGAAAAGCAATGACATGCAAATTTTGTTGTTGTTTGAATGTGGTATCCTGTTTCTAAAACAATTGCAGAAAATAAGCTGCAATAGAAATGTTTTGTAACCTTTTGACTGGCCCCAAGACTTAGACTTTAGAAATTTAGAAACTTGATTCACGTTTAATTGCAATTGAAATGTTCATTATCTTGCCACAGAGCCTAAAGTGAAGTCAGTTGGTGGATTTCAGCTCAGTGGAATTGGTCTGTGTGTGTGTGTGTGTGTGTGTGTGTGTGTGTGTGAATGAACAGTATAGGTGTGACTTGCGAAAATGTTGAAAAATGTATTTGACATCTTAGTTACCACAGTAGTGACATTACTCCAAGTCACTTATCTTACCTTCTTCAGCTGCAGGTACTTTCACTCTCTCTGTCTGTTTCTGTTTATTTGTCTTTCCCTCTCTCTCTCTGTCTATGTCTGTCTGTCTGTCTGTCTCTTATCATCATCATCCCACAGTTGTAGGTTTCCAGGGTGCTGACAGTCACGTTGGCAGACAGAGATCTCTGCAGTTCCTTGTTCATTGTGGGCAACAGGGCAGAGGTGTTGCAACCTAAATCTCTCATTTTCCCCAAATTAGGTTATCCCCCCTCCACTGTGCTGTTTCGGATGGCAGTCAATAGGAAGCCATTGGGAGGTACATGCTAAATCACTCATCAGGCAAGCTTAGGTTTTCTGGCGATCAGATGAGTTGACTTCTACCTGACTGTCATGTGTTTTATGCATCCCCTAAATTAACTGCAGTGTTGTCTTTTGATTTGAGCACTAAAAGTAGTTGCTGAGTCTGTTGTTTCGCTGCATTCTCTGTGGAAGATTACCTGCAGAGTGTGAAGAAGATAGCACGAACTAGGAAGACACGGTTTCATTAAATGTTTGTTTCAACCGAGACCGGGAGCAACATAACCTACCAGCAGCCTACACTTCCCTTATTCGGTCTCGTGACTTAGGTTCATCTCGAGATCACGGGCACCGAACACAACTCACTCAGCGAGACATTCGGCGCTGACGAAGGCCTCTGGATGGAGGCTGAAAGCTTCGCTTCGGCTAAACTTTCCTTTGTGAAAAGGTAAAAGACTGTGTTTAATCATGTTTGGACAGTTGCTAACTTTTTTTCCCCAGTTCCATATCACTGCTGTTTTACATGAGTCTATGCTGCAATGTGATACTGTGTTCACTTGTCTGTTGATATCAGTCTGTGCAGAAATTGATTTTATGTTGATAGTAGTGGATAGAAAGAGAAGAAATTCGTGTTGGAAAATGTGAGGAAATTAAATGGTGAATGTTATTATGCTTTTTTTTTTCCCAAAAAAGTTACCTATGGTTCCATCATAAGTATTGTGTTCAGTTATTTGTTTACTGCCTTATGTTTGTGTAATTATTTTAAAATGACAATGTGACATATAGTCAGATATGTGTGTTCAAATTTTGTTGTTGTTCTGTGTTGTGTATTCATTGTAGTTTATGACTGTAGAAAATATGAGACCGATATATTTGTTTACAAAAGAGAACATTTGAACTAGAAGAAAAACAAATGTAGCTGAATTCTTTTGGTCACAGTTTGTCGTTTGTTTGCTTTTTCTTTGTTTTTAATGCAGTAATGAAATAATGTTAATAATGTAATAAGAAAGCAACAAAGAGAAAGCTGGATAATATTGAAAAGATATTGGAAAAACTAAAGGGAAAAACACAGAGTTCATTTTCATTGGGTTAAACTGGTAACATGCATATAATCAGGTTTTCATATGTGCATGATTCCATAGTGACAGGTTGCCTGAGATGTCTTAGTGGACTGCTTGTGATGCACCCACTAGATGTACACCCTTTTCACCCTTTTGATGTCATCCAGTATTGTAGCTTCAGTGCACACCACAAATAGGACAAAGACAATGGGTGGATCCCAATTCCACAGCAGAAAAACCAGCATGTTGTACTTCAATGGCTAAAGAAGCTTTCCAGCCTGTTTGTTCCCAGATGTTTTCAACTTCTTGTCATTATAAATGCTTGACCCTGGACATAAAGGCACATAAGAACTCTCATAACGATGCCACAGTCTCCCTTTCTAGAGTATTTATGGTCTTGCCAGATCTTGTTTGTTTTGAGAGGGGTTTTTTTGTGTGTTCTAGATCATCACTTGCTATGATTTGGGGTACATGAATTTGTGACAATAATAATCATACAATACAGAGCTGACAAAATGTGCGCTTGTCATATTTTGCAAAGTGAATAGTGATACAAGTCAAGTTTCTGTTGAAGTGTTGTTGGATGATGATAATTGCTAGCGTGTAACTTGATGGTTAGAACTGTGCTTATGACTGGCATCCTTTCATTCTCCCCTCCCCCCACCCCCTGCCCCCCCCCCCCCCCCCCTCTCTCTGTCTTTGTTCCTTTGCTAAGTTCTCAAAACAGGAGGAAAGACGGATCATCCATATTTTAACAGCTGTAAGTCATTCAGCTAGCGTTGAGCTCCCAGTTGTGGCTTTGAGCACCTGAAATAAGCAGTCAACTGTGGCAATAACCGTATGAATAAGAAAGATGTAAAGTCGATTTTTTTTAATAACTGTATGAAGAAAAAAGATGTAAATCAAACACATTGTGGCGCTGCACTCAACCAAAAGTATTGAAAACTGTATGACTGTGTTTTTTTTATATGAGGGTTTAAAACATTCATAGTGTTCATTCGAAGAGAGTGTAGCAAAAAAGTTTTTCCTATTATTTTCATGTCATCCTCTGTCTCAGCCATGACATGGTTATGACATATAAGATACCTCCCGTCCAGGTGCTTTTTTCAGGTTGTCTCAGCCATGACATGGTTATGACATATAAGATACCTCCCGTCCAGGTGCTTTTTTCAGGTTTGGGAAGAGGTAGTGAAAGGGGGGCCAGACCTGTAAGTGATCAAAGAGTTCAAAGCAGCATTCTTAAATTGTTGCCATAGTAATAGTCGATTTATGCAGATATTCATGTGAGACAACACACCTCTTGTCAGCAGTGGCATTGAAGACAGTCAACTGCTGTTGACATCTTAACTATTATGACAACAGACATGACAATTTGTATGTCACCTTCTGAAAGATGAGCGAGCGCAAATGTGCACTGATTTTCATAGCTCTAGCTAACCTCTTTATGGAGACGATGTACTTTTGAAGCAATGCTTGTAAGTTCAGAGTGGAATTTTTGTTGTTCTGTTTTTCTTCCAGAAGGGAAGAAGTTCAGCTAGTCCTTTTGTTGATTAAGATATCTTAATAAAGCTATGGTGAATTACTGTAATATCTTTTTTTTTTCTATTTGATGTTACAGTGTTTTTATATATATTTTTTTTTTCAGAATGTATGCTAGAAATTGTCTCTTATATGAATTTTTGTTTTTAATGCCAGTATTGTGTGTACATACATTGGTATTCAGATGTTGTTATTTGCATTGATATTCGGAATGGAATAGTTTGAACCTCTTTGTTCCAGGTTTGCATTACCATATTTGATGCTGTTGATGATGATGATGATGATGATGTTCTTGCCGATGTTGTAATATTGCCAGGAAGTTGTGTCAGTTGTGTCAGGCTTTGGTCTGTTGGTTTCATGTTTGCGAAGAAAATTTAAACTTTTTTTTAAAAAAGCATCTGATGCTTAGATTTTACTTTTATCAAAACAGATCAGGAAGAAAAAAATCACTACAGTACCAAAGTATGTATAATATTGTAATGTATGACAGTATTTTGTGCATATCCATCTGAAATCTGTTGAAGCAATGTAATCAAGGGCTTATGTTTGCGTCAGAGGAGAGTGGTGAGGAGCACATCCTTAATACTCGAGACAAAACACTGGCAGGACCTTGGTGTTGGTGGGCCACGGGCAGAACATCAAGGTAGTGACCGTCACCGCACTCAGAGCACACCGAGACTCTGTCAGTTGTACTCACAGACAAATCTTTCAGTGGCTTCGTGCAATAGTACTAGCTAGAGATGCTCATTGTTTCTCCAACATACTATTGCCATCAAACTGCGAAACATTCCCATCGGGGAGTGGAACAAGAGGATGATGTGGAGGAATGGGGTGACCTTGACTATTACCATGTGAGAGGTCGCCTTTTCCACTGGGTCAGTTGGAGAGGTCTGAGGGTGATTGTGATCAAGACAATGAAACGAGAAGTGTGATGATTGACACTGAAAGAGGTCATTTCTGTCAGGAGGAAAAATTGAGATGTCCATTCTTTGAGCGTGAGGCTGAAATGAGAAGTGTGATGATCTAGACTGGGGGAGGGTTGTCCAGTCAGAAAGCATGTTTTAGAGATGTCTGAATTCTTCAGTATTTGTCAGGAGGCAAGTCTGAGAGGTCTGGACTGTGTTAATGATTGGTGCAGTGTTGTGTAGAGTTGAAACATGTGGAGAAGCAGACTGTGAGATAGTCAGGAAGTATGTTTTGAGATGGACGGGCTGTTTTATGGTGATGTGAAAGTGAAAAATAGGGAGAATCAGACAGCGAAACATAACTTTAATCAGGAAGTAAGTCTGAGTGCTTCGGGACGAGTGAGATGGGAGGTTGAAATATGAAGTGTGCAGGACAGAATTGTGAGAGACTGTGTCAGGAAGCAAGTTCATGGGGTTTTTCTTTTATTGTTTGTTTTGTTTTGTTTTTAGATTATCATTGGTGCAGTGAAGAGAAGGAAGCAAGGAGTGTGTTGAACAAGATATAGAGAAGTCTCATTGGTAGGCAAGGAAGACAAAGTGAAATTCTCTTCTGTAGATGACTAGATCTCTCTTAAATTCCTCCACAACTAGTTCAGTGAGACAGTTTATGCATGTAGGTGCGTCTGCCATTGTGTATTTTCTTTTTGCTGTGTGCATGAATATTGTATGAATAAGTGCAAATGGTGGATGTAAGCGCATTGAGTTGTACAACAAGAAATGCGCTATATAAGTATTATACATTATTATTATTATTATTAAAGGTCTGTTTTGGGGAGTGTGATCCGCTGTTGAAACAAATACGGTGAACTGTGCCAAGGGAGGTCCCTTCTGTCAGGAACTTCGTCTGAGAGGAGAAAATAGGCCAAAACCTTTCCAGAGTGTTTGGTGGTGGAAAACTGAAGAAGAGAAAACAGGGAGTGCGGTGAACCTGTGAGCAGTCGTTTCACTGTGATGTCATTCAGAGTTCCTAACTTTTTTGATGTTGGTAATTTCCTCCCAAAAGATAAGCCAAGGCGTGGGGATCTGTTCCGCAGGCTGCTGTCATTATGGGATGTTGTCAGCTTGTAAGTTTTAGGCACTTCAGAGTGTTTAGTGTGGGAGGTTGTCTGCTAGTTTGTCTGCTAGTAGGTTTTAGGGGGCTGAGTTTACAGTAAGTTGAAATGGGAATGTGGAGATCTAGATCGCCAGAGGTTACTTCTTCTGTCATGGTGTTTTGGTTAGATGTTTGGGTCAGTGTAACAGAGTGTGAGTGGGGTGAACTATACTGTGAGAGGTCACTTTGGTCACAAGTATATTTGAAAGGTGTAACTTTGTTGGCGTGATAAGGCAGTAATACAAGACATATGAAATATGTTTAAGAAAGTTTCTTTTGTCAGGAAGTGGATTTGATGAGAAGTCCAATTTTTTTTTTTTTATGTTTGTAACAAAGATGATGAATCAAGACGTACAGCGAGCAAGGTTATGAAAGGTCACCTCTGCAGTACAGAGGGGCGTACACTTGCTTTTCTTATGTTCACATTCCTTGCTAGTCACATTGTCTTGGATACTGAATTTTTCAATAAGATGGCTTCCTTCCCTCTTCTTGCTTTTTAAGTCAACAAATAAATTGCTAGAAAATATGAGTGAATTCCCACATTTGTTGATGGTAAGCACCATTGTGTATGCATGCAGCAGGATGAATTTTGAATGGTGTGGCAGTGAGGTGGTCGTGTTTCTTGTACACTGTCTGGTTCTGAACAGTTGGCTGCAGTTTGTAAGTCAAAGTGGGAGTGTCTGCAAGCGTTAAACAAACCAACCAGGCTGACAAGACTCGAAAGTCACCATCCACAGCATCTGCAGTGGTCATTAGGAATGATGTAGTTGGCATGGTAGAGGATGGATCGTTCGCTCAGCTTTTGGTCCCACGAGTTTAAGGCACAGGTTTCAAGGGAGGGTAATGCAGGGATTTAGTGTCTTTAGTTTGGTGATGGTCTTCATGCTTTTTGTGAAAAGTGACAGGTCTGCGTAGAGAATAGGTTAGAGGTACTGTTTGAATTTGGGTGGAAAAAATTAGTAAGCCAGTAGATTCCATGAGAATAATTGTTCTTAGGCCAGACTAGCCTTGGATCATATTTTCCAATGTTTGGAGGGATCTATGTTGTAGTTCATGATACAGTGTTTATTTGGATCTAAGTTAGATCAAGAAGTCCTTTGGGGCAGGTTCTTGTAAGTGCATCAAATAGTGTTCATTTGTATGTCTGCATCAGTATTATAAAACATGTGTAAAGGTCACTCATTCTCAGCTTTCTGATTTTTTGTTTTCTTTGTAATCGTCTTCTTTTCTTTGTGAACGTGCCTTCAGTCATTTAGAGGGAAAGGAAAAGGACATGTGTAGACATAAAATAATTGTTGTCCGTGGTTTTTTCACGGATGATTGCTGAAGAGAAATGCTACAGGAGTAAATTTCGTGATGCTGGTTCTAGGTCACTTATTTCACACACGCACACACACATACACACACACACACATACATATATTATATATATATATATATATATGTATATTTTTTTCCATATATATGTGATTTTAGTTCTTCAATCACTAAATATTCACTCATTTGAGGAGTTCTACAATCGCACCAAAAAACTTGTAGATGAATTCAGACATGGGCATGGACTTTTCACCAATATACGCCCCAGACGATGACGATATTTGACAAAACAGGCTCAGATATTCTGTTTTTATTACTAGTGTTGTTGCACAAACGACGAAAGCAGACACAGATTTTTGACAGTAATGCTCAGACGTAGTTCTTGTAGTGGAAATTGCTGGAGTCATCCTTCCAGTGTTTTTGGTGCACAAGATCCCACACCTCATCACTAGGGTTTTCTGGTAGAGGGTAAAGAAATGTATGCTCACAGGATGTGGTGGTGGTGCTTACCTTGTCGTAGAGGACAGCTTGGAACACCAAAGGGAGAGCACAAAAAAGAAAAAAAAACAAACAAACAAAAAATCGGTGCCTGATGTTTAGGAATGACATCCATGGTGACTTCACTCTAGGGTGCTGCTATTCGTCCCTGGTCATTGTAGAGGGAGTAGTGGTACTGAAAGACGATGAGGTATACCAGTGACTTGTTTCTTTTGTGTTCACAAGTGTATACTCTCACCTCCCCTACCCTCTGTCTTCCCTTCCTCCCTCGTTCAATCTCTTCATATTTCTCATAATCCTTTCCTGTAGGTGTATCTAGTTTGTATCGCTGGCAGATTTTTTCTTCCTCAGTATCAGTCTGTTTGCCTGTCTGTCTCTCTGTCTATGTGTCTCCCCTTCTATATGTATATATCTCTGTCCCTCCTCTCTCTCTCTCTCACTTGTAATTACATTCTGTTCACAGGACTTTAGAAGTTACATGTGAAGTTTTGCTGTTGTTTCTCTCTCTCTCTCTCTCTGTCATGTAACTCTCTCTCTCTCTCTCTCTCTCTCTCTCTCTCTCTCTCTCTCTCTCTCTGTCATGTAACTGCGCTTTGCACACAGGATTGTAAAATTTGAAAAAAAGTGATTTTTGTTTGTTTTTAAATACTAACGGACTTTTTAGTGTAAGTAAACCTTACGATAAATTCAAAGGTGGGTGAAGGTGATAATATTAAGCTGTAGGTTGTAAAAGAAATTTGATGTGTCAAACAGTAATATTTTACCCATGTATTTTTTGAGGCGTTTGAAATCTCTGACTGTTTGCCCCCCCCACAGGGGAAAAGGATGTCCTGCAGTGGAGAGAATTTTCAGTTGGGCAGGGAATGACGTAAGTGTGCAGGATTTGCGTTCAGTCTTGGTCGATTGTGTTTTGTTCTAGTGTTTGTGTGTGCACCATTTTTGGAAGAGGCAAGCAGTGGATGTTTCTTACATGTTTTAATTTCATGTAAAGAACAAGTCAAAGCACATGATTATGACTGCGCTGGTTCCTGTTTGTTCAAGCTCATTGTTTATCGTATCCATTTATTTTTTGTCTTGGATGCTACGAGTTTCCAGGATTTTTATCGTATCCATTTATTTTTTTCTCTTGGATGCTACGAGTTTCCAGGGTTGTTTTTTTTTTTTGTTTTGTTTTGTTTTATCGTATCCATTTATTTTTTGTCTTGGATGCTACGAGTTTCCAGGTTTACTTGCTGAGCTCAATTCTCTTTCCCATTTCCTTATATCTCTCTCTACCTTTTTCACGTGCTTTTCTTCTTCGTATCAGACTATCATGGTATTTGAGTCAGGATGAAGTTGGTGAAAAGAACAAAGTGAGCAGAAAAAAAATGGCTTTAGAATTCCTGTGTGAGACATGCCATTTTTCTGTTCTAGAAAAATTGTGCGCCTCTACGCAAAACAAAAATATGAAACCAAAAGTGTTGAGGGAGAAAAAATAAACCATGACAACTTCGTTAAAACTCTTTGACGTTTTGGTAAGTGCCACCTCCAATCCCCACCACCTCCATTCCCCATCATCCCCCTTCACCACCACCACCACCACCACTTCTCTCCTTTTCTCCGATGATTCAGGTCTGTTGCTCTTGCCGCGTTCGACTGAGACAAGCATTCACTGAACCGTCTTATACGTCATCTCTTTATAAATACTCAGAGACGTGTGTTCAAGTAGGGTCCTAAGATGAAAGGAAATAAGGCTTGGGATTTGAGCCACACCAACAGGCTGTTTCTATGAGGAAGGCATCACCTGGACTCCCCTCCCACCCTCCCACGTCCTCCCCCTTTTCTCTCCTACCTTCTCGTCATGCCCGACCCCCCTCCCCCTCCTACCCCCACACCCTCCCTCCTTCCCCTCTTTTCAACCCACGTTCGGAGAATTGACATTTTTGGTGCAGTGAATGTATATGTGCGTGTGATGATAATTCTGAATTGCATTGTTTTGTTACTACTGTAAATGATACAAGCCTATGAGCATATAACGTATACTGTTACGTGAGGTCGCGCCACTACTACGCATGTGTGCAATGTTACCAAAAAAAAAAAAAGAAAGAAAAGAAAGTTGCATTTAATTACTGCCCTTTTCATTGAGTCACTACAGACATCGGTGGTCACTCGGTATGTGGTACTGCGCGGTAATTTTAATTAACCAAGACCTTTACCTTTCTGCTTTGTTCTGGTTCATCCATTGATGGTGGTATTTGGAGTTGATCCTACACTGTATTTGGCACAATTTGTTCCCATCACTTCTTGTTTTATGTATATTTGCAACTAATTAAATGGAAACTTCAGCCCATGTTTGTGAGTTGCTTGAAGCTTGTATTGGAAGACTTTGTCACCGTCTCTCTCAGTCTCTGTCTCTGTCTTTGTCTGTCTGCCTGCCTGCCTGCCTGCCTCTCTCTCTCTCTCTCTCTCTCTCTCTCACACATCCTCCTTTGAACAGATTTCGGATTATGCTTTTTTTTACAGGAGACCGAGTCTCTCTTCTGTCTGTCCGTCTGTCGATCTGTCTGTCTCTATGTGTCTGTCCATCTGTCTGTCTGTCTGTCTGTCTGTCTGTCTGTCTCTCTCTCTCTAACATCCCCCTTGCAATATATTTGAGATTTTTTCCAAAAAAGTTTTCGAAATTGTCTGTTGCACAGGGATAGAACCTGTCAAGAACGTACTTTGAAACTGATAAGGCATAAAGCAACAACTAAAAAACAAAAACAAACAAAACTCCACGACCTCACAGTTACCAACCTGCTCTGTGTGTGTGTGTGTGCACACGCGCGCACGCGCGTGTGCGTGCTTGAAAGAGGGAGAGAGTGTGTGTGGTGCACATACGAATTTTCGCTCCCTTTCGCGAGTCCTTAGTATAACGACCTGTTCAATGTGTGAAGTTACTTTTAGTCTGTTTAGTTTCCAAATTCAGACTATTTTGTCTTTTAATGTTGATTGTGTATATTTGTATATTGTAAAACGGGTTTTTTTTTTTTTTTTTTTAAAATCGGCCTGTTTTCCTTCCTCCTTAGTCTGCCGAGATGTGAAACGTGACCTAAAATTTGTCAATCCAGAATTTACCCATGCTTATTCCAGGCAGAACTGTCCCCACTGATTTTTCTGATGGTCATCTTCAGGCATGTCAATCCCCTTCTTTTGTAGCGAGAGAGTAGGGTAAGTGCTTCTTCTCCCGTTTTACATAGTACTCCCGACTTCCAGTAGATCCGAGATCGTAGTATCTTCTTTTTATGTAATTGCTCTCGTTCTTTTCTCTCTTTTATTCCATGTTTTCTGCCTTCCATCCCACCCACCTGTATGTTTTTATTTTGGGGAGAGTGAGAGAGAGAAAGACAGAGACAGCGACAGAGACAGAGAGGGATGGAGGGAGGGAGAGGGTTGAAGGGAGAGAAGGGGGGTGTAATTCTCCACTTTTTTTTGTTGTTGTCTGTTCCTGAATTTAATGTTTAGCGTTTTCTTTGTTTTGCCAGCAAATTTAGCCCTCCTTTTCTTCTTCCTCCCTTCTGAAATGAACGTAGCAAATGACAAGCTACCGATGCAACCACTGCAGTTCGATTTCAACCTGAGCGAAGGCAAACAAAACGGAGTTGAGAAAGCGCCACGGTGAATCGGCAGCTGATCCGTACAGAAAGCATTCTCTCTCCAGGGCACTTCTTTTTCTTCCTTTATCACAACTCGGGGGGTCAGCATAGGTGCCATTTTTTTTTTTAACGAATCTGATCGTCTTTCATTTAAAATAGCCACATTGTGTCTGTGGGGAAATCCTCCAGCATTGAACAGAAGTTCGACTGCAACCCCAGAACATTACACGGTTCATCAGATGCCGTGAGTATGCCAGTCTTCGACTGGAAACCTGCGAAGAATAGCCCATAACTCAACAACGTGGCTGTTAAATAGTTTTCTCCGTGAGTTTGTTCAGAAGCCTGTTGTCCAGTGGTCAGAGTATTATTTCACGCTCCCCAAATACATTATTCTTCAAATGGTCCGTTTTGAAATGGTTTCGAGCTCTCTCGCGACTTCCTGTTTACTTCAGTCTCTTGTGGTGTAAAGACTTTTTCAGCTGAAACAAATCTTAAGTACATGTTAGCGAACCGCCCCAAAACGTGGACAAACGAATCACAAGACAAAACACGACGCGTTTCGACCTCTTAGGTCTTCTTCAGGTAAGAAACAAAACAATTAGTACAACGAAAATGAATGAGCAATCACTTATCTTCAATCACTTCAGCGCAAGATGGGCGTTGAACTTTTTCAGTTGAGACAACCGTATTATCCAGTTCTTCATCCAGCAAACAACATACATTGTACCGTTTCTGAGTATTCATCAGTGCATTGCTTGTTAACTCCCACTATTCCTCGCTAGGAGCCAGCTCGGGCCGAAAAGTCTCTCTCCTCTCTCTCTCTCTCTCTCTCTCTCTCTCTCTCTCTCTCTCTCTCTCTCTCCTGTGCGCGCGCGTGTGCAATTCAGGACCCCAGAATGACAACAAGAATTCATTTTGAACACAATGACTTTCAAACATTTCCAAATGAAAATTAATTAAACTAAACAACTGACGATCAAAAGTAATTGTGAAAAGGTACTACACAACCACAGAGTGCATATTTTCTTTACAGCTAACAATTCTTTCTTTATTCTCTGTATTCTTTTCTGTCCTTTTTTCATTTTACAATTAGATTCAGAAAGTGGTGGAAACGGGAACTTCCCAATATGGTTTATGTACCATTGCGTGAGGACGAGTTCTTTAGTGACCAGCTTTTGTCTGGGAATCGTAATTGTGATGTCCTTTTAATCTCAGAAAGGACACAGGTGATCCTTATAATGTACTGCCTGAAAAAAGCCTGTGTGTTTTTATTGCCTCATCCGAACACGTGTTTCTTGCACACCTACCCAACAACAGATAAATACACAACACACACACACACACACACACACACACACACACACACACACACACACACACCACGCACGTACACACACAAACACAGAGCAGACGACAGAACACGTAAACAATCGCATTTGCTGGCATTTAATTCAATGAAACTGAACGCTTCATTTTTGCTGAGAAGCACACAAAGATTTCAGAAAGAATGTAGGCTACATCGCTGATATTTTATTTAAAAAGACAACAACAACAAAAACCAAAACAACAACAACAACAACAACAACAAAACAAAAAACAAAAAACAGCGTCTAGGTTCAGGAATATAGGACTCTTCTATTAATTAGCGTACATGCTAGCGCAGAAAGCGAAAAGAAGACGAAGGAAACAGCGTCAGATTTCCGCTCCTTCTTCAGTAAGAACTGCCACCATCACCACCACCACCACCACCGTCATTGTGGCCTGGGAGATGTATTGGCATCTTGTAGTAGGCCTTGGGTTTACACGGAAACTCTGGAATCAGTCGAAAGTTACATTATTGTTATTATTCGTAGTAGTACACTGCTGTGTAATGATAGTAATGATGACGACAACGATGACAATATGATAATGATTATGATGAAACTTAATTTTCGTGTTTTTTTTGTTTTTTTTGGGGGGAGGGGGGGGGGAGGTGCAAAACTACAAACAAATACATTCCATGATCACGAAAAATAGTCCATCCATTAACTGCAGGTATAATGCGTTCCATCAACACATCGAACTGGTACAGTAATCCAATATAATTCACATATGTACAACAATCTGTGCAGACGATAGATAGTATGAACATTTTTAGAAATCTTTGGTTTCATCTGTTACATTGCATAAGATGTGGGTACCACTTTTTTTTTCTTTACAAAATTCTGTAAATCACATTTCCATGCAGTGAATATACTTTTCGACTTCACATTTCTTCTTTAACTCGCTAAAAAAATGTTGGGGATTAAGTTTGATGATGCTGATTTTAATTCATATGCAAACGGAGTTTTTATTTGTTTATCACTACAAACAACAACAACAACAACGAAACAATACCAATTCTGCATTTAACTTGATTCCTAAACAGTTTTCACATTTTCCTCTTATTTCTCTGTCTAGTTCGTTCCAAAGACTGAACATAATTGCAATGCCAATGTTGTCTATGATGACGAAACTTAACACATCGTATTCCACAGTTCACATCTTTCTGCCATCTCTGAAGCCTGCGACGGCTCAACACAGACAGAGATTTCATGGTATGCTTATTTCATGAGAGGGGACGCTTCCAGAGCGAGACAAATTCTCTGCTCTACAGCGATGAATGGGTACCTGCAAAAATCTTAACCCATTGGTACCCTTTTCTCTCTCGGGACAGGGGACGTAAAGCAGTAAGGGAGAGAAGCTATCCGGTATTGTGTGTGACGTGTATATGCCAGATGGTGGAGGTACTGGCGACGAAGAGACGCAGTAATTCCGGAAGTTTGTTCAGATTTCCACAACAATTTGGAAATCAGGTAGCTTCCAGAAAGTTCCAGAAACTGTTTCACATGTTCCATGCATTTTTGATCGCCCGTACTAACGCTGTGATTCTCAGAGAGGCTGAAGGAGAGAACCCTTTGAAATGAGACTGTACATCCACATTTCGTGTATGAACGTACGCAAACAACTTGCACAGGCGCAAAATCCCACCACCAAATTTCGAAAGTGAGGGCTAGTTTGACTGTTGGTATGGATAACACGCAGACACATAGCATGAACGCTCTTTAAAAGAAGAAAAAAAAGTTGGCAGAAAGAGTGTGTGCGCGGCGGGGGGGGGGGGGGGGGGGGGGGGGGGGGGGGGGTTGGGGGGGGGGGGGGGACGCCTGAGTGACTTATATTCGAATGACACGGTGAACGACTGAATGTAACGCGAGCATGCAGTCCTTCAGTCGGCTCTACTCAAGTAGGCAGCCCAATGTGTAAACGAGAGCGCAGACTGTACAGCACGAAGAGCTATAAAAATTCCCAACAACAACATCAAGAACAACAGCAATAATAATATAATGATGATGATGATAACTATAATAATGGTAACAGAAATAATAATGACAATAATAAAGAATGATGATAATGATACGGTGACAGTAAATTTTATTAAAAAAAAAAAAAAAAAAGTGGAACTTATCATCCCTGATTTACATGGATCGTGCTTAGTGATTCGAGGAAGCCAGGCTGACTACGCCGGCTTCTTCATCTATTTTGATGTTAGCTGGACCCATCATGGAATGTTTCCCTACCCCCTCACTCATCCACACACACACACCCATCATTTCCAAACGTAAACTTTACTCTTGATTTTTATGAACTTTTTAACCATTTGGTGACATAGGCCTACATTGCCCATCAATATCTGACAAATATACTGCCCAAATTCAGACATTTTCCAGGGGCGTGACTTTCTTTTCTTTTTTTTTTTTCTTTGTGTGTGTGTGGTTTTTTCTTCTTCTTCTTTTTTTTTTATATGAATACGACCGTCATCTAACTGAAGATCTGACTTACCAATCTTCCATACTCC
>CM065732.1:56897542-56900042 GCA_033310375.1 Conus canariensis
CTGAGAAACATTTTGTCTGTCATAAAATGTTTGCAGACCATGCACATCTCCATCACTCAGAATCACCTCAGAACTGCACAGAAATAACTGAATCACTTCAAGAATGCGTAATGGAAGCAAAATGCGGTTGGCTCAGAACAAACTGAAAATAATTTGAAATTCGATGACGACAAAACAGAGGCTATTCGATTCTCCGCCACTCTTCCACCAGCACTGCTCCATCTTTTCCAACTGTTTTTTTACTTAACAACATCAACATTGAGTGTCCCCACACAGTTCACAATCTGGGATTCTTGTTTAACGATGGCCTGACGTTAACTCAACAGCTTATAAAAACATTTAAAGCGGCGATCATTGAAATCGCACCCATCAGTCCTATTCGCTAGTTATCGCAGCTGACGCAGCCAAAATGATAGTTAGCTCTTCCATCCTGTCCAGGCTGGACTACTGCCACTGCCGTCGAGTTTATCTTCTTCAGGAAAAGATGGAATGTCTTCAACCCGTCGAGCCAACCACCCACCAACTTAATCACTCCAACAAGCCCAGACTGCTTTGGCTGGGGTCATTAACAGACCTCGTAAAAACCATCCACAGCAAACCACTTTTTAGAGAACCTCACTGGTTTCTGGCTGAACAGAGAGTTAGGTCTCTACTTTCAGATTATCAAAGAATGACTTTGTGTGGGGGGCGGGGGGGGGGGGGGGGGGGCGGGAAACGGAGGAATGTGGGTGTGTTCAAGTAGGGTGCGCTTTTTAATATGGCTTCATGTTTAAAATATGTATTGTGTCAATGTAAATAATATTATAAGCTATACCATTTATAGTGTGGTGTGTCTGTGTCTGTACTACCTACCGTTACATTTTGTAAGCGGTTTAGCGTTCTAAAATGTCCATCATCATCATCATCATCATCATCATCATCATCATGACCATCATCGTTACCACCACCACCACAACCACCACCATCAGCAACAGCAGCAGCAGCAAGATCTCCATCGTCATCATCATCATCATCATCATCATCATCATCATCATCATCATCACCATCATCATCATCAGTGTTGTAGTTATTATATATCATCATCATCATCATCATCAACATCATCATCATCATCATCATCAGTGTTGTAGTTATTATGCATCATCATCATCATCATCATCATCATCATCGATATTTTCAAAATCATTGCTACTATTATCGTAATTTTTATGAACATTTTTCTTCTTTGAATCATTTTTCTCATAACTATTATCATTATTAACGCAGGGTGCGTCGTCCTTGCAGTGGGTGGACAAAAGACACTTGTTATGGAGGGATCAACATCGAACTTCACTTCGGGTTATTGAGGCGTCCTTCAAAGCTCAGTTCTGGGCCTTCTCCTGGTCATCAGTAGTCTTCGCAAGTTCAAGTCCAAAGCCACATAGTTCACTGATCACACCATGCGCAGCGACATCATCAAGAAGGTAGACGACCAGTGCGTGGTTCACAAGTGTGTGCACTTTTATCTCCATCACCACCTGGGGGAAAGCAATGGTCCATGAAATTCCTCCACTTGGCCCTAAGTGCCACTCGCAAGCGAGCGAAAATCGTTCTAGACTACAAACTGCATGGCCACACACGAGAAAATGTTGATATTTTGAGATACCATGGTGAGATAACTTCGTGTCTACACTGAAGACGATCTACATTCGAGACCCCCACATCACCCCTGTCGTCCACAAATGCTGCCTCGGCTTGCTCCCGCACAACTTAAAGACAGGTGAAAAGAACTAAACAGCAACTGCGTAAAGAGTTTTTTTTTTTTACTTTGTCCTCTACTCTAGTACGCAGTCTCTGAAGGGGGGGGGGGGGGGGGGGGGGGGGGGGGCGGGGGCGGAGGTGGGGGGGGGGGATGTAAATTGCGCAGAATCCGAGGGGGGAAAGCTAATCTGCATTTGGAACAAGTCACTCAGCGGTCACAACGTCCTGCGGTGGTGACTTCCAATCCGGGTGGAAGAAGGACACCTGTCCACGCTGTGTCCTGCGGGACAGGATGCCATGTCTGTAGGTGTTGTTCGTCCTGGAGCTCAGCCTGTTGCCTGACGATCTTCGCAGGAACTCGGAAGTTTTGGAGAAGGGTCCGCGACAGAACCTGTGAAACATCTCCGGGACTAACTCCGTTCTGACAGTCCTGCAGGGTGTCCTAGTCCAGAGCCCCGGAGAAGAGAGCTGATAGGAGGCGTGGCCCATCTTGCTGCTTAGAGCTGAGGTTTGCAATATTCTGGCTTTCACTGACAGTAGTAGTAGTAGTAGTAGTGGTAGTAGTGGTGGTAGTAGTAGTAGTAGTGGTAGAAGTAGAAGTCGTAGTAATAGTAGTAGTGGTGATGGTAGTAGTAGTAGTAGTAGTAATGGTGGTGGTAGTAGTAGTAGCGATAGCAGTAATAGTAGCAGTAGTAGTAGTGGTAGCAGTAGTAGTAGTGGTAGCAGTAGAAGTAGTAGCAGTAGTAGTAGCAGTAATAGT
>CM065732.1:56902542-56907542 GCA_033310375.1 Conus canariensis
TGAAATAAAACGTACATACTCTTACATATGCATGAATATATTCCTGGTAGGATTTCAAAGTCCCAAAATAAGATTAAAGGTTCATGTACTGGCATCGTCCAAATACACTGCAATCGTTGAGTTGTTTCATATGTAAGGAATTTTATATAATTGATTTGTAGTGGGAAGGGCAAGAGGGAGGGGAGGGGAGGGGGAACAGTGTGGATGAGTGGTAGGGTATCAGTATTCCACCACGAAGGTTTAACTGCTAAATTATGCTGTGTATACTGATGAGGTGGCTGCCTCACGGTCGAGCAGCCCACCTAACTACATACACACATACATGATTGTCTAATATCACTTAATGTGGAAAGACGTTACATTGAAGACAACAACAACAACAACACATATATGATCGATAACAAAGACTAAGATTGAAGAGAAAGGACAGCTGACTTACTCATTTTCCATTCCCCACCGTGACGCTCCCATCCAGACACAAAGATCTGGCTGATGAAGTGGGGGGAGGGGTCTCTGTAAGACAGGAAGGGAGGCTGTTTGAAGAATTCACCGCCCTTTTCCGTCCACACCCCCACCTCTATCACCCCGCCCTCCCATGACACGTAGAACCACCTGAACTCATGGCAGTCCAGAGGCTTGTGATCCTTTTTGACAACCAGGTTGTAGCCCTGCTTGGCTTTACGGATGACGGACTGAGTGTTGGACCAGCCCCCGATGACAATCTCGTATAGGTCAACCCGTTTGTCCAGGTCTGAAGTGGACGTGCTGGTGCTGAGAGCGATGTGGGCGTCGCTGCAGGTCTTGACGCAGAACGAAATGTAGAGCAAATCAGCCACTTTCACCTTAGGTAGCACCACTGGCACGTAGTGGTACAGATCTGGAGTTTTCATATGGACTTTGAACAATCCTGCAATCAAAATGGAAACTGTTCAAATGAGCGAAAAGGATCGAAGGACCAAGCGGACGGCATTGTTTGGTATTACTCAGCACTGAATCAGCTGTTGTGAAAACCAAAGTGAGCATGAAATGATATTGATTGCTACCTCCGAAATCAGACTGCAAAGTTTAATTGGCTGCATTTGGTGTTTCCACATGGTAAGCTGACTGTCCCTGTGTGGGGTTTCAGTCCTACATGTTGAATCTTATAGTTTGTTGGTGTTGATGATAATGTTTCCTGCCTTGCAACCCCACTTTTTTTTCCAAATCATACGTTGATGATTAGAAATGAAGAATTCATCTGCATACACACATTACTCACATGAAAGTATTCGTGGAAGTAAAAAGAATATGGATAATGCTTCTCAGCATTTTGTTTTTGTTCACATAAGAGATTCAGAAGGAGAGGGGGAAGGGAAGGAGGGAGTGGGGGGAGGGAGGAGGATGAGCATCTTCAACTCCCCCCCCCCCCCTCCTCCCCTCCCCCCAAGTCCCAGTGCGAGTATTGAAGGCGTTCATCACAGCCTGTTAATCTGACCGCATCTCCGTCTGCTTCCTCTTCACGCGTTGGCTGTGTCCTTGCCACACTACGCCATCATTGTTCAACTGTACAGGTTGAAACACACACACGGTGGTTTGAATGCGTGCGCAAAGGCTGCGTGTAGGCAGTGAGCTGACGTCGACATTAACGTTGTATTGGCTGAAGCCCTTAAGGGCATGGCATCCGCACAGACCAAAGTCTGTATGTTTGGTGGCAGGTCTGGTTGTTGGCAGGAGTCTTGGGTTTGGTTCCGGATGGGGGGGGGGGGGGGGGGGGCTGTCGTCTCTTGCTCTCTCTCGCCTCTGGTTCCGTGTGAACTGGAGTTCACTTAGCAAGGTTGGTCGACCGACTGTGGGGGTCGGATTTCTTAGCTCTCTACTCCCCAGAAGCCTCTTTTCTGGGCCACCAGGCGGTCTTCTGGCTCTAGTGCAATGGTCCTGTGCGCGTGAGGCCGCCTCAAAGAGGGAGCAGGATGAAGGTCGCTGGAGTGCTGCACAAGTCTCTGAAACGACTGACAGGAAAAGTCGCTGACTACGGCCGAGAGGGCAATTTTCCACCCAACCCCGAGAGGGGTGCCCACCGTGCCTTCCCCCTCCCCCTCCTTCTGCAAAGTATGATTTCCCGGGCTACGGATAATCGTAGTCAGGCAGGGCTCCAACACCGATCGTCCCACATCTCCAGGAGCCGTCCCCCAGCCACACAGGCTAGACCCGCCGTCACCCACGCGGCTGAAAGGTTGACGGCGCCCCCTGACACTGACCTGTCACATCGATGTCCCTCGAGAGAGATCTGCCACCTCTCCCTCGGCGTTGCCAGCTATGCCACATCGCAGGGAGCGAATGCACATCGCTGAACAAGAAGCAGGTGTATATGGTTACCAAGATGGACAGTTCTTTCGTGGCTCACAGTGGCTCGGGTTCCCGGAAACAGTCAGTGGGGAACTGGATTCCAACAAAGGCGAGTAGTGAGACAACGAGGCTAGATTTCATCTTCTTGTAAGGTGGTTAAGGAGGAGAAGAGGAGTAGAAGATGGGGAAGAGAGAGCTAGTGGATGAGAGCGAGTGGGCACATCATCTTCCACACCAACACCAGCTCGTTGGTTTCCTCTGTCTTTTATTTCAAATCATAGGGTTGGATCGAACCAACCACACCGACCTATTAAGACATAAACAATAATAATCATAAACATGAGGTATAACAAACATATACAGAAAAAACATAATCATTCAAATTAAGCCAAGACAAGTATCAAACATTCATAATGGAATTGTGAAATATACATTAAAACAATAGGTCTTAGCTTCAAAGAATATCTGAATATTGTCCCTGCAGCAGCACACAGACATTACCAAAATTAAGGTGCAGGATTTGTAACAAAAGGCCTGCCCGTTGCGAACGTTAGGAGGTAAAACACATCTTTGCAATTACTAACATAATCATATTTAATAATTATAACATTAACCAAAGAGGATCCCCGTTGTGAACGGCAGGATCAACAATATAATCATTTTAGATTCATAACATTAACAAAGAGGCTCCCCGTTGCGAACGGCAGGAGTTACATACAGTCAAAAGCATGGATCATAATTTCATAACGAAGAACAGTATTATAAATGAACATATATAAGCACACACACAAAAAGGGAACTTCCCGTTGCCAACGGCAGGAGCAATGAACAATAAATGAAATTAATTAACATCTAATTTTCAATAGCAAGGCATCACTTGGGCCGTATAGCAGTTACACAATTATATGGAAAAAATCATTTGCTTAGTGTCCACATATATGATCAAACTCAAAAAGGACACATCTTGCACATCAACCAGCCAGCTTCAGCTATTTTTCTTTCTCCGTAGACACACCCATCTCAGGACAGTGCGTGCTACACGCTACGGCTCCTCACGTGTCACCCGTTGGGCCTACACCCTGGCCCAACAATGGCTGTTGCTTTTCAGCCCTGCAGTGGACATATGGGTGTAAATATATTGAACAAATAAACATTCACAGACCAACCGATGCGACAACCGAGTAAACAGACTGACCAGTGGCTACTCGCACACAAAATAGCCACATGGAACGCACAAACAATCGAACAGCATTAGTAATTAGCTGCCTAATTACTCAGCCAAGTAACCACGCAACCCTTCAGTCGCTCAAATAATGAAACAATCGAACAAACAGGTAAAACACTCGTTTGCAAACAGGTAGCAACCCAGACACACATCAAAAACTACCTTCACTGACAGTGTCTTAATTATTTACACAGGCCGCCACGTGGCTTGGTCACACTGTGACTTAACCCTATCCGTCTCACCAGCCAACAAGGGCGACGTTTACAAGTCAGTTTGTCTAGTGTTCGAACACAAGGAACCTGCAGGGCGTGCGTTAAACTTTATCCACAATCACAATAAAAGGCAGCAACGTCTACAATCTATGTTTTCTGGCATCGATTTGTTGATTACTAACAATAACATCTGTGATAATACTGAATAACTTTCTTTTTTTTTTTAATTTCATTCTTATTAAGCGCCAGCCCCTGCTTAGTTGCAGAGTTACTTGAATAATTGACGGTGGAAATTTGGTATATCACATTTCCGGTCAATAAGAAAATGGAGTTTATACAATAGGAAAGTAAGAACATAGAACTTTTAACTTCCATTTACTAGTGTTGTTTCACTAAGATAGTACTCTACCTGCCCTCACTCTAGGTAAAATATAGCCAAATTAAAGGCAAAAACCATCAACATACCTTTACATTCACAAACACCTGAATAACGGAATCAACGTCATAACAGCTTTCACCACACTCTGCTCAGTGAAGAAATGGTCTCAGAGCCAGAATTCTGGGAGTATATAGGTCTCCCTGTCCCTTTCAACGAGATCTTTCGAGAACTCCTTTGTGGCCTGAGTCACAATGGAACCACTTAGAAGCGTCTAATGAGGTCAGATCTGGCTTCGCTGGGCTGCTCTTGAACTGACATTCTACCCCCAGGGACCGACAACCGACGGGGCCGACCGTCATGTATGTGGCAGAGTGCAGAGGAACATCAAGACAGACCCTTTAGACTCCGTACCTAGGGCAAAATCCAGCATGTGTGCACTCCGTCGCCAATGACTCCCGCCTGTGGATATTTACCTCTCTAAAATCTCAAGTCCACCTCAGCAAAGACACCATCAACTACGGCTCCACCGTCTCCCAGGGCTGTCCCCCCGGCCTATACTTAGTCTCCCAGACCAAGCCATTCAGACCAGCCATGGCCAAAGAGAGACTCAAGAGCTCCTCAGCAAAGGCAACACCAATTACAATGTGGCTGAAGTCCAATGGCTGTTTCTTCTAAACCAGTCTGCCCAGACCAGCCGTAGGCAAATTGTCTGCTGTGTGACCAGCCTCTTAACTGGCATTCCAAACTACCAGCTAGGTTACCCCTCGCTGCCATCCTATCCCACGTTTGAGGGATTAACCGCTGCAAACTCTCTGTTCTCAAAAGTTGGGCAGAATCATACCCTTTACATTCTCCTCTG
>CM065732.1:56912542-56935042 GCA_033310375.1 Conus canariensis
GAGACTCTAAACGAAGAACCCTGCTTTCTGCCGAGTCGTCGACAGAACGAACTTGGGGTGAGATCATGGCTAAATGACATGATTGACACTCCATGAATGGTATGCTTGATAGTGTTAAAAGGATGAGCAGTCTGTGAGGGTGTGGTTCGGAATCTTCAGTGGAGTTGGGGGGAGGGGGGGGGGGGGGGGGGGGGGGGGGGGGGGGGGGGGGTATGATGGAAAAGATCTGATCGCTAAGTGCCGAGAACAGATCGCTAGAAGAAAAGAATTGTGTTCTTGGGGGGAAAAATGGAACGGCAGGAGAGCGAGACGAATGATTCAGGGTAGCTTTCAAAGACAGCAATTTATTGTTCTATGGGCTAGCCAGACAGCCAAATGAAACCAGCGCTTATTGTGAGACTAAACTGGTGATTGGTATATAAGGATTGTCTCATAGTGTTGAATTTCACCGTGTCCACCGCCTCAATGTTAAACCGAACTCTCCTGTGACTACCTGTTACACATCCTACAAAGATAAAGTAGCCATCCTGAAATATAAGACTTAACACCAAGGTTCTAATATTTTCATCTGAGAAGACTTTTCTAGGGCTGTACGTGAAAAAAGGGAGAGAAAAAAAACTCTTTCAGATTAAGAGAGAATAGAGGAAAATATCCTCTGAACCCCAAACCCTGCGTATGACTGTTTTTGATCCCAAGTTTGAAAAGATATTGGATGGCCACCTCCGTTCCATCCAACCCCTGGGGATTCGTATTGTTCGCCATTTGAACATTGCAAATATAGACCTTGGATTGGTGTGTGAATTTTCCAAGTTTCCGGATGACCCACCATGGACTTTCTTTACTCCAAAGATCCGGTTTGTTTTAGCCTCGTACCGAAAAGATTCCACTAGCTCCTTGGCGTACAAGTCCTTTTTTTGCCGAACTATGTTCCAGAGTTTCCATCCTTCACAAGAATTTTCCCCGATGGTTCCAAATTTGAGGAGAGGGTTGCCTCTGCTGTGTATTGTGGAACAAATCCTCCTCAGAGATGTTCTAAACACATCCCCACTGACAGCTCCATCTGCACTGCTGAGTTGACAGCCTTGGTCCTGGCTCTTGGAATGATTTCTAAATCCAAACATAAAGATTTCCTTATTTTGTCGGACTCCCTTTCTGCACTGGAGGCCATTGACGGCCGTAACCTCAAGCACCCTCAACTGCTGACGTTATTCGAACTGTACACCTCTCTAAAATCAGAGATGGATATAACATAGTTGTTGGTTGGGTTCCTAGCCATGTGGGCATTCGAGGCAATTAAATGGTTGATAAATTTGCCAAGAGTGCCACAAAGAAAAAAGTTTAGCAGATTGTCTATACCTCTGAAACCCAAAACCAGACTTATGTCAAAGACCTCTGGCAAGAGGAATGGGACTTGCAGACGGATAGCAAACTATTCAAAATCCGTCCAAACCTGATATAGTTTTTAACATGTTCCCGAGGCGGCCGTAAAGAAGAAACAGTTTTGAGCCGTCTGCATAAAGGCCACTCATTTTACACCCATTCTTATCTTTTAAAAGGTGAAGAAGATCCGTGGTGCATTCCATGTCATGTGCCACTCACAGTGAAACATGTCCTTTTAGAGTGTTGGGACTTGCATGATGAGAGACATAAACACTTTACAGCAGACTCCATGAAAACCCTTGTTCAGAGATGTCCCATCTGATATGATCTTTGAATTTTTGAGGGAGATTAACATTTTTCATCTAATTTGAGATTTTACGGAGGAAAGATTTATAACAAAATTTCCGGTGTGTTTTTGGAAGGTGTGATTTAAAGAGTTATGTTAATGAGGGTATATATATATATATATTTTTTTTAATGACTTGTGAGTTAACTTCAACGCGGTGACAGCCCTGATATGGCCCTTTGCGGTCGGCTGGGCTATAAGCAACATTACTATTACCATCTGTTCTAATTGCAGTGATTTCATTTCCAAACAAACCTCACGTTGTAATATGAACAATTCCACCAGAGGCGTTGACAGTGAGGAGTGTTTAGCTGGCAAGGAGGAGGGCTTTGACACAGCTTTGCGTACCTGTATGGTTATTGTTCTTCTAAAGTGTCACTCGTGGCGGGAAAACCCATTGTTTAGCACCTTTGATGATGATATGTATTCGGTGCTTGTGTTCCGACAGTGATGATAGCAGTGACGGTGGTAGTGTTTTACAGTCAACACAGCTAGCTCTGTCAGACATATAGACAACATGCACACATCTTTTCTTTTTCCTTTCTGGTACTGAAATATTAATGGACAGCAGTCCAAACTTTCTAATTCTTTTTTTTCCCCTCCATTTGTTTGTTCTTCTGATTGTATCTGTTTGTTGGAACTTTTGTTCAGAACGTAAGTCCAAACATTCTGATTCGATTTTTTTTCATTTGTTTGTTCGTTTGATTGTACTTGTTTAGTGGAAACTTTTGTTGAGAATGTAAGTGATATTTTCCTTGACCATTGTGTGTTCTGTCAGCCTACCACAAAATTGTCTTGCCCGGAAAGATTCATGGATGGTGCGGTTTGTTTATTCATCCTTTAAAGGCCGACGTTTGAACTGTTCTGCCTTTTGTAATTGATTGGCATTTGTTTGGTACTCTGAAAGACATAGACATGTTATTTGTATTTATTTGGTACTCTGAACGACAGATTGTCTGTATGTGCTTATATACCCTCAGATATTATATTATGCATTTACAGACGTTGATCCTAATAGCATATGTATCCTAGAAACTTGATTGACCATGCACTTTCAGCACACGACTGTTATGTTCTTTTGCTCTGTGCTCTGTATAGGAGAACCGCTAATGCCTTTGAACTTTGAATACGAGTCTGAATTTAGCTTTGTATTAACAGTGACAGTCAACCTGTCAGTGTTGGCAGACAGTCTCAAGACAAGTCATTGAATGAATAGGGAAAATCACTGTAAACCACGTGCACTGATTTGAATCTGTGCAGTTTAAATGGCATGTGTCATAGTGACCTCGAAGGTTTCTACACATGATCGCTGTGATAGTCTTTCCGAACGAAAAGTCTTTTAGAATGGGACATGGTTAATGAGCTTGCAGTAGCTGAAAAGTTCATGTAGAATCTAAACAGTGATGAAAAGTTTCATGGGAAATTAGTTGAAGAGAACACTGCTGCAAAATGAATCATGCTATCACCTTATTTGATGCAGACATTATTTTGCCTCTAGGTATCTTTCACGTTGTATTCGAGGTAGGTTGCTGAAATGTATGAAAGAGAATGTGACGGTTGGTGGAAGATGAAAAACAATCAGGACTGGTTCGACGAGGAATGTAAATCGACGTGTACACAACTCAAAAAGCGTTAAGAAAATGTCATCGTTCTTTGAAGGAAGATGACCGCTTTACACATTGGAATCCAGGAGCAGAATACGAATACTTGTTAAAAAGAAAATAGAGACAGTTTAATGACATGTTATGCAAAATATTGTTGGCCAGCACTTGTGACCAGAAAACGTGTTGAAAGGCTACACACAGCACTCTGCCAAAGAAGTCGTTTGTGAATAGTCATACACTGCCAAAGAAATCATTTGTGAATAGTCGGACACTCTGCCAAAGAAGTCATTTGTGAGTAGTCATACACCGCCAAAGAAGTCACTTGTGAATAGTCATACACTGCCAAAGAAATCATTTGTGAATAGTCGGACACTGCCAAAGAAGTAATTTGTGAATAGACACTCTGCCAAAGAAGTCATTTGTAAATAGCCATTCACTGCCAAAGAAGTCATTTGTAAATAGTCATACACCGCCAAAGAAGTCATTTGTGAATAGTCATTCACTGCCAAAGAAATAATTCGTGAATAATCAGATATCTGTGGATCAGTCATTTACACACTGTAAAAGTTTTTTTAAAAAGAATTTTAATGTTTACGTAAATGATACAAAAAAACTGATATGAATACCGATGATGATAAATGTTTCAACATACCTATTCCTGAGGATGAAGCGCTCCTTGCCATTAAGAAATTAAAGTTAAATACCCAGATAATTATAGAAATTTCACACAGTGTAATGTTATTGATAAGCTTTATAGTACGATTATGAAATTATGAAGAACAGATTGCAGCAGTTGGCTTAGGAGTATAATCTTACAAAGGAAGATTAGGCAAGTTATAAGCAAGGTTATTTCACTGTCGGTCAGTTATGTTATCTCATGTGTTTGAAAAAAAAATCGCGCCACATATAACCGAAAGCTATATCTATCTCTGTTGATTTTGGAAAGGCATTTGATTTTCTTAATAAAAACTTATGTGGCCCGGATTATTTGAAAACAGCAATTTAGGGAAATGCTTTTATTGTGTTATAAGCATGTACAAATGTGTTAACGTGAGTATAAGATACGGAGCAAAATCGTCTGATTCGGTCTTCAAAATCATCTTGACAGTTTACGTAAGTAAACATTATCTCTTGGTCTTAGGGTTACTATGAACAAAATAACATTATAGTGTTTAGAAAAAGTTGTTATGTAAGTGCTAGGGAAAATGGCTTTTGGATGGAAAGAATACGTCTGTTGTTGATGCTTTTAAATCTTTGGGAATTTATTTTTCAACTAGACTATGTTTTAATGCTGCTTGGGAATTTATTTTTCAACTAGACTATGTTTTAATGCTGCTTGGGAATTTATTTTTCAACTAGACTATGTTTTAATGCTGCTTGTAATGATCTTGCTAGTGAAGCCAAACGCGCAGTCCTTGCCATACTGGGAAAATTAAATAGTATGAACAGATCTTCAGTAGAACTGTTCTGCAGATATGGTTCTGAAATATGCGATCTGAATACAGCAGATGTATTCTGTGAAAAGGTGCATTTGTTCGCACTAAAGAAATGTCTGGGCATAGACATGCGGACACCCAATGATCTTGTGTAAGTTGATGTGACTAGACACCTCGTACATGTCAATGCTGTTATGAATTGTGCTTGATTTCAAACAAAGGGTTGTACGTCCTATTCCTGTCATCTAAAGGATATAAACCCTTGGTTTAAAAACTTACAAAACGTTTTTTACTTCTTCCACACTTTGACTCAACCAAACCCAAAAGCAAATTGAAGAAGACAAATATGATCATTCTACACCAACATGCTTGAACTCCTCTGGTCTAAATTACGTTACATTACATAAGCTTTCTTGGATGTTCTGTGTGCGTCTATACGTGTTGATTTTAACCGGTATCAAGCGCAGTTCACACCAGCATTGACATGTGCAAGGTATCTGTTCAAATCACTTTATATAAGATCATTTGGTGTCCGCATGTCGATGCTCAGAAATTTCTACAGAGCAAACAAATGCATTTTTCACACACACACACACACACACACACACACACACACACACACACACACACACAGAGAGAGAGAGAGAGAGAGAGAGAGAGAGAGAGAGAGAAGCAGCAGCAGTCGCACGCACAGCACCTTAACTTCTGTTTCCAAGTTCTCACGTGTCTCTCTGGTTGCTGTCAGCCAAGTGAAGCGCCGTCGTTTGATGCTGTGCATGTTATGTAGACCTAAAACTGGTCAATAACATCTGTTAACATCTGTTAATTAGCCTGTTGTGAAACCAATAGTGGCCGTAAAGCACCACGAGTACGCGCGCACCTCTGCAACACAAGAACTGCACACACAAAAAGTTGGAATAGGCATTTGCTAAACTTCGCCGGAAAAAAGAGAATACCTGGTATGTTAGCAAATAACTCGCTTTCTTCATTTTTAGCGATTGCAGAACATTAAACAAAGACAAGAATAGATCAGTTTCACAACCTTTTGCTCGAGGTAGAATAAACATGACAGTTAAACTTCCCATGCCCGTCCATCTTCAGCCTCAGCCCCAATTTACTCCTTCCTTCTCCAACCCCACCCCTCTACCATACCACCCCACCCTACCTCCACCTCCCCTCGAAACAAAGCCAATATGAGATTACATTTTCCGTTTCATAAACGGTCAAGTTTTGGATTGGTTTAAATCAAATGTGGGTTACTCAAGGGAAGCCTATATTCCCTAACCTATTTGTCTTATGCAAAGAAATACTCTGTATAATGATATGGGAGAGTACATATATTCCTGGGATTTAAAATGAATAATGGTGCATTCAAAATCTTTCAGTACGCTGATGACACAAAGTTTTTGTTCGTTTTGAAAGATGTGTTGATATCTTTCTTCAGATTTTGTCATCTTTAAGTTCTCCACATAAAGTCAGGTTAAACCGGTGTAATTTGATAAACAGTAAACAAGTTGG
Organism: Conus canariensis; assembly: GCA_033310375.1. Lineage (NCBI taxonomy): Eukaryota > Metazoa > Mollusca > Gastropoda > Neogastropoda > Conidae > Conus > Conus canariensis. The sequence continues at coordinate 56,918,827 of CM065732.1, forward strand.
GTATTTTTTGCTCCCATAAGAAAACCTAACACAGAGTAACTTTTATTCAAGACTGGCACAGCCTTTTAAACTTGAATAAAGTCAGACAAATACATAGACGAACAATCTAATAGTGGGGGAAAAAACAAGCGCAGGCCAACAACTGAACTATCTTCATAGTAATGACTTGGCAAAGATTTGGACTTAAGGAGGGGGGGGGGGGGGGGGGGGGAATTTGAAGATGGAGAAAATGGGAACATGAAATTAAGAAAATATGTTACAAATATGGAAACTCTTCACTAGCTGCATAAGGGAACCATTGCAATCCCTTTTGAAGGCAGATATATTTGTATTGCCTGCTCCGAGGCCTTTCGTCCGCTGGGTCGGACTCATCAGGGAGACACGGCTGGTTGTGTCTGCGCTCCTGGCGTCAAATAGAGACACATCACAGTCCATAATACTGTGGTGTTCTCACCACCAAGGGTGCAAAAAAGAATCCAATAGCACCCCCAAAGGCAGCCAGCAAAGAGTAGTAAATGAAACCAAACGAAAGTGTGGGGAGGAAAAAAGTTGCTGAAAAACTAAAGACATTATGCAAATAGTATAAAATGTAGGGGACAATCTTTGAGCCTACGCTTGAGGATCCACCCAAAGATGCAAGGGAGATCAAAAGACAAACACACGGACGGACAGAAACAAATTCAAATAACCTCAATTTAATCAAAACAAAATCGGAAATGAAATGAAATGAGGCAGGGAACAGTAAACGATAAACAGTAAACAAGTTGGGTATTTTTTGCTCCCATAAGAAAACCTAACACAGAGTAACTTTTATTCAAGAGTGGCACAGCCTTTTAAACTTGAATAAAGTCAGACAAATACATAGACGAACAATCTAATAGTGGGGGAAAAAACAAGCGCAGGCCAACAACTGAACTATCTTCATAGTAATGACTTGGCAAAGATTTGGACTTAAGGAGGGGGGGGGGGGGGGGGTGGAATTTGAAGATGGAGAAAATGGGAACATGAAATTAAGAAAATATGTTACAAATATGGAAACTCTTCACTAGCTGCATAAGGGAACCATTGCAATCCCTTTTGAAGGCAGATATATTTGTATTGCCTGCTCCGAGGCCTTTCGTCCGCTAGGTCGGACTCATCAGGGAGACACGGCTGGTTGTGTCTGCGCTCCTGGCGTCAAATAGAGACACATCACAGTCCATAATACTGTGGTGTTCTCACCACCAAGGGTGCAAAAAAGAATCCAATAGCACCCCCAAAGGCAGCCAGCGAAGAGTAGTAAATGAAACCAAACGAAAGTGTGGGGAGGAAAAAAGTTGCTGAAAAACTAAAGACATTATGCAATTTCATGTTCCCATTTTCTCCATCTTCAAATTCCACCCCCCCCCCCCCCCCCCCCTCCTTAAGTCCAAATCTTTGCCAAGTCATTACTATGAAGATAGTTCAGTTGTTGGCCTGCGCTTGTTTTTTTCCCCCACTATTAGATTGTTCGTCTACGTATTTGTCTGACTTTATTCAAGTTTAAAAGGCTGTGCCACTCTTGAATAAAAGTTACTCTGTGTTAGGTTTTCTTATGGGAGCAAAAATACCCAACTTGTTTACTGTTTATCGTTTACTGTTCCCTGCCTCATTTCATTTCATTTCCGATTTTGTTTTGATTAAATTGAGGTTATTTGAATTTGTTTCTGTCCGTCCGTGTGTTTGTCTTTTGATCTCCCTTGCATCTTTGGGTGGATCCTCAAGCGTAGGCTCAAAGATTGTCCCCTACATTTTATACTATTTGCATAATGTCTTTAGTTTTTCAGCAACTTTTTTCCTCCCCACACTTTCGTTTGGTTTCATTTACTACTCTTCGCTGGCTGCCTTTGGGGGTGCTATTGGATTCTTTTTTGCACCCTTGGTGGTGAGAACACCACAGTATTATGGACTGTGATGTGTCTCTATTTGACGCCAGGAGCGCAGACACAACCAGCCGTGTCTCCCTGATGAGTCCGACCAGCGGACGAAAGGCCTCGGAGCAGGCAATACAAATATATCTGCCTTCAAAAGGGATTGCAATGGTTCCCTTATGCAGCTAGTGAAGAGTTTCCATATTTGTAACATATTTTCTTAATTTCATGTTCCCATTTTCTCCATCTTCAAATTCCACCCCCCCCCCCCCCCCCTCCTTAAGTCCAAATCTTTGCCAAGTCATTACTATGAAGATAGTTCAGTTGTTGGCCTGCGCTTGTTTTTTCCCCCACTATTAGATTGTTCGTCTATGTATTTGTCTGACTTTATTCAAGTTTAAAAGGCTGTGCCACTCTTGAATAAAAGTTACTCTGTGTTAGGTTTTCTTATGGGAGCAAAAAATACCCAACTTGTTTACTGTTTATCGTTTACTGTTCCCTGCCTCATTTCATTTCATTTCCGGTGTAATTTGTTTGAAGAGAAAAAATATTCTGAAGTTCTTTTCATGGAACATTTAGGAGTGGTCTGAAACTCAATCAAATTTCGAATGTTAGGCACACAATTTTACAGTGACTTAAATGAATGTGTAAATAAAGATTACTCAAAAGGTAGTGAGATGTAAATATCTGTTACAGAGACCAGAAGAGATTTCAACTAATATTTCTTGGCAGAGTTGCGGTCTTAAAATCTGTTATCCTTTGAAACTTGAATAATCTCTATTTTACACAATCCATTTGATATATTCTTTGAAATGTTCCTCTATATTTGCTTTTTTTTTTTTTTTAGAAATAAATCAGATGATGTAACTTTAAAGGGGTAACAAAAAGTGTTACAAAAGGTGGAATCGGCTTGCCTGAATTAAAAACAATGAATTGTATCTTTAAAAGTATATGGGACACTAAAGCGGGGCAATCAACACATTATTGAATGCACTTTTTAGCGGGCGACTTTCCTAAATGGCGACTCGTGAATAAACTTGGTCCAGAATATGTTTCCAACTTTACTGAACACAACCAGTTCTGCGATGACATATAGAAGCGTATACATTTGTTCAAGATAAAACAAAACCGAAACATTCTACAGAACTTACTTTCAGAATCATAGCATTTGCAACAGTCACACTCAGGTTGGAAAGGAAGGCATTGTCTCCAAAATTCTTGATGAAACAAATACTCACAGTCTTGCACAGGTTTTAAGTTTTAAAGAAAAACATTAACCTATCATGACTTTTGTCACATTTGTTGTATATGAGTTTGCAATAAGCGACTGTATCCAGATTTTTGGTATCACTCTAAAACGACACGGGAGATTCATTACTCTTTTCTAACAGCTGTTTAATGTTCACACATTTTCTAAATTGTATTATGATATATTTATTGATCGAAGATAAACTACAACAGAATTTGGTGATAGACACAGTCAAAGCAGAAACTTAGAGCATACAAGATCTGTGGTCAAACTAAATATGAAAGTCTGTTCCGTTCAAGAAGGTCCATGCTATAGTTCACGCTAAGATTACAAACTCCGTGGCAGACTAAAATATCTTTTATAATGTGACACAGGCTACACATGTGCTCATTAATAATTAATGATACAACAAAGCGGTAATCTAAATTCCGCAAGTATAGGATGTAAAATGACGCAATGGAATCGTTGAAAGCAGTTCCACAAGTGTTAGTATTCCTGTTGATCGATTTCGTAAATGATTTCTCGCTGTGATGTCAACGTCATTCGTGTAAATAGTTTTCAACTGTTGCAGTTTTCACCTCTTTTTCTCTTTTGTCTTTCTTTCTTTATTTCATTTAATCAATTCTTTAACATTTTGTTTTCTGTTTATGACTCATGTCATTATTTGTGATCAAAACGGGACTCTGTGTGTGTGTGTGTGTGTGTGTGTGTGTGTGTGTGTGTGTGTGTGTGTGTGTGTGTGTATGTGTGTGTGTGCATGTGTGTGCATGTGTGTGCGTGCGTGCGTGCGTGCGTGCGTGTGTGCATGCGTGCATGCGTGCGTGCGTGCGTGGATGTGTATGTGTTCTCTGTCTCCCCCCCCCCCCTCTCTCTCTCTCTCTCTCTCTCTCTCTCTGTCAGTGTGTCTTCTGTACCTGCTTCTTACGTGGGGCTTGGTAACCAATCACTAGAGCAGGGGAGATAAGTCACGGCGGCCCCACGTTGCTCGGACCTTAGCCACGGGGTGAGGGATAGGGTTATAAACCACTTCGCAAGGGCGATTCTCACCTTACCCCCACCGCACCCCTCCCCCCAGCTCCTAATTAAGGCACGGCTCGCTGATAGGTCGATCGATTAGCAAAGGGGTTATGAGCTTGCCGGGTGCAGCTGTGCTGCTGAGATATGGTCAGAGGTATGAATGCAAAAACTGTGAGACCAACGTGACGAGGGAGGAAGGGAGTGAAGAGGGAGGTGGACAGAGAGGTGGGTGGTGGTGGAAAGGGGAGCAGGGTTGTGATGGGTGGGGGAAGGAGTGGGGTGGGGGAAGAGAAGCAAAATGTGTGCGTGCGTGCGTGCGTGCGTGTGTGTGTGTGTGTGTGTGTGTGTGTGTGTGTGTGTGTGTGTGTGTGTGTGTGTGTTTGTGGCTTTGTGTGTGTGTGTGTGTGTGTGTGTGTTGTGTGTGTGTGTGTGTGTGTGTGTGTGTTGTGTTGAATTGTGTTGTGTGTATGTGTGTGTGTATGTGTGTGCGAGCATATGCGCGCGCGCGCCTGTGTGTGCGTGTGTTTATGTGTGTGTGTGTGTGTGTGTGTGTGTGTGTGTGTGTGTGTGTGTGTGTGTGTGTGTGTGTGTGTGTGTGTTGCAGAGAGATGAAAGGACAAGACTTGAATACAACAAATGTTATTTTCAAAGAACACTTAGAATTACGGAAATGTGTATGGAGAAGAGGACGTAATACTGACAATTTACAAATATTCACGTCTATTGGTATGCCATTATCTAACGAGCTCGTATAAACACACAGTGCTCGTCACCACTCACAGTTATCTCCCTTGAATATCAGTCGCACATGCACACACGCCGAACTAAAACAATTATGCATTCATGTCCATCTAGCCCTTTGCATCTCCCAACCACCAACAGATCAGTTTGTTAAATACGTTTGAAACAAGGACGTGGAATAGTGAATGATGAACTCGTTGAATGAATCAGAATCACGAAAAAAACAAATGAATTATCTATAACACAATGATTAACAAGAAGGGCAACTCTTGCTCCCATCATGTAAACAATCAACAGGAAGGGTAACTCTTGCTCCCATCAAGTTATCCTACTTGTTTATAATTCACCTTTCACTGTTCCCCAAGCCTCTTTTAAACGTTTTTATTCTATGTCAAAATGTGTAAAAAACACTTAAACGATCAATCTTTGAACAGCTCTCTCAAAATTAAACATCTTTAAAAAAAAAATCAGAGAACAAAATCTATAAAATGTGTAATAAAGAAGTGCCTTTATCTCTTTATCTTTGACTTTCGCTTTATCTTTGTATCTTGCGGTCTCTGCCTTTCCCTCTGTCTCAAGTTCTTCCAAACGTTGTCTCCCTTTCTCAGCTTGTATCCCTTCCTCTCTTGTTCTTAATCTCTGTCAGTATCTGTCTGTCTGTTTCTGTCTCTGGCTTTTTTTCAGTCTGTTTGTTTCAGTCTTTCAGCCCTTATCTCTCTCTCTCTCTCTCTCTCTCTCTCTCTCTCTCTCTCTCTCTCTCTCTCTCTCATGAGAGAGAATGTGTGTGTGTGTGTGTGTGTGTTGAAAATACTACCAATAAAAGACCTACTCTGTCTTTCTGTCTGTATCTGCCTGACTATCTGTCTGCCTATCTTTTGTAATCTGTCTGTCTGTTTTCCGTCTGTCTGTCTGACTGTCTGTCTGTCTGACAGCAAGGTGTAAATACAAATGAAAAGAAAAACGGCGTGGAAATAAGGTGTTTGGAGAGAGGGAAGCACGGCATTCCGAGTCTGGTAGGCGATGGTGAATTCTGCCAAGGGGAAAAAACTCATAGTAATGAGTTGTTCTTTGCCAGTAAGCGGGTGAACTGAATTCAGCATTGTCTTACATCTTGTAATTGCAATCACGTAGACAAAGTCTATGAGTCGAATTGTCGTGCCTTCATCTCTTAAGGTATTGTATTTCCAAAACAATTTTTCTTTTCCTTTGTCGTACGAGAATCGGCAATCACCCCTTTCTTCATGTTCAGAGAAAAAGATAGAGACAGATGGAATGATCGATGAAGACCGAGAGACAGAGACAGACCAGGACACAGACAACAGAATTCGAGAGAGACAGACAGTCGGAAATCCATTTTCTTTTTTTCTTTAAGCAGGAAATTCTGTTCTCGTGTAAGGGGCAGAAAAAAAATTTTACTCTAGAGTAATTTTTGAGAAGAGGGTGTAAAATTCTCGTGCTGCACAGGTACAGTCAGGCCCATACTGCACACTGTTGCCTAGTATTTACGGTGTAACAGGTTTGCAAGGCCAGGACTCCGTGCTGGAGGTGTAATGCAGTGTACTTCACCCACTGATTATCTCAGTCTACTGTTTTACCTCTGGTGAGTGTGAACGTTGAACTTTAATGTGTTTTACTAACAGAGCCTGTCAGCTCAAAGCGGAACTGAAGTAGCTAGATAAATAATGCTAAGAACCAATTGGACGCGTGCATGCGTGCGTGCGTGAGTGTGCGTGCGTGCGTGCGTGTGTGTGTGTGTGTGTGTGTGTGTGTGTGTGTGTGTGTGTGTGTGTGGAGAGAGAGAGAGAGAGAGAGAGAGAGAGAGAATGCATAATTATACAAGTGGACACGCAAATGAAATGGATGCATCACATACACACACACACACACACACACACACACACACACACACACACACACACAGACACACACACACACACACACACACACACACACACACACACACACACACACACTAGTACACACGCACACACACACGCGCTAGCGCGCAAGTGCGCGCACAGAGAGAGAGAGAGAGAGAGAGAGAGAGAGAGAGAGAGAGAGAGAGAGAGAGAGAGAAAGACACACACACACACACACACACACACACACACACACACACACACACACACACACACACACATGCCAAACGGTATACCAATGAGAATTCCGTTCCCTGTTCTACGGTGTTTATCAGTCGTTTGCGAACGGTTTTCCTCCTTTTTATGTTTTAGCTTTGTATCTAGAGACCTCAAGAATGGAATGCATTATGAGTGACAATCCTATAGGCAACTCTTCCAACCTTGGATGAAATTCTACTCAACCAGTTTTCATTGATTATGCGCACAAACACACACAAACACACAGACTCATAGACACACACACACACACACAAACGCACACAGACTCATAAACACACACAGAAACACACACAGACACTCACAGACACACGCACGCACGCACACACGCACGCACGCACGTACGCACACACATACACATACACACAAACACACACACACACACACATACACGCACGCACGCACACACGCACGCAGGCACGCACGTACACGCGTGCGCGCGCAACTGCTTGTTTTAGGTTGAACTGTATGCTACAAGTTCTACTGTCGTGAAATTAGCTGTATACGGGAAGTGCTGGAGCCAAGGGCCTAGCTGTACGCTGCAAAGTGGTAGTATTGGACTCAGCTGCATGCTGCAAAGGATTGCATCTAGGACTTAGCTGCATACTGCAATTTTCAATGACTGCACCCAGCGGTATACTGCACATGTTAGCATGGTGGACTTAGCGGCACTGCAAGTTTTCTTACTTAGGCTCAGCTGTATACTGTCAATGTTAGTGTTTGAAGTCGGTTGCATATTGCAAGTGTTCGTATCTGGCTATGTGTTGCAAATGTTAGTATTTGGACTCAGTCACATACTGCATGTGTCAGTATTGTGGCTTGGAACTGTATTTTGCTGTTGTCACGGACTGGGCTGCATGCTTCAAGTGTTAGTATCATGGATTGAGTTGTATGCTACAAGTGTGCATATCATGAAGTTAGCTGCATGCTGTAAGTGTTCATATTTGCACTGAGCTGTTCACTGCGAGTGTCAGTGTTCAGACTGAGCTGCACGCTGCATATGTTCATGTTTGGACTAAGCTGTAAACAGCAAGTTTTAGTATTTGCACTGAGCTGTGTGCTGCAAGAGTTAGTGTCGTGGTCTGAACTGTACTCTGCAAGTGTTAGCATTTGGTCTTGGTTGTGTACTGCGAGTGTTAGCATCGTGGGCTGAGCTGTACACTGCGAATGTTGATATTGTGATCTGAGCTGTACATAGCAACTGCCATTATCGTGTTCTGAGCTGTATACTGTAAATGTACGTTGTGTGTTCTTCTTCTTCTTCTTTGCGTACGCAGGCTGATACTCCTGCGGACACTCCCTGTATAGACAGGCTGCCCAACAAAGGGAGTGGAGTTTTGTGTGTATGACAGTTTTTAATGTCCCGCCATTAAGGCAGCCATACTCCAACTTCGGGAAGGTGCATGCTATGTGTAACGTGTTATCAATACCAACGGCCAAACTGGCCTTCTCTTCCGAATGTTGGTGATGGGATTTTACGTGTGTGCAAGATGTTATGCGTGCGTTCACACACGGAACCTCGGTTTATAGTCGCATTCGAACGACTGTATAGGAAATGGAGTCAGAACCAATGTTAACTCCGAGGGAAAAATCCCCCTGTACCGAAACGGCTCGGCGGAGATTCAAACCCGCAACCCCAGGATTACGAGTCCGGCGCTCTACCACTGAGCTATTCTGGCCCCCGTTGCGAGTGTTAGTATCGTTGGACTGATCTGTACATTGCAGGTGTTCATATTGTAGTCTGAGCTATATACAGTGAGTGTTAGTATCATGGACTGAACTGTACATTGCAGGTGTTCATATTGTAGTCTGAGCTATATACAGTGAGTGTTAGTATCGTTGGACTGATCTGTACATAGCAGGTGTTCATATTGTAGTCTGAGCTATATACAGTGAGTGTTAGTATCATAGACTGAACAGTACACTGAAGGTGTTAACATCGTAGTCTGAGCTGTGCAGTGCGAGTGTTAGTATCATGGACTGAGCTGTACACTACAAATACATGGTTGGGCTGAGCTGAACACAGCAAGTGTCCAGGTTTGTACATATGTTTGCATTTGGAATGACCTGTATACCATCTGCACACCAAAAATGAATGCGTCAAGGCCTTGCTTACAGGAGTCGAGAATTGAAGGATAGGCACGAATAGATTGTTTTGAGAGATTCTATTGCTCTGAAAGTTGATTTACCTTCTTTTCTTTCATATGCCCAAGGAGCATGCCAGGTGGTTCCTAGCAGACAGATTGAAATGAAAGGAATGGGGGCTATTTGTGGAACACCAGCTGGCGCAGAGATAAGGTCACGGGTGAGTGAGAAGGCCTGAAATATGACGTCAGCTAAGAGGAAGTTAATGTATTCGAAGATTGTGAATCATGTCATCGGTGGGAAGTTAAAAAAAAAAGAAAAAGAAGGGAAGTGATTGGTGAGGGTTGTTCTTTTGATCAATTATCATTTTAACATCAAATGCTGGCTCAGACTTATGCTGGGCCTCAAAACGCTTACATGGATTATATTGTAATTTGGAGCAAAATTCTAATCGTGGCGTGTAGTCTAATGCAAGTATCATTATTATTTAGATTGAGCAGTACACTGCAAATGTTGGCATCGTGGACTGAACTGTACACTGCCAGTTTCTGCATTTTTGAATGAGCTGTGAACTGCATGTGGTAGTATTTGGATTAAACTATATACTGCAAGTGCTTTTTTTTTTGTTTGTTTGTTTTTTAATAGGCGTGAGCTGTAATATTGCATTAAATGTGCAGGTGATTACCAAATATGATATATAGTAGAAAGCTGTATACTGATATAAGGTTGAATACAAATTTTGTTGATTTCCCTTTTCTTCATTCCCTCCCCTTCCCGCACATTCCCCCCCCTCCCCCCCCCCCCCCCCCCCACCACACACACACATACACGCACACGCTACCCCCGCGGTTATGGTTATCACCCAAAGCCATCCTGAAGAGAGGAATGAAAAGAAAGTCACGGACGACGCCCGGTGAGAGCGAACCAAATCCGGGAGAGGGAAAGAGGGGAAAAGCGACAGGCCGCGGAGGGGGAGGGGGGGGGGGGGGGGGGGCGGATCGGGAGAGGGGCGGCGGCAATTCACTTGTCCCGCAAGTTGACTGTTCCGCGTAAAAATCCACAAGGGAGACAAGAGGAAATCCAAGAAGTGAGATGGCAACTGTGCGCGCGCGCGCGCGCCACCGCGCCCGAATCACCAACACATCACAATCACCAACGTTTCTAATTACAGAAAAATTAGCAAATGTGTAATCTAGTAAATGTCTGGGTTCATTATTATGACTTTAATGATATCTTTATCTGTATCTTTTTATCACTCTGATAGGTTCTGTTTTTTGTTTATATGTTTGTTTGTTTGCGTAGCAAATTTGTAACGGGTTGAACAATATTCTGTTAGATTCTATATGTTGCGTATATTCAGTTCTCGTTCAAAAATAGACTGTAGAGGCAACGCCGATTCTGTTTTTTTGAAAATACTAATGCACATTTTACCAATCAAAATAATATGATTTATATATTGGTGCATTTTTTTTGCAATGCAGAGAGATTGTGACGCCAAAGAGTACGTCAGTCACAGATAATTTCAACTTAATGTTGTTTTTAGATAAATCTTCTTTTCTATAAACCTCCAGAAGCTGCGTGCTACTGGGCACTCATAGAAAAAATGCTTCATGTAATCAACAGTATCACAACAGTAAGAACACTTGTTATTTTCTTTTACATATACTGCAAGTGTTAGTATCACGGCCTCAACGGTGCACTGCAAAGCTTTGCGTTGAAAAGGAGCTTTATACCGCAAATATTAGCTTCTTTTTTTTTTTGGAGTGACCTGTACACAACAAGTGTTTGTCTCATGGATGGAGCTGTGCATTCAAGCGTTTCTCTGTATTTGGACTGAGCTGTATACTGCGAGTGTTTGCATTTAGAGTGAGCTGTTAGTATTTGTGGACGGGAAAAGGCGGACCGGGGCGGAGGTGTGTGTGTGTTGGGGGGGGGGGGGGGGGGGGGGGGGGGGGGGGGGGGGAGGGGGGGAGGGGCGGGGGTTGGAGAGGAAGAAGGAATACAGCCTAAGGAGGAAGCTATCAAAATTTAGTGCGACAATGTAGAGCGGATTTGTAGGGCGGATCTAGATTAAAGAACGGATCCAGGATTTAGGGGACTGCGTTCTCCCTCGGATTCAGGATTTGGGGACTGCGCTGTCCCTCGTGGCCCTTCTCATGGTGTTTGTTTCTCATCCCTGTAAGATCTCATTTTCGTTCTCCACATGTTAGGCAAAGAATGACCACAGAAAACGTTCTGAAGACAACACTCTGACCAGTTTTTTTTTTATTTTCCCCAGGCAAAGCAAACACATAAAACAGCCAATAACAAGCAGAAGTGATGATGAATTCGTTTTACCCACTACCTAATTCCTATCTTGCTATGATCAAATCGTTTTACACACTACCTAATTCCTATCTTGCTATGATGAAATCGTTTTGCACACTACCTAATTCCTATCTTGCCATGATGAAATCGTTTTACACACTACCTAATTCCTATCTTGCCATGATGAAATCGTTTTACACACTACCTAATTCCTATCTTGCTATGATGAAATCGTTTCACACTCTACCTAATTCCTATCTTGCTATGATGAAATCGTTTCGCACTCTACCTAATTCCTATCTTGGTTTTGGTTCTGATAGGGTGGAAGAGAGAACTTTCCAGTGTGCTTCCTGATCATTTGTGCGACATACGTGATACTGCAGATGGGAAGATTAACGTCTTATTCACCAGAGGCCTCTAACAAGGACAAGCTGCTTACAAACCCGGGTCTGCAGAGGCGGATAAAGTTCTGATAAAGGGGGGTGGTCCAAACTGGGGGTAGGGGCGAGGGGAGGGAGGGGGGATAGCACAATGCAGATTCTGTAAGAGCCTGGGGTCTGGGGTACCGAGCACAGATTTTGTTGAAAAAGAAAGAGGGGTGATGTGGGGAGGGGGCGGGCTAGGCACAGATTGCGTAAAGGCGTGACAGGAGGGGGTGGGAGGTGGGGGGTACAGATTTTCTAAAACTGAGGGATGGACTTCTGGGGATGGGGGATGGGGGAACAGGGGAGAGGGTTCTACCCTGGTGAATGAAGTGAATTAGAAGCCTCACCTGCCAAAGAAAACATAATTCACCAAGTATTTGTAAATCCCTTTTTTTTTTCTTTTTTTGTTTGTTCGGGTGGCGGTGGGATGGTGGCTGGGGTGGAACCCTGGGAATCCCACCCTTCCAAATCCGCCCCTGATCCGCGAGGGAATTATGAACACACACACACACACACACACACACACACACACACACACACACACACACACACACACACACACTGTTCTTTTGAACGCAGAGAGAAACTTAGTGGGCTGTCCTTTTTTCGCCTCAACTGAACAGCTAGCACAGAATGATTCTGGTATAAGTAGTATTGTTGTTTTTTTTTATTATGTTCTCCCTGCCTCTCAATCTACCACCACCACCACCACCACCACAAAAGAAAAGAAATGAAAAGAAGACAAAACAAAACAAGGCGACACAAAATAAGTATATAAAAAAGAAAGAAAGAAAACAGTTACCGCTTCTGGAATTTGTCTACACAACCTGTAGAATTAAACGAACATTGAAGTCTGTTGAGCAATAAACAAAAATAAAAGAAAGAAAACCGAAAGAAAAATAGAAAAGAAAAAAAGAATGAAAGAAAATTAATAAGGAAAAAAAAATATCGGTGACATTTTACACAAGATCAGCTTTTAGGATGAGCGAAAAGTACAATTCCACTTTCTCGTAAAGGGGTAAAAAGAAATTTAAAAAAAAAAACAAAAAAAAAAAACAGGGGATGGGGGGTGGGGGGTGGAGATACGTTTTTTTTTGTTTTTTTTTCCAAAACAAGAGAAAAAAAGACAAATGACTGATGGACATTGCAGTATCCAGGGTTTCAATTTCTAACCGAAGAAAAAGTGTTCAAATATTCAGACACATTCAAGACTGTACAGTTGTCGGTGTCACTCTCTGGAAATACTTTAAAGATTGAAGTGAGATGGATATGTGCAACTTGCGCATGCTCTCGCACACATGAACAACAACAACAACAACAAAATATATATATATATAAAAGCCCTACATAAATAAAGTGTAACATAAATGCCCTAGATAAACAATATCTAAATAACAAAATCATCGACCAGAGGAACACATCACCTGAGGAAATTATATTAGCTTACAAAATATTGGAACTGTATAAAGTATTACACAGATTTTGGCGGTTTTCTCATATCCTTTTTGACCAAATTAAAATACGTGAAAAAAAATCAATGACTGTATATTTTCATTCTGAAGAAATTTCACCATGGCGGAATTAAGTCATTATTACGGTAATCCATAAAGATAAACTATTGACAAAAGACAATCCAAATAATTGACGTCCTATCTCTTAAAAATGCATATAAACTTTAATTCAAACTATTAACCGTATGACTGTGATTTTGAACTTTATTTCTGGAGATCAAGTCGGCTGCATAGAAGGTAGAAATATCAGTAATATTCTTAGGTTGATTGATAACACTGCCTGCTGCATCTGACTATTAACAGAAACCCACTTTTATGCAAACCCACTTTTATGCACTTTTTTCTGTATGTCCTCGCTGTTCGAATCAGTGGCGATAGCAAGCTCTGTTTCATCCATTTTGTATCGTAATTGATCGTATTTGGTTTTCTGTCTGCCATATGTATGTTTGCTATACTGAATACATTTACTATTTATTTCAAGAAGATCCTTCATGAGCTCATTGTTATGATCTAGATTTTGTAACTGAAAATTAACGGTGAAATTATCATTATTTTTTTTTTAAACAAATGTTTTGTTATACAGTAAACTTTCACGGAATTTCCAATAGGATGGTCCACGGTTAGTTTGAAAAAAAAAACAACAACAAAAAAACCCATATATATCATAACAACTAAACCGTGGTCAGATTGAGCAATCGAGTGAGTGGAACAGTCATGAACATGATTTAAACTAATTCAGTTGAGAAAATGTGATCTAACCTTCCGTGAGATAAGAAGGTCGTCTCTTGACCAAGGTGTAATCCTTACCGTTGCTGTTGAAATTCATCGAAATATCGGTTACTTCATATTGCGCAAGAAAAAATTTTTTTAAAGATCAACGTTTCGTTCATCATATCTCGCGCTGATTTTATCATTCTTGTTCTTGACAACACAATTAAAGTCACTGCAAATAATCTGACTGGTGTTTTCCAGTGAACTAACATGATCAAGAACTACAATGAAAAAAAAATGTGCGTTTTTCGAGTTGAAAAGTCGGTGCACATACATTCATTCCAATAAAATCATTGTCATCTGTTAAACCTTTTATGGTTAGTTTTCTATTGTTTTCATAAACAACCGTTAACACAGAAAGGTAATCGATTTTAAACCAACATGACGCTTAAATGGAATGGCAGCCCTCCCCATTTTCTGTGTCATAAGACTGGACTGGCTGGAGTCCTGCATGCCCCTTGTATGCAAGATCGAGGGACTGAAGCTCCGTCGGTTCCACAGACTATGCTGCTCCTTCAGGCTTGGTACGACACGGGAACTCTGGAAAATAGTCAAAAGTTAATATGTACATTTTTATTCTTGTTATCATTGTTAAATCATAATGATCATCATCATGATCATGGTCATCATGATCATTGTTATCATCATCTTCATCATTATTATTTTATTATTGTTGTTATTGTGGTGGTGGTGGTCGTTTAAATAATCTAATTTCAAACTCAAGTCAGCTATATCCGCGCGCGTGCGCACGCACGCACACACACAAATGCAGACAGACACACACACACAAAGACACACACACACACACACACACACACACACACACACACACACACACACACACGCACGCACGCACGCACGCACGCACGTACACAACACACACACACACACACACACACACACACACAAAACACACACACACACGTACGCGTGCGAGAAACACATGCCCTTTCGGTTCCATCTGGCACAGTTGATTAAACTTTCTTATACTTTCATCCGCAGTAAAAAAAAAAAAACCAACGTTTTCATCTCATGAGGTCCCATCCCTCCCACCGAACCATTGCCACCTCCACCCCCACCCCCAACTACCCCCCGTTGTAGGGATTGCAAGATAAACTAGCCGCACACGGAAATTTATTTTTTTGAAAATTCCTCTATTCTGTGCCTCTAAACCTTGAGAGGCCTCTGTAAAGCTAGATGGACTCTTGAAGCATAGTGTTGTCCGCCATGACATGTCCGCTGGCTATGAGAAATGTCCAGTGTTGCCCATGCCCTCTTTGTGTCTCTTGACGCATGCATGCTGTGTAACCGATGTACTGTTTCTTTAACCTTTCGTGTAAGGGCATAACGCGCTACTATCTTTCCAACACCGCCACCAAGGGAAGTAATCTAGCGGCTTTTTGAACAGGGGGCTCTCCCCTATTCAAACCCCTCACATCCTTTGCCTTTGAAAGGGAGCTTCTTTCTATAGAATTTATTAATAAGGCAGATTCGTTTAAACAATACATGTGCCGATTTGAGGTTTCCTTGGCATGTGTAAACCTGTAGCCGTTACTCCCAGTTTTACCTCCCGTTCCCCTCTCCTCCCCCCCCCCCCCCCCCCCCCACGGCTGTCCCTTCCCTCTGTCTCCTCCTCGCCCCCCCCCCCCTCCGTCCACCTTCCTTTAGTCCATCGTTCTTGCCTGCCCCATCCTCTATCCTTCGAGCCCCCGGCAGTACCCTCCGTCCCCTCCCCTCCTTCTCACGTTCCCCCTTTCCCGTCTAACATGTGTCCTCTCTTCTCCAACCCCCCCCCCCCCCACCCCGTCTCCATTCCCGCCCTTCCTCTCTCCTCCTAACCCCCTCCCCACCATCTCCATACCGTCCTTCTTCCCCCCTCCGGTTGCCTTGTGTCCCTGATTCCTCTTTTCCTTTGACCCGCTTCGTATCCTAACATCACCTTGCTTCGCTCTATAGTTCCATTTTTTGCAGCACTGAAAACGCCAATAATGCGTCTGTCGAGCAAAAAAAAAGTGATTTCCTCTCTTGATGCGCCCAGTATGCTACCGATTCCTCTTTTCTTTTGCGGTCGGCTAAACTATAGGCA
>CM065732.1:56945042-56960042 GCA_033310375.1 Conus canariensis
GATCTTCCTTTAACAGAGAAGTTTCCTTGTTTATTCACGTTATGCCTACAGCCGGAATAATGTGTGCTAGATGAATGGGTACTGCAAACAGAGTTTGTGTGGAGTTTGGGGCTTGTAAATGTTTCACCAGGGGAGCATAAAGTGAACGTCTTTCAGCATGCATTGAGTACTGGTTCGAGTGTGTAATAATGGGGAAATGTGAGGTGTGATGTCAAAGTAACATTGATGAAGGGTGAGGTACCTGGGGTAGACGCTGGCTTCTCTACACCGGGAAGATCTGAAACACACACTGAAAAAGTTACATTACATGGCAAATGTAAATGGTGAAGGGGAGAGAGAGAGAGAGAGAGAGAGAGAGAGAGAGAGAGAGAGAGAGAGAGAGAGAGAGAGAGAGAGAGAGACCGTGTAAACATATGAACATGTTCTTTTGCTAACTGTCAGGTTATTCAATACAAAAGAAGTGTCCTGGTAGCGCAGCTATTAATGACACAGCGTCAGATCGTGTATTCTCTGGACAAAAATTATTTACATATGATTACTTTTCTAATACTAAAAAAAAAAAAAAAAAAAAAAAAAATCAGGGAAATGTCCATTACTAAACCACAGAGGAAAAAAAAAAGTCAACATCACACAAAAATATGGAAGCAAGCGATATAAACGTAATTTTCTCTTGTTGCTTCGACTGCATTCTCTCTCACTGGATTTTTCTCTTTATTTATGCATCTATTTTCCTTCTTCTTCTCTTCCCTCTTCTGTTTCTTTTCAACCCTCTCTTCTTCTTCCCCCTCCCCCCCCCCCTACCTATTTTCTTTCTCCCTTTTTTTTTTGCTTCTTCTTCCCATTGTTGCTCCTTTTCTCCTTCTCTTTCACCACTTCTGGTGTTCCTTCTACTGCAGTTATTGTTGCTTCTTTTACTTGTACTGCTGCTGCTGCTGCTGCTCTGCTGTTCTTCTTGTTGCCGTCTTTCTTTTGCTTCCCCTTCTGCTGTCTCCATTTCTCTTTTTTTTCTCTCCTTTCTTTCTTCATTACTTTTGCTGTTGCTGCTTCTTCTGCTGCTGCTGTTATTACTATTCCCACATAGCTGCTGTTGATGCTGTTGCAGCTGTTGTTGTTGCTCTACTGTTGGTACTGTTATTACTAGTACTACCACTACAACTGTTGCTGCTGCTGCTAAAATCACTACTGTTACTGCAATGTCACTATCATTGGTCCAAGACCATACCTCCTCCCCCGAACTTGTTCTCTTATTACTCTTCTCAACCAGTTTTTTTTGTCTTTGTATATGAATTTAAACTTCTTAAGTGCATATTTGGTACTTTGTGGACAAGAGCACACGAGGTAATTACCTGTCTTTGGCTGCGGAACTGTCTCACTGGGGACGTCTGAAACACAGGTAGAAAGGATGGACATTAAAATTGAACAGTTTTAGAATTCTGAAAAGCACATAGAAACTTTTACCATTAACATTTAGTTAAAAAAAACAACAACTGAAACCCAGGTAGCAACACCAACAATTCAAATGGAGCAGTTTAGAAAGTCAGAGACAGGGGTAAAAAAAAATACTGGCCACTAAACTGAACAGGTAATAAAAGTCTGGAACAGAGGTAACAAAAATACTGGCCATTAGAACTGAACAGGCTAGAAGTCTGAAACATTGGTGAAAACAGTGACCATTCAAATCAAACGGTTTAAAACAGTCTGAAAAACAGGTAGAAATACTGGCGACCAAAATGGAACAGTTTAGAAAATCTGAAATGCAGGGAGGAAAAACTGGTCACAGGGGCAGATCAAGTGATAATGAAGGGGTTCGAAACTAAGGCTGGGGGTGTGGGGACTGCCTAGGTCCAGCAGGGGCCAAAGGCGTGGTCAGGGGGTCGCCCTCCAGATGCTGAAAACAATGTAAATGTATGAAGTGCCTTTGTTGCATGATCTGGCATATAACAAGGTATTCATTCACTTGAATGTGTAAATCCTTCTTGGGGGGGGGGGGGGGGGGGGGGGGGTAGAGGAAAGGGAGGAGGTATCCAGAACCCTAGAACCGTCCCCAAATCCGCACCTGGGTCAGCTACATTACCACAGTTCAGTGAGCTGGAAACACAGGCAGGAATCCTGTCCACCAAACTGAACGGTTCAGAAAGCTGAAACACATGTGGAAGTAATGGACATAAAGACTGAACAGCTAACGAACTTTACAATACAGGTAAAAACACCGGCCATTAAACGACCAATCAAAAACGTCTCAACCACTGGTAGAAATCCTGGCCATTCAAACTGACCAATTCAGAAAGTCTGAAACACAGGTATAGATACTGACGATTAACACTGAAATTGTGTCGAACATATGTAGAAATACTGATCATTAAACCTGAACAGTTTAAAACTATGAAATAAAATAGAAATTTGGTCATTAAAACTCAACAATTCAGAAGATACACGTAACACAGCAGATCTTTACTAAACCCATGTCATGAGAATAGCAAAATAAAGGGTGTGAATTGTCATTTAAAGTGATTTAGAATTTTGATTACTTATTTTTGAAAAAAAAATGGATAGATGGATAGATAGATGTGTATGTGTGAGCATATGTGTGTGTGTGCGTGTGTGTGTGTGTGTGTGTGTGGTGTGTGTGTGTGTGTGTGTGTGTGTGCGCGTGCGTGCGTGCATGCATGTGTGTGTGTGTGTGTGTGTGTGTGTGTGTGTGTGTGTGTGTGTGTGTGTGTTGTGTGTGGCATTTGCGCACTTGCCTGCATGCTAGTATACATGCGCAAGCGCAAGCGTGAGTGTGCGTGAGTGAGTGCGTGTATACTTGTGTGTGTGTGCGTGTGCATTTGTGTATGTGTGTGTGTGTGTGTGTGTGTGTGTGTGTGTGTGTGTGTGTGTGTGTGTGTAAGTAAAAACCAAAGTCCTCTTTGCATAATTTTTTTGTTGTACAATTTGATGGAAAATCTTTTAAAAAAAATTTTATCTATTAAAAAAGGCTCTAAAGGAAAACAGACATCTGACATACCAATCATCCAGATCCCCTCTTGACGATACCAGCCAGAGACAAACACCTGGTTGACGATGACTGGGGAAGAGTCATTATAAGACATAAAAGGAGGCTGGTCAGTGAAGGACCCCTGACTTTCTGTGCTCTCCGTCTGTGCCCCCACCTCTATCACCCCATTCCCCCATCGCACATAAAACCTCCTGAACTGATGGCAGTTCAGAGGCCGGTGAGACTTTTTGACAACCAGGTTGGGGCCCTGCTTGGCTTTACGGATGACGGACTGACTGTTGGACCAGCCCCCGATGACAATCTCGTACATGTCAACCCCTTTGTCCAGGTCTGAAGTGGACGTGCTGGTGCTGAGAGCGATGTGGGCGTCGTTGCAGGTTTTCACAGCGAAGGAAATGGAGGTGATCTGTGCTACACTCACGTCATCAGGTTCTTCCACTGGTAGGTACATGTACGAATCTGGGGTCCTCATGTGTATGGCGAACGATTCTGCAATGAGGTCGGAAGCTGTTAAAAACAATTAAAGCTAAAAGCGAAGTAATAACCACTGCTCTGTTATACACAATACAATGAATAAACTGTCACGAAGGTGAAGATGTATACAGGTAGAAACCGTTATTTGATTTTACAC
This sequence comes from Conus canariensis, assembly GCA_033310375.1. NCBI lineage: Eukaryota > Metazoa > Mollusca > Gastropoda > Neogastropoda > Conidae > Conus > Conus canariensis. Next base: position 56,948,672 of record CM065732.1, read on the forward strand.
AACAATGTATCTACTGTTAGGAAGATAAGAGGTGTACGGCGTGACATTTTATTAAAACCAGTTTGTTGCTTTTGGGGCTTCAAAAAGGGGTTGTCTGTCACAGGTTTTATGTAAAATTCATCTTGCATCAACTCTTTGCATGGGAAGAAGTTTTGAAGCCATATGTCAAATATAAGCGATGGGAAGTATTCTTTGCTGGCTTCTTTGATAACTTTAAAACCATACGTGGAAAAGACATGAATAGTCTTTTCATAGTTTAATGTTAGCATACAGCCACATGTGGAAGACCATGTACATTGGTCACACAACATGTTACCATACTGCAATTTAATGTTTTCGTTCTGGAAATACATACACACAAAAGAGTTTTCATGACTTGTGATAATCTCCATCCTCAGAAAAGGAGCAGCAACAGCAACAACTTACCATCGACATCAGTGACTGTTCCAACAGCAAGGTTACAGTACTTCCCTTTCATGATAAAAAAGTCATTGTACAAAACGTCAGCTTACGTTGGCAGATAGTTTCAGAAATCAACACTTATGATGTAAGTCGTCTCAAGCGTTATATTCCAATATTCTTATAAAGATTTATAGGTTATAACTGACAGATCGTCATTTAAAATTACTCATAAATGTTAGATTAGTTTTGATTTGAAAAATGGTATATGATTTCAATTATGTTCTTAAATAAAATGATTTTTGATCGTATGTGATGCGCTGGATTTATTCGTCTCTGGATATAGAGCATGATAACAACCTCTTATCACAAACCAGCAATGCATAACACATTATTCAGCAGAGCAGTTTCAGTCCGTTGGGCTCTTACCAGTATCACGTGTACATTCTTGCCAGAATACACGTGTATGGCACATTCGTGCTTAGGACCAGCAATAATTCGTTCTAAATTACTAAGACAAAGTAAGTCTACGCACCTGACTTGGAATCTGCTTTCTCAGTACAGGGAACATCTGAAACGACGAAAAGGAAAAAAACTTAATATTTCCAGTCTGATGGTTCAAAACATCACACTGACTACGATCTGGCGAATATTGCCAAGAGCAGTTTTTATGTCTGTTATTTGGAACGTCTGAAGAAAACATGTTCGTCGAAAATTGACTCGTGTTTTGTGTCGTTTATTAAACGTCCGTCACTTTGCCTGCTGATTTGCGTGTTTATTTTGTATTTTGAAACAAAATCTATTTGAAAAGTTAATGTAGGGAGTATAGAATAAACTGGTTCAGTGGTTCTAAATCAAATGTTATTGGTGCGTTCAATAACATGCATGTACACAAGTCGGTGTAACACAGTATCCATGCAAACTGCAGTTGACCGTAACTGCTTAATTTATCTTCATTTTTACGTCATTTTTAATACTCAAAATGGAAACTGAATTAAAAAAAATTCATTCTTATGACACTGTTGATACTTAAAAATGGAAAGTGAATAAGGAACCAGTTAAAAAAAAAAGACTTACCAATCCTCCATGTTCCTCCCTGGCAGTTCCATCCTGACACGAAGACCTGGTTGATGGCACTGGGTGGATAACGGTCTGTGTAAGACATGAAGGGAGGCTGGTCAATGTAAGAGCCAGGGCTTTCTGTGTTTTCCGTCTGTGCCCCCACCTCTATCACCCCACTCCCCCATCGCACGTAGAACCTCCTGAACCGATGGCAGTTCAGAGGGCGGTGAGACTTTTTGACAGCCAGGTTGCGGCCCTGCTTGGCTTTACGGATGACGGACTGAGTGTTGGACCAGCCCCCGATGACAATCTCGTACATGTCAACACCATCGTCCAGGTCTGATGTGGACGTTTTGGTACTAAGAGCTATGTGGGCGTCGTTGCAGGTTTTCACGGCGAAGGAAATGGAGGTGAGGGTATTGAAGGTTGTGGAGTGTGTAGGCAGGACCACAGGGATGTAGGTGTACCTATCTGGAGTTCTCATAGATACACTGCAGGACTCTGAAACAACAGATGTTCAAGTACATTGAATGAAACATGAACAATGCAGCATACCACAGGGGTAGGTAGCAGGAAACTACCATTTTCAAGAGTATGTCAAGGGAAAAAGGCTGACAAAATGGCAAGATAATATTGCCAAATTACAAACAGTGACCAAGCTGATATTTTGCCGCTCCTATATTCATACACTACAGAGAAAAAAGCACTAAAATTTGCGAACAGACGATCAAAAGAAGAAGAAAATGATACGCTCGTTTGGCAAGTACTTTTCTGCTTCGAAGCGAACATCAAATCTGACCACAAGTTTTGTATGTAAGATATTATTCTGTGTTGACACGTGCGGTCCACTCCATGTATTGTTCTTATCTCAGAAGTTTCTCAGACGCGATATAGGATAAACATGAATCGCACTGGACACTGAAGAGAACTTTGTGTGCGTGTATGGGGAGTTGGGTGGCAGCATATAATTTCTCTGTTAAATATCATGTCAACTGATGAAAAGATTATTCAAGTAAATTTAGGTGCTTGTGATCTAAAGAACGTGTGGCTCACGCTGATGATTGACAGACAGACAATTTCAGTTTCAGTTTACATTGTTTATAGCCCAGCCCACCGCTAGGGGCCAAGTCAGGGCTGTCGTCTGGTCACAATCAATTCCTCACACAGTTGTCAAAAAAAAGGATTTTTAAAATAGTGAGAAACTGCGCACAATTTCTTCCCATAAATACAGGCGGAGACGGACAGACAAACAGACAGACAGACAGACAGAAACGGAGACTTACCCTTCGCCAGGCAGCCGCAGCATACGCACAGGAAAATCAGAACCAGAGACTTCATTTTCTTTGTAAAAGCTGTAATGAAAGTAACAAACAAAAGTTATAGCAGTTAGTCCCAGTCCTCAAACACATGTTGTATGCAGTTGATTACATTTGGTTATGAAAGGTGAGTGTCAAATAATTCCTTAAGGAAACCAAGTTGATCCTGGGGACACACACACACACACACACACACACACACACACACACACACACACACGCCCGCGCGCGCGCGCACACACACACACACACACACACACACACACACACACACACACTCACGCGCACACACACACACACACACACACACACACACACACACACACACACACACACACACAGGGGGAGAGACTCAAGACTCAAGACTCAAATAGTTTATTCATAAAGGCCTTAGCCCCTTAGAATGGGGATATACATTATGATTCATGTCGCAGATTGACACTGACTTGATCATGTTACATAAACACTTCGCCTCTGGAATGCTTTATATAGATAAATAGCCAACTGTTTAACAGTACTCTCATTTGATGATGACATTAACAAAACTAATTTAAAGAAACAAGGATTCTTGAAATATTTTTGTGGTAGGAATAGGTCTCTGAGGTCTTGTAATACTGGACAAGTTAATACAAAATGGATTTCATCTTCTTTCGAATTTCGACACAATGGACAAATCAGACTTCTATCACGTGACTGCCTGTAACGAAAATAATGAGAAGCAATATCAGACACACCAAATTTGAACTTAGTCATGATACGTTTTATATGTTTGTCTATTTTCATTGACATATAAACAGGTATACAGTGTAAATGACTAAAAGCTCTATAAAACTCAAATCTGGTACTGTTCTGCACATGTGAATTCCAGTTTTGCCAACTACAATCAATTAATCTTTCTCGGAATACCCGAATAAAAACATTCATATCACCAACACCTTGGTTCATCCATACAAAACCGAAACCATACGCATACAATTTCATCCGCACATTTGTCACCCAGTTTTTCTTTCCTCTATTATCCAAGTCTAACAACATTCTATACGCTTTGAGTGGCAATCTGTGATCCTCCATCTGAACAATTTTTAACCAATATCGAACACATTTCACAACAGAATTCAAATACATGGGATATCTAGACGTTTCCCCATATACCAAATCATTCGGCGTTTGCAACGATACCCCCAGAAACTTCTTTAGAGCAAAAAGATGGATTTTTTCACAGTGCACAGCAGCAGCATCAAGGCCCCATATTTCAGCCCCGCACTGTATCACAGGTTGAATTTGGCAATCAAATAGTTTCAAAAACAAAGTAAGGGAATCGTTATTTAGCAATGACAGTTTTTTCATAAGACACAATAATGCACTTTTTGCCCTACTAGCTAAATCCTTGCAAGCAAAGGCAAAACTCAAACGCGTGGAGAAGTAGATACCAAGATATTTATATACATTAACAACAGGCATTAAGGATCCATTGTATGTCCATCTTTCTCTCGCCGCAAGATATCCTCCCTTCCTAAATACAATTATACTGCTTTTTGCCATATTGACTTTTAACTGTAATGAAGCAGCAGCTCCTTGTAAAATATTTAACTGAGTCTGTAATCCAATCACTGTTTCTGATAACAAGACCACGTCATCAGCCAAGAGGAGAATGAAAATCTCTAGAACATCATTTATAAAATTTGCACCGTGCCTTCCGTTGTGTGATTTCCTGAGTCAGTTCATTAATAAATAAGGAAAACAAAACAGGGCTGCAAACATCACCCTGTTTCACACCAGATGTACATTTAATGTAGTCCGTTAACGCTGCACCAGATCGCACTCTTGCCTTTACACATTCATACATACTTAAAACACATTTATAAAGTTTCCCATGAATACCGTTTTTCAACAGTACAGGCCATAATAACGTCCTGTTAACTGAATCAAAAGCCTTCTCAAAATCAATGAAGGCAACATATAATTTACGATTTAAACAAAACTGTTTTTGGATAAATGCCATCAGTGTGAACATATGATCAACAGTAGAGTAGTTTTTCTTAAACCCGGCCTGGTATTCTCCTGTGATGTTATTTTCTTCTACCCACTCCTGTAATCGCCTGTTAATAATAGCACTGTACAATTTACTGCAGACATTACACAAAGATATACCTCTATAGTTATTTGGATCATTTGCATCTCCTTTTTTATACAATGGAATAACAATGGATTCTGACCAAGACCTAGGATATATCCCTTGATCAAACAAGGAATTAAAGAATGTAACCAAAAAATCTAGAAATAAGTTTGATTCGCATGCAGTTTTTATTATTTCACCTATAATTTCGTCTGGGCCAGCAGCTTTCCGATGTTTTAACTTTCTGAGAACTACTAAAACTTCTTCTTTAGAAATGGGACGGTTTAGATTGTCATCACCATATTCAGAGTCATTTACGTAAATTTCATTAACCAGGCCATCACTAGAGTCAGCGTTTCCTTCGAGCAAATCCCTAAAATGATGAAACCATGTTTCAATACTTATATCATTTAAGGGTTGTCTTCTTTTTCCTGAAATTTTGTGAACACAATCCCCAAAACCCTTCTGACTGTTTACAGATTGGAGTAGTTCTGTCAACAAAGCATCGTTATATTGTTTTTCCTTTCTCTTTAACAGATGTTTATATTCTCGCCTTGCTTTGCAGTAAGACTCACGAGACGGCTGGGATAAATAGCGTCGAAATCTATTTAATAAATTACGAACATTTCTTTTACTAACTAGGCATTCCGTATCATACCAGTCATCTTCTTTTGAATATTTTCCAACACTAATCTCTTTCTTCATACATTCTGCAGCCTCTTTCACACAACAATTGAAAACGTTTAGTGCTTCCTCGATGTTAATATCAACCAGCCTTACAGCTTCTTGCATACGCACTTGCATTTCGTTAGAAAGAATTACATTTTTAAACAAATCAACATGGTCTTCATTCCATACAAATTTTTCAACTGTAAAGCGCCTATGGTTAATCTGAGAAGAGTCGTAGTTATGACACAGGCTAGTGATATTAAATTCTAAAGGCATGTGGTCTGATTCAATTTTCTCAGACACATACAACTCGCAACTACCTAAAATAACGGAGAACAAATCAAAGGACATCAAAAAATAATCATTCACACTGCTACCGCTGTCAGATATGTATGTGAGCGACCTTCAAGATCGCCCTTACACACACCATTTAGAATACACAGTTTTAAAGCAGTACACATATTGAGCAGTAATTTTCCATAATTATTCAAAACAGAATCCTCAGAACTTCGAACAGGCAATGGTCCACTTTTATACTGATTATCATATCCAGACCCATTTTCCTCAAAAACACAAGAAAAATTCGACACTCTGCTATTCAAGTCACCACTCACTATTACAAAAACGTCATCTTTAAACAAAAGTAAACAATCACACAAAAATTCTTCCAGCAAAGAAACTCCATTTTCCCTATCAAAATACGAATAATACGGCGAGCCCTCCGGAGGAATATACGCACACACATACATGACATGTTTTATTGTGCCAAACAAGGACTTATCAATGATAAAAGCAAAGAATAAATCCGATACCACATCGACTACTTTCAAATAAGGACAGAGTTCATTTTTCACGAGGCATACCAGTCCACCGGAACGCCTGCCACGTGCAGTGAACTTTAATGCTGGCTTACAGTAAACCGTGTAGCCAGAGAACACAGGCGATTGAAAAAATTCAACAAACGTTTCGACAAAACATACAAATTCAAAACCAGAAACATAAGAAATAAAATCGTTACTACACATTTTGGTAAGCAATCCGTTAATATTCCAATGAAGAAATGAAAATTTTCTTACTTTATTACAAACATCAGAATTATACGATTTTTCATTTTCAATGAACATGGTCATAAATTGTACATCTGTGGAAGACACATCAACATCTGTGTTATTTGCACACCCAGCTAGCAGTGGTATTTCTGAGTTCTCCTCACAATGCACAACCTGACGGTCAATTTCATGTGACAGATTTACAGCACACGGTGGACACAACCGGTGTTGGCTTGCTGTTGGTTCCCTTTACTAACACGGACACATCACTAGGCACATTTGTGGACCGGCCGAGTCCCTATCTTATTTCCACCAGTATGTCTTCCGCGCCCAACGTGTACCGCTTGCCGTCGATCAGGAGGTAATTGAAAATTAAACTAGCACGTTTACCGTTACTTCTTGCTTTTTTCAGGTGCGGAGTCAACTTCTTCCTAAGGTCACGCACTCTGGTGGAGAAATCCTCGCCAATGAAAATGTTACTTCCTTTCAGTTTGCGTTTCGCTTTAAGAACGTTAATTTTTTGTTTGTAGAATACGCATCGCGCAATCATGGGAGAATCCGGCTGGTTGCTCAGTCTGTGGACCCTATCAAACTCAACCTCTTCAGACAATTCTAATTTATCTGTGACCAAGTCCCTAAGCACATTTTCACAGTCCGCAGAGGTCTCATTTTCTGCCCGAGGCAATCCATAGAAAATGAGATTGTTTCTTTTGGATCTCCCTTCGAGGTCGTCAGTCTTCTTTTCTAGATCTTCCATTTTCCTTGAAAGGTCCTGGTTTTCCTTCCGCAGATTGTTGACTTCCTCCCGTAACCCCCGCAGCTCCCCCTGCATGGCAGCATAGTCCTCCCGTAGGGCGTGCATGTCCTGTCTCACGTCGTCAAGCTTCCCGTCAAATTTTCTTTCCATGGAGTTCAGCTTGCTCATGACATCGTGAAGCGACAAGTCTCTCCCTGGTTGGTTGGATGCTCCGTCGTGTGGATGACCAGGCCTCTCCAGGCTAGGTCGGCTGGTCAGTCGGGTCTGCCTCGTCTGCGATGAGTTGGGTCCGGGGTTGCTCTCAACATCACCGCACTGGAGAAGTAAACTCCCCCAGAACAAGTATGAGAGGAGCAAACCTAACACTGCACCGTCTGCTCCGCACTTCAATCGAAGCATGGCGACCCGCATTTCAAGTTTCCGCCTTGCTCGTTTTGCCATAAAGGATTGAAACACAGGCAGAAAACAACCGCATGTCGGCCTGAAATCGGTGGCACCCGAAGGCATTGTCCTTTACAATGTCACTTGACAATTCTGGTGACTTAAGTCGTTCTTGCTTCAACAGAATACGTTGTTAAATCACAGAGAGCTGGAAGTGCGACTTCACATACAGAAACACCAGCTCACGCCACAGAGAGAGAGAGAGAGAGAGAGAGAGAGAGAGAGAGAGAGGACTGATTGATGGAAGAAAGACATATTTGAAAAGAAAACAGAAAATGGATTATTTTTTTCAAAAGACCAATAAATACATATTCGACAACAATCGTCAAGTGCTTCTTCGTGATCAAACAAAGCTTAACCAAAACACAACAACAAAAACAATACGCACAGCAGCTCACTTCTGTTCCCGAGGCCTCTTGCGTCTTCCAAAGCTACCAACTATATGAAGCGTCGGTAGTTGCTGTGCATGTTAGCGAAACAAGACCCATGCACATCTGATGTTTCTCTAGCCTGCTATAGATCAGAGGGTTCTTAGTCTGTTCAAAGACCGCGAAGGCTGGCTTTTATCGCCATGTACTGAGACCACACGTTTATAATTAGTGGCCTTATTACAGGTTTACAATTACGCGAATGTCATGTTCGACCTTCGCGTGGACGAGGTCGAAAATAATTTAAACCTGTCAAGGAACTTATCGTTAGAACAACATAGGTATAGTTGTAGGAACAGCACCTCAAGAAGGCAGCCACAGAGGAAGTAAGCTTGCCCTCTACAGACAAAATGTGACGTAGATCACATGGCCCTAAACAATCATTAGATGCAAAAACATCATAATCGCTGAGAACTCCTGAAAACATAGTGTGAAACAGGTAATATAGAGGGGAAAGATCAATGGTTTGGAGTTTGAGTAAAGCCAATGATCTGGTTTGCAATCCTCTGTCGAAAGATACAGAAATCGTATTGCCTTGGAAATAATTCCCTATATTTCAGCGTGACAACACTGCTGCAATCTTTGATTTTAAGTGGTATATTGTGACGATTCGAAACTCGTGGTATAAAGACGCCAAGACAGGGATTTCATTTTGTATGACATGAAATACTTCATACGTGTTATCATTCCCAAAGAAATTAGGCTTTGTTTGTGCTGGAATTTTTAGTATATTGCGGTATTTACTGCGATGGAAAAAAAAAAAAAAAAAGGCAGACGAAAAATTCTGAAAACGAGCTGTAAACAGAAACTTTGTAGAGTGGATCTAAAATCTAGAGTCACGATTTGTCACCAGTAAAAACGTCCCTGATAATGAGCAACTGCACACTAAATACGGAAAACGATCCTGTTCAAGATAGGCCAAGGCTATGTTTAACGTTCGATTTTTTAAAACTCTTTTTAAACTCACGACAGACCAGTCATTCTCCCCATCCTGTGACGACGATCGCATTCTCCTCTACTTTTGCATCTTAAACTCTCTAGGCTATATAAAAGAACATGAAATTATGTTATAGAAATAGAAGATTTGATAAGGTAACGCTTGTTCTCATCATTCAAGTGACGAACACATTCACCTTCAGTTTCGTATTTTTTGTTACTTCTATATGTAAAGAACCCGACAAGAGGTTATGTAGATGGAATATAAGTATTACGGTTCCATGCATTATTTGTTAGTTTTGAATTTCTTTTTATTCATGCACTGATGTAAAATTTGAATTTTGAAACAGAATTTTCAGCTATGGCGGTCCCTCTTCCTTTATCATTCCTTATTTGTGTGTGTGTGTGGATATCTAAAATAGTCTTCGTTCTAGTTTTACTTTTGAATTTGTTTATGTTTCTTTGGGTCTCTTAAATTACCAATATATAAAGACTTCAAATAAAATCAGTTCAACAATTATTTTCCTGATTCCCACATGTGTGCGTATCATTCAATCTTTCTTTGAGATATTTTCCTATGTCATTTTGAGTCTCATATAATTATTACCAACAAGAAAAAGACTTTAGATAACGTCAGTTCAAACACACCCCCCCCCCCCCCCCCCCCCTTCATTTTAATCGTGCGCGCGCGCGTGTGTGTGTGTTGTGCGTTTCTTTGGGTGTGGGAATACATAGTCGCACATGGGTGCTATTTTGTTTACGTCTTTGCTTGGTGACGCCTCATCTTCCGCCCTATTATCTCCCCACCTCCATCAATATCTTCCCCCCCCTCTCTCTCTCTCCCCCCCTCTCTCTCTCTCTCTCTCTCTCTCTCTCTGTGATAAGAGGACGGTGGAGACTCTGACGTTGTGTCTGTCAGATAATTACACAGTCAGGAACAGAACCGACACCGTTTTTTTTGTTTTTTTTTTTTCCCCGACGCTGGAATCTTATACAGCCACAGTCCTGACAGTCTTAATGATACAGCTGACCCCTCACATCTTGCAAACTACGGCACAGCATGTCTGCTACATGAAACGGCCAACATGCGTGCTATTGATTATAGCCTGAAAAGTGCCGCCAGGGTGTAAGGTAAAGGGTGAACACCAGCATACTGAGTATGAGTGGAAAGAGAAAACAGTTGAAGCAAGTTTGCCTCTACGACTGGAGGTACATGTGGTACTGGATGCTGCTCTGTTTTTGTTGTTGTTGTTGTTGTTGTTGTTTGTTTGTTTTTTCTTTCTTTTTCCCTTTCGTTCATTCTTTCCCTCTCTTGTTTTTGTTTGTTTTTCAATTGCTTCTTTCATTTTGTGCATGCCTTTTCACATCGTAAGTCGTCTGGAGATTTGGACAAATCACACACGACTCAAAGATCAATATCTAGGTTGTTCAGATTGGGAATGAATACGAATTCCAAGGGGTGCAGCTGAACTCTGGTTCTAGTCAAGCTTCTTGTGGAACTGTGGTTCAAACATACACTCATAAGCACTGTTTGGGGTTAAGAGAAGATGTTGGAACGACAGTTCAGAGAAAGTGTTAGAAGACGGTTGTTGACGAAGGATTTCCCAGCTTCCGTATACAGACTGTATAGGAGAAAGACAGGATTGGGAGGGGGAAGGGGGGGGGGGGAGGTTGCAATGGACAGGAAAAGGGCACAAAACTCTTACAACTTTTACTGGAGAGATACTTCGGTTTAGGCTAAGCAGCAGGAGAGATAATGAGGTGATGGCATCAATTTGCGTCACACAATGAAAAATACGTCATAAGTGAAAAAGCTGTCGAATTTGCCTGCATCTAAACTAGTTGTAGTCTGACAACTTAGGCCTACTATTAATCATTAATGACAATGCCATTATTCGCCATCGTCCTTCTTCGTCTTGTACTGATCGTGCAATCATCAGGTAAGCAGGATGAGTAAATGAACCAGTAATGTATTTTCAGTGCTTTGATTTCTGGGATTTCTTTGAATGGTGACTTTCACTTTGTGCTTTTACCGATGCTGACATGAAGTAAAAGAAATATAGCAGCAATGGCGTTTCAATTACAGGATCTATTTGAACAGGGATCCGGTGATCGTGTATTTTGCAATGCTTTAAAAGAAAAAGCCCCAGACCACTAAAATGTGAAAGGAAGTACGCATAGTTTGTTTTTTCCCCGAC
>CM065732.1:56965042-56982542 GCA_033310375.1 Conus canariensis
TAGCTTGATGTTCACTGCTCTTCCTTTCCAGATTACCCTTTCCCCATCCCCACTTAATTCATAGACTTCAGGAAAACAGAATTCCAGGGTTGTTTTTTTGTTTTTAACTCTTTATCTATTTTCTCTATTTTCATATGTACATATTACCTTGGTACCCAGTCCATGTAGGCACGGGTTCTGTACAGTGTAGGCTTGCAAAGTTTTTGCTCACAACATACTCCCGTTATGCCAAATTTCGCTTGCCCACTTTAACATTGACATCTCCCCATCTCCCACCCGCTTCCTCCTCCTCCCCTCCCTCCTCTCTCCACCGACTAAAACCCACCCCCTTAATTGTGCGTCCATTGCGACAGCGCCTTCGTTGCGGTTTTCTTACCATACCAAGCAAATTGACAACGAGTTTGCTCCAACGCAGTGAAGACGGGGACAAGATGAGAGAAAGCAAGGAATGGGACGAAAAGGAGGCGGCCGAAGGGAAACCACTGTGGCGAAACCCGGCCAGTTTTCGCTCCCCTATCCTGTGGTATCGGATCAGGTAACTGCATTTTCAGCTAGCTTGTTGTCCTCGATATTAACAGTCTGAAATTCGTCTCCTTCCATTTTCCTTCTTCGTTAGTGGGCTTGAGCTTCGAAGTTCACCACTGGCTCGACTTGATGCATCCTGAATTTCAAGCAATGATAAATTTCGTCTTCAGGGATGTCTTAACAATCAGCCAGCGTTCGTGTGATTTTTTTTTTTTTTTTAATCTTTTGTTTGTGTGTTTTTTGTTATGTGTCATACATCTTTCACATGCAGATGATGGCCTACTCATCTAGATCTACGAGGGTTGGATTAAAAGTGCAACAACGAACATGCAAGTTTTGTTTTTTCTTTCCTCAGTATTCATTCATTCATCTATTTATTTATTCATTTGGTTAGTTAGTTGTTTGCTTATCAATTTATGTATTCATTTTGTAACTCGCACACGAAAACCTCCTCCGAAGAACTCGGAGAGGGTCGGAATCTGTAGTAAACCTGACTTCAAAGAGAAGAGCTCCTCTAACCAGGCCTGTCTCTGACTGAAACCAGACCTTTGATCCAGATGATAACACTTCCTTTAATAGGCCAGCCAGCCTCCCCCTTCCCCTCTTCACGCCTCCCCCCCCCACCCCCACCCCCCGCTCTTCTCCTTCCACTTTGAAGCAAACATATGCAGACGGAGATCACAGATAATCAGTGACTCAAATAACTGAAGCGTTTCACCACGGTTCAGTGTTCACTCACTAGCGGGGTCCCTAAACCCAGCATGTCTGTGGTGGTGGTGGGGGGGGGGGGGGGGGGGGGGGGGGGGGGCATACTGCAGTGATGGACACTTCACAAGCAGCAGGCTTCACCTCTGCCTGTCGTAGGCCAATGTCTGAGCTGTGGCCAAGCTCTTAGCAATGTTGTCTGTCCACATCTGTTTTCTTTTCTTCTTCTTTTGTTCTTGTTTTTGTTTGCTGTCCTATCTTTTGTGCCACCTCAGTGGCTTTGCACCCACGCTGCTCATAGCGACCCCTCCCTCCACGCCCCCCCCCCCCCCCAACACACACACACACCCCAGTCCACCGCCTCAGCTTGGCACGGTCCACCGCAGCCCCGGCACCGGCAATCCACAAGGAGCAGTCAATGTCAAACCGTCAAGAGTCAACTCACCGGAGGAGACACTGCATCGCTGCTGTCGAGTCATTCTGGTGGTGTTTAGTGGCGCCTGTTCTGATCCAACATACGCAGGTCACCCCCGACTTAAGCCCTCAACTGACGACAGTAATTGCTAAGTCGGGGAGCCGGCATGAGTGAGCTCTCCCTCCGGAGGGCGCCACCACGTCCGTCCAACGACAGCCCGCCATGAACTTGCCCATACCGGTGACCCTCACGGAATCGAACCCAGGCCATAGACGTAGGGAGTGTCCATCTCTTTCGTTCTCTGTCCTGTCTTCTCTTCTCTTTCATCGCTCCTTAGAGGAGGGTCTTTTGGAAAAAAAAAATCCGCTTGATTATGTTGTAATATGTCCTTGCCTCTCCGGCTTGTTTTTCCATCACGGTGGTCGACAGGTTTTCACAGTGACTGACTTGCTGCGACAGGTTTTCACAGTGACTGACTTGCTGCTGACAGGTTTTCACAGTGACTGACTTGCTGCGCGACAGGTTTTCACAGTGACTGACTTGCTGTGTGTTATTGCCACGGTTTACAATAGAGGGCCTAAATAAAAGAGATTCTCTCTGTCCAGGAAACCACAGGGAGTAATGGACACCAGAGCCTGCTGTTTTATACAGGACGAAAACAAGACTTCCGCAAGAAATGGGTCTAACCGTCTTATTCTTTCAGTGATGAAGAAGAGGTGTTTTGACATAAGAAAAAAATGTTGCCATTGCAAAACGTTGGAAAAACTGGTCAGTGTTTGGTTTGATTTTTCGTAAAATGTCGACCCATTCGCAATCTGTCGCTGCACGTCAGATAACTTTCGGACGACAGAAAGGGGGCAAGGGGGTTAGAAATGGAGGATTGATGGTGATATGGGGATCATGGGTAAAACAGTAACTACTGGGACTTCTTTTAGTGGCAAGTTTGTATTATTTTGATGACAGGGGTGACGCCACCCAATCAGTATCTAAAACTGAGAACATTAACTCCGGGTTTGCCCCAAGTTTGTCCTGTCTTTTCTGTAAGCTTCTACACAGGCCGCCATGAACGTTGCCTTGCCCTAGAATCGTCTTACATGGTACAGAACGGAGCTAAGCGGACACCCCTGAGGCACACCAAAGAAGTGCTGCACAGTTCACTGTGAAAGACTGGGCCAGTTCTTACTCCTCTTCCCTGCTGCACGGAGCTGTGGAGAGCGATGATCAGGACAGTCTGACGTCATAGGGAAATGACGGTGACGTATTTGTTTGATAATGTTATTGATCGAAAGGGCGTTTGCGTTTCACAACATTTCTTCTGCCTCCCACCCCCAACCCCCCAGCTCCAACCCTCAACTTTCTGCGCCATGTCCATGCAGACATTTCGGAACTAAGAGAGCGTTCCGTATGAACGAAGTCAAACCCAGCCTTCACGACGATGACGAAGCCAATCGAATTTACGTCACCACCGGTCACACGCTGGTGATCAACAACGCAGTACCAGGTCTGCAGTGCACGTGCACACAGCCGGCGTGTGTGTGTGTGTGTGTGTGTGTGTGTGTGTGTGTGTGTGTGTGTGTGTGTGTGTGTGTGCACGCGCGCGCGCGTGCGGATGTATTTTGTATTACGCGCATCACCGGGAAGGAGGAAATAGCATGGGAAGGATGGGAGCGCGATGTGTGGGAAATGGAGGGGGTTTGTGTGTGTGTGTGTGTGTGTGTGTGTGTGTGTGTGTGTGTGTGTGGGGTGTGTGTCGCGCGCGCGCGCGCGCGCGCGCAATATTATATTACAGGCGGTGATAAGATGCCCAGGGAAGAAGGAAAAAGAGTGAGAGAGATGGGCAATGTGTGAGGACTGGGGGAGGAGGTTGCGTGTGTGTGTGTGTGTGTGTGTGTGTGTGTGTGAGAGAGAGAGGATTTGGGTTTGGGGTTATGGAGGGACTGAAGGGAGGGGGAGACGGAAATAATAGATTGGGTAAGGACCAGGGAAAAGCGAGTGTGCACACATGCACGCGCGCACATTGTGTGTGTGTGTGTGTGTGTGTGTGTGTGTGTGTGTGTGTGTGTGTGTGTGTGCGCGTGCGCGCTTGTGCGTGCGCGCGCGCCCGTGTTTTGTGCATGGCTACGTTTGTGTATGTGTGTGTGTTAGCGCACGCGTTTGTGCAAGTCAGTGTGTGTGTGTGTGTGTTCGTGTGTGTGTGTGTGTGTGTGTGTGTGTGTGTGTGTATACAAGCGTGCGTGCGTGCGTGCGTGTGTGCGTGCGTGCGTGCATGTGTGTGTGTGTGTGTGTGTGAGTGTGTGTTTGCGCGCGCGCATGTGTGTGTGTGTTGTGTTTGTATGTCCATGTGCATGTGTAACATCTTGGTTCGTTTGTTTTTATTTTCTTGGTAAATGTGTAACGTGTACAAACCCCACCGCCGCATGAAATGAACACACAACGCCCCCTCCCCCCCCCCCCACCCTCACCCCCACCACCACCACCACCACCCTTAACCCTCGGACTTCCCAACTCCCACTCCCACATTCTCCTGTGTCCCGCAGACGATGGCGGCACCTACTTCTGCCGAGATACACGCACCGAAGACCGCCTGATCAAGCCTGTCATCAAGGACTGGGAGATCCGCGACATGATGGGAGACAAGGGGGCCTTCCGATTCCTGATCCATTTGGATGGTAGCGGCGTGTTAGTCGTCGTCGTCGTCGTCTTCTGTTGGTCTGTCCTGTCTGTCTGTCTGTGGCTGGGTGGTTGGCTGGGTGGCTGGCTGGGTGGCTGGCTGGTTGTCTGTGTGTCTGTGTGTCTGTCTGTCTGTCTGTCTGTTCTGTCTGTCTCTCTCTCTCTCTCTCTCTTTTCGTGTGTGTGTACTACAGATACACACACACGCACGCACGCACGCACCTATGCACGAACTCGCGCGCGCACGCACACACACACACACACACACACACACACACACACACACACACACACACACACACACGCACGCATATACACACACACACACCGCTTGTTTTTCCCCACTATTAAGTTGTTCAGTCTATCTATCTACACACACACACACACACACACACACACACACACACACACACACAAAACACACACAATACATATATATATATATATATACATATATATATATATGTGTATATATATATGTTGCGTGTGTGTGTGTGTGTGTGTGTGTGTGTGTGTAGAGAGAGAGAGAGAGAGAGAGAGAGAGAGAGAGACATATGGACAGACAGACAGACAGTGTGCCAGACAGTCAGTCAGTCTGTCAATACATAGATAGGTATGTGTATGTAAATACTACAGAGAGAGAAAGAGATTAAGTGTTTCTGGGTGTGGGCTCACACGCGCGCATGTGTGCCTGTGTTTGTTCTCCATGTACCTGCACATAATTATGTGCGTTTTCAGCCTATCTGTCTGTCTGCTTGTCTGTCTGTCTATCCGTCTTTCTGCCATTCTGATTCAGTTTACGGGGAATCAGTGTGTATAAGCTTAGCATGATGGCGGCTTCTTTGAACGCTTTTTGGCTGTGCAGAGACGCTGTTTACTAAAAAAAAAAACAACAAAAATTAACATCCCGTGTCTTGTGTTACAGTCTTGCACAAACTGGACATCGCAGCGAAGGAAGGTATGGTCTGTAGTTCGGTCCGTCTGTCTGTCTGTCTGTCTGTCTGTCTGTCTGTCTGTTTGTCTGTCTTTCGATTGCTCGGACAGTCACTTCACACAAGGTGGAGATAATCTGTGCTCTGTGCACTTGCTTCACGCGGAGAAGAGCTAGTAGTCTGAACTATAAGATTTGCTTTACACAAACTAGACAGAAGATAAAGTCTACGCTTAAGGCTCGCTTGCTCTGTGCACTTGCTTCACGCAGAGAAGAGCTAGCAGTCTGAACTAGAAGATTTGATTTACACAAACTAGACAGAAGATAAAGTCCACGCTTAAGGCTCGCTCCACACGATGTAAAGAGAACCATCCAGGCTTGATGGTCGCTTTAGGCCTGTACTACATGAGTCGACAGACAACAATCTTTGATCTAGGCTAATTTTTTTATACACATTACATTATATGAAGGTCTGTGCTTTAGGTTGGTTTCACACGAAGCAGAGACTGCAGTCCATACTTTAGACTTGGTTCACGGGAAGTAGAGACGAGAGTCTGTGCTTTAGGCTGATTTCACATGAAGTAGAGACAATAGCCTGTGCTTAAGCCTGGTTTCACATGAAGTAGAGATAGCAGTGTGAACTTTAGGCTGGTTCTCCATGAAGTAGAGGTTACTGTGCTCGCTTCAAGCTGGTTTCGCATTATATACCGGCAATAGGTCGTGCGCGGTTCACATGAAGTAGAGATAACAGTCCTGTGTGTGTGTGTGTGTGTGTGTGTGTGTGTGTGTGTGTGTGTGTGTGTGTGTGTGTGTGTGTGTTGCAATTTCTTTGTTTTACTGTTTGGATTCTTTTTTTCTTTCTCCACGTTTTCCTTCACAGACTTCACAAACTCTTCACTGATATTCTGTGTCCTTGGCGTGTTGCAGTTTCTGTGGCCAAGGAAAATCCTGAAAAGAAAGGTAAGGAACAGCCATTGTCATTAGCATGTAGTTGATAACCCTTACCCCTCCCCTACTCCCCATTCTCCGTTGCCCCCCACCCCACCCTCCCCCTTTATACCCTCCGCTCCTCTGTCTGTCTCGCTCTCTCTGTCGCTGTCTGTCTGTCTGGCTGTCTCTAGGTCTGTCTGAATCTTTCTTTCTCCCCCCCCCCCCCTCCCTCTCTCTCTCTCTCTCTCTGTTAGAGGATGTATGTACGTATCTATCTATTGATTTGTTAGTCTATCGCTCTTTCGTCCATTTTTTTTTCTGCATGTTTCTGTCTTTTTCTAACGATGTGTGTGTCGTGATCTCCGTGTTTTTCTCTGTCCGTCCCATCTTGCCTGCCTCCCTACCTGCCTGACTGTCTGCCTGCCTGCCTGTCTGTTTGCCTGCCTGCCTGCCTGCCTGTCTGTCTGTTTGTCTGTCTCTGTCTCTGCCTCTGCCTCTCTCTCTCTTTCTCTAAATTGTTCGATTCTCAAGTGCAGGCCATTGAACAATATGGTGCTGAAATGTGGGCGCTTGATAACGCAGTGTTACACTGTGAAACAGTTCATTTGTTTGCTGTGAAGAAATTCCTCGGGGTTTCATTAAAAAGAACCTGACGATTTAGAACAAGGCGAGAGAAATAGATACCCAGTTTGTTTAAACTCTATGAGCAGATGCATTCTTACTGGCCGAACACGAACGCAAGAGTCAAAGCCGCCTGAAGAAAGCTTATAACATTTATACGGTTCGGACGAAAGGGGTAAAGTAAACTAGGTAACAAAAGTAACAGTTAAACCATATGGACGCGGGCTGGGGTATGTGTGTGGCTCGGTGAGAATGTAGGGGACACAACTGGACACGGACAGCCAATCAGATCAGCAGGAAGTGGGGAATGCCCTCCATATGAACAATGGAACACAAACAAATGAAAGGCGAAGAACCCATCCTCTCTCCTTATGATTTGTGTGCCATCCACAAGAGTGACTACTCTCTCTCTCTCTCTCTCTCTCTCTCTCTCTCTCTCTCTCTCTCTCTCTCTCTCTCTCTCTCTCGTCATTGTTTTGGGAAAAAAAGAATCACTGAACAAACGCGTATCAAAATCACAACTATTGAGCAGATTGGAATTTTCAGACAAAGTGTGCCAATTTGATCCAATTGGAACAGAAGGTTTTGAAGAGTTTTGTTCCCCTTTAAAGCAGGATGGAAAAAGTGATCCTTATATTCTTTGGAATAGTATACACATAATGAAATGAACAAAACTGAATGCAACTGAAACCTAGTTGTATTGAGACGAACAGAATAAACAACGAAAGAAAGCTTTGTAAAACTAATACATCTAAGCAAATATCATAGCAACTACAACAATGACAACGGCATAGACCACGACAATGATAGTGAAGAACATAGAAATAATAGATGGTGAGAACATAAGTAAGTAAACACTGTCTTCGGCAGGTAATTGCCCAATTAATGGAGAAGAGAGAAAACACATGTGGGTAGTGAATCGACTTGGACTAAACTCGGAAAGTTGTACTGTTGACCTTGTCAGGGGACTATAATATTCAGCTGGTGACCACGTGGGGTCGATGGGGCCGCTGCAGTATGTGCGACCAGACGGGAGAGCAGAAACGGAGAGGTAAGACTATGGATGTTTTTTCTTGTCAAAAAGAAAAAAAGAAAAAAGTGCATCAGCATTGTAAGGTAAGATTATGGAAGTTCTTTCTTGTTAAAAAAAAAGTGCATCAGCATTTTTTTTTCTTGACGAAAAGAAGCGGTTCCCTCCACAAAAGGAGTATAGAAGGTGTGTGTGTGTGTGTGTGTGTGTGTGTGTGTGTGTGTGTGTGTCGTGTGTGTGTGTGTGTGTGTGTACAGAGAGAGAGAGAGAGAGAGAGGGAGTGTGTGTGTGTGTGTGTGTGTGTGTGTGTGTGTGTGTGTGTGTGTGTGTGTGTGTGTGCAGAAAGAGAGATAGAGGGAGTGTGTGTGTGTGTATGTGTGTGTGTGTGTGTGTGTGTGTGTGTGTGTGTGTGTGTGTACAGAGAGAGACAGACAGACACAGACAGAGAGGCTGTGTGTGTGTGTGTGTGTGTGTGTGTGTGTGTGTGTGTGTGTGTGTGTGTGTGTGTGTGTTCATTCAAAAAATATACTTGATTCTTGTTTTTTATAATTTTTTTTTTATTAGCAATGGAAAAGGACGCGAAAAATTGCCACAGGTCACCTGGGGCTATGAATGTTCGGGGGAATAAAGTTCAGGTACATGGCGGAAGATACCTACTAACTGATCAAAAGTCTCGTAAAAACTGCCTCACTGATGAAGATGATTGTCTTTTTGGTCAGCAATGAGAACACGCTTGTTAAGTTGTACTTGATGATTCTACATACAATTTGATGCCACAGCTGACAATTAAAAGAAAGACTCCCCCCCCCCCCCCCCAAAAAAAAAAAAAAAAAAAAAAATGTTAAGCACTGAAAAGAATGTTTCCTACCAGCTAAGCAGACGGTGGGGGATATTTGCGGGTTGAAAGCTCGCTCTGTCCACCCAGCAGGTAAATGGCTAACCTGATTCAGGTCAGGGGAGGTTGAGGCAGCGGAAAGAGAGGGATGGATTCCGCCTTCGCTAATGCTCTGGATATAGTGAACCTCCAGTGATTCACCGCCCCTGTGTTCATGAAGCCACGGAACTTGAACCATAACCTCGTTTGCCCTGTGTGCTGTGTGTTGTCATTTCTGCTAGGCGATTACTAGGTGTCGTAAGCAGCATTCGTTTGGAGTTATGGGCGTGTATTTCTTTCATCATGGGAGCAGGAGTTACCGTACTTGTTTGTTACATAACCTTGATGTTTAAGTCTGTTCGTGTCCACACAAAGTGAAAACGTTAAGTTTCCATAGAAATGTGAGAATGTTGGGTTTGTGATTCAGAACACTTTTAATCCGCTGTGAAAGATAAATCAAGTTGGGAAAAAAGCCTTAACAAAAAGACCAGGTTTTATTTCGATTATATATCGTCCATTAAAAAAAACAAAGGCAAAGTTCCTCTCTCTGAAAAGGCTACTTTTCTTAGTGAAAAAAAAAGCAGCTACCCAGTTAGGGGAAGTTTTATTTTCGTATCTCTCTTCTTCCAGAACAAGAGCTCTTTTCATCAAAGATTAGAGACGATTTCAAGAAGCTTGATCATGGTTTTGTATGTTCCCCAGGCATTTTAGAGCTGTGTGAATATTTCATGAAATTACATTGATTTAAATCTTTGAACGAAACGTATATAGGCGTCACACGAGACGGGGGTACAAATGGAAGTCTCTCCCATTCAGTTCGCTGTGAAGACACACTCAAACCTTTAAACTACACTGATCTTGATGTCACAAAAGAAACTGTAGCTGGTACACGAGACGGGGGTATGGGAGGAAATCTTCCCAGAGCCAGTTGGCTGCAGAGGCTCTCTGGGACCCGTTGCAGGTATCTGTACTGTGAAGAAGCTGAACAAAGACAGCAAGAGCAAGCCGTGGTATGTCAACGCCGTGCTGACCGCGCAGGCCACTGGGGTACCCTGCCGCTCCTCGCTGTTCCACACCCAGTACGGGGACGTCCGGCAGAACAAGGTCTTCTTCCGGCCCGACGAGGTCCTGCGCCGCACGTGCAACATCCCCTGCAAGAGGAAAGGTGGCGTGGGGTGCAGGGTGTGTGTGTGTGTGTGTGTGTGTGTGTGAGAGAGAGAGAGAGAGAGAGAGAGAGAGAGAGAGAGAGAGGATCTGGTTTTCTTTGCTGATTGCTTTTTTTTTTTTTTCGTGGCGCAGAGCGCAGCTGGAGAGACAAATTCTTCCTAGTTGATGATAAATGACATGTATGAAGCTTTCTGTTCATCAGGGTTTTTAAAAAATAAATTTGATTAATTTGCCCTTTTCTCTCCCATTGTCTGTGTATTAGTATTCAAACTGATGAAATGCCATGCATGAAGTTTTATTGTTACTTTTGCTGCGGTTGTTTTTCGCTGTCTACTCACCTACTGTTTTCTCTATGTCTGTTGTATATGTAGTGTCATTCAGATGGATCACTCGTCACTTTCGTTTTTGTCGCGATTTTTTTTTTTCCAGTTATCACTCTGTCTCCCTCTGTCTCTTGAGAATTATTTGAATTGATCGGTTATAATGTACACAGTTTTCCGTGCGTTTTTTTTTTTTTTTTCTTATTTCTCCTGTCTTCCTGTGATTTGTCATCTACTATTATCGAGACTAATCAAGAGCCGTATAAAAAAAAGTCTTATTTTTTCCACTCACCTTTCTGTCTTCCATTGTTTGCCATAGTATTATCCAAGTGGATTAAGTTGTGTGTGTGTGTGTGTGTGTGTGTGTGTGTGTGTGAGTGTGTGTGTGTTGTGTGTGTGTGTGTGTGTGTGTGTGTGTGTATGAATGTGTGTGTTCTGACTTCCTATGCCCGGCTGTCGTAGTATTCTCCAAGTTAATCAAAAACCATATATATAATTTTCTATGTGTCCCTTTGTTTCTGTATCTGTCTGTCCGTCTGTCTGTCTATCTCTCACGTACGCACGCACGCACGTGCGCGCGCGCGCACACACACACACACACACACACGCACGCACGCACGCACGCACGCACGCACGCACGCACGCACGCACACACATACGCACACACACACACACACACACACACACACACACACACACAGAGTCTTCGTCCATATGTCTTTGTCTCTATCTGATTCAGTCAGTCTGTCTGTCTCTCTGTCTCTTTCCCTGTCTATGTCTGTCTGTCTGTTGCGTCCGTCTATCAGTCTGTCTGTCTTTGTCTCTATCTGATTCAGTTAGTCTGTCTCTCTCTCTGTCTCTTTCCTTATCTATGTCTGTCTGTCTGTCTGTTGCGTCCGTCTATCAGTCTGTCTGTCTGTCTGTCTGTCTGTCTCTCACTCTCTCCTCCCCCTTTCTTTTCCCTTTTTTTGTGATGTTGCAGGATTCTTCAAGCAGTTGCTCTCCAAGAAAGCCCTCTCTCCCAGCGGGCTGAAATCCATCTTTTCCAAAGAAAAGAAAAGTACGTGTGTGTGTGTGTGTGTGTGTGTGTGTGTGTGTGTGTGTGTGTGTGTGTGTGTGTGTGTGCCGGCATCTGCACGTGTGTGCACGTGTGTGTGTGTGTGTGTGTGTGTGTGTGTGTGTGTGTGTGTGTGTGTGCGCGCTGGCATCTGCACGTGTGTGCACGCGCTGTGGTGATACCTCTTCTCCTAATTTCTTCTTCACTCCTACTACCCCCAGCCCACATCATTCCCACAGCCCAACCCCTCTTGACTCCCTCTCACCCCCCTTCCCCTCCTTCGTGTGTATGTGTGTGTGTGTGTGTGTGTGTGTGTGTGTGTGTGTGTGTGTGTGTGTGTGTACAACACTATGTTGTCAGTACAACACTATGTTAATCTGACAGTAAATGGTTTCAGTCAGTCAGTGTGTGTGCGCGCACACGCGAGTGCATGTGTGTGTGTGCGCGCGCATGTGCGTGAATGTGTTTGTACGTATGCGTATGTGTGTGTGTGTTTGTGTGTGTGTGTGCGCGCGCACGCATGTGCGTGAATGTGTATGTACGTATGTGTGTGTGTGTGGTGTGTGCGTGCATCCTTGTGTGTGTATGTGTGTGTACATATGCGTGTGTGTGTGTGTGTGTGTGTGTGTGTGTGTGTGTGTGTGTGTGTGTGTGTGTGATTGCAAATGAAAAAGGGGTGACTAGCAGTCCCTGTGAGACATAGGAAAATTTTAGAACGGAAATTTTCAAAGGACCAATTTCTTTTTCCTTTATGTGCAATAAGGCTTATTACATTTTCGGTGCGGTTGACATTTTCGTCTGTTGCCCTTTAAGAAAATTGGTTATGCTTTGCTGTAATCTTCGCTTTCGTTTTTGATCTTTCTTTCATTATTTCGTTGACAGCCTCTTGAAAAGAAGGTTCCAATTTATGTAAATTCCTTGACTCAAAGAAAAGTGATCTCTGTGCACCCCCCCCCCCTCCCCCTTCTCCCTCGTCATTATTGTAATCCCCATTATTGTCATGGTCTTCCGCCTTCTGTATAGTTCTCTGCGTATCATCATCGTCGTCGTCGTCATCATCATCATCACCATCGTCGTCGTCGTCGTCATCATTATCATCATCGTCGTTGTCGTTGTCGTCATCGTCGTCATTATCATCACCATTATCGTATTGTTCTTCGTCTTTTTCTTCATTTTCCTTCTCGTCATCATCAACATCACCATTATTATCATTATTGTTATTGTTATTATTATTATTATCATTATTATCATACTTTTCTTCGTGTTGTTTTCGTGGTTAGGAAAGGTCAAGCCGAAGACGCTAAATGAAACCGTGGGGACCACTATCGAACTCGAATGTCCAGGGTATGTACATTTTGAAGACAGTTGATGCCTCTGTAATACAGTGTGCATCCCGTGTGTGTGTGTGTGTGTGTGTGTGTGTGTGTGTGTGTGTGTGTGCGTGCGTGCGTGGTGCGTGCGTGCACGCATGCGCCCGTTTGTGTGTGTGTGTGTGTGTGTGTGTGTGTGTGTGTGTGTGTGTGTGTGTGTGTGTGTGAATTTATACGTGGTACAGCTTGCTGAAGCTAAAAAGGTGAATCAAACAAATGGAATAATTATTCAGGGCTGATCTAAACTAAGAGATGAATTAAACAGATGGTCTAATAATACATGCTGAAGGCCACAATAGGCAAAGCGATAATTAAAACAGGCAATGTAAGAATGCATATTGCAGGGCCAGTCTCCATAAAGCGGTGATTTTAAAACAGACGATCTCATGATCCGTGTGGCAGGGCCAGCACAGATCAAGTTGTGGTTTACTGAACAGCTGGTCTGATTATTCATGTTGCAGGGCCGTTTCAAACTAGGTGATTATTTAAACAGATGATCTAATAATACATGCTGAGGGTCAGCATGCCCCAATTCGTGGCTTAGAATAGGTATCTGGGAGCCGGAATAGCTCATTTGGTAGAACGCCGGACTCGTGATCCTGGGGTTGCGGGTTCGAATTTCGGTACAGGGGGATTTTTCCCTCGGAGTTAACATTGGTTCTGACTCCATTTTCCATACAGTCCTTTGAATGAGATTATAAACCGAGGTTCCGTGTGTGAACGCACACATAACATCTTGCACACACGTAAAATCCCATCACCAACTTTCGGAAGAGAAGGCCAGTTTGGCCGTTGGTATGGATGACACGTTACACATAGCATGCACCCTGCGTGAGAAATGGAGAAGAATGAAGGAAGTAAGGAAACTGAGTGAACGATATTGACCGGATGACACGGGAAACGACTGAATGATGCGCCGGAAGGCAGCTCTTCAGTCGGCACTACCCAGGTAGGCAGCCCGTTGTGTAAACGAGAGTGTTTATTATATTATAATTATGTAAGGCACTTCGAGCCCTAATCTTTAGAGAAGAGGCGCTATAAAAATTAACATTATTATCATTATGTTGCAGGGCCAGCTTAGACAAAGTGATAATTTCAAGCAGATAGTCTCATTATTCATGTCACAGGGCCAGCCTGGTAAAAGCGATTAAAACAGACTGCAGCGCTAACTTAGACAGAGATAGTTTAAAATAAATGGTCTCATTATTCATGTTGCAGGGCCAACTTGAGAAAAGTAGTAATTTGAAACAGACAATCTCAATATACATGTCGCAGGACCAGCCTGGACAAAGTGGTGATATACAACAGACAGCCTCGTTATACCTGTTGCAGGGCCATCTTGCTGGTTTAAAACAGTTGATCTCATTATACATGCTGCAGGGCCATCCCGCTGATTTGTAACAGTTGGTCTCGTTTATACATGCTGCAGGGCCATCCTGGTGATTTGAAACAGTTGGTCTCATTATACATGTTGCAGGGGCATCCTGGTGATTTGAAACAGTTGGTCTCCTTTATACATGCTGCAGGACCATCCTGCTGATTTGAAACAGTTGGTCTCCTTTATACATGCTGCAGGACCATCCTGGTGATTTGAAACAGTTGGTCTGATTATACATGTTGCAGGGCCATCCTGGTGATTTGAAAGAGTTGGTCTCATTATACATGCTGCAGGGCCAGCTTGGACAAAGTGGTGATGTGGATGAACGAGTCCCGCTACATGCCTGGAGTCACGCTGGCCAACGTGACTGAAGGCAGGGTGAGTGTGGACATCAACGGCACCCTCCACATCTCCCCCCTCACCATCTGGGACCGCGGGTTGTACCTGTGCGCTGTCGGGGAGAAGGAGACGGGTCATGTGTATTTGAATGGTGCGTGTGAAGAACAGAGTAATATTGTGGTGTGTGTGTGTGTGTGTGTGTGTGTGTGTGTGTGTGTGTGTGTTTGTGTGTGTGTGTGTGTGTGTGTGTGTGTGTGTGTGTGCTCTGCAAAAACTGAAATAATATAACCGATTAAATTGTCGTCTATACACATAAACAAATGCACAAAGGAATACCGATCACTTAACATTCTTATTTTCGCCAGTTCATGTGGTTGATGACGAGAGGGTATAAAGGTGCTGAAAAGTATTGATTCATATGCCCCTTTTCAATGTTAAATAGACTTAGATATGTTTTCCAACATTTTGACTTTGCTTTGCTTGTCCATAAGCTTGTTGGTAGTTCCCATCTCTTAGTCTTTCAGTCCCGTTGATGTTTCTTCTTTTTTGTGTGGTGTCTTGTCTTCTGTGCCACTTCAATGGCCTTGCACCCGCGCCGCTCATTCCAATTCCCTGGCTTTTCCTGCTGCAGTTCCAGACCTCGGCAGTCCCCAGGGATAAGTCCATGTCAAGTGCTGCGCTGCTGCTGAGTCACTTGAATAGTTTTTCAGTGCTGCCTGTTCCGATGTAACATTTACAGGACACCACATGCAAAGCTCGCTTCTAAAAATGATAATCGCTAGGTCGTGGTGCCAGCGTTGGTGATCATCCCTCCCTATCCCCCCCCCCCCCCCACACACCACACACACACACAGTGGGCGTCCAACGACAGTCCTCATGAATTTGCCAGTACCCATGAATTTGCAGTCCGGTGAAGACTTGAACTTGACAAAGCTTACCAAGGGTATAGGTGCGAAGAGAACATCGAAAGTGAGGTTACCTCCACAGCAGGACACGAAAAGCAAGAGACTTTTTTTTTTAAAACGCTCATCAGTGTTGATGAGCATCATGAAAATGATGCCATAGAGTTCCCTTCTGGTCTGAGACTGCATGACATGGCTGTATTCTATGTTTAGTTTCGTAACATATCCGGGCGCCAACCAGGCCCGAGAGATACAGACACCTGCAGTATTGGTCAGGAAATCAAAGCAGCATTCTCAGAGACACGTACATTAATTGAGGGAGCGGAACTCGACTGTGTGGTCCCTGTCTTCCCAACTGAGCCCACGCAACGTCAACTCTTGGTAGATGCCGGTGAGGGACGAAAAATTCCCCAAACAATTCCCACAAATAAATGGCTCTGATGGGAATCGAACACATGATCTCCCAGCCGGGAATCCTCAACACTAACCACTGCGCCACAGACGGCCAGTTTTACGTTTCTTTTTTGTGTGTTTACCAGTTTTATTGTCTTCCCTCTTGATTCTTTTATATGTGATTTTTGATGCTGGTGTCTTTCCGTTTACCCCACCAATTCCTGCGCAGTCTGTCACTTCTCCCGGTCGTTTCTGATTGTCTTTTCATCTCTCGCTACGTATTATTTTGAGAGAGAAAGATAGGAAAGTGGGGGGTGTCAGGTGTAGGTGGGACGGGATGGGTGCGGGTGGGGCATAATGGGACAGGTTGTGAAGACGGAGGAGAGTAGATTGGGGGTTGGTGGTGGAAAAGAAACAAAAGGAAAATATAATGACAGCCATGTTCACAGTACTCCATCGGCCTGCTTGCAGTCACGGACATCGTGGAAGACGAGTACACACGCTACGGCCGCTGGGTCGTCCTCAGCCTCCCCGTGGACTTCGCCGTCTTCCTCTTCCTCATGATCGTCAAGCACAAACACCGCAAGCGCATCCTCATCTCCTCCGAAGATGCTGGCGGTGCTGACGACGACGACAGCAAGGACGACGACAACAACAGCAACGTCAACGCCAGCAGCTGCGCTCGCAGCACTTTCAGCCCACGGTCGTCCACCGATGAGGCTTCGTCGCCGACGTTGTCACTAGTGTCCGGCGCGGGAAGCAATTTAAACATCAACAGAATCAGCCGAAGCAGCAGCAGCAGCAGTTTCAGCAGCAGCAGCAGCAGCAGCAGCGCGCAGCATCAACGGCAGCAGTTTTAGGAGCTATGCAAGCCGTGGTAGCTATGGCTATCCGAGTCAGACGAGTATCTGAATAATTTATACGGCCGGCATTGGTACTGGTGTATATCTAGTTTGTTTCCCGTTAGGGACAGGTTGTCTAGTTAGGGACATAACCAGGTTACTTCCCTTTATGAGCGAGTTACACTGTTAGGGACATTGCAAACTCTGTTTACTACCACCACCACCCTTTCCAGTTTCCTTTAATGGGCAGATTAGGTGGTCTCTCGGGACATTACTGAATTATGTATATAAGAACGAGTTGTGCGGTTAGGGACGACGTATATATGATAACAGAGTAGCGTGACGACAATGCATCCTCCAGCTTTGTTTGGATCAGTTTCATGTTATGTTGGCATCGAGAAACTTCTGTGAAAACCAAGAACAAACAGTGTGTGTGTGTGTGTGTGTGTGTGTGTGTGTGTGTGTGTGTGTGTGTGTGTGTGTGTGTGCGCGCGCGCGAGCGCATATGTGTGTATGAGTATGTGTGTATGTGTATAAATATGTGTGAGAGAGAGATTTCCCTATATAGCTTTTGCATCACACACACATATACACACACGCGCGTGTGCGCACGCACACACACACACACACACACACACACACACACACACACACACACCACACACACCACACACAAAATACACACGTTCACAAATAGACGCATATATGTATGCGCGCGCGCGCACACACACACGCGCGCGCACACACACACACACACACACACACACACACACACACACACACACACGTGCACGCGCACTAGCACAATACACACAACCTCAAAAATACACGTGACTGCGCACGTTCGCGCGCGTGCTCACACACACACACACACGCACACACACACACACACACACACACACACACACACCACACGGCAGAGCTCAGAAGATCCCAACAGGCCTGAACTGAGAGACAGCCCTGAGGGGACCCCACCTGTGATCCACTAAACCATACATTATAGAGACCGACACTGAAACACAGCCAACTCG
>CM065732.1:56987542-56995042 GCA_033310375.1 Conus canariensis
CATAAACAGATATCGTACACCAAAAGCAACATGGTGCCAGGCATAAACAGATATCCTACACCAAAGTAACATGGTGCCAGGCATAAACAGATATCCTACACCAAAAGTAACATGGTGGCTGATATATATCAGATATCCTACACCAAAAGTAACATGGTGCCAGGCATAAACAGATATCCTACACCAAAAGTAACATTTGTGCCAGATATAAATGGATATCCCACACCAAAAGTAACATGGTTCCAGATATAAATGGATATCCTACACCGAAAACAACATGGTGTGCCAAATGTGAACGGATATTCTACACCGAAAATATGGTGCTGGATATGAACAGATATCCTACACCAAATACAACATGGTGCCAGGTATGGCCGGTTGTTCTACACCGAAAATAACATGGTGCCTGGTTGACCAGCAGTGACGCACCGCGTTCGCAGTTTGAAGTTCCGACCGACTTAAAAATGGTCATTTCCACTGCCTATTTTAATGAGCTGCACTCCTCCTAACCCGTACTCCACCTTCCTCGCCCACAAAGATGCAATCTGAAATGGTTTTACATATCTGCCACGTATGTTATGGTTCATGTGGACATCACGCCTGAATGTACCTATATCACAACCACTATTTCCCCTAAGATGGAGTATGGCTGCATTAATGGCGGGATAAATAACGGTCATACACACAAAACTCCACTCCCTTTGTTGGGAAATGGGATTAATCCTTGCCTGTCTATACAGGGAGTGTCCGCAGGAGTATCAGCCTGCGTACGCCACAAAAAAAAAAAGAAAAAAAAAGAAAAAGAAAATCAACTGTAATGAGTATACAACCCTAATATGACCAATGTACCCATCTCAACAGCTATAAAATAACAACAACAACAACAACAACAAAGTAGACAGGTCTGAATTGGTCAGTGCAAATATCTAAACAAGTATACACAGTGGACAGCTCTGATATCGCCAACTGCAAGGAAGATAAATGACATCATGAGGAAGGCAATAACAAACATCAATATCTAGAAGAAAAAAAAAAGACAGATAAAGACATCATGAAAAAGGAAAGATGGATGAGGCCATGGGGAGAAACAAAAGATCGATAAGAAAACAAACGCCAAAAAAAAAAAAAAAAAAGAAGGAAAATTAACGAAAAAAAGGAAAAATGGATTCTGAAACCATGACGTAAGGAAAAACAGGTGTCGTCATGGCTATGGAATGAGAGATGATGACATCATGAGAAAGGAAACAAAAGGAAAAGACACCCGAACGTGCCTCTTGACATCAAACAAGCAAAGATGGCTGAGGACATGATGACGAAGGACAGATGAAGGCTGACATCATCAGAAAGGAAAGATGGCTATGGACATCAAGAGAAAGGGAAAAAGAGTGTGGACGTCATGAGAAAAGAAAGATGGGTGAGGACATTAAGAAAATGCAGAGATGGATGACAGGAAGAAAGAACATGGTGAAAGGAATGATGGTTGAGGACATTATGAGAAAGGAAAAATAGATGAAGGCGCCTTTTTTGGGGGAAAAGAGACTAACATTTTTCTGAGAAAATACAGATGGAAAAGACGTTTAGATAAAAAAAAAAAAAATTAGAAAGAGAGGGTGTTAGTTACCGCCAATGACATTGACAAACAAAGCACATGCCAAGACACGATGCATTTCGACCTCTTGGGTCTTCTTCAGGCAAAAAAAAAAAAAAAAAAAAAAAAAAAAAAAAAAAAAAAATCACATGTAACATTTAGGACAGTACAAACAAAGAACGAAGAGCGACTCATCTGTTGTCCATGTGGGAGGGAGAATGGAAAAAAGACAGACAGACAGACAAATAGGCGAGGATGTCATGACATAGGGAAGATGGAGCAGGACATCATGAACTAGTGTATGAGACAGGAAAGGACGGATCAGGACATTGTGAAGGAGGAAGGATGGGTGAGTACAAGTAAGAATGGAAAATGGTGACAAAGGAAAAGACTGATGAAAAACATGGTGAGAAGAAAGGACGGGTGAAACTTCGGAGAGAAAGGAAAACAGACGAGAACATGGTAAGAAAGAAAGGGGTGTATGAGAAAACCATGTGCAAGAAAGGACATAGTGGCTGAGAACATGATAGGGAAGGAAAGAACGGACGAGACAGTTTGAGGAATGAAGGGCGGGTTAGAGATGACTTACTTGACTTGACTTAGTCATCTTCGCTCTTTGAGAAGCATAGGACCTCATCAGCAACCTTCCACCTCCGTCTGTCCCCGGCACAGGTCTTGATCTCCCCCCCAGGTCAGGCTGGAGGCTCTCAGCTCGTTTAGCAAGCTCCTCCTCCAGGTCTGCTTTGGGCGCCCTCGCTTCCTCTTGCCCTGCGGGTTCCACTCGAGCGCCTGCCTGGTGATATTAGAGGGCTCCTTTCGCAGTGAGATTAGAGATGGTGAGGGAAAAAAGGGCAGATGAGGACGCCTCAGGTTAAAAACCAAGGAAAGTTTAAATGGCATTAAATATAGAAACTGACGGATGAATATATGGTGAGAAAATGAAGGATGGGAACATGGTGAGCAATGACGATGGGGACAATGTGAGAAGGGCCAGTGATGACATTTTTAGAAAATAAAGGACGAAGGTCAGAAAGGAAAGAATGAATACAAAGACGATTTTCTTTCGTACCCCTCTGCTCTCTACAGTACAGAGCTTCTTGACGTCAAAGATCTATGGAGCATACATAGATGGGTCTTATCCGCACCTTCGGTGTGTCTTTTTCTGGTCTGTTTTTTGGCCGATTCTGGGGAAAGGGCCAGTGACTGTGAAGAAAGACTCACTGACCGTAGGGAAAGTCCGGTTGTCAACGGGAAAGACTGTGACCTGGGATTCTCTTCAGAGAGCACGTAAGACCTCATGGCGAAAGCTTGGCCGTGTTTAGAGTTGTACTGTCATCAGCGGAACAGCAACGAGCGAAGCTACGGGATGTACACGGCAGTTGCTTGACGGTGGCGTTTTTTGCTGGTGAGCTCTACAGTCATGAAATATGGGCTGGTACGCCCATGGGAACGCTCCCGTGGAGGTTCTGTCGTTTCACTTCCGGTGGCCATTACACAATGGCATCTGCCAGGGAGCAATTATGTCCCTTCACGTGTTAATGGAATGCCCTGTGCGTGCCTGCACCCTATGTGAACACAGCGCAGGCTTCCAAGGGTGGTGCAGGATTGCTCCCAGCTGGTTTGTTCGGCGGTTGAGGACAGTACTTCTCTGGGTCTTACCCACACCTTTGGGTGTATTTTTTTTTTTATATATTTTTTTTAGATGCGGTAAATATTGACAACGTTCTTGAATGCTACGGGAGCATACAATGCCGTGAGAATCCACTAGAATACAACAGCTTTCATATGTAACAGGAAGAAGATCTTGTACAGATGAAGATGGAACAAAACGAATTATTTCCAACATATGTATGTCTTTTCTTTTCCCAGTTCAGTTTCATTTTCATGCCGTCGGAGAAAAGAAGTCACTCAGAGGGGAAGGGGCGGAAATCTTGCCAAAAGGGGATCGTACAGTTTACGATCGAGCATCATCCCTTAGTTGTTGTTGTTTTTGGTTTCATTTCTGTCTCTCCGTGGAACGAACACAGACAAAAACTAACCGTTAAAAAAAAAAGAAACCTATGGTATGGCGCTCGTTCAATAATAGCAAACGACTCCCCCACCCCCCGCCTGTGTGTGTGTGTGTGTGTGTGTGTGTGTGTGTGTGTGTGTGTGTGTGTTGTGTGTATGCGCGCGCACGCGAGCTCACGAAGGGCTTGAATAGTTATGTGTGTGTGTGTGTGTGTGTGTGTGTGTGTGTGTGTGTGTGTGTGTGTGCGCGCATGCGCGCGTGCGCGCGCGCAGGTACTAGAGCGAGGGAGAATCTTCACGCGCAAACCTTTCAGCTCCAAGACACATTACACCCACATACTACTCAGTTTTGTCAGTGACAAACAAGCCTGTCAAACGAACCATGTCGCAATTCAAGCATTCTGGCTTACAACACAATTCAAAAAAAAAAAAAAAAGAATTACACAAGGCCAATGCAGACCTTCTACATGTCAAATGGAAACAAAGGCAAGCAAGCACAAATCAGTTCAGATTCAGGTTTGGCTGTTACACCTGAAATGGAGAAAGAGGTCACGGCCGTATCACTGTGTGTGTGTGCGTGCGTGTACGCGGAGCACCTGGCAGCTGACAAAGTTGTCTCCCGTGGCCCGTTTACCTTTTCAGTTTTGAAACATGGCGGCAGCCGTGCGGACGCGAAACTCGTACGCTCCGGTGTCCGTAGAAGACACCGGCCAAGACAGACTTCTGCGTGCCGACTCACGAGCTTCCGTGACCAAACCACGACGTGGATTAAGTGCGTGGATTATTGTGTTGTTGCTGGTGGGCCTGTGTGTGATATTTCTGTTAGGATTCTGTCTGGGATTTTACGTGCGCGAGAGCCAAACAGAAGACACCGTGAGTGACATCCTGGCCAACTGCGGCGGTAGGCAGAATGACAGAGACACCCATTCCCTCACGGAGATTCATGATGATATTATGTACCGAGTGCGTGGAGAATACGTCAGGCAGTTTATTCAGTAAGTCATGCTTTTTTTTTTTCTTCGTCTTCTCTCTTCGTTATTTTTTTCTAGGCAGACGAATTCAGTTATGAATAAATCGATAAGAAGGGCATGTATTTGTAAACAACTCGCAGATTATCATGATCTTCGTTGTGACGGTTCTGTTCTGTCAGTCTGGAGCGTGCGTCAGGTCCACTGGCACAGTGACAGTGACTCTGACAGTTGAAGAAGACGGCGAGGTGCTCACGTTTTTGTAATTTGACACGAGTCAACTTGGTGTGACACATCTGACTGTAATCTAGACACACAACAGCCTTTCACTGTTCTGTTCGCGTCAGCTTGCAGTGGATCGCCTTTTCTCACAGGTGCTTCCAACGTGGGCTTTGATCTTTCCCACCTAGTCTCCCAGTCGTACCCACACTCAAAAGTTATTATCTGACAAACAACTGAAAAGAGTGTGACTCAACTCTTCTCCTACCCCTCACCCCTCCCACGCCTGGCGTTTCTTTAAGTCCTAGAGCTATGTGCTGTGGCGTGTAGGCGTTCCAAACCTCACACTGTGAATAGTGTGATCTGTGTGTGTGTGTGTGTGTGTGTGTGTGTGTGTGCGCGCGCGCATGCGCACACGAATTATCAAACTTGTACTCAATTTGAGTGCGAAGAACAAACCAAAACTGTGGGCAGTCCTTTCACACATTCCATGATCAACAACTGAACATGTCAAACATTTCATCAGTTCTTTTTTTCTTCCTTTCTTTCTCTCACTTTTTGTTCATTCTTTCTGTATTTATTTATTTATTTATTTTTTTTTTTGCATCCACATACAAGCAGAATGCCCCCAGTCAACATAAATTCTAGAATAAGATAAAAGTTGTTTAGTTTTTACAGTACTTCAGTAATTGAAATAGCAGCACTGTAGTACAGTTATTTCAATTAATCTGATTTTTTAAGTAAAAGCTGTCCGGTGTCATAGGTCTAATTATAGAAATTAGGTAGTTGACTATGTCAGTATGTGGTTGAAGTGCATATTGAGTCAGAAACAAGAGCAGCTCAGAATATTCCAGATCTATGAAGCAGTGATTATTCGGGGTCGTGTCACAGGGAAGGATAATGCGAGCCACCTGTTACAACTGTCGATACGGTTGATGAACCGTGAACCAGGCTGTATGTTTTAACACTGCAGAGCTGGTGGGTTTGTCTTTTGTTCATGAATGCTTGGGCTGTAGGTCAGAATAGTTGTGGTCTGTCGTTGTAAAGAGCAGAAGACAGAAGGCAGGTCCTCATGTTTGTTTTCTGTATGAAGGAAACGGATAGTGACAAGAACTGAAAATGAGATGCCCCGACTGTAAGGGAGAATTAAGAATCATAATTTGGTCTCTGGGTTTTGGTAGACACTTTCCGGCTCAATTTTTGTATCAGCTAATCAGTACAGCCTGGTAATGCATTGATCTATGATGCCATACTGTATCACAATTCACATCCATGGTGAAATTGAAATTTACACTGATCATCTCCTTTCTTTTTTTTGCGGAGGGGTGCACCTTTGCCTGTTTTGACTTGAAGAAGAAACTGCTCTATTAACAGATGAAGGCTGCTGAAGTTGAAAAGGAATAGAAATTGAAGATTTTATTTTTTTGAAATGGAAATGAAGAAAGAAGAACAGTAAGAACATTTGATGTATTAGTGAAGACTTAGGGGTCAGTTAAAAAACAATGATTGGACAAGTTAGCAGTGCTTAGTTTAACTTTCAACTTTAAGAACTGTTTCAAATTCGTTAATGATCAAGAGTAAAGATAGAAGCTTCTTTTAGTGTGCAATCTTCATGATGTGTCAGACAGTAAGAATTTAAAGATTCGTTAAAATAATGTTTGTCAGATATCTCAAGACTGACTACTTTTCACCCCTTATACCTGTGGTAAAATGCCTGCTCTAATCCTACTCTACACACTTTGTCTCACCTGTCATTTAACAGATTTTGCATCACTGATTCAATTTGATCTGATGAGGTAAATAATATGGGTTAGAAAATAGTGGATTGCCGTATTTCCAAAACTGTAGACCATGTGCACTTGTGTGGACAGCCACAAATGTAATGTTTATGGTGCTGTGGAATTCAGCTTAAGTTGCACACTACTTTAACTTCAGACACAGGCACAGTTTTAATTGAAAGGCAAACTGTCAAACCTTAAATTTAAAAGTTCTTCAATTTTGAGATGGAACCAAACGAAAAAAAACACAGATGCTGTATACAGTATTTTATAGAATGCTTATTTGAAAAACAACAACAACAAAAAAAGCACCACCTGAACGATGACTGATTTTTTTTCTCTATCTCTCACTCTGGGGATCTCTCTCTCTCTCTCTCTCTTCTCTCTCTCTCTCTCTCTCTCTCTCTCCTCTCTCTCTCTCTTTCATGGGCACATAAAGAAAACATCCCAAAGCACAATAGTGATAGTAATCAGCATATAATAAACATGTTACATGCAATTGAAGTGACAAACAGTTTACTATGCCAATTTGCCATTTTTGCTTTCTCCAGTAGCTTGCATTTGGTTAATCTCCAGATGTCAAGAAATTTGCATTATAGTTGGCCTAGAGATCCATGATTCCACAGTGATGGCAAAATATGGAATGTATTATAACTTATAAGACAACAGCTACAAACAAAACAGAACGAAACAACAACAAAAGAATCTCTTACTTACAAACCAGTCTCCTGCCCTACCCCCTTCTGTTCCTCACCCTCACTGCTACCATCTCCCAAATCCCCCAAACATACGTGCAGCATATCAGGACAACTTGCTAGATTTTTGTTTTATTTAATCAAGAGAGAGAGAGACTTGACTGAGAGAGAAGGTGATAGATCATAGAGAGAGAGAAGAAGAAAGAGAGAGGGAGAGAGAGAGAGAGAGAGAGAGAGAGAGA
>CM065732.1:56997542-57000042 GCA_033310375.1 Conus canariensis
CGTCTTTATTTCGGGCATGCCGATGTTCTGGTTTGCTCTATCAGTGTGTAGTGAACGGGTTTCTACCACAGTACCAGTCTCCCCATGATACGACTAGAAGAAAATATGCATGTATACGAGAGAGATGGACGAAGAGTTGAACACTCTTTAAAACACAACAATAATAAAAAGTTCAGCAATTGCGTTATGATAATAGACTGGAGCAATAGCCCCCCCCCCCCTACCCCCCCACCCCCCACCCCCCTTCATCTGAGCACCTGTCAGCCCAGTCAAGTGTTAGCTTTCCCGTTCAGGCCAAAAGGCTTTTCAAAGATCCTTTTTTTTTACACTACAAACTCAAGAGGGAGTCAACTGAGGTAGGTGTCAAATGAACTGAATGAAGGGAAGCACTTTTTTGTTGTTGTTGCTGTCCTTCATATTGTTAACTTTGTGTAGTGTGGCTGCCCGATTTGAGAGGGAGAGAGAGAGAGGGGGGGGAGAGTGGAGAGAGAGACAGACAGAGAGAGGAGAGGAGAGAGAGAGAGAGAGGGGGGGGGGGGGAGAAGAGGGAAACCAGAGAAGCCATAAACATGTTTGTCAAGTTGTAAACGGAGCCACGCAGAGCAAAGACGTGAAATCAATTCTGTCCTGTGTAACGCTGTCAACATATATAGGGCCAGCCAGTCGCTTCCGCTGTTGTCGGCGAGCAGAAAGCACAGTGGGCTCTTCATACGAAATGTTTGTGAAGAAGACACAGTGAAATCGTATTGGACCTCTCCCGTAAATTCTTGACGGCATAAAAATGGACTTTGAGAGTCTTGATTAGGAGGAAAACTTATGAAAATCTATGAATCACTATATGAAAGAGGATTAAAGAGGTTTGGAGAGAGAGAGAAGAGAGAGAGAGAGAGAGAGAGAGAGAGAGAGAGAGAGAGAGCAAAAAAAAAGAGAAATGAAATGTGTTTAAATTAAGATTCCTAAAAAGTACGTCAGGGTTTCGAGCGAAGAACAACTGCTCTTTGAAGCACGAGCATTATCAAGAAATACATATATATATATATATATTATATGTTTCATTGATGTGTAAAGTCTGTTCCCCCAGCGTCCCCCAAGCCTCCCTTGCCCACCCTCCCCTCTCTGCTACCCCCCCCCCACCCACCCACACACACTCCGAAAAAAAAAGTTATAGATGGAAAGAAAGTTTGACAATAATTGAAAACAGAAATCCTCAAATGTTGTGGATGCATTTCGAAGAAAAATCCAAAATTAGTGTAGCGTCCGGGAAACAGTGGCTGGCTCTGACTTGTCTAGAGCATAGAATGAAGTGACCAAGAAGAAAAAGATACACCCGAAGGTGGGGGTAGGAGACCCAGAGAAGTACTGTCCTCAACTGTCCGGGGCCGGAATAGCTCAGTTGGTAGAGCATCGGACTCGTAATCTTGGGGTTGCGGGTTCGCATCTCCGCCGGGCCGTTTCGGTACAGGGGGATTTTCCCCTCGGAGTTAACATTGGTTCTGACTCCATTCCCCACACAGTCCTTCGAATGAGACTATAAACCGAGGTTCCGTGTGTGAACGCACGCACAACATCTTGCACACTCGTAAAATCCCATCACCAACTTTCGGAAGAGAAGGCCAGTTTGGCCGTTGGTATGGATGACACGTTACACTGTATAGCATGCACCTTCCCCGAAGTTGGAGTATGGCTGCCTTAGTGGCGGGATAAAAAATGCTCATACACACAAAAGTGTCGGAATAATCAACATGATGATTGTGGACACTAAAAGAAAGAAGAAGAACTACCGAACAAACCAGCTGGCAGCAATCCTGCACCACCGGATAGTTCTATTCTTTAAGCATAGTATGAGGTGACCATGATAAAGCAGAAGAAACTCTAGGTTATTTCGTTTTGCCAATTTTTTTTTTCTTTTTCTTTATTTCCTTTTTTTCCCTTTTTCTTTCTTTCTTTATATCTTTTGACAAGAGAAGACGTAAAGAAAGTGCCAGATCTTAAAGGTGTGTTCCAGACCTACCACTTCCTCTGCCAGTACTGAATCCGTGCACAAAGCACAGCACAGGATCCGGACTCTTATCCCCCATGTTGACTGGAGAAATCGAGGCATGAACTAGACCCTCCTTTAAGTGTCCTCCCTGTCATGTTTGGCAATCAGAGAGTGTTTAGCGATTTCAGTTTACTTAAATCTTAAAAAGCAGATTAATTTACAGATTCTCTCTCTCTCTCTCTCCTCCCTTCTCTCTCTCTCTCTCTCTCTCTACTCTCTCTCTCTCTCTCTCTCTCTCTCCTCTCTCTCTCTCTCCCCCTCCCTGTGTGTGTGTGTGTGTGTGTGTGTGTGTGTGTGTGTGTGTGTGTGTGTTGTGTGTGAGTGTGTGTGTGTGTGTGTGTGTGTGTGTGTTGTGTGTGTGTGTGTGTGTGCGCGCGTTTCTTTTCTTGCGATATGTGCGAAAGTATTCTTTGAGAAAAAAAAGGTATTATTTAAAACAACATTTTTTTGGGAAACTCG
>CM065732.1:57010042-57015004 GCA_033310375.1 Conus canariensis
ACGGACAGAAAGTGGCAAGCAATGGAGCTTGCCCTGGTTCAACTCTGTCTGTCTGTCTGTCTGTGTGTCTGTCCCTCCCTTCTCTCTGTCTGTCTTTGTCTCTTTGTTTGTCTTTCTGCCTGCTTGTCTTGTCTGTCTGTCTGTCTGTCTGTCTGTCTGTCTGTCTGTCTGTCTGTCTGTCTGTCTGCCAGCCAGCCAGTCAGTCAGTCAGTCGGCCAGTCCGCCCGTCTGTCTGTCTGCCTGTCTGTCTGTCTGTCTGTCTGTCTGTCTGTCTGTCTGTCTCTGTCTGTCTGTCTCTCTCTGTCTCTCCCCCTGCCCTCCCTCCCGCCCCCGCCGCCCCTTACAGTGAAGGTTCTGTAAAAAAAAAAAAAAAAAAAATTCCGTGTCGTACATATTGCATGGCAGTAATTATCAATCACACCAGAAGCCTCATGTTATATATGCAACAAATATTGGACAAAACAGGGGCAGTTGTCAGTCATTTCATCTGCATGCAACAAATATTGGGACAAAACAGGGGCATTCTGTCAGTCATTACATCTATATAGATAGATACGCAAACGCGAGCCGTTTATATTTCTCTCTCTCTCTCTCTCTCTCTCTCTCTCTCTCTCTCTCTCTCTCTCTCTCTCTCTCGTGTGTTTATCTATCCATCTCTCTCTCGCTATCTATCTATCTTTCTATCAGTTGTGTGTGTGTGTGTGTGTGTGTGTGTGTGTGTGTGTGTGTGTGTGTGTGTGTGTGTGAATGAATGAAGCCTCGACGAGCATCGAATAATAATTGATTAAGTTTTGGTGTTGGCGACACGCGGGATTGTGTGGGGATGAAACTTGACTTGACGCGTAAAATGTTAACTTGAAACGTTAATCTGTCTCTTTGAACTGTATTGCAGTGTTTAATATCTAGTGTTTCATCAAACTCAAACATCAGGCAGTCCACAGTCCTGGTCTCTGCTGGCTGCACAGCGCATGCGCGTCACTCCCCAAAATGGCGCCCGGTTGCTCTTCGTGGTCAGGCTGCTGAAGTTGAATTATTTTGTTGTCACTTTGCCAGAACAACAAATGCAACGGAAGAAAACGAGCACAGGCGCCAACAGTTCTCCCGTCATTATCAGTGACGTGTTGTTGCACTGATTTGGAAAGAGAAGAGTAGAGTAAGTAGAGTAGAGTAAGTAGAGTAGAGTACAGTAGTAGCGTAGCGTACGTACGTAGAGTAGCGTAGAATAGAGTAGAACAGAGTGGTGAAATAATAAGTGCAGAACCTTTACACCGAAAGCGTAATAACTTACAAACTACAAGGGATTCCTTGAATTCGGTGTTCTGGACAGAACCGTTTCTTGCGCTTGGATAGAGAGTCATCCCATGTGCGAAACTCGTCTGTAGCCTCCCGCCCCCCCGCCCCCTCCCCTCCCCTCCCCTCCCCTCCCCACTCCCCCAGCTCTGGCAGTGGTGCAGGCGGGTTGGTTGTCTTCTTTTCAGCTGATCCCCCCCCCCCCCTCCCTTTTTTTTTTCTCCTTCTTTCTACTTTTAAGAAGTATTCATAAGTATAAGTTGCAAAGTGAGGCGACTGCAGGCGGAAATCTAGAATTTGAAAAGTTACTGATAAAGCACCGCCAACAACAACAACAACAAAACAAAACAAACCGTAGACAAACGAATCACACGACCTCTTAGGTCTTCTTCAAGCAAGATACACAACACTCTGGACAACGAAAATGGAACGAGCAATCACTTATCTTCATTCAGTTCGGCGTAAGATAGGCTTTGAATTCGTTTGTCTACAGTTTTTTTTTTTTTTTTTTTTTTTTTTTTTTTTTTGCGGTGCTTTATCAATAACTTTTCAAATTTATATCATTAGTATCATTATTTGATGTATCATTGTTGGAAATGTTCGGAACGCCTTCCCTACTCCCTGATCTATTTTTTTCCCCACCGATAATACAAAATATGAATGAAAACTTTGTTGAAAATATTTCAGAAAGCAGCAACTCTGCGACTGTGCGATGTGAAATAGGTGCTCTAGAGCAATGCCTGTTTTTGTTGTGTTGTTTTTTTTATTATTATTTTTAAATGAAAACTTGTTCAAAATATTTTTTAAAAGCAGCAGACATGTTTCTTTGTGATTCAAAGTAGGTGGTGTAGAACACTGCCTGTCTTTTTTTTTTTTTTTTTTTTCACCCACTTTCCATCGCACCTTCCACTCCTCCCGAACTGCAGTTCCTTCTGTTTATCACCAGGAAGTTGGCATGCCAGGTGATTGTCCGCCCTTGGGATCTCACACAGACATTACCCCCTGCCCTCCGCCACTTTAGTGTCCGAGAGCCGAGTGGTTAAGACATATATTCCGTCCTAAGGCGACTTGGATTTTGAGGCGCTCGACCGTTCTGGGGATGCAGGTTTGAATCCAGGCGATAGCAGAAAGGGCTCCGAGAGGGAAGATGACCTCTCAGAGGTGGGCCGAACGACTTGTATGAAGGTCGTTCGATGGTTCTTCTCTGAAGATCAGCTGTCCCGCTGTCCCCGTGTTTCATTCCTCTTGACAGTGGTATTTTCACCTCCTCCGGGATAAAACTCTGTCTGTCAGTGTCTGTCTCTTACACACAACACACACACACACACACACACACACACACACACAGTGACACACCACACAACACACACACAACACACACACACACACACACACACACACACACACACACACACACACACACACACACACACACACAGAAATAAAAACAAACACACATGTATGTTTTCTGTCTCTCTGTCTCTGTCTCTGTGTGTCTCTCTCTCCCTCTCTCCCCCGCCCCTCCCCCCCCCCCCGCCCCACTCTCTCTCACGGCCCACCCAAGGAGAGAAAGGGGAGTACACATAAGATATCATCATCAAACAACACTTTGGGTGGAAAAGTGGGAGATAAAAAGGGAGTGAGGGGACAGAAAGAAAGAAAAAAAAAAAAAAGAAAAAAAAAGAAAAAAATAGAAAAAGAAAAAGAAAAAGAAAAGGCAGGTGACGAAGCGCTGGTCTGAATGAACCCTCAGGTCAGCCGCGACGGGTCAGTGTGTTGACCACCACCGTCTGTTTAACGGCTCAGGCGGAGTCAGCATAACGGGTGATTGACGGAGCCACGCGAGCTGCCAGAGAAGCAGTCGGCACCATACGGCTGAAGATAGGGAAGGGTTAAAGGAGGCCGTGGTCACCGCACGTTTTACTGTGTCAACCCTGACTGATCGATCTTTCTCCGTTTCAGTTTGTGATGGAGGTTCCTGTTGTTTGGCTCTGGTGTGATCGGCTGGCTGAGTGATTGGCAGGCTGAGAGAGAGAGAGAGAGAGAGAGAGAGAGAGAGAGAGAGAGAGAGATCAGTAGAGAAGAAGAGAGAGAGCTTCAATGATTTCAGTGATTTATTCAAATAACAGGCCAAGCCCTTAATGAAGGGGTGTGGTGAACACACAAGTACAATAACTTATAATGAAATTAGATTACGGAACAAAACAAGAATAAATCGAGGGCAATTTCAAGAGGTGAAAATTTGAGAGAGAGAGAGAGAGAGAGAGAGAGAGAGAGAGAGAGAGAGAGAGAGAGAGAACAAACTGTGATTGAGCGAGAACAAACTGTGATCGAGTGCGGACTTTTCCTCTCTGTCTTTGTCTCTCTATCTGTCTCTGTCTGTCTCTGTCTGTCGGTCTGACTCTCTCTCTCTCTCTCTCTCCTCTCTCTCTCCCTCTCTTCTCTCTCTCTCTCTTCTCCAGTAAACTAAGGGAGGCAGTAGTCGTTTGGTCGTACGAGGGGAAGGGGAAGCGCGTGGCAGGGGAGGGAAGGGATAGAGAGAGAGGAGATGGGAACAAAAAAAAAAAAAAAAAAAAAAAAAAAAAAAGAAAAAAAAACAGGTGGGCGAGAGAGGCGCGAAACCTCCAAGAGTCACTCTCGTGTAACACAAGTTCGACAGTTTAAAACTCTTAATTGCCTGAGGCAAAATAAAAAAAAAAAAAAAAATAAAAAAAAAGTCTGAAGAAGAAGAAAAACTTGAAAGTCTATATATATATAGCCTGAAGGTGGTAAGGGCAGTGAACTGTCCAGAGAAATTCACGGATGTGTGGGCTGCAGCGCCATGGAAGACTGGAGCCTTCCCGTTCCTCTCCTTCCGCTGCCTTACCCCTCCCCCTGAACGGAATGAGGTACTATACACCCGTTTACTTACTGCTGGGTGGACGAGAGAGAGAGAGAGAGAGAGAGAGAGAGAGAGAGAGAGAGAGAGAGAGAGAGAGAGAGAGAGAGAGAGAGAGAGCGAGCTCAGAGGGTTTTTCACACCGTGAAAGTCCAGCCCCGCATGAGTGGTTCGAACTCGCGCCACCGTCAGCTCCATGGTCGAACGCTCTGACTGTTTCGAGCACGGACGGTGCCTCTCTTGAGTAGAGAGAGAGAGAGAGAGAGAGAGAGAGAGAGAGAGACAGAGACAGACAGACAGAGGGGGAGGGAGAGAGACAGAGAGAGAGAGAGAGACAGCGAGAGAGAGAGAGAGAGAGAGAAGAGAGAGAGAAAGAGACAGAGAGGGGGGAGGGAGAGAGAGAACAGAGCGAGAGAGAGAGAGAGAGGTGGGAGGGGGTAGAGGGGAGGAGGGAGACAGGAGACAGAGAGCGAGAGACAGAGAGAGCAAGTGACAGAGAGAGAGAGACAGAGAAAGACAGACCGACAGACAGTCTTAAAGAAAGAAAGAGAGAGAGAGAGAGAGAGAGAGAGAGAGAGAGAGAGAGAGAGAGACGAGCGAGAGGAAGGAAGGACAAGGTGTATCAGCCTGCAGTTCTAAGGACATTGCAATTTTGAATCGCTCGATGCTGCTACTACCTTCCCGTTTCGCGTTTCTTTTGAAATTCATCCCCCGGTAAGCTTCGCGTTCGACCATCAACCAATTTCTACATTACATTGAAATGGATGGAACAGGGAGAGACGCACCATAGCCCG
>CM065732.1:57015104-57028064 GCA_033310375.1 Conus canariensis
AATACACAGTATAGCTAAACATACCAATGATCCAGAAGATTGGTGCAGGTTTCGTCGATTTCGGAATTATGTGACATCAAGAGAAAGACAAAGACAACTTGACTATGTTGCTGAATTAGACAATAAGGTTTCTAACTCTACAAATTTTGGTAAAAAAGAATGGTGGCACCTGGTAAAATCTTTTTTAAAAAAGAAAGGCATTGACTCGAACGAAATACCTCCAATTGTTTGTAATGGCATTGTAAACTATAGCAATACGGACAAAGCGAACGCTTTTAATAAATATTTCATTGCTCAGTCCACTTTGGAAAAGATGATGATGAAGTACCAGATGTACCATTCATAGTTCCAGAAATTACAGACATTTCTTTGACAGCTACTAATGTTAAGGATGTCATCTTGAATCTGAACAAAAATAAAGCAGTAGGACCTGATTTGGTTCACAACAGGTTGTTGATTGCATCTCTTCCAGTTATACTGGATCCTT
The DNA here is from genome assembly GCA_033310375.1 of Conus canariensis. Classification (NCBI taxonomy): domain Eukaryota; kingdom Metazoa; phylum Mollusca; class Gastropoda; order Neogastropoda; family Conidae; genus Conus; species Conus canariensis. The sequence continues at coordinate 57,015,592 of CM065732.1, forward strand.
TGACTACCATTTTTAACAGAAGTATGATTGAAGCAAAGTTTCCAAACGTCTGGAAAACAGCCCATGTAAGTCCACTACATAAAAAAGAATCGAAGGAACTTTGTAACGACTATCGTCCAGTCTCTTTGCTCAGCTGTGTTGGAAAGGTTCTGGAAAGATGTATCCACAAGCAAGTTTTCGATTTTTTATTGTCAAATGATATTATTTCACCTTCCCAAATCCGGATTTATCCCTGGTGATTCCACAGTCAATCAGTTATTATGTATCTATAACGATTTATGTTCCTCATTTGATAGTGGAATCACAACGCAAGCTGTGTACTTCGATATTTCTAAAGCTTTTGACCGTGTCTGGCATAGAGGTCTCATCCGTAAACTTGAAGGCAATGGCATACGAGGGACGTTGTTAGCATGGTTCACCGATTATCTCTCTGATCGCATGCAGGCAGTTGTAATCAAGGGTGACCAATCAGACTATGTCAGAATCCCTGCAGGAGTTCCCCAAGGCTCAGTTCTTGGACCTCTCTTATTTCTTATTTACATTAACGACATTACAGACGGCATAAGATCTAAAGTTAAACTTTTTGCGGATGATACCAGCATGTCCCTCTCATTAATGATCCTACTATTCGCACAGAAATAATCAATTCTGATCTACAAAAGATACATCTTTGGGCGCAGCGCTGGAAAATAAAATTCAGTGAAGACAAAACAGAATTACTTAACTTTTTACGGGGCAATCATCTAGTTTTACCCCTTATATTTGGACAAACGTATCTTCAAGGCAAAGACAAACATAAACATCTAGGACTTATACTTCAAAATAATTAATGGTATACGAAACAAAATAACTATGCTGCTTTCCTGTATGAAAAGTTTTAAATATAGATTTAGTAGGAGAGCCTTAAAATCATGTATAAATCTTTCGTATTACCTAATTTTGACTATGCAGATGTTGTGTGGGACAACTGCTCCGAAATGCAATCCAATTCTCTTGAAAACTTACACTTAGAAGCTATAAGAACAATTATTGGAGCTGTTCGTGGAACAAGTCATCAAAAATTATATGAAGAATCTGGATTTTGCTCACTCAAGGAAAGGAGGAAAAGACATAAAATTATATATTATTATAAAATGATAAATGGCTTGTGTCCGGATATTTACTTGATCTTCTACCTGGTCTTGTTTCGGACAGGAATCCTTATCACAGGAGAAGACCGTTAGAGCGTACAACTCCAAAATGCAACACTGAGATATATCGGAAAATCCTTCATTCCTTCAACTACATCTTTATGGAATAGTCTCCCCGATCATATTAAAACCAGTCCATCTTTAAGCGTAGTCAAGCATCATTTTATCGGCTGATGATCCTGTCATACCACCGTACTTTTACCTTGGCGAGAGAAAAAACCAAATCATTCATTGCCGTCTTCGTCTTGGAATCAGTGATCTGAGATATGACATGTTCAACCCCTCATCTAATTAACGACCCACTGTGTGAGTGTGGCAATGGGGAGGAAACAGCTCAGCACTTATTTTCTGTTGTGTCCTCGTTTTAATGAAACCCGCGCAAATACTATTTCCGATCTCCCATCACACTACAGAAATGTTCGAACTCTGTTAAAAGGTGACCGTAATCTGCAGATAGATACCAATATATTGATATTTGAAGCTGTTCATAAGTTTATCTCTGGAAGCAACCGGTTTTAGATATATTGCCTTTTGGAGGTTTCAGGTATGACAAAAGAAGATTGTTCTAAAAATGTTGCCATTATTTCAGATTGTGATGATAACAAATTACTGTGCCTGTGGTGTGTTTCTCATCGTCTCTCTTCATTGATCTCCGTCTCTCTTTCTTTCTTTTTTTCTTTAAATTATTTTCTCTCTTTCCGGGAAAGGGTGGGGGGCGGGGGGTGTTCTCTTTTTGTATTCTTCATGCGATTTATAAACTTTAAACTGTCAATTGTTTTCATATAAATAATGTAATATTTGTGTTACTGTAGCCGCCAGGTAAATTATTTGTGTATTGTCATTTTGCAGAGCACACTATAAGCGTTCAGCTTGTTGCTGCTCACAATGTATTGTGTAAACATTTGTACTTACCTGTGATTAAAGATTTGTTTAAAAAAAAAAAAAAAAAATAATTAATGGTGATGATGATGATGATGATGATTATAATAATGTTAAAATTATAACAATGATGATAATAATAATAATAATGATAATAATAAAAGCTCTTCACATTCTTGATCTGTGGTTCCTGCCCCCCTCGCAGGTGTTACGTAAGGACCGCGGCAGCGTCATCAACGTGACGTTGCAGAAAAGACGTGGTGGGGCATGGAAGCAGCACGGCGTCAGCCTACGTCACAGAAGACTTCAGGTTTCCCTTCGTAGTCCATTCCCCGCCCGGCGTGGTGGAGGTGGGTGTGGTGTACTGTCTGGTGTGTGTGTGTGTTGTTTTTGTGTGTGTGTTGTGTGTGTGTGTGGTGTGTGTGTGTGTGTGTTGCGTGCTGTGCGTGCGTGCGTGCGTGCGTGCGTGCGAGTGGGGTAGGGGGAGAGAGAGAGAGAGAGAAGAGAGAGAGAGAGAGAGAACTTCAAATGTTCTGTTGTCGTTTTCTATGCAAAGGATGTGTGTGTGTGTGTGTTGTGTGTGTGTGTGTGTGTGTGTGTGTGTGTGTGTGTGTGTGTGTTCTTGTACGGGGTGTGTTAAGCGTCAGAGAGAGAGAGAGAGAGAGAGAGAGAGAGAGAGGAGAGAGAGACAGACAGACAGACAGAGTAAGAGAGAGAGAGAGAGAGGGTGTGGGGGTGGGGGAGGGGGAGTCCTTAGGATAGATCTCTGTACTATAATATGACAAACGCAGCACCAGGCAGATCATATAGCGAGATATCTCACCCGCACGCTCACAGCAGGTTCCCCCCGCTCCTCCTCTCCTGACTATGTTTCACACCCACCTGAGGCCCTTTGATGGCCCCACCTCCCCGCCCCGTGAACAGTGCCCCCCCCCTCCCCCCTCCCCCCCCCCCCCCCCCCCCCCCCCCCCCCCCCCCCCCCCCTCCAACCCTCCGCTTCACCGAGCACACAGGAGAAAGATGAGACCTGCGCAAACACAGGATGGAGGAAGAATCGAGCGAACACCAGCCGTACACGCACGCACGCACAGACAGACAGCAGACAGACAGACAGACAGACAGACAGACAGACAGACAGACAGACAGACAGACAGACACACACACCACACACACACACACACAACACACACACGTACAGGGACATATGCACGGGCGCGCCACGCACACACAGACACACACGCGCGCACGCACACACACACACACACACACACACACACACACACACACACACACACACACACACACACGCCACAGACTCAGACACACACGAACACACACACACACACACACACACACACACACACACACACACACACACACACACACGCACGCATACACACACGCACGCACACACGCATGCACGCGCACGCACGTCGCGGTCATAAACTGTTCTACTGATTATGACTGGTGTTTGTTGCTTCTCGTTCTGCTTTGTGTTTGGAGTTTTAAGTGCGCGCATGGTGGGTTCATATTTTTTGATGATTTGAGTGAGTGCGTGCGTGCGTGCGTGCGTGCGTGCGTGCGTGTATGCTTGCTTCTGAAGCTTTGACTGTATCAAATTGCGTGTCAGATGGTTTTTAATGTCTGTATGTGTTTTTTCTTTTCTTCTTCTTTTTTAAAAAATTATTATTTTTTTTTTTTATAGATATTGTATTGTCTTGCGTCTTTCTCTTTGTCTCTCTGTTTCTGTCCCAGTCTGTGTCCATCCCTTTGTCTATCTGTCACTGTCTCAGTCGCTGCCTCTGTGAAGGTCTGTCCGTCTGTCTGACTGTCTGTCTCTGCGTCTCTCTCCCCAATTGGTCTCTTTCTGTATGTGTGTGTTTGTGTAGGTGTGCGCACAAACGTGTGTGTGTGTGTGTGTGTGTGTGTGTGTTGTGCTCGCGCGCGCGTGTATGTAGGTGTGCGCACAAACTCTGTGTGTGTGTGTGTGTGTGTGTGTGTGTGTGTGTGTGTGTGTGTGTTTGTTTGGTGAAAGCCGTAGCTTGGGTTTATGACACAAAACGTGTGCGTGCGCGCGCATGTGTTGTGTGTTGTGTGTGTGTGTGTGTGTGTGTGTGTGTGTGTGTGGTGTTGTGTGTTTGGTGAAAGCCGTAGCTTGGGTTTATGACACAAAACGGTGTGTGTGTGTGTGTGTGTGTGCGCGTGCATGTGTGTGTGTGTGTGTGTGTGTGTGTGTGTGTGTGTGTGTGTGTGTGTGTGTGTGTTTGGTGAAAGCCATAGCTTGGGTTTATGACACAAAACGTGTGTGTGTGGTGGTGTGTGTGCGCGCGCGCGCGTGCGCGTGCATGTGTGTGTGTGTGTGTGTGTGTGTGTGTGTGTGTGATGTAAGCCATAGCTTGGGTTTATGACACAAACGGGGGGGAAAAAAAAACCCAACAAAAGTGATTTGCATTTTACTGTCAGTATCAAGAGTTAGTTTCACACATATGAAAACCTAATATGATGTTTACATGTATAAGAAAATGTATCTGTGTGCTTCTGTGGGCGTGCGTGCGTGCGTGAGGAGAGAGAGAGAGAGAGAGAGAGAGAGGAGGGAGAGAGAGAGAGAGAGAGAGAGAGAGAGAGGAGAGAGAGAGAGAGAGACACCTGCCATGTAACACACACCTGCACTTCCTCGACTTCAAAAGAGAGAGAAAAAAAGAAAGGTCATAATATTATTCATAACACGTGATCCGTACGATCGGGTCAGCTTGGTCTGCGCGAGATAGCCATCGCCCTCACAGGGCACTGTGTACCCCCAGGCGTCAAAAGTCTAGCCCTGCTGAAATGACACCCGAGAAAAGAAATCCACATTGCCTCCCCTGTTTTGAAACCTCGCGTATGAATTCTTTCCCTTTTATATATACATATACTCCCCCAAAGTTCGCCATAACCTTGGGCCATCTCCGCTACGATCGTCTCGCGAAACGCAGCAATCGGGTGCGAACCGGCGGGTAGTTTCTGGCGCAGGTCCTTGTCCCCCCCCCCCCTCCCCCCCCTCCCCCTTCACTCGCAGTTACAGACTGTCCTGCTGCCGGACAGTCTGGGCTGTCGACAGCCGAAAAGTATCCCATTCCCCAGGACCCCCATCCTCTGCCCTCGCCTCCCCCCTCCCCACGCCCAGCTCGCGGATTATGTCCTCTCCTGTCATCCCTGTGTCGGTCAGAGAATGGAGAATAGAATACAGTACTTTTCTTTTCTTTCTTTCTGCGTACGCAGGCTGATACTCCTGCGGACACTGCCTGTATAGACAGGCAGTGGAGTTTTGTGCGTATGACCGTATTTTTTTTTTATCCCGCCATTAAGGCAGCCATACTCCATCTTCGGGGAAGGTGCATGCTATGTGTAACGTGTCATCCATACCAACGGCCAAACTGGCCCTTCTCTTCCGAAAGTTGGTGATGGGATTTTACGTGTGTGCAAGATGTTATGCGTGCGTTCACGGACGGAACCTCGGTTTATAGTCTCATTCGAAGGACTGTATGGGGAATGGAGTCAGAACCAATGTTAACTCCGAGGAAAAAAAATCCCCCCTGTACCGAAATTCGAACCCGCAACCCCCGGATCACGAGTCCGGCGCTCTACCAACTGAGCTCTTCCGGCCCCGAATACAGCACAACAGCTGACTGCCCCAACGCCGACGTGGTGGGCAGTAAGAGGAGTGAGAGTATCCCCGTGGAGTTGCTGGGTGTGCGGCAGTAGACTTTGACAATTCCTCTTTCATTCCCGCCTAAAGTTCCTCATTGTGGTCAAGACGACGGAGAAGGATACGGAAAGGAAGGATGATGATTACGTTCAGTTTGTTTATTTAAACAGTGAGCTTACACTTTGTTAGAAAAAGATTATGACTGGGGTGAGGATGAGGTTGGTGATAGCTATGATGATGATGATGATGGTGGTGGTGGTGATGATGATGATGATGATGATGATGATGATGATGATGACGATGGTAGCAAAGGATGGAACACCATTGTACCACTTTCATTTTTTTTTCGTTTCCAGGTTTTGGATTGTTGTTAGTTTAGATTGGAGGATGGATGATTGGCGGTAGGAAAGAGAAGAGCTGAAGTGTCGTCATCATAATGAATATTCAAAATCAGAAGCAATGCTGCGATGAGATTCTTTAAAAAAGAAAAAAAGAAGAAAAAAAAAATCGACAAACGACAGTGCCCACATATACTTCCCACACATTCATGCCCGGATGAATTTAACGCTCATTGTTCGAGGGGGAGCAGTTTGTAAGGTGCAGTTTTGGCTGTGACGTCTATCAGCAGGTTTGGCTGGTTGGTTGCTTGTCAGAGTGTGTGTTTGATGTTTTTGCCTTGTGGATAGTTTCTGGACGGACTTCAAGATCCGGATGTAAACATAGGTCGTGGGAATAAAGTGAGATGAGGTGAGGAGATTGCGGGTAGGGATATGGGTGAAGGGTTGGGGGGGGGGGTGGAGGGGGGGGAGAGGGAAGGCGGCGTGGGGGGAGGGGGGGGGGGAGAATTAGGCGAGAGATAAAAACAGCCTCGTCAGTCGGTTGAACCAAATATGTTCCCCCCCCCCCCCCCCCCCCCCCCCCAAGGCTAAGAGGAAAAAGTTTGTGTGATTGAGGAGTTGGAGGAGAATACCAGGAAGAAGGGGAGATAAGGATGGAGAGAGAGAGGAGAGAGTAGGAAGGAGGCAGAGTGGCAGGGGGTGGATGGAGGGGGTGGGGGTGGGGGTGAGGGCGGAAGGGGCGCTAACTAGGAGAGGTGAGAAACTGAAACCATCCGTGCAATGTAAAGAAGAACGCTTGTCGCTGGCGGGGGGATTTGGCAAAAGGGAGCGACTGGATCGGGTGATGGATGGTATGGGATTCATGCCCTTCTTTGGAGATGAAGCCAAGGGAAGCAACAACAGCAGCAGCAGTAGTAGCCAGGGGTATTATAGAGTTGTTGAAGTGGCGAAGGAACGAGAGAGAGCCAGTGTCTTTGTTTGTTTCTCCTTTGACCTGCCGGCCATGCTGCCCTTTGAAGTGGTGTCACCACAGGGGGTGCGGGTATTATTGCGTTCTCTGGCTTGGTTGTTTTTTTTAAGAGCTGGCTGGCTGCCGCTACTGACGCGTACTGCGGAGAGGGAGAAGGGGGAAGGGCGGATTATAAAGGAAAATGAGGGTTTTTTTTTTTTTTTTTTGCTTACGAACAAACACGCACAGATAGCCCGTGTAGACAGACATAATGTATGCAGGCGCTCCCTCCATGTACGCAGGTATACACCTGCCTACATACGGATGCCACTTGTTCTCACGCGGCACACGTAGATGCTCTCATTGACATGTAAGCGCACAGCACATGCGCGCGAGTGCGCGCGTGCACACACACACACACACACACACACACACACACACACACACACACACACACACACACACACACACACCTGCACGCGCACAGGCATACACATGTGCCCGCACTCACGCGCGCGCGCACACACGCACGCACACACACACACACACAACACACACACACACACACACACACACACACACACACACACACACAACACACACGGTGCATATACGCCACCACACCACACTACACAACACGCACACACTGGCATACACACAAACGCGTGCGCACGCATACACAGACACATACATACACAAATACAGATTGACATGCACACGCACATGCTGACACACACGCATATGTGCACACGCATACATATGACTTACACGCACGCACGCACGCATGCACGCACGCACGCACACGTGGTTCGGAATTTTGACTAATTCTTCTTCAACGAATACATACGCACATGTGCGCGCGCGCGTACACACACGCACGCGTGCGCACACGCATACACTCACACACACGTACACACTCACTCACACACACACACACACCTCACTCACTCACTCACTCACTCACTCACTCACTCACTCACTCACTCACTCACTCTCTCTCTCTCTCTCAACTTAGTATTTCCAGGTTACACTGTTTTCTGTAAACCGGCACTTAAGTTTACAAAACAAGGAAGACGTTCTGGAGGAGTTATGTGTCTCATTAAAACTGAATTTACATCCTATGTCCATGAAATTAAGACAGACTGCCCCAATACTCTTTTATTTTTGATTGATAAGAACGTGTTTGGCTTTGTGGAAGATGTCTTGTATGTATGTACTTATATTCCACCAGAGGGGTCGCCTCATTACACTTATTTTGATGTTGAAAACGGTATTTTTGAGCTTGAAGAATGTCTTTTTGATTCATTATTCGAGTTTGAGGACGTGCATGTGATCTTGTCAGGCGATTTGAATAGTAGGACTTCTGATATTTCTCCACATATTTTTGATGAAAATAATTCTTATGATCACTTCGATTATAATCATTCTTTTTCTACTAATAGCATGAGAAAGTCTGCAGACTGTGTTCTCAATAATTATGGGAAATGTTTGTTAAATATGTGTACAACCCTTGGACTGTAGATTTTAAATGGCACATGTAATGGTGATACTGATGGTAACTTTACGTACTTATCACAGACAGGATGTAGCGTTAATGATTACTTTCTTCTGTCTAAGGAACTGTTCTTTATCATTGTGTCTTCGTGTGAAATGGTGATTTCAGAGAGAATAGACTCAGATCATTTGCCTATTGAATTACATTTTAGATTTTCAAAAAGACAAAATGGATCGCAAGTTCAACCCGCAGAAATGAACCAGTTCATTGAAAAGTTTGTGTGGAACAAGGATCTAGAATCAGTCTTTACTCAGAAAATGCTCTCAGATGAAACACTGTCCGTACTTGATCATGCCACACATTTGATAGATCATGATTTCAACGGTGCTCTGTATATGTTTAATGACTGGATTAAAAAGCAAGCTAGTTGTATGAAGAAGAGAATTAATCTGACAAAGTACGATAAAAACAGTGACTGGTATGATAAAGAATGTAGGCTAGGCAAAGTTAAGGCAAAAAGTCTGCTTTCTATATTTAGAAAGACGAGAAGAACAGAAGACAGCGATGCCTATTGCATAGCAAGAAGGGAATATAAAACATCTGATAAAAAGGAAAGAAAAACAGTATAACGATGTTACTAGATAGGCTTATTTCATCAGTAAACAATCAGAGAGAATTTTGGGAAACTGTGCATAAAATATCTTTTAAAAGAAAACATGTTCAAAACACTTTAACAGTTGATGACTGGTTCAAACATTTTAAAGATTTACTTGAATTAGAAGTAACAACAGATGTAACATTTGTAACAAACTCAGCTGAAAATGGCAATGATATCGATGAGGAGGAGGATGGTTCTATAAACCGTCAAATATCAAGAGAAGAAGTTTTGCTAGCTGTAAATAAGTTAAAGAACGGGAAGGCTGCTGGACCAGATGAAATTATTGGTGAGTTGTTGAAGTATGGTGGGGACCGAGTTGTTGACTTTTTTGTAAAGCTTTTTAATACATTGTTTGATAAAGGCGTGTTCCCAGACAACTGGACAAACTCCATTGTTCAACCCTTGTTTAAGAAGGGGGACGTTAACGATCCAAACAATTATAGAGGCATTTCACTGTGCGATACGAGCAGTAAAATTTACAGCACAATTATTAATAACAGATTGCAGGAATGGATAAAAGAAACATAATTTGACAGGTGAACATCAAGCAGGATTTAAAAAAGGTTATTCCACAGTTGATCACATGTTTACATTGTTGGCATTCGTACAAAAACAGTTTTGTTTTAATCGTAAATTGTATGTAGCCTTCATTGATTTTGAAAAGGCTTTTGATTCTGTTGAAAGACACTTGTTATGGCCCATCATATTGAAAAATGGCATCAAAGGAAAGATATTTAGGTGTATTTGTAGTATGTATGACAATGTCAAAGCCAGAATTAAATGCGGAAGTAGTGTAACAGATTTCATTAATTGCACCCGTGGAGTGAAACAAGGAGACGCCTGCAGCCCTGTATTGTTTTCTTTATTTATCAATGAACTAGCATTAGAGGTGATAAGGGGTGGTAGACATGGTGCAATGTTTACGTCTGAGTGTTTTGAATTGTTTATATTACTTCTTGCTGATGACGTTGCTTTACTCTCTGAGACTGTCATTGGTTTACAAACGCAGATCAACAGTCTTCAACGTGCAGCTACTGCTCTGCAGTTGAAGGTCAATATGGCTAAAAGCAACATAGTTGTATTCAGAAAAGGGGGGCATTTAGCTGCAAGAGAAAGGTGGACATATAATGGGATTGTTATGCCGGTTGTGAATGTTTACAAATACTTAGGAATTCATTTTTCAACAAAGTTAAGTTTCGTTGCTGCATGTCGTGATCTCAGTAGCAGAGCAAAAAACGCGTTATTTTGCATTTTGCAAAAGTTATGTAAATTGAAGTGTTATTCTTATTCTTCCTTTTTTAAGTTATTTGACTCACAAGTTCAACCTATTGTTCAATATGGTGCAGAGCTATGGGGACTCGACAATGCAGCAATCCATTGCGAAAAGGTACATTTGTTTGCTGTCAAAAGGTTCTTAGGCGTAGAAAGGCGAACACCTAATGACATGGCGTATGGGGAAACGAACCGATATCCTATTTACATAAACTCAGCTGTAAAATGTGTTAAGTTTTGGCTAAAATTGACGAGAATGGACGAATATAGACTACCTTACAAGGCCTATAGAATGCTTTTTGATTTGGATCTGCGTGATAAGAAAACCTGGGCTTCAAATATTCGCTGTAAACTGTACATGTTTGGATTTGGATATGTATGGCTGAATCAAGGCGTGGAAGGGATTAGCGAGTTTCTAAAAGCTTTCAGGGAAAGGTTAATTTGTTGCAGATGGCAAGACTGGAATTATCATATCAATAACAGTGACAGGTTTAGTGTGTACAGAACCTTCTGCACTGTCCCTGATGTTAAAACGTATTTGTTAGTCAATTTAGACAGACATTTAACATTTCATTTGATCAGATTTAGGCTTGGCATTTCCGAAATTGCAGTACATCATAATCGTTATAGAAAACACAGTGAAAACGACTTAATATGTCCACTTTGTCAAAAAGAGAAAGAAAATGAGATGCATTTTGTTTTATGCTGTCCTGTTCTACATGACTTAAGAGCGCAATACATACCGTCGAAATATTATAACACTCCAAGTCAGTTTAAATTAGTATTGCTCATGACGTGCACACTAGAGAAAACAGTTAGAAATTTGTCAATCTATATTTATAAGGCTTTTAAGCTACGTTCTATTCTCATTTCTTAACATTACTGCTAAGTGTGTTATGAACGATGTCAATGTTTATGAATGCAAGACTGGACAAATGTTTGTGTCTATGCACCCCTACATGAGGGGCAATGGCCTAATCATGATTAAAGTTTCCGTATCCGTATCCGTATCCGTATCTCTCTCTCTCTCTCTCTCTCTCTCTCTCTCTCTCTCTCTCTCTCTCTCTCTCTCTCTCTCTCTCTCTCTCACTGATCTTGGCAGTCTGCAGCATACACGACAACGATTTTGTTCAGCAGCACGCACTAGAAATATTTGACACTGAAGATACTGTTACTTGGCAACAGAGAAAGGGAGGGAGGGAGGGAGGGATGGAGGCAGAGAGAGAGAGAGAGAGAGAGAGAGAGAGAGAGAGAGAGAGAGAGAGGAGAGAGAGAGAGAGGAGAGAGAGCTAGCTAGCTAGCTTCGCGGGTTTGACATTTAAGTTAATACTGTGTGATTGAGTTCCAAGTGTATGTTTGGTTCTAAAGGAACGTGAAAGGGTTGGTTTTTTTTTTTTTTTTTTTTTTTTTTTGGGGGGGGGGGGGGGGGGGGATCCCTCTGTCTATCAGTTTATCACTGTGAGTCGTGTTACCTTCTCTCGTTCTGTCTTCGTTGGCGGGATCTGCCAGTCTGTCTGTCTGCCTGTCTGTTCCTCTCTCTCTTTCTTATACACACACAGACACATACACACACGCGCACGTACACACACACACACACACACACACACACACACACACACACACACACACACACACACGCACAACACACACACACACACACACACACACACACACAGACTCGCGGAGGTGGAGGCCGTTTATATACAGGAGGAGGAGGGGCGAGAAATGATTTATTAGCATACCCTTCTGAACTGGATACAGTATTTTGTAAAAGCAAGAAGTCATCTGTCTCGGGCACAAAAAAAAAAAAAAAAAAAAATGGCATAACAGAAACGAAGCAATAGCAATTCGGAGAGAGAGAGAGAGAGAGAGAGAGAGAAGAGAGAGAGAGAGAGAGAGAGAGAGAGAGAGAGAGAACTCAGAATTTTAATGTACGTCGGCCTTTGGCCACAATGCATGGAGGTAACAAATGAAAATGGGAGTGGTGGGGCTGGGGAAGGGAGTCAA
>CM065732.1:57028164-57038164 GCA_033310375.1 Conus canariensis
CTGTCTGTCTCTCCCGGTCTTCTCCCCTTTGGGGTCTTTTTCTGTATGTGTGTGTTTGTGTAGGTGTGCGAAAAAAACGGTGTGTGTGTGTGTGTGTGTGTGTGGTGTGGGTGTGTGTGTGTGTGTGTCGGCGCGCGTTATGTAGGTGTGGCAAAAAAATTGGGGGTGTGTGTGTGTGTGTTTTTTTGTGTGTTGGGGGGTGTGTGTGGGTGTGTTTGGTGAAACCCGTTGCTTGGGTTTTAAAAAAACCCAAAACGTGGGGTGCGCGCGCTGTGTGTGTTGGGGTTGTGTGTGTTTTGTGGTGTGGTGTTGGGGTGTTTGGTGAAAGCCTTTTTTTTTGGGGGTTTTATGACAAAAAAATGTGGTGTGTGGTTGTGTGTGTGTGGGGTTTTGCCCCCGTGAAAGTGTGTGGTGTGTGTGTGTGGTGTGTGGTGTGTTTTTGTTTTTTGGTAAAGCCTTTTTTGGGTTTTTAGGGAAAAAAAAAGTTGGTGTGTTTTGTGTGTGTTTGTGGGGGGGGCGCGCGCGGCGTGCGCGTCCCCGTGTGTTGTGTGGTGTGTGTGGGGGTTTTTTTGTGGGGGTTTTGTGTTGGTGATGAAAAGCCATTGTTTGGGTTTATGACACAAAGGGGGGAAAAAAAAACCCAACAAAAAGTGATTTTTTTTTTTCTGTCAGTATAAGGTTAGTTTCACACATATGAAAACCTAATATGATGTTTACAGTATAAAAAAAAGAAATCTTTTGTGCTTCTGTGGCGTCGGTTTGGCCTGCTGGTGGGGGGGTAGGGGGGAAAAGAGAGAGAGGGGGGAGAGAGAGGGAGAGGGGGGGAGAAAAGGGGGGGGAGGGGAGGGAGAGTTGGAAAAGAGGAGGAGGGAGAGAGAGGAGGGGAGGGGGAAAACCCCTCCCATTTTTTAACACACCCCTGCATTCCCCGGGACTTCAAAAGAGAGAAAAAAAAAAAAAAAAAAGGGTTTCTTTAATTTTAAATTCTAACACGTGACCCTTTTCGATGGGGTTTCAGCTTGGTCTGCGCGGGGGATACCCCTCGCCCCCCCACGGGGGTGTGTACCCCCGGGGGGTCAAAAAGTTGCCCTGCTGAAATGAACCCGAGAAAAAAAAAACCACTTTTGCCTCCCTTTTTTTAAAAACCCGGGGATGAATTCTTTCCCTTTTATATAAAATATACTCCCCAAATTTTCGCCAAAAAACCTTGGGCCATCTCCGCTACGATCGCTCGCGAAACGCAGAAATTTTGGGTGCGAACCGGCGGGTAGTTTTGGCGCAGGTTTCCCCTTGGGGGGGGGGGTTTTCCCCCCCCCCCCCCCCCCCCCCCCCCCCCCCCCCCCCCCTTTCACTCGCAGTTTACGGGGCCTTTTTCCGGCCCGGGGGCCTTTTTGGGGGTGTCGACAGCCCAAAAAATTTTCCCCCTTCCCCCCGGCCCCCCCCAAATCCCCCGGGCCCTCGCCTCCCCCCCCCCCCAACGCCCACCCTCGCGGTTTTATGTCCTCTCCCGTCATCCCTGTGTCGGTCAGAGAGGGAAAAAAAAGGGAAAACAGTATTTTCTTTTCTTTCTTTCTGCGAAACGCGGTGATCTCCCCCGCGGGGCACTGCCTGTATAAAAAGGAGTGGGTTTTGTGCCCTATGACCGTAATTTTTTTTTTTTTTCCCCCCCAAATTTAAAGGGAGCCTTTTCCCCCTCTTCGGGGAAAGGGCATGCTTGGTAAGTGTCACCCAAAAACCCAAGGGCCCAAAAAGGGGGCCCTTTTTTCCGAAAGTTTTGGGGATGGGATTTTACGTTGTGTGCAAGATTTTTTTTTTGCGTTTCTTTACGGAGGGAAACCCCCGGTTTATGTCTTTTCAAAAGGGCCCGTAGGGGGGAAAAAGGGGGGGTCAGAACCAAATGGGTTTAAATCCGAGGGGGAAAAAAAAAAACCCCTGTACCCAAAATTTTGAACCCGCAACCCCCGGTCACGAGGGCCGGGCCCCTCTCCCCCTGGCTCTTCCCCGGGCCCCCAATACGCAAACAGCTACCCCGCCCCAACCCGACGTGGTGGGCAGTTAAAAGGAGTGAGAAATTTTCCCGTTTGGGTTTTGGGGTGCGGGGCGACCCTTTTACAATTTTCCCCCTTTTATTCCCCCTTAAAAAATTCCTCTTGTGGTCAAGACGCGGAGGGGAAGGGGGACGGAAAGGGAAAAAGGGGGGGGATTTCGTTCAGTTTGTTTAAATTTTAAAAAGTGAGCTTACACTTTGTTTAAAAAAAGATTAGAAGGGGGGGGGGTGGGTTTGGGGGAATTAGATGTGAGATTTATGGTGGTGGGGGGGTGGGATGATGATGAAAGATGATGTGATTGATGATGTTGATGCGATGGTTTAAAAAGGGAAAAAAAACCTTTTCCAAATTTTTTTTTTTTTTTCTTTTCCCGGGTTTTTGGGTTGTTGTTAGTTTAGATTGGGGGGGGATTGGGTTTGGGGGGGAGGAAAGAGAAGAGCTAAAATGCGTTTCATAATGAATTTCAAAATCAAAAGCAATGCTGCGGGGGATTTTTAAAAAAAAAAAAAAAAAAGAAAAAAAAAAATCAAAAAAACACCCCAAAAAATCCCCCCATATACTTCCCCACATTATGCCCGGATGAATTTAACGTCAAATTTTTCGGGGGGGGGCATTTTTTAAAAGGGGCGTTTTGGCCTTTTGAGTCTATTCCCCGGGGGGGGGTTTGGTTTGGTTTGGGTTTTTTGTCGGGGGGGGGTGTGTGTTTGTGTTTTTCCCCTTTGGGGGTAGTTTCTGGAGGCCCCCTTTTAAAAATTTTCCCGGGTGAAAAAAATTTTTCGGGGGGGAAAAAAAAAAAGTGAGATGGGGGGGGAGTTGGGGTTTGGGGGTAAAGGGGGAAGGGGTTGGGGGGGGGGGGGGTGGAGGGGGGGGAGGGGGGAAGGGCGGCGTTGGGGGGGGGGGGGGGGGGAATTAGGCGAGAGAATTTAAAAAAAAGCCCCTCGCAGTTTGGTTGAACCAAATATGTTTCCCCCCCCCCCCCCCCCCCCCCCCCCCCCCAAAAGGGGGAAAAGGAAAAAGTTTGTTTTGATTTAGGAGTTTTGGGGGGAATACCAAAGGGAAAAAGGGGGGGATAAGGGTGGAGAGGAGAGGGAGAGAAAGGAAAAGGGGGGAGAGTGGCGGGGGGGGGGGGGAGGGGGTGGGGGGGGGGGGGGAGGGCGGAAGGGGCGGAACTAGGAGAGGTGAGGGAAATGAAACCCCCCGTTTTTAAAGTAAAAAAGAAGCTTGTCCCCTGGCGGGGGGATTTGGGAAAAGGGAGCGAAATGGATCGGGGATGGTGTTTGGGGTTATGCCCTTCTTTTTGGGGTTTAAGCCAAGGGAAAAAAACAACAGCAGCAGAGTAGTAGCCAGGGGGGATTTAAGTTTTTGAAGTGGCGAAGGAACGAGAGAGAGCCAGTTCTTTTTTTTTTTCTCCTTTGACCCCCCCGGGGCCCCCCTGCCCCCTTTTTTTGGTTTTCACCACAGGGGGGCGGGATTATTGCGTTTTGGCTTGGGGTTTTTTTTTTAAGATGGTTTGGGTGCCCCTTGACGCGTTGCGGAGAGGGAGAAGGGGGGGGAAAAGGGGGAAAAATTTAAAAGGGAAAAAGAGGGTTTTTTTTTTTTTTTTTTTTTTTTTTTTCTTACGAACAAAAAAGCACGTAGCCCCTGTAGAAGACATTTAAATTTTTGCGGGCTCCCCCCAAAAAACGGGTATACACCCCCCCCCAAAACGGATGCCACGGGGTTTACGGGGCCCCAAGTGATGTCCATTTTTATGTAAGCGCACCCGACATGCGCGCGAAATGCGCGCGTTTCACACACACACACACACAACACACACACACCACACACACACCACACACACACCACCCCAAACCCCCCCCCGCGCCCCAGGAAAAACCCTGTGGCCCCCCTCCGCGCGCGCGCACACACGCACGCCCCCCACACACACAACCAAAACACACAACACACACAAAACCCCAAAACCAACCAAAACCCCCCCGGTGCAAAAACGCCCCACACCCCCTACACAACACGCAACAGGGGAACACACAAACGCGTGCAAAGCATACACGCACATACAAAAAAAATACAGATTAAACATGCACAGCCTGTGACACCACGATATGTGCACAGCATACATTGACCACCCCCCCACGGCTCGGGACGCACCCCCGCCACGTGGTTGGAAAAATTTTTTACTAATTTTCTTCAACGAATACTACGCACTTTTGCGCGCGGGTACACAACGCACGCGCGCGCACACGCATACCCCCCACCACGTACACACTCACTAAAAACCCACACACACATCACTCATCACTCACAAAATCACTCATCACTCACCCCTTCTCTCTCTCCCCAACTTAGTATTTGGGGGTTTTACACTTTTTTCAAAAAAACCCGGCACTTAAGTTTCAAAACAAGGAAGCGTTTGGAGGGTTTATGTGTCTCATTAAAAATGAATTTACACCCTATGTCCTTTAAAATTAGACAGACTGCCCCAATACTCTTTTATTTTTGATTAAAAGAAAGTTTTTGGTTTTGGGGGAAAAAGATGTCTTGTATGTATGTATTTATATTCCACCAGGGGGGTCGCCTCTTACGTTTTTTTTTGGATGTTAAAAAATTTTTTTTTGGGATTAAAAATGTTTTTTGATTATTATTCTTTTTTGGGACGGCATTGATTTGTCAGGCGATTTGAATAGTAGGATTCTGATATTTCTCCCATATTTTTGTAAAAAAATTTTTTGATCCTTCGTTATTTAAACATTCTTTTTTTACAAAGCATGAGAAAATCTGCCCGCTGTGTTCCAATTTTTTATGGGAAATGTTTGTTAAATATTTTTTTACAACCTTTTGGTTTTGGATTTTAAATGGCCCGGGGGTGGTGATTGATGGTAACTTTTTTTACTTATCACAGACAGGGGGGGAGCGTTAATGATTTTTTTTTTTCTGTCTAAAAGGGAAAAAAATTTTTTTCATTTTGTCTTTGTGTGAAAAAATGATTTCAGAGGAAAAAGGCTCAGTCATTTGCCATTGAATTTCTTTTTGTTTTTTTTAAAAAAAAAAAAAACCCCCCCCCAAAATTTGGGTCGCAAGTTCAACCCAAAATGAACCGTTTTTTTTAAAAGTTTGTGGGAAAAGGATCTAGAATCAGGTTTTTTACTCAGAAAAAAAATCTCAGGAACACTGTCCCTTTGATATGCCCCAAAATTTGATAGATCCCTGAAATTTCCCAAAGGTGCTCTTTATGTTTTGGGCTGGATTAAAAGAAAATAGTTGTATGAAAAAAAGAATTAATTGACAAAGTACGAAAAAACATGTCTGGTATGATAAAGAATGTGGCTGGAAAAAATTTAAAGGGAAAAAAAGTCTGCTTTCTATATTTAGGGAAAAACGAGAAGAAAAAAAAGAAGCGATCCCCTTTTTTATAACAAAAAGGGAAAAATAAACATCTGATAAAAAGGAAAGAAAAGTATAACGGGTGTTTTTTGATAGGCTTTTTTCAGTAAAAAATTTAGGGAAATTTTGGGAAATGTGAAAAAATATTTTTTAAAAGAAACATGTTCAAAACACTTTTAAAAGTTTTCTTCTTTCCCGTTCCCCCCCGTTAGAGAGCACCCCCGGGGCCCCCCCATAAGGCTGGGCCCTCCGTCGCGTCTGGGGGCCATTTCGCTGGGTTTCCCCCTGCTGTGGGGGGTTGGCCGTTTTTTCTCTGGATGGGGATTTGTCGTACAGACTGGAAAAGGGGGGGGGTCAGTTGTCATTGGTCCCCCACTACAAGGGCATGTCCCCCCTGTCCAATGAAAATTTTGTGTGCATTGGTTTTGGAAAAGGCGATTGTGTCCGTCTCAGGGGAAAATTTTTTACCTGTCCCCTCTCCCAGCAAATGGTTTTTTCTGGGGTTTTTTTTTGGGGTGAGGAGGCGCCATTTTATTCCTTGTTGTGCCTTGATGATTGTCTTAAATTTTCTTTTTACACCAGGTTGTTTTGGGCCCCCCCCCTTTGGCACCATCTTTTGCCGAATGTCCGCTTTTGTTGCCTCTGTGCCCCAAAGGGGCTGGTACCCATTGTTCACCCTTTCCCCACTCTGGCCCCTCGGGCAACAAGGGTGAAAAGGGGGTTTGGGTTTTGTTTTTTTCAGCGGGGTTTTGAGGGGTTTGGGGACGGGAGAGGTTTAGGAAAACCACCATGCCCTGTTGTTTTTTGGAGTTTCTCAAGAATTTGTGGTGCCTTTAAGAGGGGGGCTCGGGCCCGCTCGGAAGTTTTGGGGGGGATTTTCCGTTGGTTTTAAAATTTTTTTATCTCCCTCTTTTTTTCGAAGGAAAATTCCCGCTCCGCCATCCCCGTTGCCCCCGTGGCGGGGGCCCCTGTGAAGACATGGGGCCCGTTTCCCGGGGATATTTGGGTTTTGGGGGGGACTCATGGCCAGGGCCCCCTTTGGGTTCTGATGTATTCCCCCTTTTCTCCATCCCGGGGAAAAATGGGAGACTGTTTTAAAAAAACCCGCCCCCTTTTGATGGGGGGGTGGGCATTTTTTCCGGGATGGGGTTTGGGGGCGTGCTCCTTTTTGATGGGGTTTGTCTTTAAAAGGGGTTTTATGGGAGAGAAGTGCCCCCTTTTTAACCGGCTCTTTTTGGGGGGGGTTGCTCCTTCTGTTTTTCATTGGGGGTTTTCAAAGGGTTTAAATTTTCTGTTTGGGGTGAGGATCTTTTTGTCCCTTCTGCCCCCTTTAAAGCTGTACCCCGTGGTCTTTTATCTTAGGTTGGGGGGATTATGGCGCCAATTTGACCGTTTTAGCTTGGTTCGAATTTATAGGGGTTGGGTTGCTTTGCAGTGCCCCCTTCTACGCCCCCACTCAATACAGGGGGGGGTCCCCTTTTAAAAGAGTTTTTTTTAGGATACTTTTTGTAGCCCCCCGTTCGTCCCCGCAAGTTTCCCCCATAAACGCCACTCAACTTGGCCTTGCTACGGGGATTGGGATCGTTTTTCCAAAGGGGCCCCGCGATCAAAGGTCACTCCCAGGTGGGGGAGGTGGGGGTTCTTCCCCAACCTTTTTTTTTTTTGTGTCAGTTCCCCCTTTTGGGGTTTTTTCTGGATAGGCTAAAGCTGGGGTAGGGTTTTGTTTGAGTTACGGAACAACCTTTCCTTGGGCCAGTCGCTGATTTGTTGACGCAGTTTTGGGGGGTCCCCGTGCTGTGGTGGTGTACTTTTCAGAGCACCAAAGACCAGGCATCTGGTAGATCGTCCTCTGACCCTTTTGGGGTTTTTTGAATGTCATTTTTTTAAGTTTGGAACAAGTTGGCAAAGGCTTCCTTGGGGACTCCTGTTCGGGGACCTTTTCTTGCTTTTTTGGCCCTAAAATTTACTCGGGTTGGGTTTTGTAGGTTGGCGATCCAGGTGTACAACCCCCGAACACCACTGCCGGTTTGGCCTAATCCGCCTTCCAGACTTTGCGAACGCCTTTTTTCCGTCAATCCAGCAGCAACGTTTTTCTTTTTTGGAAAGGTCCTCAATGCTTTGCGTGATAAATGTGATTGGTCTTTGTTGATCTTGTTGGGGGAACCCGCCTGTTGGGGGTCGCATGTCCCCCAAAAGGTGCCAGACAAGCCTTGTTTGACAAGTCTTCAACTTTCCTAAGCAGCTTGGGAAAGGGATGGGTCTGTAGCTGTCCCCTTCGACTTGCCTTTTTTCCCTTTTTTTTTGGGGGGGAAAGGGGATATGCTGCTTCCCCCAAAAACTGTGGTACTGACCCCGTCTTCCAGCGGGGGTTAAAGATTTTTAAAGGGGGCTGCCTTGCTCTTCATCCCAAGATGCAGAATCATTTTATTTTTTTTCCCCCTTTGGGAGGGGGACTTCTTCAGGTTAGGCTCTGCAACGCTTCCCCCGCTTTTCCGGAAAGCTGTGGTATGACTTCCCTTGGGGCCTTCCCATGAATTCACCTTTTGGGGCCCGTGCACTGAGCTCTAAGTTCAGGGGGGCTTCCCCAAATTTGAGTTTTCATAGAGTTTAAAGTGGTCTCTGTTTCTTTCCAGGAGGTAATTTCCATTCTCTTGATTGTTATGTGGGGGGACTTTTGTTTCTTTTTAAGGGGGTTCTAGCCCCTTTCCACAGCTTGCTGCCCCTCCCCCTCGAGTTTAGGCTTTCGTTTTCTCTTGCCGTTTTTCTTGCAGCTTTTCGCAGGACAGTTGTATTGGCAGTTAATTCCCCCCAGCGCTATGTTTTTCCAGTGATGGCTGCTTTTTGCTCTGTCCCGGCTTCCGTTTTAAAGCATTTCCAGATTCTGGAGTTCCTCCCCCCAGTAGGGCTTGTAAAATTTACGTGCTCCCTTTGGGGGGGTTCGTAGCAGCTTTCAAAACGGGGCCTTTGGAATCTCGAACCATCTTGTTTGAGTCCTTCGCCTGATGTGATTGGCTTTTTTTGTGTATCAGTGAGGGTCTCGAAGAGAGTTCCCCTCCGCCTTTCTGTAATTCCAGGGGGGGGAAAAAACTTTGTTTGGGGCACTGTAAGTTGGGTTGATAGAGAGTTTGACGGGTTGTGGTCATTCCTCCAGCTGGTTGAGGACTGTTCTTGTGGTCCTGACGAACAGGCGTTGGTGGCAAAGTAGATTGGTTTTTTGATGTGTCATCCGCGTCTAGAGAAAAGGTGGGTTCATCATTTTCTTGATGATGAGATGAAGATGTGTGTCAATCCCCAACCCCCCCAACTTTTCGCCTCCTTGTCCGTCCCCTCATCCCCCCTCTTTGGGTGACTTTTAAAATCCCACCCCCCCCGCAGTTTTGTTGGGTGTTCATGTTGTGGGGGAAAAATCCGATTTTTGGGGGGAATAGACATTGTAGTCTGATGTTGCGCCCAAAAACTTATCAACCCTTGGATCTCTCTGTTGATTGGTTTTGATCTTGAGTTCTTGTGCGGCGATGGAATTCCGCACCCAAAATAAGCACCCCCCCCTTTTTTTCTTTTCACGGCCAACCGTGGTTGTAACCCCTCATTGAAAAAGATGGTTTTTGGTCAAATGTGTCTCTTGGGGCCTGCGTATCAAATTTTTTTTTTTTATGCATCCTTTTGCCCAACCCGTTTTTTTTATGCACCCCTTCTGCATTCCACTGGAAATGTTGAGATTTTTGGGGGGTACCGTTTTTGGCATTAGCAGGAGGAGAGGTCTCCTTCTTGTCGCTTTTCTGCAGAATTTCTTTGTCTGACCACCGACCCTTGGGGTGGGGGCCCCTTTTTTGGAAAAGGGGGGGGCCGGGGCCCGAAACCCCCCGGGGGTCTCCCCAAGGGGGAGCGCCACATGAAACTGTGGATGATCATATGGAGGGGTAATGCTGGGATCGTGGTTTAAGCTGCGCCGTGGCCCCAAACCCCCGTCTTCGCTGGAGTTTTTTTTCGGGGGGGGCCCCACCCTTAGCCATGGCCCCCGCGTCCTGCCCTTGAGCCGGGGGGGGTTTTTTTCCCGGGGATCCCACCCTGGGGCTGAGGTTATCCGCCCTCTTACCGATGATGACTGGTTCAAACATTTTAAAGATTTACTTGAATTAGAAGTAACAACAGATGTAACATTTGTAACAAACTCAGCTGAAAATGGCAATGATATCGATGAGGAGGAGGATGGTTCTATAAACCGTCAAATATCAAGAGAAGAAGTTTTGCTAGCTGTAAATAAGTTAAAGAACGGGAAGGCTGCTGGACCAGATGAAATTATTGGTGAGTTGTTGAAGTATGGTGGGGACCGAGTTGTTGACTTTTTTGTAAAGCTTTTTAATACATTGTTTGATAAAGGCGTGTTTCCCAGACAACTGGACAAACTCCATTGTTCAACCCTTGTTTAAGAAGGGGGACGTTAACGATCCAAACAATTATAGAGGCATTTCACTGTGCGATACGAGCAGTAAAATTTACAGCACAATTATTAATAACAGATTGCAGGAATGGATAAAAGAACATAATTTGACAGGTGAACATCAAGCAGG
>CM065732.1:57045664-57048164 GCA_033310375.1 Conus canariensis
CAGAGTCCTGAAGAGAAGCGGACATTTTGTTTTGTTATGGAAAGAGCTAAAGCTATCTCTTTATGGGGTTGAACGGGTTAGTCAAGAAAGAGTGCTTGAACTTGAGAGTGAAGAGGCTGAACGTTGGACGCCGGTCCCTGTTCATGTGTGTCTTGGAGGCGTCAAGCTGGCGACGACGACAGTGGACTGCACGCCACAGGTCACGTTCAACTTTGTCCTCCACATTCATTGAAGGCAATACTGCTGGTGAAAAGAACCATCCCTGGCGAGAGAGAGAGAGAGAGAGAGAGAGAGAGAGAGAGGAGAGAGAGAGAGAGAGAGAGAGAGAGGATCAACACTGCACTGACATCGGCAAAACGGTAATATTATTTGCAGGAGTGGTGATTTTTAGGCTGAGGAGCCGGGGGGGGGGGGGGGGGGGGGGGGGGGGGGGGGGGATTTGAACTTTCAGCGTCTGACTTAGGGCTTTGTCTGTGACCATAGCAGGCATCATTCATAGATTGTGTTTATCATGGAGGAGTAAGATATTATATGACGTTCCACATACATAATGCAAGTTGAGGTCGACTGCCTGAACGCGAAAACATTTGTTTTTCCCTACCACAGTTCATCCTTGAGGTGTAAGGTACATGACGTTCCACGTGTGTGAATTGAGACCGGCTGCCTGACTGCGAAAATATGACTTCCCTTCCACAGTGAGATATTATGGGGTGTTCCACGTGTGTGAATTTAGACCGACCGCCTAAAGCGGAATTTTTTTTCTCCTAGTACAGTTCATCCTCGAAGAGCAAGATACATGACGTTCCACGTGTTTGAATCGAAGCGGACTGTCTGAACAAGAGAAAAAAAAATCCCCTGCCGCAGCTCCCTCCAAAGAGTTGTCAGTGACATAAGAAAACACACCAACTAACCCACAAAAAAACCCCACCTAAACACACACACACACACACACAACACACACACACACAAACTACACACACACACACACACACACACACACACACACACACACACACACACACACACACACACACACACAACCCGCCTGTTGCGAACGTTGCCGAAGGTACCAGAAAAAAAGGGTCAAATTCAGTCACCTTTGAGCTTGACGTTCCAATTCAGAACTCACCTGCTTTGGAAGTGAGCGGAGAGAGGTGTCGAGAGGTTGGTTGAAATCGAATTGACAGCCCATTCACAACGGCTCCAAATTCACAATCAGCGGGCTTTCACAACCAACTGTGTCTCGGCCGTCAAGCGCGTACACACACACACACACACACACACACACACACACACACACACACACACACTTCACACGCACACACTTCACACGCAACACACACACACACACACACACACACACACACACACACACACACACACACACACACACACCACTCTTCACACGCACACGCACACGCACGCACGCACGCACGCACGCACGCACACGCACACACACACACACACACACACACACACACACACACACACACACACAACACTTCACACAGTGTTTGACCTGGCTCGTTCTTTGTGGAGTCAAATAGGAATAAACATACAAAACTGAGTGGAAAAGTAATGGCTATTTGATATGCAATACAGAACAGAACGCTTATATCTTCTAATATACCATTTAAAACGGACAGGTGGATTTTTTTTTAATGAAAAAAAATGTCTTCTGTAGATGACACAAAACGCACACACACACGCGCGTGCGCGCGCACGCACACACGCATACGCACACATACACGCACACAACACACACATACACACACGCGCGCGCGCTCACACACACGCACACGCGCATACACACAGACTGTCTCTCTCTCTCTCACACACACACACGCGCGCGCGCGCGCGCGCGCGCACGCACAGAGAGAGAGAGAGAGAGAGAGAGAGAGAGAGAGAGAGAGAGAGAGAGATAAACGCAGTGCTGGTCAAGGAAATGGCGATTGGAGCCGCCTCGCCCCACCTCTCCCTCTCTCTTTCACTCACTCTCCCTCTCTCTCTCTCTCTCTCTCTCTCTCTCCTCTCTCTCTCTCTCAGATATACATGTTTTATGGACAATAGGGCTCAAACGTGGTGGTCTCCCCCCTTCCCCCTCCCGCCCCCTAAAACTACCCCCTAACACTCATTCTTCAGCTCCAGGTAGTATAGTAGCAGTCAGCCAGTCGAGCTGCGAAATCCCACACGTGTTCAAACGGTTCAGGGTGGGTGGGTCCTCGTGACTCGCGATCTCCCTCTCACTTTCCCCAGTGTCCTTGTCACTTCAACCCAGCGCCTCATGCGCAACAGGTTCGTGAAATGAACTTGCATTTTACTTCAGTCAGTCCGCATCCCCATGGTCATCAAGTCGATGTCGTCTTTCTTTGCCTGTCCTCAGCCGTTCGTTTCTGTTGAGGTTCTGTTTAGGTTCATAAGAGTTACAAACGTTTGCGTACGTCCTGGAGTGTTAGCGACGAAGGTTTTTTTTTTTTTTTTTTTTTTTTTTTTTTTGTGG
>CM065732.1:57060664-57063164 GCA_033310375.1 Conus canariensis
TCTCACTCTCTCTCTCTCTCTCTTTTTCTCTCTCTCTCTCTCTGCTTGGCAGAGAAAAAACCAAAACCAAAACAATCTGCCTTCAGTCAGTTCTGTAGAAAACAAAACAAAACAAAAAACAAAACAAACCAGCCACAAGCAAGCAAATAAATAATCAAACAATAAACCCCCAAACGAACGAAACAGTAACAAACCGACTTCGACGTCCATAAACACACACACACACACACACACACACACACACACACACACACACACACACACACACACACACACGAAAGAAACACCCCAGCGTTCAGATCTATGATGCCAGACCGCTTAGCTGAGAAGAACAAACTACGGCAGGCCAAAGGGACGGACGGGAACACTGTACACCCACCAACTCTTTGAAGAAAGGTTCCTTGCCCTGCGCAAGCGGATCGACGACATACAACCCGGACAGTACACAGTAGTGTACATACAGGAAAGGGCGAAATAGAGGTAGCGAGAAGGACAGGGTGGTTGTTGGTGGTGGTGGTAGTGGTGGTGGGTGGGGTGGGAGCTATGTTTGGTGTGCAGTGCTTGTTGTGGAGATGATTTATTGACTTGGTTCGCGACACCGCTGCCCTGCCTGACTCATATACCATAACTCTTCTCCGGGGAGATTTTTTTTTTTTTTTGATGACGGCCGTGTTTTCTTTCGACCTCCTCTACCCTCCACCACCTCCCTTTTTAGTACCTTGATCCACCCGTTCTTCCATCGTTTTTTTTTTTTTTTTTTTTTTTTGTACATCAAACCTGTGTGAGCATTCTGGCGTCTAAAGGCAAACGATAGCTTCTCTTCTTCTTCTTCTTCTTCTTCTTCTTCTTCTTCTTCTTCTTCTTCTTCTCTCTCTCTCTCTCTCTCTCTCTCTCTCTCTCTCTCTCTCTCTCTCTCTCTCTCTCTCTCTTCAAGAAAACAGCAGTTTTCCTAGAGGAAAACAGAGAAAAAGGAGGAAAACACTTATTATCTTAGGATCACGAATATCTTCCTAGGGATCACTACCGCGCCCCCCCCCCCCCCCCTCTCCCCCCCCCCCCTCCCCTCCACCCAGTTTTCCTGACGATGATAACTGTTTTTTTTTCCTGTTTTCACCGAGGATCACAACTGTTTTTCCTGATTTTCCTTTTTGAAAATAACTGATCTTCGTTTTCGTGGGGAAAAACATGTATTGTCGTGAGAAAAAGGTCGTTATCGGCGGAAAACAGCTATGATCGCTGTTTACCATTGACAAGCGCAAATGGGGGTCGGCAGAATAGGGGGGAAAATAGGTACGAATATGAGAAGATCAGTGATTGCTCGTTCTTCATTCTCGTTGTCCTGAATGTTGTTAATCTTGACCTATGAGGTCAAAACGCGTCGTGTTTTGTCTTGTGATTCGTGTGTCCATGTTAACTGGCGGAGGTGTTTCAAATACCTTTTTAAACTTGTTTCCTATTTCCTTGTTTTCTTTAAGAGATGATAATTGTTTTCCCCACGAAAAAAAAAAAAGGGAAAAGCAGTCGTGATCCGTAGGGATAACACCGAAAATAACTAGTTTCCCGTGGGAAGATACAGAAAACACGTGATCCTAAGGGAATACGAAGATAATAGCTGTTATCCTAAGGGAAAAAGTTTTTGTCTTCAAGGATAACGGCTTAACCCTGAAGGAAAACAGCCACTTTTCTGGGAAAACAGTTGTCATCGACTTCAAAAGCTGGTATGGTCCTGTGCAATCCTGTGTATGATTTTACTCTTAACCGATCGTGAGAATACCCATCGTTTTGCGCCACCAATCAGAGGCTGCCGCTGTTATCGGAGCATTGAAATGATAAATGCGGTACACAACTAGAAGAGGGTAACCTTTTCTGACCTTTCGCCGACAACATTTATCTTGTTCTTTACTGACGACTAAGAGACGCTTGAACGAAAATAGGAAGGGTCGCACAGCCTCGGTCGATTCAACATCGTCTTTACTTTTCATCTCCGTCTCGTCAGCGAGTATTGGAAATGTATGTGTCAGGTAGCGTGATTAGCTGAATTCTGTCAACCCCCTTGCGATTGGTAGCTGATAAAAGCGCAGTACGCGTGTTGACCTTGGGGGTCGCCTTGATGTTTTCAGCGTGTGGAGTGGGAGAGAGGGGCGTGGGGGTGGGGCGCTCTCGAATTGCGAGTCTTGAATGGGTCACGCTGATTTTGTTTTGCCAATACATACAGAGTGGAGAGAGAGGGGAAGACGCAATTTGTATTGAAACTTCATTCCTCACCTTCTCTATGCCGCTGTGTGTGTGTGTGTGTGTGTGTGTGTGTGTGTGTGTGTGTGTGTGTGTGTGTGTGTGTGTGTGTTGGGGGAGAGGAGGGGTAGAGAGGCGACGATCTAGGAGATAGGGTGGGTTTGGAAAAACTTGAATAGATTTTCTTTGGCATGATCTGTCATCTGATCTTGTGTGGGGCGTTCCGCCTTGCTAAGAACGGGAGGGCTTGTGTGAACCGACGTGCCGC
>CM065732.1:57073164-57158164 GCA_033310375.1 Conus canariensis
GAGAACCTATGCTCTTGTCTTTTTTAAATATTACTATTTCTGGGGGATGTCATTAATATTCCAGCTTGTCGAAGACCATGTAAGGTCTTGATTGCTTTTGCAATGAAAATCTGTAATTACAAAGTTACCTGCACCCCTTGGTATTCCAGCTTGTCGAAGACCATGTAAGGTCTTGATTGCTTTTGCAATGAAAATCTGTAATTACAAAGTTACCTGCACCCCTTGGTGTCTCTCCCACTGTTCACCCCCCTCATCCCCATTCTTTGTCCCCTCTTTCTCACCCAGAATCCTACTTCTCACTTCCTAACCCATTTGTCCCCAACAGTTTTAAGTCCAACTAGGAGATGAGTAGTGGTGTGATTTTCTCACGCGACGTTTCCATTGGTCTGTAACTTTAAATGTTTGTCAGATACAGGACAGTCTACCAATAAAGATTAAAGCTGTTTTTGAATTGGCCATAGAATTGCTGTGCCTCGGTTAACTTTATACAAGTAAGGAAAAATTGATGATGGGGGGAAAAAAAAAAAGAAAAAATCACAAGAAGAACAAACTGATGCTCAAGAAAGTGGAAGAGAGGTTGTGTGTGTGTGTGTGTGTGTGTGTGTGTGTGTGTGTGTGTGTGTGTGTTGTGGCTTGATGTGAAAGAAGTCCAGTAACACGTGAGCAATGTCCACCTTGACCGAGTTATTCGCACAGCATAAAAAGCAGTTTGTTGTCCCAGTGTCACAAAATTTCCATTTATTTAGTTCTCTCACCAAAGTATTCCATTTAGGTCTTTTTTGCCCACTTGGATAAGTCTTAAATGCCTTGGTTGCTATTGACAGTCTGTTTGTCAGTGACAGTGTGACATCCTTTTCATAGAATTAGGCAGGCAGATCAGATTACTATACATTCTTGGTGAAGTTCAACAGTCCAAGGATTAAGGAATACCACTTCCCTCTCCCCCCCCCCCCCCCCCCCCCCCCTCAAAAAAAGAAAAAAAAAAGGTAGAAGGGCACTGATGTGGTCAGTGATTTACAACATTGAAGAGCCTTCCTGTCAGTATATCAGACCTTGCAAAAGTCCAGTGTATATCTCTGAAACTATCACAGATGATGGAACATATGTCTTCCCCCTCCCCTCCTGTGTTCATCTTGTATTGCTCGCTGAACCGGGTTGTAGTGTAGATCCACTCCAGATCTTACAAATTTGTAGAAATGAATACGGCCAAAAAGCCTGTTCTGTTCATTTTTTTGATGATGTTGTTGGTCAGATCCATGGGGTTTTTTTTGGAGACATTTTATAAAATGTTGAAAAATGTAGTACTGTTTCACAGTCATAAAGAAAGTGATAATATCCTAGATCTACCCATTCACTTGGACATGCACCAACATTTCATGGGTTCCTTCTGGAATGTCATTCCATCTTTCCACTTTTTGTTGAAACAATTCAGAAGTTTTTGCTTAATCTTCTGATAGACGGACAAAGAAAGAAAGAAACCAACAGATACGGGGAAGATTTTGTGGAGGAAGATTTTTCCTAAAATTGTGGTTGTGATCATCAGTGTTTGTCTTCAGGTGCAGAATGTGGCGTTGAAAGGAGCTCAGGGGGTGCTGGTGTACTGGGACCCAGCTGACGCCAAAGATAATCCTGCCTACCCTGCCAACACTTCCTATGTCCCTTATGCCTCTGCAACTGTCTATTCCACCGGTAGGATCTTTCTTCTGCCTCCTTGCCCCCCCACTGTCTGTCTGTCTGTCTGTGTCCCAAGCACATATCGATATTCATGTGCCTTTGAAGTTTACTATTGATTTCATTTGCTGGACATAGTGATGTGCGGAATTTGTCCCTTTTTGTTGCAGAGAGCGTTAAGTTTGGAAAAATGTGACCTGTTAAGGTCGTGCTTCATCTCATTTTACTGGCATGACCCTTGTTTCAGATGTTTGTACAGGAAGACATTCAGCGTATTTCTGAGGACATGGATGCATTGAGTGTTGTTGGTCGATAATACATTACCCAGTAATTCTCAGTCACCTCACAGTGTGTGACTTTTCTTGTTAAATACTTCAGCCTAGTAGTGCCTGTGAGGATTTCAGATCCACTCCACTGGTATAGACTTGATCCATTCAACTAGTGTAGACTCATGGACCTTTAAAAAGAAAAGAAAAAAAGAAGAAGGTAAAAAAGATGCAAATGTGGCGACAACTGCTTCATTTTTTTTTTTTATCATATGTTTGTTGTCAAGCCCTTATTATAATTATATGATTATAACCCATCTTATAATTGTATCAGGTAAGCTCATCACAGCTGCAAACATAAGAGTTCCTATGAAAGAAATGAAAAATGTACCCGATTTGAATTTCTTCTTTTTCTGTGCATGGATGGATCAGTTCAGCTTGTTTTTTTTTTTAGATTGTTACGGCATCTCTTTGCTCATCGTGTTGCAGAACTATTTCAGCCCCTGGTGCCGACAATTCCAGTTCAGACCGTTTCCACGGAAACAGCATCCATGTTGATGCAGCATCTGTCGGAGGAAGAGGGTACCATGCCAGCGCCACAAGTGTGGTCTGGAGGCCTTGGTGTGAAGTATTCAATGGGATGCAGAAATGCCAGTGAGTTGATGGCTCTTCCTGTTGAGATGTCAGGTTGGGGGAAAAAAAAAAAAGAAAAAAATATGAGAGGGAGAAGAGAGAGAAAATAACAGTGATTGAGGTTGAGAAAGAGGGGGGGGGGGGGGGGGGGGGGGAAGATGGTTATCCAGAGATGCCAGCTGACCTTATTTCATGTAATACATTGTTATTGCCAGTCTCATTTGTTCAGAGGTTACACAAAATAGTCCCAACAAGTTCATTTTAGACTAGCCAGAGTCGCACACATGCTTTCCTGTAATAACCCGTCTGATAATTTTTGATGAACATGGTGTACTGTGCACATGTTGGGATTGTTAGTCACTCTATTCGTATCAGTGATAACCATTCTGATGATTTTGTGATGAACATGGTGTACTGTGTGCATGTTGGGATTGTTAGTTACTGTATTCATTTCAAGTGAAGAAGTTAAACCAGAGCCAACTGTGTGCAAGTTTACCCTAAACCTGCACTGATCAGACCAGTCGGCTGATTTTTCATTTATGAGCCCAGACAGGAAAGAAGGTGATTTTATTTTTGATCATGTGCTCTCAGTCATCTCTTCATTGTATTACTGTGTTGTGGATTGTGATGGAGGATGAGGTTCTAAATCAGTGGAGCATCCTAGTGTTGTGGATTTAGCTGCAACAGTGTAGAAGCAGCAGCCAGTGCTAGTTTCAGCCAAGTTATCAGAGAGTGCCCAAGCACTGTGCTGTCCATCCAGGGAACTCTCATGCACATTGTCCTCATTTTAACTATGGTGCAGGAAAATATATGCTGATGCTACTGAGGGTCTGATTTTTCCCAAGAAATTCAGAATGTTAAAAAAAAAAAAAAAAAAATTCCTGGTCGTTCATGAGAATGGTTCTGAGTGTTTGGCATCTCTGGTTTTGATGCAGTGGGGGAAAGATGTGTGGGGTATGAGATGAATTTTGTTCATGGTTTTGATAAAATGCTTGGTGCGTGTGTCAATCAGATAGCGGAAACCTCACGGTGCGTCTCTTTGTCTTCAACAAAAACAAGCGGCACATTGTGAGAAACATCATCAGCGATATACATGGCTTCCAGGAAAAAGGTGAGGGAGATTTGCAGAGCTGATACCTTTGAGAGATTCTGACTCGTTGGTATATTTTGATGACCTTTCAGGTACAAAAATTGGAATCAACATTGTGGTCTGGTTAATTATCATGTTCAGTCTGTTGGAATATGAGTCTCATTTCAGCAGCTTGCTGTGTATGTTTCATTTGAACTTTTTTTTTTTTTTAATTTTTTTTTTTTAATTGTAGGCTGTGGAAACGTGTGTTATATCATAATTTGACAAATGATCATGAACAGTAAACAAGTGGGGTAACTTGATCATGAAGTTGAGCAATGTGTAAATGTTTATATGCATGTCTGTTTCTTACAGCATTCTGTGCACACTTGCATGTATGTGTGTGTGTGTGTGTGTGTGTGTGTGTGTGTGTGTGTGTGAGAAAGATTCATTCCAAGGCAGCGTTTCATCACTGTGAAATGTATTACATGTATATCCACTGTATCCCAGTTTGCGAAAACATTGTGGTCAATTTATGTGACCAGTCTTTCTGTGACCCAGTCTTTCTGTGACCCAGTCTCGGACATCAGCATCTGTTGTGATAGCATGTAGTTTCAGTCAGGATTCAAGTAACGAGAAAGGGCTTCTGTTAAAATCTTAAAGAATGTCAGCTGTTCTTTGTAAAGATAGAGTTTGGAGCTCTGTATATCTCTACATTTGTATTGTTTTATACTATCATGTTTTATCTCTGCATTTGTATTGTTTTATACTATCATGTTTTATCTCTGCATTTGTATTGTTTTATACTATCATGTTTTATCTCTGCATTTGTATTGTTTTATACTATCATGTTTTATCTCTGCATTTGTATTGTTTTATACTATCATGTTTTATCTCTGCATTTGTATTGTTTTATACTATCATGTTTTATCTCTGCATTTGTATTGTTTTATACTATCATGTTTTATCTCTGCATTTGTATTGTTTTATACTATCATGTTTTATCTCTGCATTTGTATTGTTTTATACTATCATGTTTTATCTCGCCTTCTGTCCATTACTTTCTGTTCTGTAATCTGATTATCCCAACTAAACATAAGGTGTTTCATGTTTTAACTGCACAGCAAATGAAAAGAAATGAAAAATCGAAGAAACATGTTTATTTCAAATGCCAGCAGAATAAAATCACTAGAGTCCAATAGTATTTCATTTCATTTGCTGTTGATGGCACTTGGAACAAAGTTTATCATATAGGCACAAGACTTTGGACAGAAAGGGATGCCATTTTCAGATCGGTACGTTGTGATTGGAGCACCCCGAGCATCTCTGCCGGGCCAGTCCCAAGACGCTGTGACCAGCACGGCTCTGCTGGTGCAGGTGGCAAGGGCGCTGAACTCTGCTCACCAGCGGAATCAGTGGAAGCCTCGTCGTGGCATCAAGATCGTGTCATGGGGCGGTGGGGACATGGGCAACCTTGGCATGTTGCAGTACATGAAGGTAGGGGGGCGTTACACATTGGTTGAAATCTTAACACTTTTTAAAAATTTTTTGTATGTTTTTATTGATCAGGGTTTATTTGGATGCGGTTTGTGCCAAACTTCCAGATGAATTTTGAGAGTACCAGATGAACCCGTGAAAGTGGGATGCTGTTTTGGAATCTGAAAAAAAAAAGGCTTGCAAGTCCAGATTGCACCAAATTTTGTATGAAAATGTAGCAGTAGCTGTAGTTTAATGTTCATGAGGCTGTTTGTGTGTTGTTGATGTTGATGACTGACCATTATGTCACCCACCCATACCACGAAGATCTGAACATCAATCTGGACAGTAATGCAGACTCACCATGTCTAGGTCACCTAAGTCACTACCACTAAAGTTTGGTTGATTTTAGACCCATCTATGTAGTGTACACTAATGCCTGAGCTGTTGATTTAGCCGGTTCATGGGTCTCCAGATTATCTACACTCACATGATAGGGACTATCCTCTATCACTGTCCCTTCGTGGGTTTGTTAGTCACAGTTGAT
Source organism: Conus canariensis (assembly GCA_033310375.1). NCBI lineage: Eukaryota > Metazoa > Mollusca > Gastropoda > Neogastropoda > Conidae > Conus > Conus canariensis. The sequence continues at coordinate 57,078,827 of CM065732.1, forward strand.
ACAAGGTTGAAGAAATTCTATGAAATTTTTTGAAGCACCTTGCCAAGGACACCCTTTAGACTTTCAGCTACCTGCTCAGAATGCTGTGTCTGAGGTCTCAGCCCCTCTGAATAACCCAAATGGAAAAGAAACGTAGAGTCATCCTTGATGGGTGGATGGATCTTGGTGGATCAGTAGTAGAGGGGAAGATGAAGAACAGCAGGTCAGTAGTCAAAAGGGGAAGTGATTTTAGACAGCCTGTCATTCAGTGTTGCTCTGTACACTCACTGTAACTGCTTTGTAATACAGTTACAATATGATTATATTTTTCAAAATACTTTATTTTCGACTGTTATGGGTGTTCCCTCTTCAGCACTTGGCTGATGCCTTCCTCAGAAAATAATATCTGAAATGAAGCAACTTGATAACCCTGTGTAGAATCTGAATGAAAAATTATTCTGAATGTTGTATAAGTTAAGATTATTAGCTCGCAGAAAATGTAAAAACAAGCGTTCAGTAGATAACAGTTTTGTCAGCTGCGTCATTAACATCACATCTCCAAACCCTGTGCTCTTCGCTGACGGGCATGGTCCTTGTTTTCAGACCCATCACCACCTGCTGTCACTGCGAGCTGTGGCCTATTTTGACGTCAATCAGCTGTTTTTGGGAACAGATGTGTTGACTGCACGAGTGTCGCCCGGCCTCTACCAGGTCATCAATGAGGTCACGATGACGGTGAGAGATCTTGGGCTGCTTGGTTATAGTCAGACTGACACCAGTAGTAATAAAATTTAAATAGATATTACAGCATACATCCAGGCTTGGGTTGATCTTTTTCATCAGGACACAAAACTCTGCTTCTCAAGCATTTTCATTTAATGTGTAATGTAAAGATTGATTCAGTGGAAGGTTATTTCGATGTGAAAAATGTGATGGTTTTTTTTGTCTTGTTTTGTGATTTGTTATTGAGATGCATTCTTTTTGATTTGTATTGTTAATACACGGGCCTTGCCACAACAAAATTGGCTGTCACAGGTAGACATCATCAGAATGACCTTCAGTTTCAGACTAAGTGTTAGCAGCTTTACGCTTGAATAGCACAGAAAAAAAAATGTTATGTACTTAGCCTGGTAGCAGAGGATTGACGCACAGTGTATATCTTGATGGCTTGACCATTTTTATTTCCCACCCCCCTGTCTGTACAGCAATTTAACGTTTGCTGGTGAATGAAGAGGAATACTTAAAACATCGACTTCATAGAACAGTTTAAACTGGTGAATAAAAAGGTATGTTCAAAAGAATAACTTCATTATACAGTTTGAATTATGTTATGTTGAAGTCTGTTTCTTGTATATCTACCTTTTGTAAAAGCTTTTTTCCTCACACATGAATACCTGAATCAGGTCCCAGACCCCAGACGCTCGGAACAGTCCATCCAGTCATCGTGGCGGGAGCAGTACCAGTCTGGCAACGTGTCTAACCCCGTGACAGTGCCCCTGAGCAGTTACCACAGCGACCGCTCGGCCACCCCCTTCCTGCATGCGCTGGGGGTGACCTCTGTCAGCTTGCAGTACCGCGCCAGTGACAGTGTGGTGGGTAGAGGACAGTGTCTGTGTCCTGAGTGTTTAGGAGTGTGCGTGTGTAGGGCTGCAGTGTTGTGTTGTGCCCATGCTTCTGTGGATGGTTAAGATTGCATGAGTGTGTGGGTGGGGGTGTGCATGCATGTGTATATATCTGAAATTGCTTGTGCATGTCCATGGACTCCCATCTGTTGGTGAACGTGCTTTGTACAGCTCTCAGAAGTTTTAGTCAGCGATCGGAACCCTTTTTACTGCCGGGAAATGGCAGTCCTGGTGAGCCAAGGGCAGTGATTATGCAACAGAATTTGTGTGAAGGTTCTCCCAGTGAGTGTTACGGTAAGAAGATGACTGGAATTGTAAAAGAAAATTGATGTAGCATATCGCACCCGTCCCCTTGCGTCCTTGTTCAGCAGAAAGAACTAGTGTGAAAAGTGTAACAGTCGTAGCAAATTATGACTCATAAATGGGTGTGTAAAGTATCTGTTTGCTTTGTCGTGGTGGTGGTGGTTAAGTGATTTGAGTATTTAGATTACTGTGCCGATGCCTCAAATCTCAGACACCGTACACTCACATTACATCCGTTTGGAAATAGTGATACTGTAATTTGAAGGTAGAAAACTGTGAACTTTTCTGTGTCAGAGTCTGAATGCCTTGGAACTTTTGTGATGTGGCTACATGAACACACGCGCGCATGTACACACGCACACGCACGTGCACGCGCATGCACACACACACACACACACACACACACACAAAGAGAGAGAGAGGAAGGGACGGGAAGGGCTTATGGAGAGATAAGAGAGACAAAAAGAGAGAGATCATAGAGGAATTGGCAACGTTGTTGTTGGCAGTTGCCTCTGCACCACAGCACCAAGTCTCGGGATGAAAACTTAACAAAAAGTGTTTTCCTGACAAATTGATTGGTCAATACTTGAAGCTTGGTTTCTTTGAGTACATACCCCACTTCAAGACAGTATTCTTCTGACTGTTGCCAGTAATTGCACTTACTGAAGCTGCAAGCATCATAAGAGATGAAAACTTCCTTGTTACTCGCATTACACCTCTTCCTTCTTTCTTCTACTTCAGGTGAACCAGCTGACCGTGTCCAGCATGCAGGGGTACGATGGGCTCCACCACTACAAGTACCACACAGCCGTGGTCCGCATCATGGTGCAGGTGCTCCTCAGCATGGTGGACGATGACATCATCCCCTACTCTCTGACGGGCGCCGCAACGGAGCTGAGCAACGTTCTGTGGGAGACGTCGGAGACCCTGGACGCCTGTTCCAAGTCCATGCAAGATTTAGGTAGGAAGGCATTTTATCTTGTGTGTGTGTGTGTGTGTGTGTGTTGTGTTGTGTGTGTGTGTGTGTGTGTGTGGTGTGTGTGTGTGGTTTCTTTCTGTGTGTTACCTTCATGAAGGAGGTTGTGTTTTGTCATGCTACAACTGATTGATTTGTGTGTCAGCAAGGTTCAGCTCTTTGTTGATTTGTGCACCGGCAAGATTCAATTACCGTTGATTTGTCCGTAAGCAAGATTCCACTCTTGCTTGGTTTGTCTGTCGGCAAGATCATACACAAACGGACTTGATTTTAATGAAACTACATAGAAAAATGGAGTATACCCATGGATGAAAACATTTCAGTATAGTTCCGGATCAGAGAGCAAATGTTAGATTTTTAGGTCACTTTCTTTAACATTGCGTGCTGGGCCATTTTCTTACATTGCTGTTAATGGAGTCAGAGTTTTGACTGAAGTCAGAGAACTGTTAGTAGAAGTCAAATTACTGTTTGTAGGGAGTTGGGGCTTGACTGAAGTCGGAGAACTGTTTGTAGGGAGTTAGGGCTTGACTGAAGTCAAGAACTGTTTGTAGGGAGTTAGGCTTGACTGAAGTCAAAGTACTGTTAGTAGGGAGTTAGGGCTTGACTGAAGTCAAAGTACTGTTATGTAGGGAGTTAGGGCTTGACTGAAGTCAAAGTACAGTTTGTAGGGAGTTAAAGGGCTTGGCTGAAGTCAGAGAACTGTTAGTAGGGAGTTAGGGCTTGACTGAAGGCAAGAGAACTGTTTGTAGGGAGTTAGGGCTTGACTGAAGTCAAAGTACTGTTTGTAGGGAGTTAGGGCTTGACTGAAGTCAAAGTACTGTTTGTAGGGAGTTAGGGCTTGACTGAAGTCAGAGAACTGTTTGTAGGGAGTTAGGGCTTGACTGAAGTCAAATTACTGTTTGTAGGGAGTTAGGGCTTGACTGAAGTCAAAACGTTTAGTAGGGAGTTAGGGCTTGACTGAAGTCAAGTACTGTTTGTAGAAGTCAAAGAACTGTTAGTAGGGAGTTAGGGCTTGACTGAAGTCAAAGTGGAACTGTTTGTAGGGAGTTAGGGCTTGACTGAAGTCAAAGTACTGTTTGTAGAAGTCAAAGTACTGTTTGTAGGGAGTTAGGGCTTGATGAAGTCAAAGTCTGTTTGTAGAAGTGAAAGTACTGTTTGTAGAAGTCAAAGTACTGTTTGTAGGGGTTAGGCTTGATAAGTAAAGTACTGTTTGTAGAAATCAAATTACTGTTTGTAGGGTTAGGGCTGACTGAGTCAAGTACTGTTTGTAGAAGTGAAAGTACTGTTTGTAGAAGTCAAAGTACTGTTTGTAGGGAGTTAGGGCTTGACTGAAGTCGAAGTACTGTTTGTACAAGTCAAATTACTGTTTGTAGGGAGTTAGGGCTTGACTGAAGTCAAAGTACTGTTTGTAGAAGTGAAAGTACTGTTTGTAGAAGTCAAAGTACTGTTCATGGGAGTTAGGGCTTGACTAAAGTCAAAGAACTGTTAGTAGGGAGTTAGGGCTTGACTAAAGTCAAAGAACTGTTAGTAGGGAGTTAGGGCTTAACTGAAGTCAGAGAACTGTTCTTGGTGTGGGTCTGGATATAAAACTGCAATCATTTTGATTATTTTGTAAAGTTTCTTGACAAGTAATTCTGGGTCTGCCACACACACACACACACACAGAAGCCTTAGCTTACAGCCAGTATGGTTTGACTTCGATCTTATGAATGGGGCAAGTTAAATGGCTTAAAACCTAGTTCACCATGGCAGTCATATGAGGTTGAATTAACGGGGTAAGATATGATTGTTTTCTGTATTTAATGTCATAACGTCAGAATGTTAGGGTACTATCACATGCTTTCTTTGATATACTGTGATTTGTGGCTACCTGTAGAGGTCCCCAGTACTGTGATTTGTGGCTACCTGTAGAGTTCCCCAGTACTGTGATTTGTGGCTACCTGTAGAGTTCCCCATTACGTAGAACTGCAGGTCTGTTATGCATGGAATTTGAACAAGACACATAGATTAAGTATCGAGTCCCAAAGGTGTGTGTATCCAAATTTCTGCTTCTTGCAGGAATTGTTTGTTTTCTTTGATTGCGCCACAACTGCTGTCATATGGAAAAGTAGCTGCTACAGAACAGCTGTCACTTCTGCAATTTTGCTGAGCTTGCTTTTCATTTGGCACAGAGTGAAGCATTGTTGTCCTTTGTCTTCCACACCTTGCTTTGTTTTTGGTAGTGGTGTGAAATTGTATTGTAGCTAAACAGACCTACAAATTTGTTGAAAAACGAATGTTTACAAAATCCAAAATACTTTTACAAACTCGAAGAGACGGGGATCATTTGGAAGGGATGGAGACGAACTAACAAAGTGAAAATTGCATCATCACTCAATCACTGTAGCAGTTTTGGTTTTGTTATCAGGAGACTGTGAGCGGACTAGTCCGTAGGACGTGAAAGCACATCAGCTTGAGTATGCACGAGATTGAAGCTGTCATTTCATCTTCACATTCACCATCAGCCTTGTCTTTTGAATGTGTAGGGGAAAAAACAAAAGAGAAAGGAAAAGGAGAGAGGCATCAAACAAAACTTTGTGACCATTAGTTATGAAGGGCAGAGATATAGCAAAATGCTCTTTTTCAAGCAGACCTGTCCTCGAGCTTAAGAGTGGCAGGTTGGCAGATTGGATCCGTGTTTATTAGGGTTATCTTTCCTTATCGGTTTTGCATGCTCACCCAGTCAGAATCGGTTTCTGAGATCAGGAGTAGACAATCCACAAATGGCTTTCTTCCCTTCCAAAATGGCGACTTTTTTTTTTGCTTACAGCGATTCAGTTAGAAATTCAGTTATGCAGCTCAGTTATTAGTTAAAGAATGCAGAGCAGTGAATTCCACAAGCAAGGTAGAAGTGCATCAGGCTCCATAAAATGCTGAAGTGGGGAAAATGTTGAAACAGAGGTTTTTTCAAGTGTGAGCATATGTGACCTGCAGTCGCTGTGCCATATGTCGATTGGCAACGGTACATGTGCCAGTGGAGTTGAGTATCAAAGTCAGGTAAGTAGGTCAGTATTGAAGCATCATTGTCTTACTGTTTCAGTCTGAGCACTGCCAAAGTTTTATTTTGTAATAATATCCCAGTGACTTCAGTTTCTTTGAATGGCAGGCATCTGTGCCTTCATGTTAGAGTGCGCAAACATGAAGAAAGTGAAAGGTCAGGTATGCAAATGACTTCATAGTGTGTCATGGCTGTGGCTGGCTGCGTCTGCAGGTAGCCCGGGGCTTGATACTGTAAACTTCTATTCATCTACCAGCCATCTCAGAGGAATATTTGAAGTGCAGATAGAGTGATGGAAAACTCTCAGTATTATCAGTTTCTTATATTTTTTTTTCTTTTAAATTTTAAAAGGCACTGGTGTATTCATTGTGTGACTTTGCTCCTATCATGCAAGTTAAACTACAACTGTCACACATGTGAATCAAAAGGTGGTGACAGGCATTCTTCTTGGTCAATGACAGAAATCTCTGTAACTTTGACGTAAATAGCAAATACCTTACAGAGCATAAAACTGAGTGGTGTGGGTTGCTGTGGATTGTGATGTATGCGTGATAGAACTACTGTAAGTGTTTGATTTTGACTTGATATAAAATTAAGTTTTCACACACACACACACGTGTACACACACACACACACACACACAGAGCTGGCAAATACAGGTAAAAAGGTTATATATAACCTATCAAATGATAACACTGAGGAAGGCCTACTTTGTCTTCAGACCCTCATATTTTGGCTCAAGCACCCTTGAATTTTGTGGATTTAGGACATAGGGACATGTTTGCATGGGAGATGGGGAACACTGATTGTGTCCTGTGTGTCGAGTGGCAGGCTGCCTAAATCCAAATGAATGCAAGCATAGAGAACAGAACAACAGAGAATTCGTGCACAAGGAGGATCTGGAAAGTTCATTGCTTTTGGTTTTGTTTCCTTTTGCAAAATCTGTTTCAAATTGAATCCATTATATTTTCATATATGTCTTTACAGGTAGTCAGTGTAACATCATAGAATGTATTCTCATAGGCTGTAACAGACATGTGAACATACTGCATTTTTTGACTTGCTTTCTGACAGGGTAGTATAGGACTCATGTTGAATAACTCTGTGCCTTTAAGAAAGAAAAAAAAGTGCCATTTGTGTTCTGATGCATTTTTGAACTTATTCCCTTTTGGATTTGATATAACCAACACTCCATTGACATAACTTTATGGCATCCAATATTCGTGTGACTTGGGCTTTTTGGGGGAGGAGAGGGGGAGGGATGAGGGAGGGAGAGTTAATGTTTAATTGACAGTTTGATGGTTTATATTTTTGGTATGATTCTGGAGACAATTGAAAATGCATAATGTAATGGTATGATGTAAGATGTGGACAACGACAGAAGTCAGGCAACAGTTGGCTTTAAGACCTGAAGCCTTGTTAAACTAGCCTGTCGGTGTTGACTGTCACACTGGCAACAGAACGTGTAGTGCCAAGTACAGTTATTATTGAAGGTTTTTTACTCCAAGTATTGGTATTGTATTAAAATGTCTGTGCCTGACAATGCCATAATATTCTTGAAAAGCACTTTTGATCTCCATTCCCCATACTGACCCAGCAAGGTTTGTACCACAGGTGATGCCCTGACCCTGTCCAAGGAGCTGCAGCAGACGGCCAAGGTGTTTGAGGAGCTGATTGAGTTGTACAAGACGAAGGGCTACGCCCAGGGCTACAGGATGATCAATGACGTCAAACTGCTCTTTGAGCGCATCTTTGTGACTCACACCAAAGGGTTAGTAGCTGTGGGGAGAAAGACTTGGATACCACTCTTCTTAACAAGTTATTTGGTTCTTTTACACTTGGACACCACTCTTCTTAACAAGTTCTTTTGGTCCATTTACTTTTATTTTCTTTGTTTATTTCATTTAATTTTTATTATTGTTATTATTTTTTTTTTGTCTGTCTGATCTTCTGTGCCACTTCAGTGGCATTACTCCCATGCGGCTTATTCCCACTGTCTGTCCACAACCACATCGTGGCTCATCCCACTGCATTCCCTGCTAGGGAGCAATCAGTATCAAACTGTCATGAGGCAACCCACTAGAGGAGACACTGCACTGCTGCCGAGTCGCTTCCATGATGTTCTGTTGTGCCTATTGTGCTGCAGTGTATGTGTGTTACCAACTACTGAGCCCTCTAGTACTAAGTATTTGATTGCGGCGCCAGTGTGAGCGTCCATTTCTGGTGGGCGCTGTCTGTCGGTCCCATAATGGTCTTCTGTTTTCTTGCTATGATCTCGCCTTCTTTTTTCTCATCTCTCAGTAGCATTACTTCCATGCTGCTCGTTTTGGCACAGCAGTACCAAGGTTTAACCTGACGCAGCATTAGCACAGCCAGGGAGCAGTTGATTTAGTTGCTTGCATGCTTAAGTCATGTTCTGATGCATTTTTTTTTTTTTTTCAAAATCTCGTTTTCTTTACCATCTCGGTGGCTTCACTCCTGCAAATCTCATTCTGACGATGTTGAACACTCAGCCACACCCAGTCCCTGCCACAGCCTCGACACTGGCAGTGCACAGTGAGCAATTCATATGGTGCTTCATAAGGCAACCCATCAGAGGAGATGCTGCACTGCTGCTGAGTTATTTGGGTGATGCTCATTGGCGCTTGTTTTGCTCCAAAGCATGCAGGACACCATTTAATCAACCCCTTACGGATAACGATAATTTTTATTGCGTAATTTTGGAGCCAGCAAGAGTGAGTTTCCTCGTCATTTTCTTGTTGACCTTGATGCCCTGGTTTCTGAAACCATTCTCAAACGGAAAGTGTACTTACTCACTTGACATTATGTTAGCCTTTTTTAAAATTTTTTTTTAGAAGTATTTGTCAGTGAGCGTGTGTGTGTTATGTTAGCCCTGTTTTTTGAGAAGTATTTGTCAGCGTATGTGTGTGTGAGCATGTGTGCGCCTGTGTGTGTATGCATATGTGTGTGCGTGCACAGGAACACATGCATCCATCTGTTATATATGTATGTTAGCTTTTAAAAGAGTCTGTTTAGTTATTGACATCATCCTGTCTAAAACATCGCAGTTGGCTGTTTGGTAGGGAAAGACTTGCTGCCGAGACAACTGGTCAAAGATTTTCTTTCAGTTCTGGATGGTTTCAGATGTAATAATGAGCATGCATTTTGTGTGTATACCTTGAAATCATGTGTTACCCACACATACTTATCAGTGAATTTGGGGATTTCAGCACCATAGAGAAATGAAAAAAAAAGAATTTGGAGCGAGGGAAAAAGTCTGAAGTGGAATCCATGGAGCACTGGTAGCATTTTTGGTACGCTGGCAGATGACACCAACATCAGTGTATTTCATATGAACTGCTTTGCCGTTTGTCTGCCAGTTTAAAATCTAGATAATGTTTCTGATGCTACACCTTGGCAACACTCTACATAAGTGAAAAAAGACGAATGCTGTACGAACAAATGCTCCTGGTTGTGGTTAGACCGAAGAGTAGATGATACACCTCTTAATACCTTGGTCAGATTGCACCTTCTGGAAAGCAGGTTTCAATATTTTTCAGGGGAAGAGGAGGTGGATTGGGGGGGGGAGGGGGGGGGGGGTCATGCTGTCCAGACCACCATAGAATTTAAGTGATTTCTGCTTTTTCTCAGAGATAGCACTTGTAAGTGCATATGCGCATGCATTCTCATACATCACATTTTCTCTGTCTGTGTGCCTGCCTCTCTCTCTCTCTCTCTCTCTCTCTCTCACACACCACACACACACACACACAAACACACTCTCTCTCTCATGATTACACACAAACACACACTTATGTTCTCTGTGTCACAAAGAAACACACACACTCTGTCTCTCAACCACAAATATGCAAGCACACACACACACACACAAATGTGTGCACTCATACAAGTCTTCACCTACAGTGTTTTTTTCTCACACAGAGTGCCCCATCACATCCTGTACCCCCTGGACAGCGATGGCACCCTGTCGACTGTCGCTCAGCTGTGTCGGGCCGGTGACATAGCCGAGGTATGGGACGCCACTGAACACTTTGCTGAGAAACTCCACGTAGTTCTCACTGAGGCCATCTCCGCTCTGCGGAACACCAACTGACGTGAGCAGGAGCAGAGTCTGAGCCCCGCACAGTTATTGGCCGGTGATTTTGCTATCCCTCTAATTGTTGTGAAGATGGATGGATAACAGCGCATGGAGAACTACATCCGTCACCGCTGTCAGCACACAGTGTGATGGGGATAATGGTAATGTCATGATCAGTATGTGCGGCACTTGCAGCCAAAGGATGGCGATGATGACATTAACACTGTGTGCAGCATGCGTAGCTGAAAGGAAAGTGACGATGGTGGTAAACAGTATTCAGTGCATGGAATGAAAAGGACCCTCATAACATTATCTCCACTTTCAGCACACGGAGCAAAAACGACAGAATGGCAATGTCTCCAGCTCCAGCTCCATAAAGTCAAAAGGAAAATAATGATGCCATTGTCTCCATCACAGCTGACACTGATTCAACTCGTTTTCAAGTCGCCAGCTGTTCAGGAGAGAAATGGAGATCTTTCTCAGCATTGCACCTGCATACAGACCAGACAGTTTTTAATGTTTAGTTCCACAAGTGATGCGGGCGGTAGACCGGGGAACATGCTCGATTTAGCTGCTCTTGTTCCAGGTGCAGAGCACACCTCACAGCAGAAATGCACCTTGCTTGGGAGTTCAAAATGCACGGCGTTGTGTTGGTGTTGTTGCTCTGCAGTCTGACCCCTTGATGTGTGTGTTTTACACTCAGAAGTGACGTGTGTCTGCACCGTGTCTGCAAAGAGTTCCAGTGTGTGCTGTTGTTGCATTTGGTGTTGTGTGTGACGGGACATCTGCTGTGTATATGTGAACAGAACGTTGACCATTTTTGTGTTCCCACCTGATGTGACTCTTGATTTTGTATTTGCATAAGTGACTCCGGTTTAATTTAGGATTCTAGGTCTTTGAATTTGTATCATTTTTCTCTTATTTCTCAGTTTTTAACAAAAATGCGATGAAAATGCTGGGAAAAAAGATCTTTTCAGAAAGTGAGACTGAAACTTTATTATATGATGTTGGTCACACACAGACGAGTATTCTGACGTTTTGGTAGCTACTTATTGGGTATGGGTGAATGAGGGAATGTTGCATTTGTGATGGGGATGACCTTGGACATTATGTCAGATGTTTGAATCGTTGATTTCTTGGAGCCATTGGACTTTCAGCTGAACACCGACGACAAATGATGGAGCTCACGGTGGAAATACTGAGATAGTTTGTGTGCTGTGGGTGTTGAGCAGTCATGAAGTGTTGGACCTGTGTAAAGACATGGGAGCCATTGGACTTCCAGCTGGATACCACCGATGATGAAATGTTGGAGCTTGTGGTGAAGGTGTTGAGCAGTGATGACGTGTCCGATTCAAGTATTGATGGTGTGATTCAGTGCTTCTGACAGTGCCTTGGAGGAACAGTATGACACACGGACACCATTGTTTGGATTGCTTGTGTTTTAGATGTCTCTTTCTGTCTCTCTTGATTTTATAAGTGAAAACACACATGAGTATTTGATGTTATTTATGACTTTTTAATAAGGGTTTTACTTTCATATTTTGCACAGTGTAGTGGGTTATGGAACACCTTATTGTAGAACCCTGCATTGAAAAAGTGTTGGATTTAACCTAATCGGAGAATATGATAATCATATCAGAGGAACAAGAACTGAAGTAGGGAAATTCTGTTTGTTATTGGGGAAATCTCTACTTTTGATTCTATGATTGTTATTTACCTTAATGGCAAGTCTCATATATGTTTAAAGTTAACCTAATGGGAAAAAGCAACGCAAAAAGTATTGTTCCAAACTGGGAGGAAGTCTTACCACTATCATCAATTGTTATTGTGAACTTGATTGGGGACATCTTTACTCCTGATTCAGTCTTTATTGTTAACCTCCTTTGGGAAAGCCGGCTGTGAGGGCGATATTTCACTTCTCTGGGGAACATTCACTTCTCTGGGGAAACCTTTACTTTTTATTTATCTGTGGTGACAGCCCTGATATGGCCCTTCGCGGTCGGCTGGGCTACAAGCAACATTACCTTACTTACCTCTTTATCATTGTATTAGGGACATGCAAATTTCAAGTTCATACCACTTCCTTGTTGTTCCACTCGTATGACTAAAATGTTGGTTGTCCGCTGCGAGCAGAGCCTGATAGGGAGTCATCCCATATGAACCATACATGAAGAGAAAAGACAGTGTGACGTGGAAATAGGTTTCTGCAAGCTGCTTTGCGCAGGCGAATTTTGTGCAGTGCACAGAACTAAGAGGTCAGTTCCAAAGTGCGCCAACACTTGAGCAGCGTGAAATCAAAAAAAAAAAAAAAAAGGGAGACCAGTTTAGATCTTGTTAATATGATGAATTGCTCTAGATTTTTCACCTTAGCGACTGTCTGCCCGGTTTCCTGTGAATTACTATGTTTGGTCATACCTTAATCTCTCCCAGGAATTTTGAAACGCTGCGATGGTGGGTCAGGGGATACGATTGCCATGGTAACTTACTCTGTTACCTCATGCCTGTTGAAGCAGTCACGCGAGACCTTAAAGTTTGGGGGACATGTGGTCCTGGTGTGTAGGCCCTGGTGTGTACTCAGAGACCTGGTTTTGCACTCAACACACCTCAAGTGCATTTCATGTGGTTAAAAAAGGCCCAAATTAATCACTTGAAAAAAAACAAACTTTTTTTCCCGATGTCTGATTGAGATACTTTTGCACCATATGTTTGCATTTTTTTTGTTCTTTCTGATTGTGGTGTTCATTTTAAGATCTAATGATAACCCCCCTTTTTTCATGTCCATAATTGTATACCTGATTTTGCATATGCTGGCACACATACACTCGCACATGTATACGTATACATATATAAGGGCATGCACTGGTGCATGCATATGCACTCATGCATGGGCATACGATAACACACATGCACACACACACACAAACAGCTAGTAGAGGCATAGACCATGTTAGACCATGTTAGCAAGGTATCCAAGTGGTGATCAGTGGCTTGGGTTAATATGAAGGTCAAGACATCTGGTAAGTGTCATCCATGAGACGCTCTCCCCAAATCCGTTTTGATTGATTTGACTTATTTCTTTGCATAGCTGTAGGTCTTGTGTACTGTGGTTTCACGCTTAGCTGATGGGATGTAGTGTTTAGGGACTAGTCCATATGTGGTGACGCAACTGTATCTGCTCAGTTGAGACTTTCATATTGAAGTACGCATTTGGGTAATTTTTGGATGAAAAGGTCTTGGAAAGGCACACCCTTTGATTTTCAAGGTGAATAAGAAGTTGGAATGTAGGGTGCATGGATTATAAAACAAGACCTCTGGCTCTGCATCAAGCTGCTGCAGTCGTCTTTCCTGATTCTTTTTGGGAAAGTTTATAGCTGATATCTTTTTTTTTTCTGGAGTTCCTACACCACAGGCATATTTACCAATCAAAAGCAGCTCTCTGATTCCGTGTTTACAAAATGTTACTGTCCATGGATGGCATGAGAAGTCACATGGATTGTCCAAGACTTTGATGGAATTAAAAGGAAATCTGTTGTAGGTCATAAGTGACAGTGCATGAGGAAACCAGGTATAATGGAATTGTTAAACAAAGAGGTTTTGCATCATAGTGTATAAATGAAATGACAGATAAAGATGCAGAAAACAAGTCAAATACTTATGTTATTTTTGATTTCACAATCATTTTTAAGTTTGGCGTCTGCTGTGAGTTGGTATGTAGGAATCTGACTTCAGTGAAGGACCCCAAGAGACATGGTACAGCCTGTAGCCTTGGGAGAATGCACTGACCAAGCTGTGAGTGGGCCAGAAATAACCTCACTACTGCCTTTTCTTGTTAAGACTGAAGTTTATGAGCATTTATGGGGATAAAATAGTTCTTAAATTTAGATTTTTTTTTTCAGAAACCATTCAATATATTTTTTTGTTTTCAGAATTTGTGCATAAAATAGATCATAACAACTTTGAAAACAGCTTCATCAGAAGATTGCTGTTGGGGGAGGGAGGAGGGTAATGGACCAGTGTTTGCCTCTGCTCTGAAACGAGCCATGTGACTTAAATCTGGTGTTCTCATGCACCATCACTGTTGTTCTTGGCCGCAGCATGCTTGCAGACCCCACGTGATTTGGTCTGGCATATATGGCTTTGGAAAACAAGGCAACCTGATCAGAAGTTTTGAGTAAGTAGAACCTTACAATCCAAAGATACGGAAAGTACTGAAGATGCCCATTTTCATATTACTGGTTTTTTTTTTTTTCCTTTAAATGAATTTGCTGATTGGGATACATTTTTAAAGCGAGAAAGTTGTAAAATGTTCCAAACAAAAACCAGGTACAAGAATAACTTGAACAGTACATACAAGGTGTAAGTAAGGATGATAACATGCATGATAGATTGTCTGACATAAAGTTGATGCTGTGTTCTGGGAATATTTGGCTGGCACAATTCATTCTATTCAGAAACAACTTGGTGAAGCTTTTCTTAAAAGCCTAAGCTTGTTTTTGCGCTGCAAATGGGTAAAAGTAACTTTTCCTTCCTTAGAAAAGCAAGCAATTTATTTTCAGAAACAGCAAAGTGGTAAATACAGCCATATAAAAAAAAAATTTTGTCCAGAAATTGAAAGTAACACTGCAATATTTTAGGGAAAAAAAAAAAAGACTGCATGAGTTTTCAGTATGCCAAGTTAATAAAACCTAGATAGGTAATGAATTAGAATCCAAAGTTCCTTGTTCACACTTCGTGTCAGTCCAGCGTGGGAGATGACTGTAGTTGAGGTGACCAAACTGTGATCTACTTCCACCCAGTGTGGTCTGTGGAGATGCTGCTAACCATTCTGTTTCTAGCACTGATCAGGAGGGGGCAAGTCTGAAATACATGCTTGGGTGCATTGTCTTCTAGACCCCCATGTCATAGTGGTGAAGGCGACTGCTTCCGTTTCTTGAACATACAGGCAGCAAGACAGCAGTGAGCAGTTTGCCATTTTCAGAATCCTTTCCTGTGGCCATCATTCATGGAAGAGGAATGCGTTTTTTGTGGTAGCCGTTTGCAAAGATGCCTTTACAAGGGTCGTTATTTCTCTGTAAAGCTGATGTGGTTGTCCAAGAGATCGCTCCCCCCCCTGCAGAGTTTTTAACTCGTGTGTTTGGCTGTTATTTGGAGGGATTATTGCCTGGGTATTCTTATATTCAGTTGGAACAGATTCTGTCGTGTATAACAGAAAAGACTGGCATCATAAGGTTCCTTAAAAACCTTGTGATTTGAAAAGTCAGGATCTAGAAAGCTCCTGAAAATTAGAATGTAAAATCTTTGAATTGTTACCTTCAGCATGAATTAATGAAGAGAAACTCTAATGTGGTCAGAACGAAACTCTGTGGTCAGAACAAGATGGCAGTACTGAAGTGAACCTTTTAGTTATCGGTGTCAGTTGCTAATGATCACTAATAATCGTTAGCTGCTTGCTAGTGACATGGTCAGTGTTGGATATGTCTGGTGCTGCATCAGTCTTGTGACCTCGAAAAACAAATAGGGCTCTTGAAAAGATTTTGAAGTATGAAAATGAAATGTGAAAGGTGTAGGTGGGAGTGGAAATGAATGTTTCATAATTTTTTTGAAAATGTCTGATACCTGTTTCTAAATTATTAATTGATGGTCGGGAGTGAACAATGACGGTAGTGGCAACATCCTGATAAAGATGTGGAATGCAATTACTCTTTTATCTAGCATATCTTGCTGTAGTTCAACCGTCTCCGTTTTGCCTGCTAAGGGAATGTGCAATGCAGGTTTGTGTGTGCGAGTGCATGCGTTAGTGTGAATTGCTGCTGGTATGTCAAGTATTTAAACGATGCACATTCCCACATTGTGTGTATATATGATATAAGGAATGATGGAAGAGATGTGTACATTATGTTTATTTAAAGAGAAAATTTTTTTTCCCCTGCATTTATATTTGTAGTGCTAGTTCTGGTATAGTATTAGTAAAAATGCAGCTTCCATGAGCATAGGATCATAATTGTTTTAAAAATTTTGCTGTCACTGTTGATTTCATGGTTGTTTTTTTTTTAGCCCGGCAGACCACATGGGGCCCTTTTGGGGTTGTCATGAACCCAAAGAGACCCCCTCCCCTTCCTCCAACAAACCTGAACTAAAAAAAAATTCCTTAAAAAAAACAAAACAAGAACAAACAAAAAAAATCAACAGACACGCACTCGGACACAAACATTATGTGTAACTAATTTTTAGTCTTTAACTTTGAAATTCTTGAGGTGGATTAGATTAGGCTGTATGTAACGCGCTGGCCATTTATGCCTTTTTTCCCTTGTGCTAAGATTGCCGTCGTTTTAAAGGTATGTTGTGATGTTACTTGTTAGTCAAGGTGTAGTTTTATTATTTTCAACTTATTCATTTTTTGTTGTTCTGTTGAATATATTTGTTGTTCTCCAAACTTTTTTTTTTGGTTTTGCCCCCTTTTTATTGTTTTATACGAAGTGTTCATTGCATTGTCAATTTGAATAGCAGTTCTTTGTTGCCATCCTCAGACCTGTTGACTCTATGTCAATTTGAATAGCGGTTCTTTGTTGCCATCCTCAGACCTGTTTACTCTATGTCAATTTGAATAGCGGTTCTTTGTTGCCATCCTCAGACCTGTTGACTCTTACAATTTTGCAGTCATTTTTACAGAAAAACTCAAAATTACGGCAAAAAGTGTTACGGAAGAAAAAGTTAAATGCAAAGTTTCGTCTGCTACTGTTTCGGTCAAAAGCAGTGAGAAGACATTTCCCAGCGTGCCTTGTGTCTTTCACCGTCAAAGATGGCATCGAAGTGGTCTTGCGTGCCAACGGCTTGCTCTTCCAAATCTTCAAAAGTTGCTTAAGTATTCCTATTATGAAAATTAATTTTTTTTTTTTTTAATTACAGGTTTTTGTCAGATATTCCAGGTATATGAATTAGGGGTAAACAGGTCTGTTCTTGGCGGTTTATTCTTCTACGAGCATGAACCGTTTATTTGTGTGTGCATGAACTGCTTATGTATTTTTGTGGATGTGCACTTGTATGCATGTTTATGGCTCTGTATGCATGCAGGTGTAGATATTGGTTTTCAATTCCTGTTTGATAGTTCTTGTGTTCAGTTCCTGTTTTATAGTTTTTGACTGAAGTAAAAGGCAGAAACGTTGCAAAGGGCAAACAAATTGACGACACCCCAAGTATCTCCTTTAACACAGTGTATGCTATCATGTGAATTTTTTTTTTTTCCTTCTGGAAGGAGGGGAACTGAACCATGAATGGTTATATTTCTTGTTTGGGATCTTATGCATTGGCTGAATTGCATTTACTGTGATTTAGGTGGCTTTCAATCTGCACCTGTAGCAATTGTAATCGACGAAGGCCTTTTCCTCCCTTCCGTAGTCCATGGGAAAAGTGTTCTTGTGTTTCAATTCCTCAGGTGGTCTTCCTTGAATATTTCCTTGTAATTGTGTGTACACATGCACACATCTTCCTTTAATCTGGTCAGCTTGATACCCCATTCAGCACATTTCAGTTTGTGTGCGTGTATGGATGGTGTGTGTGTGCGAGAGCCTTGTATGTGTAGAATAGAAATAATTGTGAGCAACGTCAAAGATATTTATGTGTGTGTGCAGCTGCAGGTTTTGTGGGTACCGACTGGAAGGGGAAAACGAAGACAGTTGGCAGGCATAATAAAAATGCTCCAGTAACAAAACAAACACGAATGCATATTGTAGGGAACGCATATTGTAGGGGTTGCATATTTGGGGCTGGAACAACTTACCTCCATCTTGGAGATTAAGAAGTTCCACCCCATGGTACGAACGAATTTTCCAGTATGAATGCATACTGCACTGGATTATCTAACCCTGACCTCCTTTTGTCAGGGCAGATGGCCTGCCATTCAGAACTAAGAAGTGGCCGAGACGTTTAAGTAGCTCCAACACCTTCCATGAAATATTCAAAAAAATGGGAAATGAACAAACCTATTGATAAGCAAGATCTTCAGTCCTACAAAAGTTTGGTTTGTCACATTCATAGCCTACAGCTGGGTAGAGTCTTCAATCTGGAGCCTTCATTCCATGGAAGAGTGTCTGGTAATAACTTATCGTTTTTTCGTTGTGTATGCCCAGTTCGTCCTGTCTTCTTCTAATTCATCTGGTTCTAAGTTGCTAGTGGTAATTGACCAATGGCTCGGGATTCTTCTTCTGAAACAAGTGTTGGTGGAAGATCTGTAATTTGCCGATTGGAATGTTGGTCGTCTCAGTCTGATTTGTGTGCTTAAGTTGTTATTCAGTATTGCTAGCCATTCAGAACCAACTGTATTCACCAATAAATTGTAACGCAGTTTCAAACGGATGTCAGGTGACTCTTTATAACATCTGCTACCACAATCGTAACATGATGTTCAGCTAATCCTACAGATCAGTCTTGTTGATGACCTGCTCAATCCGAGCAGAGCAATGATTTGCACATATTTATCACATTCATGTTCTAATACTGTTTTTTTTAAAAAATTTTTTGCTCCTCTTCAGCAATGATGCAGTCTGTCTTCTCATAATTTTACCTACCATTGCCAACTGTCACACACCAAGAAATGACATTAGAAAAAAACATTTCGAATATTTGACTCGCTTCAGCAAGACAGTTGGTACACTCCATACTGTGGGACTTCCATGACCGTAAGCAAATTTTCCCCCCAACACTTGTCAAAACACCTGTCTGCACATTCTCTAGATTGGATGAAGAGTGCCTGCTATACAGGTGGCTGTATGCCATATCATGATTTAGAGTAGAAATTCACCAACTGGCTAGTTCAGTGCACATCATTTGTTTTTGGATGACGGACTGTGAAGGTGTTGAGAACTAATTCGTTTGTTTTTGCATTGTGAGCATATGGAGGTGGTGATTTAGGCTTGCTCCCTTTCTTCCACACAGTAGAGTCAGACTTTTGATTCTCTTGTTTTTGCCCTGACAATATGAAGATGACCATATGGAGGTCGTGCTCCATCTCTTTTGATTCTCTTGTTTTTGCCCCGACAATATGAAATGACCATATGGAGGTCGTGATTCAGTCGTGCTCCATCTCTCCCACACAGCCGAGTCATACTTTTGCTATTATTTCCACTGCACATTTCAAAGTGGAATTTTTCTTAGCAACATGGTGCCCTCCCAAGACTCCCCTAACAGACTGTTGTTTTCTGGTAGTTTTCTCTTGGATCAGGTTATCAGCCTTGGTTAAACCTTTTTGTTAGTACCTCCTTTTGAAGGATTTCTGCAGATCAGAGGTATTATCATGTCACTGGACTTTGATCTGTGACTGTAGACTGGCAAGTGGATCTGTCGCTAGTGTTATCTGCCCTTGTTGGGACTACTGGAACCAGCTAAAGCTTCAGTGAGGCTCTGTGGGTGTGTAACCGACAGCCTTCCAGTTGAATCGCCTGTAATGGCCAGGTGCTGTCTGCATGACCGAGTGCGAGTATGTGTGTACATGTATTTGATGTCTCTTCACCGATGGGAAATGGGAGGGAGTGAATGCACGCATACATTGAATTGTGTAACATGCAACAGTATTTTCATTCATGTGTTGGATAAGTGACCGACTTGCTGAAACTGCAAGGAAAGTGAATTTGGGCAGCAGGACAGTGTATTGTGTTTTCTCTGTTGAAAGCATATTTTCCCCCAAGTATGATCCTTCCATTTTCGTTTTTTGTCATTTATCCATTTTCCTGGCCCTCCATTTCAGATGATCATTCCAGTCGTTTTCCATTTTTGTCATTTATCCATTTTCCTGGCCCTCCATTTCAGATGATCATTCCAGTCGTTTTCCATTTTTGTCATTTATCCATTTTCCTGGCCCTCCATTTCAGATGATCATTCCAGTCGTTTTCCATTTTTGTCATTTATCCATTTTCCTGGCACTCCCATTTCAGATGATCATTCCAGTTGTGTTGTGCTGTGTTTTTGTCGTTCATCCATTTTTTTCTGGCCTTCCATTTCACATGATCATTCCAGTCGTCTTTGTCATTTATCCGATGATCATTCCAAAGTCTACGATATCCATCCCCTAGGACGGGATGGTGTGGTATTCATGTGGAGTAACAAGGTTTGTTGTCCGAGTGTAACAGCTGCAGTGTCATGTTTTTTTTCTTTTTTGTTTTTGTTCATTTGTAAATAAAATCCGGTGCTGCTTGAGTTTGTATGTGACCAGTCTCTTGATGTGTTGTTCACTTGGATTCCAGAAGTTTTCCGCTTGTACCATTTTCTTCTTCTCTAATATCATTTCTTTTGCAATTATCATGGTGTTGATACAGATGCACCATCAAATCTTGCAGAAACAATGCTAGAACACTCTGGAAACAACACTCTGGAAACCCGAGTACAGGCCAATGCTTTACACAAGCCTGAAGTCCAAGTTGCCTGGGCCCCAGTAACACCGACTCGCACCATGTGACAACCTTCAAGTTCTTCCATATACAATGCACTGATAATGCGATTTCTTTGTGGAATTCCGCCGTAGCATTTCCTCTTGGAATTGCCATCCTGGTTCTGCAGCGGAGGCTTCCTGCTTGTTGCACACTGTATCTCTTGGTCAGGTGCTCTCCTGACTATCTTTTAAGTTTGTTGTTGGGCAACTTCCAAAAGCTGGACAGTTGAAAGCTGAGCTGTTTTGACACCAGGAACTGCTTATGAACAGCACTGGTCTTGGAGTTCTGAAATGATCAAAAATAAGATTCTAACAGATTTTTTTTTTCATTCTACTCTTCTTAAACTTTGTGTGTGTGTGTTTTTTTTCTTTTCAAAAGATTTGATGACCTATGTACCATACATCTCATCTTTGAAACTGTCTGTGTGCCACAACATTTCTGCATGTTGCATCTCTAGTGTACGAAAAAGTCAGCTAGTCAAACACTGCTTCACCCAGTCCCTGTGGTCCAAAAACATTCTCTAAGCTGGAGTCATGTTTCTAGACCAGCTGACCACAGGGGGCCATATCAGGGCTGTCACATCGCCAAAAATGATTCTGTACATGGGTGATTAAGAAAAAAAACAGACATTAACAGACCCATTTTTCTTCAAGCTGGTTACAGTAATTAGAGGTGCAAACTGTATGTAAAAAAAAATCTAAATCAATAAAGTAACATAGTTTTTACCTCTTTGTAAAGCTAAAAAATCACATCCACTGAAATATTCCTGCACAAGGCCTATAGCACTCTGCCGAGTGTTTGCAAAAATATGAACTTTGCTTAAACAGTAGGCATCCTATGAACTTTTTTACCTCGGGGGTTTTGTACCTCACATATGTCCACGGACAAACATCACAATACAACACGCCATTTGAGGACTTGTCCAAAAGGAGTTGCAAGGTTGGTCGCCTAAAGCAGCTGATAGTCTTGGCATTCTCCCCGATGGCTGACAATGTTTATACAAAGCACGCTTTACAAAAAAAAAGATAATCATATGGAATTTTTTTTATTTGGTACAATTGTATTGCGATATGCGGTACAATGTACTTTGCAAACTGGTCAGGATCTGTACACACATTCACATAATCCACCACCACCATTGCTCTGGAAAAAGAAACCAAATAATGTCTCAGAAAAACAAACAAACAACCTAACCAACTGACCAACACACCTTGCCGGTGCACCAGTGTGTGTACTTTGGTCTCCACGGTGACACCGACACAAAAAAAACCACTACAAGTCATGTGGCAAAGATGTATCGGTCACACTCCACGATTCATGTCTCATGAAAACACAGTGCTGCAGAACTGTCGGTACATCTATCTGAAGATGCCATACATAAACAAAAAATATGGATGAGACGGAAAATGGAAGAAAACAGGCGTTTTTTTTTTTTTTTACTTCAAGAGGAAACGCCCTCTGACAGAATACTCCCAGTAATGCCACCATTCATGAGTCAATTGGTGTCGGTTCCATCATTACACTGACAGAAGAGCCGGATTCCTTGAGGATGGAACAAACTAGAAGAGGCCTATGACACAGTTGTGACAACAGAAATGTTCCTGCAATCATAACATGAATTATATCTGGTAGCTACAAGTTCCCTTCTCCCCTCTCTCGGCCTCACCTTTTTTTTTTCTTTTCAGTTTTGTTGTGGACACTGTGTCTACAATGTACAAAGAAACAAAATGAAACACACAAAAATACAAAAAAAAAAAAAAGGAAAAAAAAAAAAGGAAAAAAAAAAGAGGAACAAATGTTCCGCTACTACTCAGAAGAAAGATGGAAAACAATTTCCATTTCTTGAACAGAACAGACCTATCTCTGTTCCTTCAAGATTTTATCGCAAATGTATTACAATCCGAACTGCTGTATAAGTTAAAAGTTAAAGGCGTTTCAAAGAGTATTCAATAAATGGGTAATCAATTTATACCTTTTTCTAGTTCTGGCAGATAGGGGCAAGGAAACAAATTGTAGGACTGTTCAGTTGAAAACAATAAAACGAAAAAAATTGGAACATTTTCAACATGGTGAATGTTCTAAGAAATGATGCAGCTGTTATGATGCAGAGGGCAATGGCATGGAGACACCCTCTGCGGTTCCCTCAAAGACCTTTCGGTACCGGGAAGGAAAGGTACGACCTGTCTGTACACAGATTCACAAACTGAAAAACTACCAACTAAAAGAATAGTCACCATTTACGGAAATGCAGCAGTATCAATCATAACTCCTTTTCAACACAAACGTCAACTATGCACATGCTACCAAAAAGTAAAAAGCAACGAGGGGGTGGGGAAGGAACATCCATGCAAGAACCCACCTTCTGACTCATTATCGTGCCTTAAATATCATTTGGGAGGAGAAGGGGGGAAGGGAATCAATAGAAAAAGGACTTGATGCAGCATGGCTAAAACTGTACAACAGTTTCAAAGCAAACCTGAAAAAAACAAACAAAAACAGATCAAATCTACTGTTCATCTAAAGACGATAAAATGCAAGACATACACAAACCTTCGAAAAATGAAAAACGAGAAAAACATCTGGAAACAAAAAGGCTAAAAGTCGCATTGAAAACGAATCCAAGGGTATTAGTTGGAATACCTCTTCTGATTGAGGGTGGCAGTTTGGGAGGGGGATGCAGGGAAGGGAGGTTGGGGGGTGGGGGAGGGTGATGCGAGTATTAGGGAAAGAAGTGTCGATGCATCCAGTTTGGCAGGGAAAATTGTTGATAGTCCATTTTATTGCAATTCTCAACAGCAATGGTTGAGGCCATCTGGATGGGACTTGAGGATGGAGTCAATGTGGCACCCTCCCCACCCCTTTCCACTTCTCCCCAGATGATATAAACACCTGGTGGATGCAACTTTTATTTCCATGGTGATCTGCATTGGGCTCCAGGTTCTCGTCACATTTGCTGATTTCAGTGTAAACTAAGACTGGCAATCAGGGAAAAAGAATTTTGTTGTCATAGAGAAAAAAATCAGATTAAAAAAAAAAAAAAAAAAGAGGCAGTCCAATTCTCAGAATTCTAGTCGCATGATCAGTACTGTAACCAGGGACGATGCTAAGGTCACAAGAACTAATGTTCTTTGCTTGAGCAGCTGTGGCCGGCCATTTTGAATTCCATGTTGAAATCCTCGAAAGCACACTGAATTTGAACTGTAACGTGGTATGTGGGCAGGCCACTGTAAAAGTGAATGAGGCCGATTACAGCTGTATGTACAAAATGGCCCTGGCTGCGGTTGGACTGAAAAGTGGAGGACAGCCACCTCTTCATGCTCAGATTTGCTTCAGACAGTACCATTATGAAAACAACTTTCAATTCTTTTCATGGGTGAGGGACAAGCATTACGCCAGAAACCCCTTCCCTGAATTTCAGAGATCTTTTTTTCCCACTCAATGGAGAGCCCAGTTGCATGTCAATAAAATGCTGCAGTGGCACATAATATGGACTGCATTTGTTATTTCCAGCTTTGGATCCCTCCACCCCCCCACCCCCCCCCTCTCAAAAGAAAAAACAAAATCAAACAAAATCGGCCAAACAGAAAAACTGCACGAAAAAAGTAAGAACACTTTGTACCACCAATTTCACAAGCACTCCTTAGGGCCTGAGAAAGGGGCTAAAAAAAGAATGGCAATCAATTCAAAACAAAACAAAAAAACCTGAATCCACTATTACCCTGAAAAATGTTTCAAAGTGATGGAATATTTTTACAACGAATATTCTGATTGAACATAATACGCAAGCCAAAGGAAAAAATATATAAATGATGATATATGGAGCAAGCACCGCAACTTTACGAAGGGGAAAAAATCTACAAAAAGAAACTCATTTGCTATCGATTAAATCACAAAATTATTTACTGCAGGAAACAGAAGTCTATAAAATAAAAATGTACAACTTGGGGAAAAAAAAGTCAAGCAAAATGACTAAAGCTAGATTTCAAATGATATAGCAATGATAAATTGAAGAAAACAGTCACACAAATCCTACCAATGAAAAAAAGAGCAGCAACAATCCATCAATGGGGGCCTAGGACTACAGGACCCCAAAACAATGAGCTACATGCTGATGGAGTGATTAAACCACAGGGGGTCTTCTGTACACATAATATAAGCTGTAACTCAACTTCCAAGAACAACGGAATCTACACATTGTACCAAACACTGGTAATCTTGTTCATCGACTTCTAATGGGAATAAATACAATGAAGGCTCAAAAACAAAGAGAGAAAAATCTGCTGGATTATCCTCTGAATCAACATAATGAATGCATTAAAAAATGAGCTTCAAACAAAAAAAAAAACAAGATGATGTTGGGGAAAGGTGGTAGTTTCATGACCAAGGTCGGGTAGGTAGAATGCTTTGCTCTGTGTGGTTTATGAAGTCGATTTCTCCTGGTAAGATAAAAAAAAAATTGGGGGGGGGGGGGGGGGGCGCGGAGGGATGAAAAATCTACCCATATACTTCGCTTGCAGAGATGAAACAGTTTGTCAAAGGAAGAGGAAATCTGGGTTTGAAATGGTCCGGTGTTTTAAAAAAGAAGAAACAACTTGGTCTGTTAGAAGAAATGCAGATGTGGCAGTCTAAGTGGATCCAGGTATAGGTTCCCCTGGAAAATATTTTTGGGGAAAAAAACTCAACACAATATACTCTAGACACTTTTAGCAATACATGGCAGATTCTTTCCTCTGATAGATGTAATTTTTTTTTTTTTAATAACTTTTGACATTTTGGGGGGAGGGGGGAGGCTGTAAAGTTTTGTTTCGTTTTTTTTAAAGTAGAGGGGGTGGTTGACGGGGTGGGGGAGTGGAAGATTGGAGGGGGGTGGGGGGGGTGGGGGGTGGTGAGAGGGAAGAGAACATGATTCTTGCAGCAGCATTCCTTCAAATAGTGAAGGATGTTAATCCCTGGGAAATTATGATGGTTCAGAAATGAGCACATGTGCTACGAACTGCGAAGGAAAGAATAAGAAACATCGATATTAGATCTTAATGTACTTGTTTAACAAAGAAAAAATAGAAAGAGCACAATAATTTCACAGAGTTGCTATCCACCTTTTTGAATTCCATTGAGGCTCAGTGGCAAGACACTGAACTTGTCTACCACAGGTGTTTGTAATCATATAGAAGGTTACACATTACACTGAACTTGTCTACCACAGGTGTTTGTAATCATATAGATGGCTACAAATTACACTGAACTTCTCTACCACATGTGTTTGTAATTATAGAGATGGTTACAAATTATTTGTATTGCCATTTACTTTCTATGATGCATTCTAAAAATGTGAACCACAACTAAAAAGAAAAAAAAATCCCTGTGTTTCTTTTCTCTGAAGAGTGCAGACAGTCAAATGACACACACAAAAATCTGAATGTTTAAAGACAGAAAGATGGAAATTCAGTACAAGACAGGTCACTTGGAGAGCAATGATGAAAAGAAAGAAACCCAACAAATTAACAAATCAGGAGTACAAAAATGTTCTGGGATAAATGAGAAGGAAACTTCAGTTGGAAGAGATGAGCATATATTCTAAGCACCATTTACAGTTATCACTTTCAGTATACTTTTCTGGGGAAAAAAACAAAAACAGAAAAAGAAAATGAAGCATAGCCTCACTCAACAGGTTTTATTTTTTGTTGTTCTGTGTTTTTGTCTTGAAAAGCTCTCAAACAGTTTGAAAACCACTTTTGAGTCGCAGTCATGAAAGAAATCAATTAGAAATAAAATAACGTATGATGGTTCGCTGTGGATTATTCCTCTATGACACTTATCTATTTATTTACTTTACAAAAATTACATGGTTTGATGTTTTTTTTTGTCAGAAATCCTTTTTTTGCTAGGGACCAGGAAAGAGCACGCGTGTGTGGATAATGTATTTTAACAGATGCAGAATTCCTTAAATGTTAAGCCCTGTAAGAAATGTGCAAGGCGACCACCAAGGAATGACTCATGTTGCACTGCGGGTCCAGTTCATGTTTTAAACTTTTGGACTGGACATTTAATGCTCCTTTAAAATCTTGTGAAAAACACGTTAAAAACTGGAGGGATAGAATTTTGGCTATGTCCAGTTAATGTGGGAATCCCTGTACTGAAACACTGACAGAAATATGAAACCCGACTTTCTAAAATGGAACTGATGAAATGCATCTTTCAAAAGCATTTTTTCCCCCACAGAGATAGTGAAATTCTTAAAGTCCAGTGCCTGGTATATATATTAATGGCTTACAGCATACTTTTCAATCCAAAAACGATAACCTAACACCCCTTCCCCAACCCTCACCCTGACTATTTTAGGAGCCAGGGGAAAAGTGGCTGAAGAGCAAAATGATTCATTTCTCATTGGAGGCTCACAAATTCTTAACATACAGTGCAGGTGTGGCCTCTACACAACGAACATATAATGGGACCCTGTAATTAACAGGTGTATTTTTTTTCTTCTTTTTGACAAGTGACAGTTCCACCGATATACAAATTCACTGGCTAAAACTGCTTTGTTGACAGAGTGTGGGGTGTGCCAAGTTGGCAAGGAGGGATTACTAAACGGTAAAAATTTTTACACGATGTCACTCATTCTGAAACATATCAAATTTTTTTTTTCTCATTATTTTCACATCATTTCACTTGTTTTTTAAAAATTCAAATGAATCTAAAAGCAATTCATACAAAAGTTCTAACAGGGAAAATACATTCTCTGACAGCAGATAAGCAAGAAACACCCTCATCTGACATTCTATCTGCAACAAGACTATCAAGTATTGGCATAACACCAGTGATACAGACTACCATACTAGGCATCTCCAAACTCCTGTAGGAGGCAAAACCATCTCTTCTCCCCCCAGTCCTGTTCTGGCTACACTACCACCATCATTCTTCCCTCACATTTGCTGGTGGAACACTGGCTGTAAGCTCCATCTATCAACTGGACTGACAGTACAGGTACACATCAACAGAAGCCTTGGCCTCACAAGTTCAGGATCTACCCCTGCAGCATCTGAAAAAAAAGTCTTATCTTCATTATGAGTCATCAACGTGACGATTGTGGAATCTGATGATGAATGGAACTTGAGGAACCAGCCTACACAGCACGACACTCGAGCCAAACACAGCGCCAGCATTGGGCCAGCAGCAATACTGAGAGGTTTTGATGTCTGTGATGTCGATGGGTAGCAAAACCCTGCATTCTGAAGCACCACTTAGGCCTGTGGAGGGTCTGGCTTTGTGCATGTCAATGATGGAACAAAGGACACATGTTGAACTAGTACTTGGTCTCAAAATCCGAATCAATTGTCACATTCTTCACCAATGTCCATGGACTGGAGGTGGCTATGGTCACTGGGAAAAGAGGAGGCAGAACATCACTGAATTTGTAACTGCATGATTTGAACAAGTGAACCATCATCGCAAGGAACAGGTTTTATGGAACTCGTGGCAACTGCTCTGCATGGACAAAAAACTCATGTAGTAAACTGAACACTTCATCGATAATTATAGAAATCTGCACAGCAAAAAAAAAAAAAATAAAAAGACAAGAAAACAAGATTCCCTGAAGAAGTACAACGCAGTTGCACAGGGTGAAACAACGTACCACTGATCAGCCTGCATTTCCTCACACAACAATGGCATCTCTCTGACACCAGCCAGAGCCTCCAGCATCGACGCTCTTCAGGAAGTGACAGGATGTGATGATTAACGGGAACGCCGACTTCATTTCTCACACGACTGCCACACCAGGTTTCTGAGAAGCTCAAATAATGTTTGCAATCTGTGCGCCCAATTGCTAGACCTTGTAGACAGTTAAAAAGAACATGGCCATTCTCATCATCAGCGAAAAGAAAGGGAAGAGAAAGATTTATTAAAATGTCAATGATGATGAGAAAACTTCAAATACTAAATAGCAGAATTCAATATTGTGAGGATTGGTTTGCTGCTTTTCTGCTAAAAACACGGGTTTTGAAAACAGATGCAGACATGGTCAACTTGCACAACTGGGCAAGACCAATGCTTTGTACACCCGACATATTGCTTAAACCAGAGCAGCGATTACCATTCTGCCCAGTCAAATTAATTGTAACCGTTTCCTACCCATGACGACCCAGTTCCTTCGTTTCAAAAGACCTGAATTTCAGACTGTCAACATGGAAAAAGGGTAAAAACTTGGGTAGACAGGGGGAAGGATGCTACAATTTTTTGAAAATTTCCATCAAATCTTTTATATATCTTTAATTGCAAAAGTTTATGAATAAACGCAGAAGAAAAACGCATGCTTAGATGTGAAAAATAAACCATAAACATGAGCGATTTGCACTCGTACAGTCACAAAAACTTGAGATACAGAATGTTTTCATCGGCCCACCTTCCCACACTCCGCCCTTATACCAAACTTCACAAACAAATGTTTTTTTTTTACATCGTCATAGAGTTCCAAGGATGCCTGCAGTTGTACCAACATGAAACTGTTCTGTCATTAGTGTCTGGGTCACATTGCTCTGTGGCTTGTCAAACAAAGATGTGGCTTGTCAAAACAAAGCAGATGTGGCTAGCCAAACTAGGAAGTCCATCTTAGCAACCGATCCAGCTGCTTTGAGACATCACTGAAACAAAATGGCGTCTCCCTGGATGATCATGGGCAAGACAAACTGTAAGGAAATGGGGGTGGAGGGGAGGACTGAGGGGAAGAACTTGATCAACAAATCGTTGTAAGATCAACCATACGGTGTCAGGTACTGACAAACTTCAGCAAACAGACCAGGTCGTCCATTAGCTGAACAATCCTGACGAGCATTTCCTCACCAAGAGGCAATACTGACGGAAACATTCCTCAGCAACGACATCTTCAACGCGCAGGAGTCAGTCTTTAATAACAATCACCAAAGTGGCACAGTCCTTGCCTAAATCAGAAACATCAGGGCTCCCTTATTATGACAGGGAGACAATACATTTGCACATACGCTATTACAACTGCTCTCATATGCTGCCACCAACATCTTGCAGGGGACATCACTTTCAAGCACAAGCATCGTTTTGTTCTCTTGATTTGAAGTCAATTGATCGAGAGAGCCAAGTTACACCCACGGCCTCAAGAACCTTACCTCACGTGCTGCTCTGAGTCTGTGGTTTGGAAGCTTGAATTGAAGAAGGATAAGAAGAAATTCAAGTAGAAACTAGTTTAAAAAAAAAAAAATGATGTGAGAGAGGGAGAGTACATTAAAGCTATCGCTTCAAATATTTCACAACAATGTTTAAAAAGATTCACCATCCCTAAGTGATTTTCTCTTTCCCCCTCCATTTTATTTCTGTCAACATTCACAGAAACAGGCGGAGCTTAACAGATGGCTGGAAACAGATGGTGAATGACATCAACTTGCTCAGGTGGAACCACACAGAGGCAAACCCGCATACGGAGGTCATGATGATTCACAACTCAGGGGGTCAATGAAAGACGTACGCACAGAGAACCAAATTCCAATATCTTCAGACCCTTTGCAAGTCGGGTTTCCAAGATATATATATAAGTATATATGTTAAAAAAAAAAAAAAAAAAAAAAAAAAATCAACAAACGATCAATTCTTCAGGCAAAATGGCATAGTCATAAAGGGAAATCAGTCCGGAAGGCAAGACACGTGATGGTCCCCACAAGAGGGCGCTGACAGCCCGAACGGGGGGTGGAAGGGTCAGTAGACCCAGCTGACTGGCACCCACTGTGGCAGGGTGCACACGTCTTCGATGGCTTTCTCCAGCGTGCGAATGGTCTCGTCAATGTCATTGTTGACGATCTTCTTGTCGAAGAAATGGCCGTAGGCTTTCTCCAAGAGGTCACTCTCCCGTGCCAGGCGTTCCAGGCTGCTGTCCTGTTCACCAGATCATCATTCCACCGTCAGTGCCGTGTGGTCTTGTGACATGCCTCAATACACTGCATAGACTGATTTCAGCAACATTCAGTACACTGCATAGACTGATTTATCGCTGCAACACTTAGCTGGCTTCAACATTTTAAAAACAGCAACAAACAAATGAAAAGAACAGCCTACAAATCAATAGGCTCTGAACTCAACTCACACACGCACACACACACACATAGAAAATTGTACCTTGCCCTTTCTATCCTGAACTGTCTGTCTGTATTGTAATCAAAGATCCTACGAGCATCTGTAGCAATGCATGCAGTTTACATCTGTCATGTATTTCATCAATGCATAGTGGAGATAAACCCTTCAGGTAACACAGTCCAACATCTAGTTTTGAACCACTTTCTCATAAATTCAAAATATGAATACTCACTTTTTGTTAAGAATTCGAGTGAAAAGACACGTACACAGATGCAGAGTCTCTTTCTCTTAAAATGTAAATGATACACAGCTTTCCATTGTAAAAGGATAATAATTTACAGCAGAAAAAAAGGCCCACTGAAAGCTTGCAACACCAAAAACTTTTGCAAATATTCCATGTTTAAAGGTTGTTTCTTAACACTATTTCTTAAACCCGCCAACAGAGACAGGTCGTGTCAGCCCTCAGCTGCATCAATGTCTTTTTTCACTACCAGTGTAACATGTATCAGCCGCTAGAATGGTGCCACTAGTGTACATTTTCCAACAAGTGCGTATTCGATTTCATCACTTTTCTCATCTGCATCCTACCAAGAGAGGCATCCCCCCCCCCCCCCCCTCCCCTCCAAATGCAACCTGGAACGGGTCGCCCTTGATTTAGAACATGCCAATGACTGTTCAAACAGAACATGAGAATGTTCCTATCATTCTGTGATCAGAACAACCGATTTGGTGATGCTTGCGTTCTTCTGGCACTCTATGTGATCATTTCCCCTTGATGATAAATGAGATGATCTCCCCTTCTTGTTAGAGTGTGACCGATACCCTTGAGATTTGATGTGATCATATCCTTTTGGTGTTAAATGTGATCATCTCCCCTTGATGCTACATACATCTCCCCTACATGAACATCAAGGTGCACGGACATTGAGTACATCAGAAGAAACTGGACCAGGGTAATCATAACATCCAACTGACAACCATAGTTAAAAAGATGGATAATAAAATCAAATAACCCAACAAACAAAAAATAAATCAAGGTAGCCAGTGCAAAGTGCAAGATATCAAAGTGGGTATAAAGTGAGCGAGCGTGAGGGTCCATACAATATCAAAGTAATGCAAAATCAGTCACCATGGTTACAGTCGCACGGATGAGCAGCGAGTCAGACAACAATGCTATGCTATGTTATGCTAGGCCTAACTTGCAGCACAACACTTCCACACTTCAAACACGGAAGTAGAACTGTGGAACAATCTACAACCCCCCTTGTTAGGTGGGGGAGATCCACACACATACACACAGAGAATGGTTTGGAAAGTTGAGCAATCTGTAGCTCTACATCTTCTTGGAAAACTTCAAACTTACTGCAAAATAACCCCACCATTCTCTTACCCCTTTACCTCTCTTGACTTTATTGCAATTTTCAAAAACCTTTCAGTTTGACATGCGGTCTGTCTATAACCTGTAATCCTGTATCGCTTTTCAGTTTTCATCTAGGTTTACTGAATATTCAGTTCAACTTTAAAACAATCACATACAGAAATTATTCCTGAATTGTGTATGTTCCCCGTTTCCCATAACCCCTGAACCACGAGCGTACATGTGGTCAGGAGTGAAAGGCTCTGCCCCTCATATTAAACCACTTTCATCGATTCTCCCCACACCTGACACCACAGCATGATTCTGAAGAGGAAAATGTGTCCTAACCCCTCTCCCCTACAGTTGTCAAAGACAATGTTCTCCAGCAATGTCAGGAGCAATTATTCTCAGCGGCTGTTCACTCCGGGTCCCAAGACTCCACGATGGAGTGGACAGCTGGTACAGGTTTCCCACAGACTTGCAGTCCTCAAGACCAAGGATCTTTCAAGGACCTCTAAGGGACCTTACTTTCATTCACAAGTACAAACTGTACCCTCTCTTGACCACATACAAACCACACGGCTCTGCGTTGTATGACATCTATGCACATGCTGCATAAAGCAATGCTCTTTCCCCTTGCAATTGTTCCGTCTGCTGGACTATCCCATACTCCTCTTTTTTTCTGGTAATACAAACCAGATGTCATCTTACTCATAGTACAGTGATTAGTGTCAAGGTCGTGGTGTGGGAGTCGTAGGTGTGACTCCCATCAGAGGCATCAATTTGAAAGAGATTTTTCCCCGCCACGCGGCTCCTACCCAAAGTCGTGGGCTGACATGGAAAGACAGCAACAACTCTTCATGGACGTGTCTCCAAGAATGGTGCTCAAATTTCTGGACCACCACTGCAGGTGTCTGCAGCCCTTGGGCCTGGTTAATGCCGGGATATTACCATGTATGGAAGCAAACAGTACAGCCCTGCCATGTAGTTTCAGACCAGCACGGAGCTCCACAGCATCATCTCCATCCTCCTCACTGATAATCAGTTAGAAAACAAGTCTCATCTGCAGCCCTTCATCTCCTGCTCTTGTGCCCAGTGTCCATTACCTCTCACATACACACCTGTGGTGCAGGTATCAAAGACACAGGTACTGACAAGTTCATTGGAAATGTCACTGGATGGATGGTGTGCCGCTCTTCAGAGAAGGGCACCGAGCGCTGGCTCTGTGACAAGGCAATTATTCTCATCCTTAGGGTGGCTTAGTGGGTAGTCTCTCGTGTGTTGGATCAGAACAGGCTCCAATGAACTAACAACACCCAAGTGACTCCGCAGCAATGCAGTGTCTCCTCTGGTGGGTTGCCTCACAATAACTTGATCCTGATTACTCCCTAGTGACTGAAATCAAAGGTCTGGGAACCCCCCTTGATAAGAACAAAAAGACTCTATATGAGAAGGTCTTCCTATGCATTAAAACCTTTTATAGATCAGTTGAAACACACATAAGATGTCCAATCCAATTACTCATTAAAAGAACGAGATGAGAAGCGTAAGTAATCCACAGGATATCTTAGACAAAGGCCAAATTGTGAATTACCCACACCCTCATCACCCGTGATAGAGAACAAATACCTGTTACAAAGCACTGACAGTGTCCCTTTAATTTCTGTCAACACTCACTTGACTGTCCATAGTACAGAAGATGTAAAAGGGAGTGCAGCAACTCACATTGATATTTTTCAGGTCTTTCAAATCACATGCCCGGGGTGCAGCAATGAACACAACATAGGGAGCATAATCGGCTGCTCGCAAAATCTTCAAGGCCTGGAACAACCATAGGCAAACTCCATCCATGCAGCAATGCACACACCACAGTGTCCACTGGCCAGCCAGTGGAGGCACACAGTGAAAAATCACACAGGAAAAGGGCTGTCTCAGCTGAGAAACAGTGCACTAGTATCATTCTGAAACAACAGGCAAGTACACCCTGGAAACTCTAGTCGCTCCCGTTGACAGGCATTTTGCGTGTCATGACACACCAAACCCCGGCCAAAACATACCTCATGCATTAGGCGGGTCTTTCAAGCTTGAAAAACAGTGGTCACTTCAGTAAACCCTTTACGTTTCTGCAGTGTAACGACAGCTGACAAAAAAACTGCTGCTCAGGCACGCAAATTATCAACTGGGTTGTCCAAACCAGTATGAAATAAAAAGAGATACTCTTCATTTCATAAACAGCCCTCCCGCTCACAGTGTATGTCACACTAAACAAGCTTACAGTTGAATGCATGTGGCAACTGATGTGCCCGACTTACACAGGCAAAATGATAATGATGCATTTATGTAAATAAAAATTCAGAAGCCAAGTGTTAATACTTTAGGATCCTATTCCAGGGATAAGATGACTGGTTAAAAACAACCAATGGATGCCCTGATCTTCCAGTACAATCTGTGAACAGTATGTGTGCCTTTTAATCTACAAATACTTTACTCTGCGAGCTGTGCTGTTCATCCTTTGCTGCCAATGACTATAAACTTTAGGGTCAGGGTGGCAATTCTGGCATGTTTGGAGAATAATGACGAGGAAGACAGTGGCACAAAAAACTCTTCCGCATTTCTGACACAAACACTGGATAGCATTTACAAGTCAGCGTCATCGGAGATTCATACACAGGGTACTTGGAATTTTACTCTTCACTCCAGAGGAATTACCGGAACCTGAATGCCTTCAACACTAGTGAGCAGTGACAACATACGAAGAAAGACAACGCCGGCAATGAACAAGGTCTGCCATTCTGGGGAGGACCAACGACCTACAGGAAGTGGCTTTGACAATATCACTGTGCCACTTGTCTTAGTTTCAGAGAGAAAGAAAATGCACCGATCCCACACTTGTCACTGTTTCTCAGCTGAACCAGACTGAACACTGTGCACGGTGAACCTCACTGGAAAAAGATCCACACAGGCAGTGCAGCATTTAGCGCGTCAAAACAGAAACATACATGCCTCCTCACACACACACACACAAACATACAGCACAGGGTACTTTTTGCATGTGCAAAGTTATCAACTGAAGATCACCTTCTTCTGCAAGCCACCAAAGAAAAACACAACAAAACAAAAACATCAACAAAATCATCATTATGCTAAAAAAAAAAAAAAAGCCTCCATTTCTAATCCAACATCTGCAACACGAGAACAAAACTCAGCACAACTTTTCAGGCTGCAAAGCATGTTACTGCACACAACACTGCAGAACTGAAAATCAAAAGAAACCCACACATCAAACACATCACCAAATACAGTCCAGCACTTCTGACCCCACATCAAAAAGATATTTCATTTTCCTTTTATTGAAATTTTGGATTAGCCAAATGTCACTGTTTGGACAAATTTGTCCCTTCCCATTTCCTGAAATTTGGACAAATTTGTCCCTTCCCCTTAACTGAAATTGACAAATTTGTACTTCCTGACTTAATTTGACAAATCTGTCCTTTCCCCTTAGCCGAAATTTCAGTATTTTTACTTTGGGAGGGGGGGAGGGGGAATTGTACTGGTCTGTACAGATCACAAGCAAAAATAAACACAGTCTCTAAGACATCGGAGCCAAGCCCAGGCAGACACTCGGCAGCACGACATGCAGCAAGGGTCACAGGCCAGGACAGAGGAACCAAAAAAGGCAAAGTGAAAGGGGGTGAGGGGGTGGCAGAAGATGACGGAAGTCGGCGGGGGCACTGGCTGGCACTCACTACCTGGTGGATGGCCGGCAAGGTGGGCGCTGCGATAAAAACTATGAAAGGGGCATACTCTCCCGACCTCAACACCTTGATGGCCTGGCGGGGACAAGACAAAAACGGCGGTTACTCTATCCACACACAACTTCAAAGCACGTAATCAATGCACAAATCCATTACCAGCCTTAAAAAGACAACAACAGACTGACGCTAAGTCGATACAGAGTTCAGCAATCAGCTTTAAAACATGATTGAGAAGCTTGTTTGTATTGAGACATTCAACTGCTATCTTTCGAACCTGCTCCTTAATGAGTGATAACGCAACGAATAGTGATTTCTTGGATTGGAATAACTTATTCCAAGAAAACTATTCTACGGACATCTACGCACCAATATCCAATCTTACTTCCCTCTTCATGCTTATTCTTCCCATTAACATCAGTTCTCTTTGTTGGCCTTTCAATAAAACAATCTGATGGATATATGAACAGATGTTTCTTTCGTTTTGCAAAAGAACCTATTACGATGTAACAGAACTTTTCACAACAAAAATCACAAATACCCCCTCCCTCTGCACTCCTTGTGCTTCCCTCTCATACATTTTAGCAACATGCTGGCACAAGGAAAAAAAGAATTTAATTCAAGAACAAATACGATAATGTTGCATAACTTACAATTCTTTTATTCTTCCATCTCCGCAAATAACCCGTCTATCTCAATCACTCAATCATTTAAATTACCATTTACCTGAATAAAAGAAGCTGAAAAAGATCATCATCAACACATTTAATATACTGTGTATGCACACTCTTACCTATATATGTGTGTGTGATGTATTGCTGCTGTTACATGTATCAACATGAGTGATGAAAGGGAGAGTTTACATGGCGTGCCATCACACCCAGTGCTTCCTCTTGAAAATGATTTGATTTCCACCAAGCAGTTCATGGGACAGGCAGGGTAAAAAATATTATTGACAGGAATGTCAACAGGCTGTCATGTGTCACTACTAAGTATCAATTCAACGTGCTCCAGTTTAAAAATACATTTAAAAAAAAACCCTGCCCTGCCCCAGGCATCCTGTACTACTCTGTTTGAACAATAACTAGGCAAGGCAGTTAATAAATATTTTACTGCACAGCATGAACTCAAGTGTAAAACATGTCCTGCAGAGTGATATATATATGTATGTATATCACATTGGAGAACGTCTCCCCCTTGGAGACTATAAGCTTGCTGAAGGCTCATTTTGAGAAGCATTT
Source organism: Conus canariensis (assembly GCA_033310375.1). NCBI lineage: Eukaryota > Metazoa > Mollusca > Gastropoda > Neogastropoda > Conidae > Conus > Conus canariensis. The sequence continues at coordinate 57,115,706 of CM065732.1, forward strand.
ATTTCATTTTTTTCCCCATTCACCCACTCAAGCACATACTGTTAGTTGGCAGAATTATCTACCACTGCAGATATGAATGCTTATTTCCCCCTATTTCTTCAATCTAAGACATAAGAGTAAGCTTTGTTTATAATTGAATATTTCTTGCAGTCATTGCAACACCAAGCTGCTCTGTAAGTTGCTGGAATGGTGCTCGGTATTTATCCTTGGAATTTATTAGTTTATTGTAATTTAGTCCCTTGCGGATTCATTCCAAGAACTGGCCCTCAGCACTTGTGTCTTTAGAGGTTACCTTTTTATATTTTCTACTTTTCATAAGAAAATGTAGCTTGTTTTGCTCTTTCATGATTTTCTTTTGCTTCTTAGGTGGCACTTTGGTTGGTTTTTTGAAAACTCAACAAACATACTACGGTATTGCACACCAGACTTTTCTAGGATAGCATTCTTGTTAAAACCGAAAAGGCAGAGGAGTCAAATTACCACTTTCCGCGGTCACTGAGGAGAAACAATCAGGTTTCGAAATATCGGTATCTGACCAGGAGTTATATGCTAGTGAGTTTCTTCCGCATTGGAGAACGTCTCCCCCTTGGTGACTATAAGCTTGCTGAAGGCTCATTTTGAGAAGCATTTATTTCATTTTTTTCCCCATTCACCCACTCAAGCACATACTGTTAGTTGGCAGAATTATCTACCACTGCAGATATGAATGCTTATTTCCCCCTATTTCTTCAATCTAAGACATAAGAGCAAGCTTTGTTTATAATTGAATATATATATATATAACCCACCCTTCTGAAACACTAAAATTGAGATTAAAAGGAAATATATATATTGGTGTTTACTTGGTAATGTGCACTGAAGCGCACAAAAAAAGAGTTTATGGTATTTTGTATAATAATGGGCCCTATGCATTTTATCAAGATACTGTTGAACATAAACCAAATAATGTCTATTACACAGTCCCTTTTGACAGAAGAAACCCTAGTCATCAAACTCCGCCTCCCTGGAAACACAATGTCACAAGTCTTATGATATCTCAGGCTTGGTAAAGAATGGCATAATAACAACAGCACAAACATCTCAGGCTTGGTAAAGAATGGCATAACAACAACAGCACAAACAGTCGGATGACCGACTTGATCTGAAGTGGTTGAAACTGCACCTAGTAAGGCGACCACCGTATTGGATCTTTTTTCAAGTCAAAAGTTCACATCAGGAAATGAGTATTTACACAATGATGTACCCTGTGCATTGACACTGACCCAATTAGACCTGGGAATGAACTTACACATGGTGCCATGCAGAACTTCGAAAATTCAGGTTGACTTTGAAAATTCAGGTTGTTGTATTTGTTGGTAGTATCCAATGAGTGTACAAGTTCGATTTCCACGTGTACATTACTGCATTTCAATGTAACTTGGTCTGAATAAATGAGTCTGAATAAAAAAAAAAAAAAAGAACACACACAGAATCAGAAAGAAAGAAAAAAACGAACTGCCAACCTACCTGAGGTTCTACGTCCAGAATAGCGATCAGCCCTCTCCGATGGATGTCCCGTATTGTTTCCAGACGCGTCCCGTACATGGCGTCCTCATGCGTGCCATACTCCAGGTACTCGTTGTTGGCGATGTCGCGCATCATCAGGTCATGGGAGGTGAAGTAGTAGTTCTTGCCATTCTCCTCGCTTTCTCTGGGCGGCCTGGTTGTGTCTGTGGGAAAGAAGGACACGAGGATGTGTGGGAAATGGGGGGAAAACAGTCACAGTATTGTGTGTACATGAGTGTGCATGCATCTATCTATATACTGAACAAATTAGTAGTGGGGTATGCTGATAAAAAGAGAATATGCAGATAATTCAGAAACATTTCTGTGTTTTTATCTCAATAAAAAATATTTGTTTTTATCTCAGTAAAAAATATTTCTCAATAAAAAAAAAAAAAAACCACCTTACTTTACTCCCTCCTGTCTGATTCCAAAATAGAAATTAAACAAAAAAATTCTAAAGAAAAAAATAATAAATAAAAAAGGAAGAATGGAAAAAAGAGGTGATTACATGTCTATCATCTACTTCTGTTCCATCAAACAGAGTGTGGGACCTTAACAGTCTCTCCCTTTGTTCCCAATAAAGCACTTCACTTTAACTACCGACAACTGCAAAAGTCGGTGATGCATGCCTAATTCAATTCAGTGGACAAGACACATAACGAAGACAGAAAGAAAGAAAGAAAGAAAGAGAGAGAGAGAGAGAAGAAAGAGAAAGAGAGAGAAGAAAGAGAGAGAGAGAGAGAAGAAAGAGAAAGAGAGAGAAGAAAGAGAGAGAGAGAGAGAGAGAGAGAGAGAGAGAAAGAGAGAGAGAGGGGGGTTGGGGTGGGAAAGGATAACGGAGAAGAGGCAGCATGGAGAGATCAAGGCACAGAAGGTGCAGACAAAGACACAACTGCCAATGCTGCCACCAGGCCACAGGGAGCACCAACCAGACCCAACACATCTGTTCTGTTCCACCTACGTGGGATGGGGTAAGCAAAGCGATCTGGATGTGTCGTGATGAGCGTGTTCTTTATGTGTCTTCGGCCAACACCATGGGCACCTGGTTCAGAACAAAGAAAAGATCAGACACTGAAGATCAGGCAGGCCATGCACATTTAAAAAAAGGAAAAAAGACAAACTAAGGAAGATAAACTGATAAACAGTCTTACAGAATGCAGACCAGAATGTACAGAAATGAAAGACAACAGCACTACTTTGTATTTACAGTAATCCCCTGCACATCCCGAAATATTCCGGTGAATAGGCTTTATTGGATTAATGAAAATAAATTCTGCAGCTCCCTTTATTCTTCTTGCCTCCTTAACAAATCTTGACTCACCCCCCACCCCCCTCCTTCTCCTTCAACAAGCTTTTGACCACTATACAGATCTCTAAAGAGAAATTGGATCCCCTCCCTCTCACAACAGATCTTTAAAAACTAGACTGAAACCCCCTCCTCTCCATAAACAACATTTCGGCCACTTTAAATCTCTCTAAAAAAAAACAAAACTGGATCCCTCCACCCCCTCTCCTAACCCCCTTTCCCTCCTGGGTGAAGTGCACAATCTCTCCCTGTGCCATACACTCCGATGTCAGGAATGAACTCAGTGAGTGTTCAATGCCTCCTCACTAGCACATGTACTGCCACACAATCCTCACCCAGCAGTGAGTGTTCAATTCCCCCGTCACTAGCACATGTACTGCCACACAATCCTCACCCAGCAGTGAGTGTTCAATTCCCCCTCACTAGTACATGTACTGCCACACAATCCTCACCCAGCAGGACCAAGGTCTTCCGCTTGAAGGCGGGTAACCGAACCACTTCCTCGTAGGTCACCAGGTCCAGCTGGTCAAAGACGGCATTGTGCTTGGCCAGGTACTTGTCCTTCTTCTTCCTCGCGAACCATGAACAGTTCACTGCAACAGGCAAACAACGAACAGTTCACTACAACAGGCAAACCAGAACAGTTCACTACAACAAGCAAACCACGAACAGTTCACTGCAACAGGCAAACCATGAACAGTTCACTACAACAGGCAAACCACGACATTCACTAAACAGGAACCAACAGTTCACTGACAACAGGCAAACCAGAACAGTTCACTGCAACAGGCAAACCACGAACAGTCACTGCAACAGGCAAACCACGAACAGTTCACTGCAACAGGCAAACCACGAACAGTTCACTACAACAGCAAACCACGAACAGTTCACTACAACAGGCAAACACCAACAGTTCACTGCAACAGGCAAACCACCAACAGTTCACTACAACAGCAAACCACGAACAGTTCACTACAACAGGCAAACCACGAACAGTTCACTGCAACAGCAAACCACGAACAGTTCACTGCAACAGACAAACCACGAACAGTTCACTACAACAGACAAACCACGAACAGTTCACTGCAACAGCAAACCATGAACAGTTCACTACACAGCAAACCACGAACAGTTCACTGCAACAGGCAAACCACGAACAGTTCACTGCAACAGACAAACCAGAACAGTTCACTACAGCAGACAAACCACGAACAGTTCACTGCAACAGACAAACCATGAACAGTTCACTACAGCAGACAAACCACGAACAGTTCACTGCAACAGGCAAACCATGAACAGTTCACTACAACAGGCAAACCAGAACAGTTCACTACAACAGGCAAACCACCAACAGTTCACTACAACAGGCAAACCACGAACAGTTCACTACAACAGGCAAACCACGAACAGTTCACTGCAACAGACAACACGAACAGTTCATCACAGACAAACCACAACAGTTCACTGCAACAAACACGAACAGTTCACTGCAACAGCAAACCATGAACAGTTCACTACAACAGGCAAACCACGAACAGTTCACTGCAACAGCAATCCACGAACAGTTCACTGCAACAGGCAAACCATGAACAGTTCACTACAACAGGCAAACCACGAACAGTTCACTACAACAGGCAAACCACGAACAGTTCACTACAACAGGCAAACCACGAACAGTTCACTACAACAGGCAAACCACGAACAGTTCACTACAACAGACAAACCACGAACAGTTCACTACAACAGGCAAACCACCAACAGTTCACTACAACAGCAACCACGAACAGTTCACTACAACAGGCAAACCACCAACAGTTCACTACAACAGGCAATCCACGAACAGTTCACTACAACAAACACAGGACTCCACTGATTTTATTTAGAGCCTGGACGATAGTACAGGCATGATCTGAATAAGCACTTTACACACATATGCACACTTCTACTCATACACACACCAACTGATGAAAAAAATTATGAGACAATATATGTATGGAAAATAAATCAGTCAGGATGAACTTTCAAGCAAAAAAAAAAAAAAAGAAGATTTCTGTTCAAATTAAGGTTTAAAACATGAAATGAAGAATGTGCAATGCCTTCAAAATGAACTTAAAATATATGTATGACTGGGTCTTCATTCAACAGAAATACAGACAGTTTTGGCATCCAGAACCTTTAATAGGGAACACTGACAAAGAGAGAGAGAGAGAGAGAGAGAGAGAGAGAGAGAGAGAGAGAAGGGGGAGAGGGAGAGAGAGAGAGGGAGAGAGAGGGTGGGAGTAAAAGAGAATGGAGGAAGAGAGAGAGAGAGAGTGAGAGATAGAGAGAGAGAGAATAGAGAAAGAGAGAGAGTGAGAGATAGAGAGAGAGAGAGATAGAGAGAGAGATAGAAAGAGAGAGAGAGAGAGAGAGAGGAGAGGGGGGGGGGAGGGAGGCAGGGTGGGAGAAAAAAAGAGAAAAGAGAGAGAGAGAGAGAGAGAGAGAGAGAGAGAGAGAGAGAGAGAGAGAGAGACTTCTAAAGAGACCAGAATCAAAACTAAAAAAAAAAAAGAAAGAAAGACAGAAAGCACAAGATCACACATCTCCACGTGGAGCTATCCCATCTCACCAGCATGTTCCCGTTTGGCTCGCTCGATCGCGGCGCACGTGGTCCTCCACTCCTGGAGCTCAGGGGAGGGAATCAAGCCTGCCGGGTCTGTTTCGCTGCTGTCCCATTTCTTCGCCTGCCACCAGTTGGAGTCGTCTTTGCTGATCACCTGCACACACACACACCGCAGTGAGAATGCTTGGATCTGTTTCACCTGTCGCTGGAATTCCTGGACAACTGGGCACTCTGGAATTTACAGCGCCCCTCTTGATTCACTATGTAGGATGTAATTTCTCAATAAACAAGTAGGATAACTCTTGCTCCCACAAGAAAATATAACTCCAAAGGAATACTGCTTACGACACCGAATCGCCTAGCAGACATGACAGCGCAGAGCACACACAACAAACAAGGAAGCACCCCCCAGAAAAGGATGTTCCAAGCTTGCCCATATATCCTGTACTGAACACTTCTACACAGCAACAAGAACTGGAGAAATGAACAAATATAACTTAACTTTTATTCAAGACTGGCACAGCCTTTTATGGGATGCTTCCTTGTTTGTTCTGTGTGCTCTGTGCTGTCATGTCTGCTAGGTGATTTGGTGTCGTAAGCAGAATTCGTCTGGAGTTATGTTTTCTTGCAGGAGCAAGAGTTACCCTACATGTTTACTGTTCCCTGCCTCATTTCATATTTACCAGTTATTTCTCAGTTGTGGAGCCAGTATGGATTAGTGGCCCTTTTTGGAAAGCATATGTTGTTGTCTGTTTTGATGCAGATCAATTTATGATGAACTAGTTTGTTTGTCATGGAGATTTTTGTGGTAAATTTTAGTTGTTTTTCTTTTTTTTCTCCATGGTGGTCACATTATGGTGACCTTCCCTGCTTAGTGTGTTAGCTTGAAATTCACCGATGCGATCAGTAGCAACGCATGAAGTAACGCTCCCGATGTAACAGTTTACAATACAAAACGGGCACCTGAATTTCAGTGAAACTTTTTGGCGTCAGAAGGTACAAACAACAGACATAAACAATGCACAAAACAATACTCCCTTGATGGCAGTCAGCTGGCGGTGTGAGGACAAGAGAGAGAGAGAGAGACAGACAGAGAGACAGACAGATGAGAGAGAGAGAGAGAGAGAGAGAGAGAGAGAGAGAGAGAGAGAGAGAGGATGAGGAGAACCAGCAGCTGACCTTGAGAACGTCTCCATTTTGGAAGGACACACCAGCTTGCGGGCACGGCATCAGCTCGTCATCTCGGGGTCATAGTCGAATAATGCACGGACATAAATCTGCAATGAACGCACGCCCCTTGATGATCAAGCACAAGATTTCAGCAGCTCCATTGGTCGAAACAACTAATTCAGAAAAAAAGAACCCACAAAAAAACTGTTTAGAAAAGTATGATCATGACATCGTATTTAAAATCTAACTGCTGGAAAAACAAACACTATGACGCAAGCGCCCTCGAGTCTTTCATTCGAATCTTACACATATGATTTTACAATCACCATATTAAGGATATTTACATACAGTATTTCTTTGTCTTGCAAAACTTGAACAATACATACTGGTACAGAGTAAAGGACAGGATCTTTGGGACCCCCTTCCCTTTCCCTCCCCAAAACAACCAATCTGCCCCCCACCCCCCACCCCACCCTTGCTGCCTGAGAGCTGACTGGGGCCAGCCCACAGCCCCCCCCCCCCCCCCCCCCCCCCCCACAGCAGACAATGAAAGGAGTGCTGTGTTCACAGCAAGAGCAATCAATGGAGAGCAGTCTTCCATAGGAAGAACACACATTTCCCAGAGGAACCCAGGGAATTGCGCAATCCCAACACACAATAACACCATGAGCAGATCAGAGGTGTAAACACCCTGTAAGCCTGCGTGGATGTTGCAAGGTGGCTGCCAACTTATTTTTTTATTTCATTTCATTTTTGTTCTTTCTTTCTTTTTTTCCTTCTTGTTTCGTTTCTTTTCTCCCCCCCCCCCCCAACTGCGAGCGATCGATATGCACTCAGACAAAAGAGAATGGTTAGCATAAACAGTCTTATCCATCATAGAGTGCGGACTGGGGTGGCGACTGAATGTGGAGATTAGTGGTTTATGTAGTGGGTTATGTTTAGTGGGTTCATATAAAAATATATATATTGAAAAGGCAGTATGATAATTTCCCATGTAGTATCAATTAGGGGTAACTAAACTGACTTAAACTGAAATGAATTGAGCTCCGGCTTAGAACTGAATGTATTCTAGTTGTATTCTCCATGCTTTAAAAGCACAGAAACAGGTCTAGGCATGAGTAATATACAGGGACGCAATCATATAGCCGAAACATTTAAAGATGGATGCTTTATGGATTCTTCTGGTTTGCAATGATCAAATTTCAAGCAGTAGTACAAATTCATATCTTTTGGATGATTCTGATTCATGACTGAAAAAGAAACGCAAGAATTCATCCACAGACATGCTTTTATTTTGCTGCATCTACTTTTTTTTTTTTTTTAAGTGCTCTTAACTCATTTGAGATACAGTATACTTGCATCTTATTTCAATAACTGGATTTTGTTTGTTTGTTTGTTTTTTGGTATGCGCTCTTCACTCATTCATGATATGGAACTCTAAATATACCGTTCTGACCACCAGAACAACATATGCAATGGGAAGGTATAGGACTGGGTGAGGGAACACAACCCACAATTACAACAGAAATCTAGCAGCACACAGAATCCTTCACAAAGAGAATTGCCAAGTCTGCTCCAACCATTTTCTTTTTTTTTTTTTGGTTGTTGCCAGCAATCACAAATAGCACTGGCAAATCTGCTCCAAACACTTCTTTGCCAGCAATCACAGAATTGCCAAATCTGCTCCAAGCATTTCTTTATCAGCAATCACAAAGAGCATTGTCAAATCTGCTCCAAACATTTCTTTATCAGCAATCACAAAGAGCATTGCCAAAATCTGCTCCAAACATTTCTTTATCAGCAATCACAAAGAGCATTGCCAAATCTGCTCCAAAATTTCTTTATCAGCAATCACAAAGAGCATTGTCAAATCTGCTCCAAACATTTCTTTGCCAGCAATCACAAATAGCATTGCCAAAATCTGCTCCAAACATTTCTTTGCCAGCAATCACAAATAGCATTGCCAAATCTGCTCCAAACACTTTTTGTTTTTGCCAGCAGTCACAAACAGAATTGCCAAATCTGCTCATAACATTTTTCTTTTGCCAGCAATCACAAGTAGCATTGCCAAATCTGGTCCAAACGTTTGCCATAAATGTTAAAGAATGTAAGAACTGGGTTCCACTTCATCTTAGAGAAAACTGTCATTTGTGTAAGAAGCTGGCAGATATTGCACTCTGCATGCGTTTGAAGAAAAAAACAAAAAAACACCAAAAGAACAACTGGGGAGATGGAACCAAAACTCCAAGTCTGACAGTATGCAAAAGTGGTGGAAGGGAGTGGGGGTGGAGGTGTTGGGATGCAAAGGGGAGGAGGAGGACATAATTTCAAGGATCCATCATTTCAAGTCAACACATTCACTGCTGGTACCAAACTTTGTAAAACAGCATGCAAGTTCATTGCATCAGCACAACCACCAGTTTCAAGCATAATGATAAGGGAGACAACCACCAACATGCGCATACCAGTCACCGATCCAATCAAAACGAACGTTACTGCTTTGTCTGCCATGATTAGCTTTCATCAACGTAACTCTCAGCATTTTGCCAGCCATTCATGAAGACAAGAGATGTGCATTACTAGACAAACACACATGCAAGTACACAAACATGCTATCCAAAGAAACTTGCAGTCGATATAAAGTTGGTGGGCAACGAACACATGAAAGCACACAGAAAGCATGTTTGGGCCAATCATGAGAGAATCATCTGCAAATAAATGGTGGCTGAGCACCAGAAAGAAGTACAGAAGATGAAGAAGGAGGAGGAGGAGGAGGAGGAAAAGTTGAAGAAATAGAATGATAATCAGAAGAGACAAAAAAAAAAAAAAAAAAAAAAAAGGGGGGGGGGGGAGAAAAAGAAGAAAAGGAGGAGAAACAGGCGGAGAAGGAGGTGGGGGAAGAGGAGGACAATGATATTCATCGAGAAGATAGAAAGACAAAAAAAGAGGAGAAGGAGAAAAAATAAAATAAAATAAAAGAGGAAAGGAAGAGGAGAATGGAAAAGGGAGGAGATGAGGAGGATGGAGGTGGAGGAAGGAGAAGGAAAAGGAAATGGATAACAGAACAAAAGCAGAAGAGACAGGAGGGGGAACGCGGGCGGAGCAGGGGAGGAGAAAAACACATGGATAAGGGAGAAGAGGGAGGAAGAGGAATGTGAGGAGCAAACCAGGAGAAGGAATAAAAAGGACAATGAGAGGAGGTGCAGGAGAATGAATAAAAAGGACAATGAGAGGAGGAGCAGAATGAACAAAAAGGACAATGAGAGGAGGAGCAGGAGAATGAACAAAAAGGACAATGAGAGGAGGACCAGGAGAACAAAAAGGACAATGAGAGGAGGAGCAGGAGAATGAACAAAAAGGACAATGAGAGGAGGACCAGGAGAATGAACAAAAAGGACAATGAGAGGAGGAGCAGGAGAATGAACAAAAAGGACAATGAGAGGAGGACCAGGAGAATGAATAAAAAGGACAATGAGAGGAGGAGCAGGAGAATGAACAAAAAGGACAATGAGAGGAGGAGCAGGAGAATGAATAAAAAGGACAATGAGAGGAGGAGCAGGAGAATGAATAAAAAGGACAATGAGAGGAGGAGCAGGAGAATGAATAAAAAGGACAATGAGAGGAGGAGCAGGAGAATGAACAAAAAGGACAATGAGAGGAGGAGCAGGAGAATGAACAAAAAGGACAATGAGAGGAGGAGCAGGAGAACGAACAAAAAGGACAATGAGAGGAGGACCAGGAGAACGAACAAAAAGGACAATGAGAGGAGGAGCAGGAGAATGAACAAAAAGGACAATGAGAGGAGGAGCAGGAGAATGAACAAAAAGGACAATGAGAGGAGGAGCAGGAGAAAGAGGTGGTAAAGAAAGCCAAGGATGAAAAGACATGAGAAGGAAGAGGAGGGAGGGGACGGATGAGAGCAGAAGAAGGAGGAGAATGATAAGAAAAGAGCGAAGGTGGAGGAGGAGGAAAGGGAAAAGAGGAGAAGGATAAGAAGGATGAAAAACCAAACCAAACTGAGAGAGAGAGAGAGAGAGAGAGAGAGAGAGAGAGAGAGAGAGAGAAAGGAGAGAAGGAAGATGAGGAGGGAGAAAAAAGAACAAGGGAGAAGAGGAGGAGAAGGAAGAGGAAGAGAACCAGAAGGTGAACAAGGAGGAAAAGGGCAGGGAGAGGAGGAGGAAAAGAGAGGAGGAGGAGGTGGTGGAGGTGGAGGAGGAGGTGGTGGAGGAGGAGGTGGAGGTGGAGGAGGAGGTGGTGGAGGAGGAGGTGGGAGGAGGAGGAGGAGGAGGAGGTGGAGGAGGAGGTGGGGAGGAGGAGGTGGAGGAGGAGGTGGAGGAGGAGGTGGTGGAGAGGGAGGAGGTGGAGGTGGTGGAGGAGGAGGAGGAGGAGGGTGGAGGAGGAGGTGGAGGTGGTGGAGGAGGAGGGTGGAGGAGGAGGTGGAGGTGGAGAGGAGGAGGAGGTGGAGGAGGAGGAGGAGGTGGAGGAGGAGGAGGAAGAGGAGAGAGGAGGAATTGGCAGAGGAGGAGTATCACAAATACCAAAAGAGAAGAGAGAGTTGACAGGAACGAGGATGAAGAAGATGAGAAGAGGAACAAGAAGAACAGGAAGAGAAGAGAGAAGGAAGACATGCAGGAAACAGACAGGAAACAACAAAGAAGGGGAGTAGAAAGAAACAAAAAAAAAAAGGACACCAAGCAAGATTCAGAAGGGAGAACAGAAACAGGATGAAGGAGAGGATGAGGAATAAGGAAGGAAAAAGAAGCAGACGATATGACCAAGTACTTGAGATGTATGAAAACAAGAACCCACACTGGGAACAGCCACACACCTGTGGTAAGCAGAATGTACACACACACACTGGCCATGCTTCCCATACAAGACTACACAAAACATGGGTACATAAAACCGAAGAAATCTGTGTAAAACATATGTTTGTTGCTACTATACATGCAACGTGAATTAAGCGAACCTAAACGGAAGCATTCCAAAACAGTTATTAACCACAACAGCAGCAAAACAGGCCCTAGCAAAACAACGTTACACAAAAACACAAGAACGAAATGCATATTCACTTCAAACAACATCCAAAGGCACAAACAACATCCATCCAAAGGCACAAACAACATCCATCCAAAGGCACAAACAACATCCAAAGGCACAAACAACATCCAAAGGCAGCAAAAACTATCAACAAAACAGACGCCTCTTCTTGCACCTCACAGCTAGCCAGACATCTTAATTCAGAGTTCCCTCTTTGTCCGACAAGACGCTCGATACTCTGCGTGGAAGCAAATATGCCATCCTATTTATAAACCAAAGATACTGTCTGTTCTGGCATAACTCTGCTCCTTGCTACTAGACCTTGATAACCACCTACCTCCCCTTTTTATCCCCTCCCCTATCATAATCCAGCCCCCAACTTTGAGTGGATTTTTTTTTCTAGCACTTTATGTTTAAAGCTAATGATAGTGCCTGAATAAGTTTAACTCCAGATCTCCCTACTGTCTTCCATTCAGAGGGTCTTTGGTGGGTTTTATTTCTTTCGAAGCTGTTGTAAAGTCTACATGGAAACTGATCAGTGCTCTACTATCCCTTTTCTAAAACGACTTGCGTGATTCATTCCTTAAACACCCTAAATTTCAAATAAAATTCCTGCTCGTCTCAAACTAAAACGCCATTTTTATATACACCACACACAAATAAATATCCACCTATACATGTGATATATTCATCTACCAAATGGTAGAACAGCTAGCATATATTGCAGGAATATCTTTCATCCACTTCGCCGTGATATACAAGCAAATTGTACGGTAATACACTGTGACCATCCATTAGCTTGGAAGTGGGAAACTGCAACGTCTTCCTACCGAAACATAGCACAACCACCGACACAGTGAGCAACCTTCACACTCCACAATGTTCACCAACTACGAGTAGTCTACAGGGCAGACAACACAGAACTATTACTCATACACCGAGAGTTACCTCACACAATGTGGGGGTATTTCGGTAACTAGGCACAATCTTGAGAACTATACTCCCCCGTGCATCTTTCTGGAAAAAGTCGACATGACAGGCAAGCTGTTTAGTCATTGAGTCATGATGGCAAGGTTATTGAGTTAGCAGCTTTGAACAGTGCCCCTGCAAGTTTCATGAATGTGTAGTATTCTGGTATCAACTGATAAAACCGTTCTGTAGCTGTACTTTCGTTTAATCATAAAGTCCATGTTTTGTTACTGATGTTTTTCATTGTCAGGACCCTCAACCGCAGGGATCAGATTTGCAACATAAGAGAATTAAGACATAAATTAATAAAAACAAAACTGTTGCTGCACTTTCTTTTGATCACAAAATCAATGTGAAATTCTTCAGCTGATCCAAGTGCAGTTGACTGGAATGACTCGTAGTATGCTAAAACTTCAAATTTGCTCGTAACTCCGCTAGTAAACTTGGAGGTTCACCATTTGTGCCACTTTAAGGTATATAACCGTTTTTAATCCAATCTTCATTATATCCATGTTGTGTCTTTAGGGATGGGTTAAACTGAATTTGATGATGGCAGCAATTTTGTACGAAGTACAGCAAAGGCTTTATGCCACTGAAAACAAAACTAGTAACTGTTCATCAACGTCTTTGTCATCACAGAACTTGCACCGACACTGGGCTGCCTGCAGAGCAGCAGCAGCAACAAGGCAAGCTGGCACCCTGTGCAGGCACCCCCTCCCCCCCTCCTCACCTCTTTGGCCAGCTGGCTGTCTCCCTTTCTGGTGGCAGTGGGCAGCACTTTGAAGGTGACGGAGCCCCGCAGGTCTCGCTACAGTCACATCATCATCATGAGCAATGACACACCAACACAGCCATCATCATAGAAAACACAGTGGAACCCCTCAACAAAGATCTTTACAATTCCTCCACAAAGATTAACGGGGTCTTCTTAAATTGGAGGTTATATTCACATATTCAAAAACAAAATGTTCCAGGAAAAAAAAAAATTATGGGGAAGATATCAAAGATGAAGAGGGTGGGTGAGAGTGAACTGTGAGGGTTTTTTTTTTTTTTAAATCAAGGGACTACACAGCTTCATCATCATTGAACTGTGGGTAAATGTTCTGCGTTTTATCAATAAAGCTCTAGGGGTGTGGCACAATACTTGGTGTGTGTGTGTGTGTGTGTGTGTGTGTGTGTGTGTGGTGTGTGTGTGTGTGTGTGTGTGGGCATGTGCATGTGCATGCACACATGCATGAGCACATGTGCTTCTGCGCAAGTTTTACTGCTTGTGCATGTATGTGTGCATGCGCAAATGTGAGTGTATGCACACTGACTGTGTGTGTGTGTGTGTGTGTGTGTGTGTGTGTGTGTGTGTGTGTGTGTGTGTGTGTGTGAGTGTGAGTGTGTGTGTGGGAGGCAGAGAGAAAGAGAGAGAGGGAGGGGAGAGAGAGAGAGAGAGAGAGTGTGTGTATGTGTGTGAACGAATTGGTATGTGCATGTGTATGTTGTGCGTATGCATGTGTATGTGTGTGTATGTGTGTCTCTAAGTGTGTGTGTGTAATGTGCATGTGTGTGTGTGAGCTCGTGTGCATGACATGTGCATGCATATATATACACGAACATGCAATGCTTGCATACATATCTCTCTGTCTCTGACTGCACACCCTCTACTATGCATGTGGTCTGATAAAGACGAAGAAAACAGACTTTTTTTTTTTCAGGCATTGAACTGAAATCAGACACCCAATACATCAGTGCCAACGACAGCACTCTTCACCTCCTGCTGTCGGTCTACAAACAAACAGCTCCACAGGTCTTCCAGCACAACACAACCATCAAGCTGGCCATACAGAGGGGTCCACTCCCTCCCTACCCCAGCATCAGTGCGACAGAAAAGGGTGGAGTTGATGATGTTCCATCATGAAGCATGTGGCGGAAGGGTGGGCATGTCTCCACAGAAACAGGTCTATGTCATCAGAGCACGCTGACGGTGTGATCAATTTTCTTTTTTTTCCCCCCACACGGTGAGGTTGAAAAGGAATGTGCCTGTACACTCTCTCATATGTATGTGCATACACATCCACACAAAGATGCAACACACACACACACACCTGTACACTCTCTCACATGTATACATGTGCATACACATCCAAAGATGCAACACACACACACACATGCCTATACACTCTCTCACATGTATGAACATACACATCCACACAAAGATGCTACACACACACACACACACAGAGAATGGAACAGCACAAGCTATCCCTTTTTTTGGTTGGCAATTCTTAATCAGTCAGAAAGGAATAAGCAAAGAAATGACTTAGCTGAAGGATTTACAGGCCAGTGAATCAGAAAGATTGGGAACATCTGGCATGAAAACAAACCTACGGTTTAATTAAGAGGGAGAGAGAAGAGAGAGAGAGAGAGAGAGAGAGAGAGAGAGAGAGACAGAAAGAGACAGAGAGAAAGAGAGAGTGTGTGGGTGTGTTTGTGTGCCTACGGGTGTGTTTCTGTGCCTCCGAGAGAGCCTGCATGCATGTGTACGGACTTTTTTTTGAGAGCATAATTTTCATTTATTTAATTTTGCGAGAGAGAGAGAGAGAGAGAGAGAGAGAGAGAGAGTGAGAGAGAGAGATAGAGAGAGAGAGAGAGTGAGAGAGAGGGAGTTTTGCAGATGAAGATGGAGGGAAGCAATGATTAAAAAAAAAATTAATCAGAAAAAAAAATAATAAAAAAGTAAAAAGTCCAAGGAAGCTCACCAAAATTTTCTGCAAGGTTTCCACCGGTTGATTCTGGACAGAACTGCCATTGATCTCCTTGATCTCGTCTCCCACATGAAGTGTGCCTGCCCACACAGTCAGAAATATAAGAAAACATGTTTCCCAATCACTGACAATACTTATATCAGTCTATCCCTAGAGAATCAGAAATATCAGAAAACATGTTTCCCAATCACTGACAATACTTAGAGAATCAGAAATATCTGAAAACATGTTTCCCAATCACTGACAATACTAACATCTGTCTTTCCTCAGAGATTCAGCTCCAGGCACTTTACCATCCACACTCTTTTTTTTTTAATACAACAGGCTGCTGCCTACCTCAGGCGA
Organism: Conus canariensis; assembly: GCA_033310375.1. Taxonomy (NCBI): domain Eukaryota; kingdom Metazoa; phylum Mollusca; class Gastropoda; order Neogastropoda; family Conidae; genus Conus; species Conus canariensis. The sequence continues at coordinate 57,131,436 of CM065732.1, forward strand.
ATGAAGAGCTGCCTTCTGCCAATAAACATTCGTTTCTTACTTAATTTATTTGTACATCAATCTCTTGTTCCTTTGATTTTCCTGTAGGATGCCTGCGATGTGTATATATACATGTCATCCATACCAACTGCAGAACAGGCCTCCTCTTCCAGATGTTGATGAGGAGTTTTTGTATGTCTGTAACTGTAAGATGTTATGCACACGTTCACACACAGAACCTTGGCTCACAGTCTCGTTCAAGGACTCTTTGGGTTATGGAGTCAGAACTAATAATACTTTTGAAAGGAAAAATCTCACTGTACCAAATGGAAATTCAGATGTACAACCCCAGGATCACAAATCTGGCCCTAAACCAACTGACTTTTTCTGCCCCTCTCCCACCCCCTTCATCTCCTCCCCCACCCCAGGTCCCCATGTCTCACCCCAGCCCCCACCCTCACACCCAGTCCACGCATCTGCACTGACAGGCAACCAACACAAAATACAAAAACCCAAATACATTCAGTGCTGACCAAAATGTTCCCTTAGTTAAGCCAGACTCCGGGGATGCGCAAGAGATGAGCTGGATAATGATGTCGGAACCAGATGTAACCCATTCACATGGACTGAAAATTTGTCTTATTCACTTTGGGGTGAAGCGTACTTGGGTTTCATCTCATAGTATTATGAATGTGCCCTTCCCTCTGAGACAAAATTTGAAAAAAAAGGGGAAAGAGAGAGAGAGAGAGAGAGAAGAGAGAGAGAGAGAGAGAGAGAGAGAGAGAGGAGACTGGCATGGACAACACACTGATTGTGCCTTTGCAACACCCGCTACGATGTCAAGGACCATGCCTTAGTCACTTCAATAAACGTAGAACACAAACTAATCGAAGACGCCAGATTTAGACAGTCTCTTGCTGAAGATGTCTACAGCATAATGTCTGTTGACCTGACACTGCTGATTCACCACGGCTGATTCAGGCCAACAACAGAATCAATATCAGAAATGTCACCAGATATCCCTTTTGGTTCAGAGTGGCATGGCAACAACAGAGCAAACTGTCCAGGTGTAAACTAGACCTGAAATTAGATACATAGCAACAAAATGTCCTCGATTTCTGTCGTTTTAACAAACAGAAGGTCATCATAATGTGGAGGCGAGCATTTGGAAGGTAACGCACTCTGTGAACAAATTCGACTCGCTTCTGGGGATGGGTGTCGACATGGATGACTTCAGACTTATTGATACGTTAACATATTACATACAGTCAAAGGTACATATATATTAAATGCAGATTTCCTCATCATCCAAACGAGATGTGGCTGTGTATGTGTGAGATGTGGCTGTGTATGTGCGAGATGGCGCCAGAGTGATGCCACAGACAGAAAACACAAGATGAGAGGGGAAAAAAAAATGAAAGAAAGAAGGAAAAAAAAAAAGGAAAAAAAAAGAAAAAGGAATTTCAGCATGGTTGTTTTGAGCGTAAGATGTGCTCCTCCACTGTGTCATGCTTTTCCCCCTCAACATGTACGAACCCCTACTGTCTCCTTCTCCTTTTGAACCTTGACCAAATCAGCCTCTGTACTCTACGCTGGCAGGGCAGCCAGGAGATGGAACTGATAGCTGGTGAGAGTGATGACAACAGACACCGCTGATGATGATTTTCTGGTTCTCTTTTGTTTTCTTCTTTACGCTGAACGCAGTCCAAAAGCATCTGTTATGCGTTTTTAAGCGTTGCGTTTCTTAGTAGATTCAATACAGACTTCTTTTTCTCATTCACCGTCTTTTAATGCATTTTTTTGTTTTTTCTTTCTTACCTGATTATGCTTTCATTTGATTTAGTGTCCCCCCCCCCCCCCCCCCCCCCCCGGCCTTCCCACTCTTGGATTTTCTTTCTTTCTCTTCACATTTTGAAAGTGAAAAGTATTTCCAGGGCACGCTATGTTTTTCTGTCATTTTTGTCAGTTTTTAAACCAAATTTGATTTTTCACTTTTTTTTTTCTTTCTTTCTTTATGTATTCATGAATCTTAGTTTTTTTTCAAGAGGAACAGATGATGTGTGCATCCTCTCTGAATAATCCAGCCACTGAACCAGACTTTCAGAGGTTGTGCTGTCTGCCACATCCGCTTGTTGTTGAATTTTGTGTTGCAGACAGTGGTTCGGCGGGAGGATAAATACTACAGTTAAAAGACCGGCAAAAGCAGCAACTCTCTCCAGTGCTGCTTCTCTCGCTATGTAGCACAACACACACACATGCACAGGACATACATATGTACACATATGGGCACAAACAGCATGCAAACACACGCATTCACATACACACACTCCTGTACTGCCTTTCTCTCTCCCCCAATTTATTCTCTCCCTCACAGACACACAACACACATGCACAAATGTACACACTCTTGCGCTGGTTGTCTCTTTACCTATTCGATTCGCTCTCTCTCTAAACTGAACAGAATATACAAACACATACATTCATAAAAAGCCCATTCATTCTCACATTATCAGCTGCTGTGTGTGTTTGATTTATATCAAGCTATTCTGAGTTACTTTCCTAACAATATGTTCTTGTCCTTATTCTGATTCAAACAGAAATACACAGATGCTTGCATGATCCCTCCCTCTGATTCCAACCCTCACTACTCGATGCACACACGTATGCATGCGCATGCGCATGCACACGCACACAAACACACATCAGTCAAACACAAACTGATAAACACACCTACAATAACAAAATGAACATACCTAACAAACAAGCCAGCAAACGCACACACATACACAAAATGAACATACCTAACAAACAAGCCAGCAAACGCACACACATACACAAAATGAACACACCTAACAAACAAGCCAGCACACACACACACACACACAGACAGATATAAAAACAAGGAAGCCATAAACAACACAAGACAGGCACAGAAAAACCTCCCCTCCCATTACGCCAGACACAGATCATTCATTCCAACCATCATCCCCCTTAAAAAACAAACAAAAAGGTGCAAACCAACTCCTCCCCTCCAGTGTTCACTTTTCATTACCTCCATGGAACAGGACTCCCTTCATCTTTCTATGCTTCCTTTTTTTCTTTTTCTCTTCCTTTTTTTTAAAGCTGAAATTACCAGAACGCTGCTTTTGATGTTGGTATTTTTGTCTCTTGTGGATATTTTGGCAGGAGTTTCATTGCCCTCCCCTCCCCTCCTCGGCCTTCCCTTCCCCTTCCTCCTCACATACACAAACACATTCATACTTTTCACTCCTGTCAGATCTCAGATGTAAACAATTTTGAGTCTGTCTGATTTTTGCCTTCTGCAGCGCCTGATCTTCATTATTTGACCGAACTGCTTGATGACGGTTCTTTTCTTTCAACGCCCGTTCCAGCTGCAGAATCTCAGATGTGCATCACAAACATGTACTGTAACAACAGGAAAGGTTGGCAGAGGAAACCCGCATCCCCAACAACCGCCACCACAACCGAAAAAGGGGAGACGCAGACCCTGTGCGCTTCAGTTCTTCCCTGCATATCCTGTTCACATGCTTTTACATCACAACGTACATGTTGCAACACTAGTAACTGGATCGGGCGCAGTGTGTGTAGAGTCATGCCACTGGGACCTCAGCTCTATGTCCTCCCCCGCAGGTCTATGTTTCCCCCAGGTCTATGCTTCCCGAAGTCTATGCCTCCCCCTTCCCTCCCCCAGGTCTATGTCTCCCCTGGAGTCGTGTTCCCTCCAGGTCTATGATCACCCATGCATGTTCTGTTAGGTCTTAGTTCACCAATGTCTATGTTGCCCCTGGTCTATGTTTCTCAAAGTCTATGCCTCCCTCTTCCCTCTCCCCCCAGGTTTATGTTTCCACCAGGTCACCTTCCCTCCAGGTCTATGATCCCCTCCAAGCACAGGTTCCTCTCAGGTCTTTGTTCACCAAGGTCCATGTTCCTCCTGGTCTCCATATTCCTCTTCTTGTGTGACCTCAAACGAATCAGCAGATACTGATCAAAGTTAACGGTCCAGAGACCCAGAAAGTGTAGTGGTGATCTAGAGAGTCGAAGGTTCAGTGACCCACAATGGGTCAAGTGAGATTAGGGACAGGATTTTAGATCCAACTTATCTGAGAGCAGTGAACGGCCCTGCGTGCTATATAACCTGTTTTGCAAATTCATATGGCAACCACATCATGCTCTGTCTTTGTGTGTGCATGTCGCAAATCTTGAAACACCACCATGTATCTGTTGAGTGTGCATACATGGGCTTTCAAGACTAAGCTGAAATTATCCCCCCCCAAGTTTCTGACAAAGATCCATCGTCGCAGTTTGGCGCTTACTACGTGTCTGCCCAGCAACAAAAATATGCAACGCATACCCACCCCTGCCCTTGGGGAAAAGCCCAGTTGCTCTTCTGAAGAGGAGCAGAGCTGTCATTTCGGCACAGCACCACACATTTTGTGAAATAAGTGCAGGTCTGGGAGTCCATCAAAAAGTGATCGAGTCAAACAAAGATCCTCCCCACCCCCTCTCTCTCAGAAGGGATATTAATTCTGCCTCCACGATTATGCAACCATCATCATCAGTGAGAGGATCCAGCAGCTGTGCCATGTGACTGAAAATAATGATTGGTCAGTCAGAGCAGCGTTGCTGTACAAAACTAGTATAATGTATAATACCACCGAGTTATCAAGTACACAAGACAGCTTGGGGAAATCACTCTAGGTGATGATTGGTGTTCACTGGGTAATAAATGGTAGGAGCTCATCTGATGTTGTCAGCTGTACCTATAAGACAGACCAAATCATGACCAGAACATATAACACCACATGGTGGCAGCGATGGGATGAAATCACTCTAGGTGATGACTGGTGTTCACTCGGTAACAAACGGCTGGAACTCCTCTGTCGTCTGCTGTATCTATTGCAAGGCAGACCAAATTCTGACCAGAACACGCAGCACCACAGAAATGATGCCAGTGTGACATGACAGTGGCTGTGTGAGTCAAGGTACGGTGTTTATAACCCAGCTGACCACACAGGCCATGTGCACTTCATATTAGGGAAAAAAGTGAAATGGTAAGAGAGAGCGAAAGGTCTTAGCAGCAAGTAGTCTTCACAACTTCATTTTCTCTTTAGGCAGTGCAGGGTCTCCAGCAACCAGTGGCCCTGTCACAGTTCACCCAGCTTGTGGACTGGATGGGGCGGAGACTGTGGGCAGTATGTAGGACAATTCAGTGTGTGTGTGTGTGTGTAGTGTGTGTGTGAGTGAGTGAATGAGTTTGTGTTTGTGTAGTGAGTATGTGTGTGCATGTGCGCATATGATGTGTGTGTGTGTGTGTGTGTGTGTGTGTGTGTGTGGTGGTGTGTATGTGTGTGCATGCATCTGTATAGAGGTTGAGTTAGGACGGATGAAAGAGAGTGGGCTTTGTGAATTGACACTTAAATTACCATGGATACTGACATCACCATGGATGAGTCAGAGAGAGAGAGAGAGAAAGAGAGAGAGAGAGAGAGTCATATGGTTTATTCATAAAGGCCACATCCCCTCAGAACAGGGATATACACCATTGATTCATGGCACAAATAGACACTAGTCTTCGTCATGTTGTGTAAATGATTTGCTTTTTGACTGCTTTGTATACAAATGCACAGTTAAATCTTTAAAGGGATTATCAAAGTACTTATGGGTGACAAACTGCTGAGAGAGAGAGAGAGAGAGAGAGAGAGAGAGAGAGAGAGAGAGAGAAAGTGTTTGTGTGTACATGAAAGTGTGGTGAATGTATGATGAGAGTGTGTGTGCGCGGCGTGCATGCGTGTGTATGTGAGCAAGTGAGCGAGAGAGAGAGAGAGAGAGAGAGAGAGAGAGAGGGTGGGGGGGGGGAGAGACAGACAGACAGACAGACTGACAGAGAGACGCAAACTGACAGACAAAGCATGAAGGAAGTCTCAGAAATGGTTCTCTCCTTCACATACATATTGCGCGACCTCACTCCATCTGACCTAACAAGGCTTCAGCATCGCCATCGTCTGAACCCATGCCATCAGTGGACAAATCGTTTTGTCTTCAGAAGAGGGAAGAGGAGGGGACCAACACTATCGTTCTCCCTCCTTCAAACAATGTCGTGCAGCGTGATGGCCCTTGATGATTTCCCTTGGAATCACGTGTCTGCTTGCTCGATCACAAAGGTAACATTGCCTGCCTGCCTGCCTGTCTGTCTGCCTCCCTCTGACAACAAACGGCTGCCATTCTGGGAAAGGTGCTAGTAGACGTTTTCTTTCCATATCTTGCAGCAGATGACTTGAGAGCCTGGGAGGGAGGACAAGACGGTCAGGAGAGGGGGGAGGTTGGGGGGGGGGGGGGGGGGGGGGGGAGGGGGGGAGCAGGATGACCAAAAGAAAAAAAAAATAGGAAAAAAAAGGAGCATCAGAAGCAAATGGTAAAAGGAAAAAAAAAGAAAAAAAAGAAAGGGAGCATGAGGAGCAACTGGAGGCCAGAGGAGGAAAAGATGCTTGAGGACAAGGAAAAATGGAGGAGGAAACCCAAAAGGAAGAGGACGGGGAAGAGACTTTTGAGGAGAAGGAAGAGGAGGAGATGGCGAAGAAGAACTTCAAGATGTAGGGAAGAGGAAAAAAGAAAAGACGATTGGAAAAGAAAAAGAATGACGAGGAAGAAGAATGGGAACTGGAAGAGAAGAAGGAAGGGGGCCAGGGACAGAAAGGAGAAGATGGAAAAGAGGAGGAGGAAGGGGACTAGAAAAAGACTGTAAAGCAAAGGACAGATGAAAGAGGAGATGAAGAAGAAACAGATGACAGGACAAAAGACAAAGGTAGATGAACAAAAGACAAGGGTAGGGCAGGACGTGTGAGCGAGAGAGAGAGAGAGAGAGAGAGAGAGAGAGAGAGAGAGAGAGAGAGAGAGAGAGAGAGAGACAGACAGACCGACCGACAGAGAGACGGAAACTGAGAGACAAGGCGGGAAGAAGCCTCAGAGCCAGTGCTTTCCTTCACATACAAAGTCCGCGACCTCACTGTGTCTGACCTCACACGGCATCAGCATCGCCACCGTCTGGACCCACACCATCAGTGGACTAATCGTTTTGTCTTCAGACGAGGTACAAGAGGAGGAAGGACCAACTCGCCAAGCCTATCGCTCGCCCTCCTTCAAACAATGGCGCGCAGCGTAATGGCCCCGACTGATCTCCCTTGGAATCACGTGACTGCTTGATCGCAGAGGTACCGTTTATTAGGGCTTACCTTACTTGCCCGCCTGCTGCCTGTCTGCCTCCCTCCAACGAACGGCTGCCATTCTGGGAAAGATGCTGGAAGATCTCTTCTTTCCGTGATCTTGCAGCAGAAGACCAGAGAGCAGAGGGGAGGAGGAAAGGATGATGGGGGAGGGGGCAGGATGACCAAAAAAACGGGGAAAAAGAAGAAAAAAGGAGAGAGAGAGAGAGAGAGAGAGAGAGAGAGAGAGAGAGAGAGAGAGAGAGAGAGAGAGAAGGAGCATGGAGAGCAAATGGAGAAAGCATGAGGAGGGAAAGGTGGATGACAAGGAGAAAAAAAGGAGGAGGAAACGCAGAAGGAAGAGGAGGGAAAAGAGAGACAGAAGGAGAAGGAGGAGGAGGAGGAGAAAAGGTGGTGAGGGTGAAGAAGAAGGGATGGGGAAAACAGAAAACAGCAAAAACTCAGATGGAAAAGAAAAAGAATAAAGAGGAAGACAGAAGGGACCGGAGGGTGCTAGGGACAGAGAGGGGAAGAAGAACAAGAGGAGGAGGAGGACCAGAGAAAAGAGCGAAATGGAATTTAAAGATGAAAGAAGAAAAGACGAATAAACATATGACAGGAAGGAATGACAAGGGTAGATAATTTTTTTATATTTTATAATGTACCCTTACGATGTACGTATGCGAACCAGCGTTCACACACGTAAACAAAAGGACAAGGGTAAACAAGAGAGAGAGAGAGAGAGAGAGAGAAGAGAGAGAGAGAGAGAGAGAGAGAGAGGAGAGAGAGAGCAAGGGTGAGTTTGTGTGCATGCACAGGTGTGTGTATGTTGTGTGTGTGTGTGTGTGTGTGTGTTGTGTGTGAGAGAGAGAGAGAGAGAGAGAGAGAGAGAGAGAGAGAGAGAGAAAGGGTGTGTGTGTGTGTGCGTGTGTGTATGACAGAGAGAGAGAGAAGAGAGAGAGAGAGAGAGAGAGAGAGAGGAGGGGGGGGGGATGGGGGACTGAAGGCAGAGCCTTCAGCATCACTAGAAGCCGGGCAGCCCAGCACCCTGAGTATTGTTTGGCTTTGTGGCAAACTCATCAGGTTGGTTGTTTCCTGCCTGTCTGTCAGAGCCAGAGAGATACAGCCAAAGCCACCGCAAAAAACAAAACAAAACAATAACATCAACAACAACAACACAGCTTCGAAATGGGATGCTACGTCTCTCTCTCTCTCTCTCTCTCTCTCTCTCTCCTCCACTTACTTACTTTCCTCAGAGTAACTGTTGCTGTTTACAAATAATGCTGTTTCAAAATAATTTGCTGCTGTTAATGATTGGACATGATTGTTGCTGTTTACAAATACCACTGTTGCAAAATAAACGGCCATTGTTAAGGACAGGACTTGCTATGTCAGTGCATGCAAAGGTCTGTATGTGAAAGATTACTCTTGCGATGAGCGTGTGCGAACCAGCGTACTGCTAATAATACTTATATGCACTTCTATTGAGGGGAGAGGGTGATGGGGTGGTAGGAGGGATGGATAGGCCTAATAGTGTTTGTCTTTTTTTTTTCTTTCCTGTGTGTGTGTGTGTGTGTGTGTGTGTGTGTGTGTGTGTGTGTGTGTGTTGTGGTTTCTACTTTTTATTTATTTATTTCTTTGTCTATTTTCTTCCCGGTATTCTCTGTCCTCGACAACAACATTAACTCCTATTCCTCTCTGCCTTGACAACCAATCCTATTTTACGAACAAGAGTGATGAATATGAACATATGCTGAGGTACTTGAACATAAACTGCCTCAGGAATCAATTTTCATTCCTCCAACGGTTATGCTGATAATGTTACCTTGGTGACTATGATGCTTCTTACATCTTCTTTCCGCACAGAAATATTGTACATTACGTAGTGTGTGTGTGTGTGTGTGTGTGTGTGTGTGTGTGTGTGTGTGTGTGCGCGCGCGCGCGCGAGTATGTGTGCGCGCGCGTGTGTTTGTGTGTAACAGCCATATCTAGTATGTATGTATGTTTTTTCTGGAATGCTAATATGAGCTATCGCTCTTCTCGCTAAATGCAGTTCTATGTTGTGTGATAGTGCCAATGCCCTTAGACCCTGATGGGAAAAGGAACACATGAAAAAAATACACCATCTTGCTTATCTCTTACCCTCGGGGATAAACATTATCAATCAATTTCCTTACCCCCCCCCCCCCCCCCCCCCGTCTCTCTCCCTCTCTCTTGCTCGCTGGCTCTCTAATACCCTAACTGGGAGACAAGAGAACGTCTGGCCCAGTGTATGTATACAGCACTGTTCTCTTGATCTCAGGGGTCCTGGGTGGTTTGATCCCAGCGCGGAACAGGCCACGTACGTTAGACGGAATTTTCTCTTCGGAGTCATCAGAACCATGATGAATACGGGTGTGGTTTCTTCTACATGACCCACCTCTATCTCTCTCTCTCTCTCTCTCTCTCCCCGCTCCACTCACCCTCTCCTCTCTAGTCCGCCAGTAAGATGTCCGATGTATTTATAGTTGGTTTTAAGTCCGTATCTAAATTTCTGTTCTCACCCACGCCACTCTCTCTCTCTCTCTCTTCTTCTCCAGTTTAGTAATCGTCAGTTCTTTGTTCTCCATTCATTCTTTTCACAAATTCCATGCCCCCCTCCACCTCCTCCCTTACGCTTGCCAGCCAAGAGTCTGTATCCCTACTGATGTATTACCAACCCTCTCGTCCATACTGATGTTCTACCAGTATCTACAAACCTCTCTCATCTACATTGTCATTACTACCAACCTTTATCATGATGTGTCTACCATGTATCTACCAAACCCTCTCTCATCCATACTGATGTGTCTACCATGTATCTACCAAACCCTCTCTCATCCATACTGATGTGTCTACCATGTATCTACCAAACCCTCTCTCATCCATACTGATGTGTCTACCATGTATCTACCAAACCCTCTCTCATCCATAATGATGCGTCTACCAAACCCTCTCTTGTTTCTTAACTAGTCCCCCATCCCACCCACCTCCCCCCCCCCCCCTCCTGTTGTCTGTATGTTCATTTCTCATTCATTTTTGTATGAAAGCCTTCACCCCCCCCCCACCTTCTCTCTCTCTCTAATTCTGTGATGCTCTTCAGCCTCTCAATCACCTCTCTCGTCTGTTAAAGACACCCCCCCCCCCCCCCCAAATCTCCTCCCACTTTTCTAGCCTGTCTGAACGCAGCTGAAAATCAATTCTTTCCTCTGTGGAAAAAATCTGACAATCGTTATTTACTCTGTTCATCTGCAGCTGTCTTATCTCCCCCTCCCCCCCCCCCCCCCTCCTCACCATCTCTTCATTTCCTTGCTCACCAGTTCCTAACTTTTCCCACCATTCCCCGTTCCCCCCCCCCCCCCCCCCCATCTTTCTCCTTCCTTCCAGTTTCTCTTCCGTCTGGCGCTTCGTCAGTTCCCTCCCTTGCCTCTCTCCTCCTCAAGCTCCCCCCCTCCCCCCCCCACTCCACTCCACCACCACCACCACCTCCCCTCTCTTGTCCATGTCGTTTAGGGTCGTGCTGCAAGGTGTGCGTGCTGAGAGTTTTGTTCCTCATCAGTACTTGGGCCCCAAGGGGTCCTAGATTATCAGATCCTCATTATCCGCCTTCAACTCCCCCCCCCCTCCACCTTCTCTCTCTCTCTCTCCCCCCCCCTCCCCTCTGTGTCTCTCTCTCCTCTGCGTGTGTGGTGTAATGTGGTGTAGTGAGGTGGTGGTGGTGGTGGTGTGTTGTAGTGTGGTGTGGTGTTGCTTTCAGTAAGATGTGTGCACGTGTACATCATTACCGCAACACGCCGTCCCCCCCCCCTCCCCTTTAACTATTAAAAACAGAAAGAAATGAAACAATCGGAACTTTCTCGTCCCCCTCTCTCCTCCCACACACACACACAGACACCTCTCTCTCTCTCTCGTTCCTCTATGTTAATGTTAAATGCCATGCCTTGCTTCTCCCTCCCGCTCCCCCCTCCCTCACTCTGTCTCTCAATGCTTTTTTTTTTAACTCTCTCCCTCACTCTCTCTCTTTTCTCTAATGCCCCCCCCCCCCCACCCCCACCATCTCCCACCTCTTCTGTCTGTGTTCCCTCTTGTACATTAGTTTTGTTTCATTTGGCATTACCATATTCAGAATTTGTATCTTTTTTTTTCTTTCTTTCCTTTTCTTTTGGCCCCGGAGGGCTGGATGTAAAAAAAAAAAAAAGCAGTTATGCTTACTCCACTACCCTCTGAAAATAAAATTCGTTTCTCTCTCTCTCTCTCTCTCTCTCTCTCTCTCTCTCTCTCTCCTTATGCCGTGTCATATCCGACTCAAGAGAGCGTCTTAAATTTCACCTTTTTCTTTCCCCCCTCCCTTCCTGTTTTCGATTACTCCCTAACCTCAGGTGCCCCCCACTACGACCCCAGACCCGAACCCCCACCCCAGCTATCTAACCTCCCTCCCTCCCACCCACCCCTCCACTGAGTCATCCCATCGCCCTCCAGTGAACTTGACCCGACAAGACATAACAAGACACACACCGGAATCGAACTTTCCCTCTTCTGTATAGACAGGGCAGACGGGTAGTACTAGGTGCGTGCGTGCTTGCGAGCATGTGCCCGCGCGTGTTTGAGACCGTGTGTACAGGAATGCTGAACACCCTGCCCCCCCCCCCCCCTCCCCCCAAGCCCCACCTCCTTTACTCCGTTGATTTATGCTGGGTGGTGAACAGGTCCGCCAAAGAAGGGTACACCCATCCTCCCCCCCCCCCCCCTCATGAAATTTGCCCTCCAAGACAATTTGGCGCATTCCTCCCCCCCCCCCTCCTCTCCAACCCACCCACCTCTTCTTACCCCATCCTCTCTTCAATTGACGCGTGTTAATTTGATGGAAAAATAGCCAAAAAGAAATGAGAGAGGCTGGTGGGGCTACAGGGAATGATGGTGGTCGGATCAGATAGTTGGAAACTACAGGGATGTTGAGTTAGGGGCAGACAGGCAGCCAGACAATCTGAGTTGGAAAATGGAAGGGGAAAGGGGATGGAGGGTGGGGATGGTGGTGGGGGTGGGGGTGGGGGTGGGTGGGCGCCAGGGGCGTTTGGGCCTGTATATGCGCGCATGCTCACCACACACAATGCACCAACGCATCTACAGGGCACGGACGATTGTATATACGTCTGCGGATCCCAACACTATCGACGGCAGTTCGTATCCCACCGGGCATCCACGATTCTACGTACCTCTCCATCACACACACACACACACACACACACACACACACACACACACACACACACACACACACACGTACGCGCGCTGTTTTTTTTTTTTATCTCCAAGATATACCTCATCACCTCCTTCTCCTTGAGCAAAACGGACGAGAAGGGAAGAAAAAGAAACACGAGAAAGGAAAAAGACAGAACCCCCCCCCCCCCACAACAACAAAGAAAAGGAAAAAAAACAAAACAAAACAAAAAACGAAGGCAGACACACTGAGAAAGAAAGAATATTAAGTATCTGTACCCTAGACATCATCCGAAGGGATCAGTAGCGGCCGTAGACCACAACAAAGACAACAGAATGAGGAGAGAGGGAGAACGATGAGAGAAAGGAGAGAGAGAAGAGAACAGCCACACACAAAAACACCACACACCCCGCACAACACGCAGCACCAAAGCGCACGCCGCGCACACACTCACTCACACATACAACCCCTCTCCCCCTCCCCCCCCCCCTACACACACAGAGACACACAGCACAACGCACGTACACACAAACACACACTCTCTCTTTCGCGTGTCTGTCCTCACTGCACCCCCCACGCTGTTTTGTGGGTAAATGCAGCCAAAACAGTTTCAAAATAAACCCCATCATCGATCACCTGATACAGGAAGAGGGATGAGAAGAGGGGAAGGGGCGTTACAACAACAAAAAGTCGGTGGTGGAGGGGAGGGGAGAGGTTGCGTAGAGGTGGTGGTAGAACGGGAGTGTGTGTGTGTGGGGAGGGTGGGGGGGGGGGGGGGGGGGTCGGTGTGTGGCGCGTGGTTTCGATCTAGGTCGTTCCTCTCGTGTTTCATCCGTTTTGTCTGGAAATCAGACTCCGTTTCTCCTTCGGGAAGTCCCAAGGTTGTTTTTTTTTTTTTTTTTTTTTAAACAGGATCGACTTGGGGCCCGGAAAATATCATGTGTACGAGACCAGAGAGACGCTTCAGATACGTTTTTTTTAATTTTTTTTTTTTTTTTATCGACAACGGCCTACATATAGCCTTTATTTATGTCAAGGGGGTGTACATGAATACTTACAGCGCCGAAAAGAGTAATGCAAATAAACAACAACAACAAAATTGTATAACTGATAACGTTAATATTAATGTTAGGACTCGAAACCATGTCTCTCTCTCTCTCTTCCCGCGAGACAATGGCCTACATATAGCCTTTATTTATGCCAAGGGGGTGTACATGCATACTTGCAGCGCCGAGAAGAGTAATGCAAATAAACAACAACAACAAAAAGTATAAATGATAACGTTAATATTAATGTTAGGACTCGAAACCATGTCGTAGAAAAGGAAAATGACGTACATTTTCATCATTCAAAACCCCATCACCGCTAACGGCAAACCACTTGATGATGTCCAGGAATTTGTATACCTGGGCAGCAAGATGACCACAGATGGCGACTGCAACCAGGAGATCAACGCCAGAATCAGCAAAGCCAACCAAACTTTCGCAATGCTCAGGCCCATCTGGAGATCCACCGTCCTCAGCATCCAAACGAAGATTCGACTCTTCAAGAGCAATGTCCTCAGCGTCCTTCTGTATGGCTCAGAGTGCTAGAAGACGACCGTCGCCATTGAGAAAAAGCTGGAAGTGTTCCAGAACAAGTGTCTGCGACGTATCCTCAGGATCTTCTAGCCGAACATCATCTCAAACGAAGAACTGAGGACTAGAACAGGAGTCTCCACATTACAGGACACCATCCAGGCGCGTCGATGGAGATGGCTAGGGCATGTCTGTCGCATGCCACCCAGCTCACTCCCCAGAACAGCCCTGCGCTGGACCCCTCAAGGTAAAAGAAAACGGGGACGACCGAAGGAAACCTGGCACAGGACAATAGAAAGGGAGCTGAAAGACAAAGGACTGACTCTCAACACAGCCCCCAGAGCAGCCGCAGACAGAGCCAGATGGAGATCTCTTGCCATAGCCTCAAGCGCCAGCAGGCACGGAGAGGACTGATGATGATGATGATGTAATTTTCTTAATAACATAATCATTTATACAAGCGCCATAAACAGGCACACATATTCTCTGAAATAAATCATTTCCGCTGGACCAGAGAGAGAGAGAAAGGGGGGGGGGGGGCGGTGGGGAAGAGAAAAGAAGAAAAGAAGAAGCAGAAGAAGAAGAAGAGAGAGAGAGAGAGAGAGAGAGAGAGAGAGAGAGAGAGAGAGAGAGAGAGAGAGGGAGAGAGAATGAGTGTGTGAGCGAGTAATTGTGAGTGTGTGTGTGAGAAAGAGAGAGAGAAAGGGGGGGGCGCAGATGGAAAGAAGACAAAAGAAGAAGAAGAAGAAGAAGAAGAAGAAGAAGAAGAAGAAGAGAGAGAGAGAGAGAGAGAGAGAGAGAGAGAGAGAGAGAGCGAGAGAGAGAGAGAGTGTGTGTGTGTGTAGTGTGTGTGTGTGTGTGTGTGTGTGTGTGTGTGGGGTGTGTGAGTGAGTGTGAGTGTGTGTGTGTGTGTGTGTGTGTGTGTGTGTGTGTGTGTGTGTGGTGTGTGGTGTGTGTGTGAGTGTATATATGTGTATGTGTGTGTGTGTGTGTGTGTGTGTGTGTGTGTGTGTGTGTGTGAGAGAGAGAGAGAGAGAGAGAGAGAGAGTGGGGATGGGGAAAGCTATGACGGACAGAATAAAAGGCCGAGTGGAAGGGGGGTGGGGGTGGGAGGGTGTGTGTACATGTGTACGCTCGTGTATGTGTGGAGAGGAGAGGGACACACTCAGATACAGAAATACAGTGGGACTCTGACTCCAAAACAGAAAGAGAGAAGGAGAAGGTAAAAACAGCGAGAGAGACAGAGTGGCGGGAAGAGAGAGAGAGAGAAGAGAGAGAGAGAGAGAGAGAGAGAGAGAGAGAGAGAGAGAGGAGAGAGAGAGAGAGAGAAACAGAACAGAGAGACAGGCAGAGAGACAGACACACAGACAGACAAAACGATGTATACCTAGTAACGGAAGTTTGGCGGATCAAGGCAGTCTGAATTAACCCTCATCTCCCCACCCCTCTCCCCACAACTAAAGGAGATCAGGCAGGCAGATGGCTCTGCGACCCCACAAATAACTTCATCGGCTGAGCTGAGAACGACAGAGGATCGGGGAAGGGGAGTAGAGGGTGTCGGGGTTCGTTGCAGACAGCGTCCTCCACGTATGTCAGCGTACAGCAGGCGCAACCGAACACCCCACCGAAGACAGACTGCGGGGATCTCCCCCGGCACGTGGCCTCGGCATGATCCCACGGCAACGCGTGGAGCCCTTGCTATGGTGACGGGGCAGGCGAGTACGGTGTGTGTGTGTGTGTGTGTGTGTGTGTGTGTGCAGCTTAAAGGCAGAGAGAAAGGTAATGTGGATTATAGCCAAGCAGATCGCAAAAAGGGCCATATCAGGGCTGACACCCGGTCAAAGTCAACTGTCGAGTCAGATTCACACACACACACACACACACACACACACACACACACACACACTACCACACACACACACATACACACGCGCGCGCGCGCGCCACACACATACACACTCCATTCCGGTCCGAGACTACAGTCATGACAGGCTTGTACTCTACACTTCCTTTCCTAACATAATTATCCTGGCCGTAAACCAGGCCCGAGAGACGCAGACACCTGCGATGTTGGGTCAGGAAATTTGAGCAACACTCTCAGAACCACATCCTTAACATCTTCAAATTCAGACCCATTAACTACGCTGTCTTTTAGGATACAGCTTAATGAATATGCCTTCAAAACAAAACTGAGCAAGAATGTTTAATGTTTGCGCGGTGAACAAATTCCAAACCAACACATCCTTCAGGAGCGCCAGAGACTGAGACCTATTTTACTGGCTATTTCTGAAAGTTCTCATGAAAGAATATTTGAGAACTTCACTTCGCTGTTTGATTTTGCGAACTGTTTACTACACAGTCCTATAGGACATTCATTATAGTTTGTGTTATGATTCACAATAGTTACTTAACGTTGGTTTTCCCGTACCTTTTTATTGTATTGTAAAGATACCTTTTTTATAATTGCAAGATAGCCCACCCACTCACCCCCTCTTCATGCTCCCCCTTTTCACACCCTTTCTCTTCGTCTAATATCACTTAATATGGAAAGACGTTAAACTGAAGACAACCCCCGACATGAACTGATGGTTTCTAGCCTTCCCTACTTGAACCTACGTCACAATCAACTCTGGGGACGAGCCAACGGGGGTCAAAGATTCCGCAAGTCGATGTCTCTGATGGGAGTCGAACCCACGACCCTCCCAGACCGTAAATCTGTGACGGTAGCCACTGTACCGTGGCAGCTGGTCCGAATGGAGGTGATCAACCTTGCTGACCAGATTGGTCTCTTGGTTCTTTGCAGGACATGACTTGGGTTTGACATTTCAGTCTTGGGGGTTTTCATTTTGTACGTCTCTCCGATTCGCACTCCCTTTCACAGCCCTGCATATAGCCTCCGTGATCGGTATGGGCCATAGACAACCTCCCTAGACTCAAGACCTAACCGCCCCTCCCCTCCTCCCTCCCTCTTCCCCCACTCCGCTCCTACTCCTGCCCTCCTACCCCGCCCCCCAAGTAATGGACTAGACTTAAACACGGTTCCTTGGAGCGTGCAGGTTCGGTTGCAACTTTGGTTCCCAAAGGAAATCATAGAAAGCACCAGGGTTATCGACAGCTCCTGACCACAGGGCGCCCCCTCTCCACGTGCCCCGACACTTGTTACGACAAACTGCGCGTGTGCTAGCTGCTCTCCATGGCTGACAAAAGGCTGTGGCAGAGCTGGTGTGGGTGGCCGGGTGGTTCTGTGAGGCGAGCAGCCTTTCTTTCTTTCTGCGTACGCAGGCGATACTCCTGCGGACACTCCCTATATGGACAGACAAGTATTAATCCCATCTACCCAACAAAGGGAGAGGAGTTTTGTGTGTATGACTGTTTTTTATCCCCCCATTAAGGCAGCCATACTCCATCTTCGGGGAAGGTGCATGCTATGTGTAACGTGTCATCCATACCAACGGCCAAACTGGCCTCCTCTTCCTTAAGTTGGTGATGGGATTTTACGTGTGTGCAAGATGTTATGCGTGCGTTCACACACGGAACCTCGGTTTATAGTTTCATTCGGACTGTATGGGAAATGGAGTCAGAACTAATGTTAACTTCGATGGAAAATCCCCCTGTACCGAAACGGCCCAGCGGAGATTCGAACCCGCAACCCTTGGAATTATGAGTCCGGCGCTCTACCAACTGAGCTATTCCGGCCCCGAGGTGAGCCCCGAATTGACTGTCGAGACGTTCGATTCTTCAATGGCACTCGATATTAAAAAAAAAAAAAAAAAAAAAAAAAAGCCCATTTCCACTGCCCGTTCTGCCTGTTTAGTGTTAAGGTTCTGTTTACGTAAGGTAAGGTTTCGTAACGTTGCTTATAGCCCAGCGGACTGCAAAGGGCCATACCAGGGCTGTCACCACGTTCAAGTCAATTCAAAAGTCTTTAAAAAGAAATTCACACAACCTTTTACAACACACCTAAAAACACACCGGAAATGACATTAAAAATCTTTCTTCCGTGAAATCTTAGATCAGATGAAAAATGTTGACCTCTTTCAGAAATTCAAAGATCAGGTGGGACATCTCTGAACAAGGTTTTCATGGAGTCTGCTGTAAAGTGTTTACGTCTTACATCATACATGTCCCAACGCTCTAAAAAGAATATGTTTCACTGTGAGTGGTACATGACATGGAATGCACCACGGAGCTTCTTCGCCTTTTGAATATGGGATGGCTATCCTAATCTGTCTGCCATTTGTTCCTGTTCCTCTGTGTGTTTTATCTACCTATATTCATGATTAAAAAAAGTATGCCATCTTGAAGAAACGTTAACTCCCATTTGTTCCTTTCTCCTAGCAGTTGCTGCTGTGTGTATGTGTCAGATAATGTGGTTACGGGCAAGCTAGGAACGCTCTTTTTCGGGGTGTCTCCTCGTTTGTTCTGTGTGTGGCTCTCTCCTGGCGTTTGTGCTCAGCGATTTGACGTCGTAAGCAGCATTCCTATAGAATGACGGGAGTGTAATGTGATCTTGTAATGGGAGCGAGGATCACCATACTTGTTTGTTATTCACCATTTTCTGTTCGCCTTATTTCAAGATTTCTGGTCATACCACCTTTTTTGGAATTTGTGGACGCTCAACAAGAATTTCCCTGACTACAACTCAGGGGATACCCTAAACACTTCCGGTGGGAACCAAGCTGTAGCGTGTGTTCAGCATTATCCAAAGAACCTTTCAAGATTTGGTTGCTATTCGCTGTCAGTGAGGGGTCTAATGTCGACACTTTCACGTTCTTTTTTTTTTTTTTTTTTTTAATCCTGTCTGTTCCCCTCCTCCATTCTCTCCCTCTCTATCTTCCAACTCCTCCCTTTTGAAATTTTTCTCAAGACATTTTCGTAGTGATCGGGGACTTGTTTCTCTGCACTTGCTTTTTTCCACTCCTTATTATCTATTTATTTTCCTTCTTTGTTGGTTTTCTTGTCCAGACTAAAAAACAACAACAACAAAACAACAACAACAACAACAAAAACCCGACAGGTGGAAACTCATGATGTTGAGCTGCATTTCCCCCCTACTTATTATTTACCTTCTGTCTTTGTTGGTTTCCTTGCCCAGCCTTAAACAAACAAAACAAAACAAAAAAAAAAGACTAGCAGGTCGAAACTCTGTTTAATTTTCTTCTTTTTTTTTTTCTGCGCCGTATGGCGGCACAGTATTTCACCGTTCATTTTCATCTTTCTCCAGACCAGCTTCCTTCATTTCTTTGAGGGATAGCGAAAAGGGTATGCAAGGTTTTAGCCGTGGGGATGTGGGACGGGGTATTGTTGGTCTGCCTACTACTTCTCTGACTGCATGTATATATAATTATAATGTACATGTATGTACATATATATATATATATATATATATATATATATATATATATACAATAAACTAATAAATTCCAAGGATAAATACTGAGCACCATTCCAGCAACTTACAGAACAGCTTGGTGTTGCAGTGACTGCAAGAAATATTCAATTATAAACAAAGCTTGCTCTTATGTCTTAGATTGAAGAAATAGGGGGAAATAAGCATTCATATCTGCAGTGGTAGATCATTCTGCCTAACTAACAGTATGTGCTTGAGTGGGTGAATGTGGAAAAAATGAAATAAATGCTTCTCAAAATGAGCCTTCAGCAAGCTTATAGTCTCCAAGTCTGCAACACCAAGCTGTTCTGTAAGTTGCTGGAATGGTGCTTGGTATTTATCCTTGGAATTTATTAGTTTATTGTAATTTAGTCCCTTGCGGATTCATTCCAAGAACTGGCCCTCAGCACTTGTGTCTTAAGAGGTTATCTTTTTATATTTTCTACTTTTCATAAGAAAATGTAGCTTGTTTTGCTCTTTCGTGATTTTCTTTTGCTTCTTAGGTGGCACCTTTGGTTGGTTTTTTGAAAACTCAACAAACATACTACGGTATTGCACACCAGACTTTTCTAGGATAGCATTCTTGTTAAAACCGAAAAGGCAGAGGAGTCAAATTACCACTTTCCGCGGTCACTGAGGAGAAACAATCAGGTTTCGAAATATCGGTATCTGACCAGGAGTTATATACTAGTGAGTTTCCTCCCCATTGGAGAATGTCTCCCCCTTGGAGACTATAAGCTTGCTGAAGGCTCATTTTGAGAAGCATTTATTTCATTTTTTCCCCATTCACCCACTCAAGCACATACTGTTAGTTAGGCAGAATTATCTACCACTGCAGATATGAATGCTTATTTCCCCCTATTTCTTCAATCTAAGACATAAGAGCAAGCTTTGTTTATAATTGAATATATATATATATATATATAATTATAATCCACCATGCTATACCCCCGCCCCCCCCCCCCCCCCCCATGCCCCGGGTCCACCTACTCACCCTGTCTGTGAATCATGCCTCCGTGCATGATCCGGGCCACGAAACAGCGACCCTCGTCGTTCACCTTGAGGGTGATGCCCTGAAACACGCCAACAGAGGGGATCGTTATATGATGATGATGATAATGATGATGATGGAGAAGGAAGAAGGAAGAAGAAGGGGAGGAAGAAGACGAAGACAGCGATGAAGAAGATGGAGATTTAGACAACTCCTGAATTTGCTAGCCATCCCCCCCCCTCCCCATCTGCCAGACAGAAGTTATACAGTTGCCCCCCCCCCCCCCCCCCCCCCCGCCCCCAAACTGTAACTCGCATTCTCTTCCACTTCCCAAATCTACTCTGAAGCCCTTTCCACCAGCCCGACGACGTCCTCTTAAGGATACAGTCATCTGTACAATGCTACAGTCGTTTTTTTTTTTTCTTCGTGAAAACAAACTGACATAGACACGCCTTCGTTGTTGTGCTCTGGTGATGTATTCACGTTCATAAGGCACTGAACTGACCTACATCATCTTTGAATGGAAGGATGCTGCCGTCAAAACGACAGACAACCCATGACAAAGACGACAGCTTCGGAGGCAAAGGGCCTGCACTCCAGGTTTGTCTGGGGAGATGGAGAGAGAGAGAGAGTGTGGTGTGGTGGGGGGGGGGGGGGGGGGGGGGGGGGGGGGGGAGGGGGGGAGTGTCGCTCACTTCCGCCATGCAGAGGGAGCAGTTTTGATGATCAAGAGAAAGAGGAAAGAATGACTGGCACGCGCGCGCACGCGCACACACACACACAAAACACACAGAGGCGCGCTCGCGCGCACACACACACATATACACACACACAGGCGCGCGTGCGCACACACACACACACACATACACGCGCGCACACACACTCACATGCGCGCGCACACACACACACACACGCGCGCGCACACACACACAAACACACACACGTGAACACACATGCGCACGCACACACACACAACCACACACACCAGACAGATCGACCGCAGGCCATCACAACAGCTGCCGACCACCCAGCCGACTGTCTCTGACCACTGAACAATACCCTCTCCTTCCTCCTCTCTCACCACTTCCCTACCCATCCATCCCCTACCCCCCCTGCCTCTTCACTTCTCTCTCCGAGGAAATGACTTGGAGCGATTTGGTTACACACCACTGTTATCCCAATAATAACAACAAGATGCAAAGCATATAAACGTACTCCCAGTTTATCTTCCTGAAAGAAGTCACAATCAAACATGCGTCATAATGTATTTGACGTCACAATCAAACATGTGTCATAATGTATTTCGTCACTGAGATATTCCATAAAGAAGAAAAACCGTTTGGGGCCGTTCTAGCTGCTAGTAACGGCTATTCTGGTCAAATAAAACATCGGGCATCATCCGTGACCCATAATGAACATACCTACAAATTTTCACAAAGATCGGCCAAGAAGTTTTGTCTGGAGCGAGTGGAAGACATTTTGACCACGGACAGACAGACACACAGACAGCATTTCTTCGTTCCCATTGTAAAGTACTCCCTGTTCTATAAGAACTGGGAGTACAAAAAACCAAATATGCAAATAACCTCCCCTACTCATTCTCTCCACCCTCCCTCGCCTCAAGATACTATCAACCTCCCTCCCTCCATCTCTCTCCACGTTCGAATGAATCTTTTGTTTCAACGGTCGATCTTGTCTGCTGTAAAATATGACGACAAAATGCACAGGTCACACAGCCAATACAACAAACAAATTTTCGAGCCCCTTTTCTTTGACAGAATCGAGTGTAAACCAGCTTAATTAAAAACAAACAAACAAACAAACAGCACGCATGCGCGCGCGCACACACGCACACACAGACGCGCGCGCGCGCACGCACATATACACAAAACCCCACACGCACAGACAGACAGACACACACACACACAACACACGCACGCACGCACACACACACACACACACACACACACACACACACACACACACACACCTCTGTCCATAATCCCATCTGCCTACCTCACCACTGTCTTCCTACATCTACAGAAAGAAAATCCACTATTCTCTAATTCTCACCCCCCAAACCCATCAGCTCGACCCCCCTCCACCCCCCCCCCCCCCCCAACCCACCCTCCCACCCCACATCCCGCCTCCTCAGTAACCCTCCCCCACCACTTACCCCTCACCCTCACCCCCACCCCAACACAGACTCACACCCCACCCAACATCCTCCCTACCATCCCCCTCCCCACCCCCCCCCCCCCCCCCCCCCACTCACCATGGGCTCGTCCGTGTTCTTCTGGAACTGCACCAGGCGAACCCTCAGCAGGTGGTTGTTGTCGCCGTCCATGGGGGGCAGGGGCGGGGCCTCCACCGCCTGGCCGTTGACGTAGGGCTGGTTGGGGGGCGGGGGGCTCAGCCCGTGCGGGTGGGGGTGCGGGTGGGCGCTCCCGGGGCCCCTCAGCGCGGGCGGGGCCCCATCGGGCATGTAGACCTCGTGGGCCACCACGTCGTGAGCCTGCAGGACAGCCTTTGGGACAGAGAGAGAAGACAACAACAACAGATGATGAACGTGTGCTGGAGTCAGATGAACGAACGCCTGTAAAAAAAAAAAGTATGGTGTGTGTGTGTGTGTGTGTGTGTGTGTGTGTGTGTGTGTGAGAGAGAGAGAGAGAGAGAGAGAGAGAGAGAGAGAGAGAGAGAGAGAGATACAGAGACAGAGAGACAGTGTGTGTGTGTGTGTGTGTGTGTGTGTGTGTGTGTGTGTGTGTGTGTGTGTGTGCGCGCGCGCGCGCGCACGCGCGCGCGCCCCACGTCGTAGGCCTGGAGGGAGAGCTGCCGGAGAGAAACTCATACAAAGATGGATGAACGACTGCGTTGCTGTTATCAGACGAACGCTTCCGTACTGGAGTATGGTGTGAGAGGGCTAACTGTCTAGATAGATAGATACACACACACAGACACATTATACTGCAGTATGATGTGAGAGGGCTAACTGTCTAGATAGATAGATACACACACACACACAGACACATTACACGACACCACACACACACACACACACACCACACACACACACACACTCTCTCTCTCTCTCTCTAGATAGACACACACACTTGTTTTCCTCCACTGTCAGGTTGTTTATCCATGTATTTCATTCGTCAATGCAATTTAGTAGTAAAAGAAGGGAGGGAGGGGGAGGGGGGGGGCACAAAACCGTACAAACAGTAACACCACCCCCCTCGCCTCCTTCCTTCCACCCGCCCCAATCCTCCTTTCTTCCTCTCAGCACATCTGAATACGTCTCTCTCACTCTCTTTCTTCTTGTCACTGAGCTCTGTCTCTGCTGCGTAGTATAGCGACAATTAGTCAATCCTTCGACCTCCCCCCCCCCCTCCTCCTGCCTTTCCTGCCCCACCACCACCTGCGTGCACGCTCCGCCAAACCTTGACGCCAATTTCCAATGAACCAATCCTCTGGAGGTTCCCTGGCCCTGTCTCTGTCTCTGCTCCTCCTCCTCCTCCATCCCACCTCCTTTCTTCCCCCACGCACACAGACACACCCACCCTCGCCCTCCATCCCTCCCCACATCTCTCTCTTTTCGGGGGGGGGGGGGGGGGGGGGGATCAACTGGGAAACTGTCCGTTTTCTACCAGGAATCCTGCGAAGCCTTCTTCTCTCTCTCCCTCATGTTCTCACTGTTACCCTTCTCTCTCCCTCTTCTATACACAGACTAAAGAAAATCTCCCTCTCCTATACACAAAATCTCCCTCTTCTACACACACATCAAAGAAAATCTCCCTATTCATGCACAGACCAAAGAAAATCTCTCTATTCAATGCACAGACCAAAGAAAATCTCCCTATTCAACGCACAGACCAAAGAAAATCTCCCTATTCAATGCACAGACCAAAGAAAATCTCTCTATTCAATGCACAGACCAAAGAAAATCTCCCTGTTCAATGCACAGACCATAGGAAATCTCCCTCTTCTATACACAGACCAAAGAAAATCTCCCTTTTCAATACACACACCAAAGGAAATCTCCCTTTTCAATACACAGACCATCTCCTTAAGGTAAGGCAATGTTGCTTATCCTTCCACCTCATCTTCTTTCTATACATAGAAGCGCTAATCTCTCGTACAGACAGATCACCACCCATCCCGCCCCCGTCTCCCTTGTCTATACTTTACGATGATCTGCCTCTCCTTTAGACATACCACCTCCCACATCTTCCGCGTCTCCATCCTCTGTACCTCGGTCCATCTGCCTTCTTCTTGAGACAGAACATCTGCAGTCTCCTTCCCCCTCTCCCTCTTCCACAGATAAGACCACCTTTCTCTTGCATAGACAATCTCCACCCCCTCTCCATCTCTCTCTATACACATACGACCATCTCTCTTCTTCTACAGACCGTCTCCCATTTCTTTCCAGTTTCACCCTTCCACACATAAGACCAGTTCACCATCTCTCATTCCTTTTCATATTTCTTCTATACAAAAGACCAGTTTTTTTCTTCCATATTTATGAGCCTCTCTTTCTTCTATCGACACAACCAGCCCCCTCTTCAATATATGACCATCCCCCTCTTCAATATAAAACTCTCTCTCCCCTCTTCTATAGACAGACTGTCGCACGACGGTCTCTACGTACACACTCACATGCACATCGAGACAGTTACGCGCCCTGCACTCAGCAACACATCTGACTCCTTTCTTTCCATATGACAAACCAGAACACAACTTTAAATTTCTCCCCAGGTTAAATCCCTCCTCCCCCCCCCCCCCCCCCTGTCTTTTCACGCCTAACTTCTTTTGGCGCGAGGGGGTTTTAACATCGGCTCTTCCCCCCCCCCCCCCCCCGCCCCCCTTTCCATTATGTTATTCAACAATACGTCCCTTTTATACAAAGTCTTGATAACACTGTTTCTCGCAGAAAAAAACACCCTATCTAGGTCACACTGACCTCATTTCATTCGCCCATTTCACAAACTTCTTTTTCAGGTCACACAGACGACCCACTTGCCTTACATAAACAACAAACCATTCTCGGTTCACAGAACCCAATTCTTTTTTAAATTTTCACACACGAAAAAAAGAACTCCTCTCTCTTTTCAGTCACCAAAATACTATATTCTTTCATCTCATCAAATTTCGCGATAAAAACTTGTATTGAAAATTATTAAAATATGTTCACACATCCTATACTCACCCTAGGATCAATGATATACGTGCCTACAAAAACAAAAAAAATAGTTGAGAGTTCAACTCACTCTCATACTTCTTTGTCCTCGTCTTCTCCTCTTAACGAATCTCTCTCCTTTCTCCTCTCTCTCTCTCTCTTAGCTAGTCTGCCGTTTCCACCAAAGTGACAGGCAGTCTCTTTCTTTTTTTCCCCATGAGTACAAATCACTATAAAACAAACAAACAAAAAAACTGATCACTGTGGAGCAAGTAGTCTGTAAAGGTGAGTTTTCAATCGCTCCAGCATCCGCAGAGCGGGTCTGCCGGTTCAAAGAGCACAAAAAGGGAAAATGATATGTTATTTTATTTTCTTCTCCAGGGCGCTTGACACAGACGATCTCTCTTCTATAGACAGATCATCTCTTCTAGAGACAGACCATCTCTTTCTATAGACAGACCATCTCTTCTATAGACCATCTCTTCTGCAGACAGGCCATCTCTTCTATAGATAGACCATCTCTTCTACAGACAGACCATCTCTCTTCTGTAGAGAGACCATCTCTTTTTATAGACAGAACATCTCTCTACAGACAGTCCATCTCTCTTCTACAGACAGATCATCACTTCTACAGACAGACCATCTCTCTTCTACAGGCAGACCATCTCTCTACAGACAGACCATCTCTCTTTTACAGCGAGTCCATCTCTCTTCTACAGATCATCTCTCTTTCATAGACAGACCATCTCTCTTTTACAGCGAGTCCATCTCTCTTCTACAGACAGACCATCTCTCTCTCTCTCTCTCTCTCTCTCTCTTCTACCGAGTTTCCTTCCAGATAGTGGTCAGTCTGTCCTGTACAGCTCCAAATCGATCGACAGACAAAACGGGCAGGAATGGGTCCGCAAAGACAGTTTCCTTCAGCACACACCAGTGGCAGCGCTCTCAGCTCGCCCTGCAGATTGAAGACAAATCCTGAAACCCGTTATGTGTTTAATGACAGATCTCTTTTCACGCTGACTTATCCTTTTTCTCCTGCTTCCACCGTACTCACATACCCCCTCCCCCCCCCCCCAGCCCCCCCCCCCCCCCCAGCCCCCTTCTCCTCCAAATACGGATCGAGGATTTTTCTTTTTCTTTTCTTTTTTCTTTTGCTCT
>CM065732.1:57160848-57165848 GCA_033310375.1 Conus canariensis
CTTGGCGAAGACTGCAATCCACAGCAGTCACCTTGCCGCTACCTCCAGCCCCCCCCCCCCCCCCCCCCCCACCAGCTCTAACGGTTTGAGCTATGTGGCTGCACACCAACAATTCATGCTCCGCAGTTTTCGCTCAATGTTGCAGACAGGCGAACGAACCACCAACCTACCAACAGAACCAGGTCTTCTGTCTAAACATTGCTCCCTTCTCGGTGGTGATAAAAAGACAACGAACAAACAAAAAAAAAAAAAAAAAGAAAAAAAAAAGAAAAGAGAACGAATATCGTTCAGCATTTCTTGAGGTAATCAAGGCCTGCTGTGAGAAATCATCCCAAATTTTAGCAGAAACACTTAACGAAGATTAAAAAAAAAAAAAAAAAAGTGGGGGTGGGGTGGGGGGTGGGGGGGGGGGGGTGGGGTGGGGGAGGGGGGTTGTGGCGCCGTCCGGAGTGGGGCTCTAACTCTCACGCTGACTCCCACCAGACTAAGCAATGATTGTCGTCAGCAGGGGGGCGGGGCGGTCCTGCGGTACTACGTTGAATCAGCCTGAACAGGAACTCACTGAACACCACCCGAAGTGACTCGCGGCAGCAGTGCAGGGTCTCTTTTGGTAGGTTGCCTCCTAAAGACTTGACACGAACAACCCTTCCTCCCCGCCCCCCCCCCCCCCCCCCCCTTTTCCGTGGATTGCCACGACGGGGGCAAAAAAAAAAAACACCAAAAACAAAACAAACAAAATAAAACTCAGGGTAGGACTGTGGAAGCCGGTATGACCGGCGTCAAGACAGTACGAATGGAGCGGCTGGGTAGATGAGTTGGAAAAAAAAAGTGGAACAAAAAAATCCACAAGTAGTTAACAAGAAAGAAAATGAGATGTGAAACAATGCAACAACAAAAAAATTATACCGTAACGCAACCTGGTTTCACGTCAAAATGAGAGAGAGAGAGAGAGAGAGAGAGAGAGAGAGAGAGAGAGAGAGAGAGAGAGAGAGAGAGAAACGAACAAAACAGAACAACAACAACAACAACAAAAACCAATGTGCTCAGTGAGCAAAATCAACCCGTACTTTTATCACTGGAAACAAACAATAAGATGATGAATTCCGAACACTAACATCTGCGTTTACGAGACCGTTCAACGGAAAAGTCTGATAAAAGAAATAGTCCTTGGTCTGATACAGCTGGTGGGAATTACATATACAGACTACGAAGAAAAAAACAAGCAATGAAGACAGTATGTTCTGGCGAACCAGCAAATTTTGAAGACAAACAAAACAAACAAAAAAACTAACAAACAAAAACACATCGTCTAGGATTTAGTGCAACAAAGGATATATTTTCAAACGTGGTTGTAAGCTTGCCACGGGTATATTTTGCAGACGAACAACTACTGGCTTCTCAACCATACAGGTTTTTAGATGGACTAAACACACAAAACCACCAAAAAAGCTCTTTCTCCAGTCTACACGACGCGTGGTGTCGATGTCATCATTACGCCCCAGTTAGAAAATACAGCTGACAAGAGGGGTGAAAACACGCACACCGCTCAGAGAGAGAGAGAGAGAGAGAGAGAGAGAGAGAGAGAGAGAGAGAGAGAGAGAGAGAGAGAGAGAAGAGCATTTTTTAAAACTTCATGAGATACATCAACACCTTTCGTCTCTTTCACACTCTCTATCTCTCTGGTGTGCGTTTGTGCACGGTGTGTGTGTGTGTGTGTGTGTGTGTGTGTGTGTGTGTGTGTGTGTGTGTGGTGCGCGCGCGCGTGCGTTACCTGTGTGTGTGCGTGCGCGCGCGACGTGTGGGCATCTTCTCTCCCCATCACATCTTATATCCCAGCAGGCAAAACTAAGCGATAAAAACGGTTTTATTCATGTGCAAGAGATCACCGCACTCCCCCCCCCCCCCTCCCTTCTCCCTCCCAACCCATTCTACCTCCCCCCCCCCCCCCTCTCTCTCTCCTCTTTTCAATTTTCGCCATCTCCGCAGCCAAACTCTTAAAATCCCATTTTTCTCCAGGTTTTACAGCCCGAGGTGGGCCCAGATCCTTTCATCGCTTCTTGCCCAGCCCCCCCCCCCCCCCCCCATCTCTCTTTATAAGCTACGCCTTCTTCTTGATCCCCCACCCCACCCCCGAATCCCTCCCCTCCTCCACCTCCAGAGGCCTCCTCTTCCCATTTATTTCCTTTCCTGCTCCTCTCTTGCTTCCTCTTCTCTGTTCTGTCTCTGTCTCTCTCTCAGGTCCGTCCCTGGCGTCCCCTGAATTTCTTCTTCTTCTTTTTTCTCTTCGCCTACTCGTCTTCCTCCATTCCTGTTCGCGCGGCGGATGTTCGTTTATGTTCGCGATGCCGACCCACTTCTCTCCCTTTGCGAGTGGATGCGTCTGTCTCTTTGTCGGTCTATCTTCTACCTGTCTCTGTCTGTCTGTATGTCGACCTGTCTTTCTCTCTCAGATGCTCGTTTTGTGTGTGTGAGTGTGTGTGTGTGTGGGGGGGGGGGGGGGGGGGGGGGGTGCGCGCGGCGCGCGCCTCGTGTGTGTGTGTGTGTGTGTGTGTGTGTGTGTGTGTGTGTGTGTGTGTGTGGAGAGGTTGGTGCCAAAATAGTGGGCATTTGGTGGGGCTGGTAAGGGAGCAGTCTCAGTTCGTACATTTTGATTTCTACTCTACACACACACACCACACACACACACACACACACAAGAGAGAGAGAGAGAGAGAGAGAGAGAGAGAGAGAGAGAGAGAGAGAGAGAGAGAGTATGGGTATGGAAAGTTTGATCATATTTTGATCATTGACCTTCAAGGAGAGAGAGAAGAGAGAGAGAGAGAGAGAGAGAGAGAGAGAGAGAGGAGAGTATGGTATGGAGGAAGAGACAGAGGAGAGAGAGAGAGAGAGAGAGAGAGAGAGAGAGAGAGAGAGAAGGGAGTAAGGGGTAATGGAAAGTTTGATCATATTTAGATTACTGACCTTCGAGAGAGAGAGAGAGAGAGAGAGAGAGAGAGAGAGAGGGAGAGAGAGGGGAGGGAGAGTATGGTATGAAAGTTTGACCATATTCAGATCATTGACCTTCAGAGAGAGAGAGAGAGAGAGAGAGAAAAGAGAGAGAGAGAGAGAGAGAGAGAGAGAGAGAGAGAGAGAGAGAGGAAGGAAGAAGGGAGTATGGGTATGGAAAGTTTGATCATATTTAGATCACTGACCTTCAAAGAGAGAGAGAGAGGAGAGAGAGAGAGAGAGAGGAGAGAGAGAGAGAGAACACAGAAATGGCAAACAGTAACATTGTTTCCAAGCTGATTAGATCTATTCCCGGACAGGCGTGTACCGCCCGATCGCTTTCTCCAAGGCTGGCGTCGCAGAAAGTCGTGTTAACATTGTTGCTTTTCCCTAACACGTAGTTCGTGACCCTGTGAAACCGCAGACGACCCAATTGATTTTCATGCCACTCCAAAATCATCACTGACCTGCGCGCGCGCGCGCACGCGCGTGTATGTGTGTCTTTGTGTGTGTGTGTGTGTGTGTGTGTGTGTGTGTGTGTGTGTGTGTGTGTGTGTGTGTGTGAGTCCCTCTGTCGGTCTGTGCATGTGTGTGTGTGTATGAGCGCGCGCATGCGTGCGTGCGTGTGTTTGTGTGAGTGCGTGTGTGTTTGTGTGTGTATGTGTGTGTGTGTGTGTGTGTGTGTGTGTGTGTGTGAGAGAGAGAGAGAGAGAGAGAGAGAGAGAGAGAGAGAGAGAGAGAGAGATGCTGTTCAACAAAAACAGCAACGAAAGAAAAAGGCAAGCGCAATTTGTTGTCGATTAAAAAACCGTTAACGTTTCTCAAAAAAAAAAAAAAAAAAAAAAAAAAAATCATAGGCAATATAAGTTGCACGACAAATAATTTGTGACCTTTCGACTGTCTGCAACGTCTGGACTTTTGACAGCTTATCCACGCGTCATAACGGCGTTAAAAAGGTCAGTCTCTGGCCACCAAGCCCACTAGATGGCTATCACGGTGAAACTGTAGCGTTTCTCGGAGAGGGAGGGAGAGAGAGAGAGAGAGAGAGAGAGAGAGAGAGAGAGAGGGGGGGGAGAGTGAGTGCATGTGCGTGCGTATGTGTGCATGCGAGCTTGCAAACGTGTTTTTCAGATCTGCCTGCCTGCCCGCCTGCCTGCCTCTCTTTCATTCCTTCCCTCTCCTGTGAGCTACGGAGTCTTATCTCACGTTCAAACCCGTCGAAGACTTCAAAGGAATCCTGACTTCCCAACAGCTAGCCAGCCAGGCCAAGCCAGCCAGCCTTTAACTCCTACATGACGTACATAGTCCAGAGAGGCTCCCTCCGCGAACCAACAAGACACTGATGACGTAGCAGCAACTGGACCCTCCGCCGACGACCCAGCTCCACGGCTGCTCCCTTCACCACCGGGAGCAAGAGACGACGGCTCCCTCTGTTCCTCACCGTCACTGAACCGATCGTCTACCCGCTCAACACCAAGGAGAAGCAGCAGCAGCAGCAGCAACTGTTGATGACTACAGGTCTGTATGTAAACATACCCTTGATGATGAGAAAGCAGCATTTCATCCGTCATACCTGCTGGAAGGGGGCATAACCAGCAGAAGGCGCCGACGAGGCAGACAGGCGCAGGGCGGCGCAGCGTACCTTCCTCGCATCAGCACTGGCGACGGGTCTAGCCTGTACCTCCGGCGGAGGAGGCGGCTTTGGAGGTTGGCTGTGGGGCAACGAGGGGTGGCCATTCTGCGACTTCAACGTGACCAGCAGGGGCCTCCCCTTGAGGGCAAAGGGAGTGTGGCGGGAACCGTCCCTCACGGGCGGCAGAATAGACGTGGATTTTTCGCAGCGGCTTGGCGACTTGCTGACCTGCCTGTTTGTTTCCCCCGAGTCGGTCTCACGCGGCACTGGACCGTCGCCACTCGGCACGAAGACGGCCGCCCGGTAGTCCTGAAGACGGCCGCCCGGTATTCCTGAAGACGGCTGAAGACGGCCGCCCGGTATTCCTGAAGACGGCCGCCCG
>CM065732.1:57168348-57175848 GCA_033310375.1 Conus canariensis
GGAGGGGGGGGGGGGGGTGTAGGTGTAGGGGGGGGGGGGAGGAGAGAAAGCGGAGGGGTAGTGGTGGGGTGCATGTCCTCTAAAACGGGTCCTGTCGAGACCTTACCGGACATGTGTACCGGCCATCATATCTGTTAAATTAAAAAAAAATATTCGCACCGGTTTTCCCCCACAGTATACACACACGCGTGCGCGCACACACACACACACACAAAGCGAACACACACGCACGCGCGCGCACACACTGACACACACACAAACTAAAGCACATGCCTGATGACACAGATTTGTAAAAAAAAAAGTAAAACAAAAAACAACAACAACGAACAAACAAACAAAAAAAACCCAAAACGGAAAACGAGTGCCACCACAGATGGTGCTATAAACCTCTCTCTCTCTCTCTCTCTCTCTCTCTCTCTCTCTCTCTCTCTTCTGTGCATCACGGCAAAAATCAATGCATCAAGCAAAAAAAAAAAAAAATTCACATGGAACCAGAGAAGTAGTCACTACCAATATTGAATTTATGTACACAACGTAAAATTCCGAACAAGAACATCAATCTTACATGCGACCAAGAAGTGGTCCGCTGTCGCATGGTGACGATAACTAATGCCCTATTTTGTTCTGACGAACATGCCTGTGAAGGGAAGAAGGACCTCAAATTCCACTTCATCGTGTCCAATATATAAACATGAGAAATGATTGTTGCTCTGTTTCATACGCCCACTGCTGCTGAACAAAATCATAGTAGCTTTCTCTGTTCGAAAGGAGAACACTGTTATCACATGTTTGGCAAAGTCTGCAGCAGAAGCATGTCAAAGTCGAACATGTTGATTGGAAAGTTGAAGGTTTTGTTCTTGAAAATTTAGTGCTGCAATACTAACATTAGCTGATGTGCTTATCCAAAGAGGATACGTAGTAATCTTTTTTTTTTTCCCCCCCCAAAAGTTTCGTTTGTTTGTTCTTCTTACAAAGTTGTGTGTGTGTGTGTGTGTGTGTGTGTGTGTGTGTGTGTGTGTGTGTGTGTGTGTGTGTGATGTGTGTGTGTGTGTGTGTGTGTGTGTGTGTGTGCGCGCGGCGCGCGCGCGCGCGTGTGTGTACGTGTGTGTGGTGCGTGCGTGTGGTGTGTGTGTGTGTTTACAACAATTCAAAATTTCAAGAAAACGTCATTTCCTGTCAGCTGCTTAATCCACGAAGCATTTCAAACCAAAGGTCTCACAAAGCCTCTCCATGCAGAAAAGAAAAGTAGAACTGGAGCAGTTACGTTCGCCACAGCAGCCGACCAAACCATCCCAGCAATTACAGGAGAACCAGTCAAGAAGCTGGTACTGCTGACACCTTGAACCACGCAAAAAGAGGAGTAGAGGAAACCCAGCAAACGGCAGAAGAAAAGCCTGCAGACACTAGACCGAAC
The DNA here is from genome assembly GCA_033310375.1 of Conus canariensis. Classification (NCBI taxonomy): domain Eukaryota; kingdom Metazoa; phylum Mollusca; class Gastropoda; order Neogastropoda; family Conidae; genus Conus; species Conus canariensis. The sequence goes on from CM065732.1 coordinate 57,169,763, forward strand.
GTAGCCTCCCACATCCAGATCGTCAGGAAGAATGGCGTGAGACTGGACATAGTCATCAACTAAAAGTGAATCTAATTCACACCACGGTGCCAAATGAAAACAAGAGTAGAAGCATACATCTGCATGATCGAGATGTACGCCAGTACTGCCAGCAGCCTGAAGGAATCTGGATTCCAACCGAAAGTCCTAGCCAAAGAGGTTGAAGAAAGGGAAGGGGGGGGGGGGGGGGGGGGGGGGGTTAAAGGACTCATCAGCCTGTGACCTCAAGAAACAGCTTTCCATTTTGGGAAGAAGACCAGAACCCTGAAGACAATGGCTGAGGCAGCTGGAAAGAGTCCCAGCTAGTCTGGCAGAGGAGGGGGCACACAACAAGTGAACTTCATAAGGCTCGAATTTCCCCATTCGTTAACAGGTGTCCTATACCTTTCAGTTAGACACCCCGTCTAAAATAGCACGCATCGAGACGCCCTAACTATTCGGGAGCTGCCGGTCCGAATCCTGGCAGCGCGCGCCACAACTATTTCTGACAGTAGAAGGGCGTCTGGGAGTCATGGCCTGGATGCGGGCTGGCCCCCCCTTAGTTGTGTAAGGGAGTTCATGGCCGAAACACTTGTCGGGAGTTTCTTCCGACTGTCTTTTCTTTTTGGCATGAAGAATGTAAGTCATTTGTCCCTGAAAGAACAACACCACCACTGTCATTGTTATCTCTGTTTTACTTTCACCCACCCACCAATTTCGACTCCGAACCGTCTCTCTCTCTTCCTCACTCACTCTCTCTCTCATTCACTCACTCTCACTCACTCACTCTCTCTCTCTCACACACACTCTCTCACTCACTCTTTCTCTCACACACACACTCTCTCACTCACTCTTTCTCACACACTCTCTCTTATCTCTCTCATTATCACTGTTGCCTGTACAATGACTGCTCTCCAGTCTCCACTTGGAGCGCGGCCTGAACGTCCTTGTCACTTGGGGTGACTGCGAAAAGATGAGGCCAGGTCACGACAGTTTTTTTTTTTTATCTTGAGCGGCTCAGCTTAATTAGTCTGTCCTGCGAGCGCCCTTCCCCGCCCCCATACCCTCCTCCCATCTCCCCCCCACCCCTCCCACTTCTCTGTCCCTTTTGTCTCTCTCTCTCCCTCTCTCTTCCTGTTCTGTTTCTGTCTCTCTGTCTCTCTCTCTCTGTGTCTCCCCCCCTCCCGGTTCCTCTCTTCTCTCTCCTTTCCTCCCTCCCTCCCCCCCTCTCTCTTCTCACCTCCATCAGCCCTTCCTCCCTGTCCCACCCACATTCTCCCCACCCTCCCCCACCCCCTCCGAGCAGTCTAATAATCAGGTTCACTGGCGGCGATGTGGTTGATGGGAGGTTGGGTCATGTTACTAGGAGATAGGAGTTTGACTTTGGCAGTGTACGTTTGGCTGGTATGGGGCTGTGGTGGTGGTGGTGGTGGGAACGTATCCCAAGAGTCTGATGAATTCACGATCTCTCTCTCTCTCTTGTCTCTCTGTCTTTCTCTCTGTAAGTGAACATGTACGCGTGCGAGCGCCGCGCGCGCGCGCGCGCGCGCACGCGTGTGTGTGTGTGTGTGTGTGTGTGTGTTGTGTGTGTGTGCGTGCGTGCGTGCGTGCGTGTGTGTGTGCGTGGGTGTGTGTGTGTGGGTGTGCGATGGGAGACACATTTCTTTGTGTGGCAGATATCCTGAGATTCTGGTCTCTGCATCATCTTTACAGGTTTATGTGGAACTTACAAGTCACAATCTCTCTCTCTCTCTCTCCTCTCTCTCCCGCGCCTCCGCCTCTCTCTTTCTCTCCCCCCCCCCCCCGCCCCCTCCCCGTCAATAAGATAACACAGAAGCTTACACAGAACCGCTTTCAACGGCACTTGTAGATGGAAGACGGAACGGGGGGGGCCCAGGGATCCACGCAGATCCGCATGACGTGGATCCCAGCTCCAAGGGCTGCTGGGTAAAGGATATCTCTCCCCCCTTGGTCGGGGTGTGCGATCTCCCCCCCCCCCCCCCCCCCCACCCGCACCGCCCTTTTCATCTTTCATCGATCCTCTTATTCGTCTCCCTTTACAGGCTCGCCGAAGATACTTGACAGCGCCTCTGACCGAGAAATGAAATCGAACGACGGATGAATCGAGTTTGAGAAAAAAAGAAAAAAAAAGGGGGGGGGGGGTGGGGGTGGGGGGTGTATTTCTTGGAACTGGAAATTGGTGGAGAGAACAGGAGGGGTGGGAAATGGGGGGTGGGGAAGGTGCGGGGGCTATTCGGAAGGGGAGGAGAGGAAAGTGCTTTGAAGGAGAGGAAAGGAAAGTGCTTAGAATGGGAGGAGAGGAAACCGCTCTGGAATTCATCCATAATGTAGGAGAAGGGGGGGGCGGGGGTGGGGGGGTGGGGGGGGGGGGGGGGGCAGAATAGCTCAGCTGGTAGAGCGCCGGACTCGTGATCCAAGGGTTGCGGGTTCGAATCTCCGCCGGGCCGTTTCGGTACGGGGGGGATTTTTCCCTCGGAGTTAACATTAGTTCTGACTCCATTTCCCCATACAGTCCTTCGAATGAGACTATGAAACCGAGGTTCCGTGTGTGAACGCACGCATAACATCTTGCACACACACGTCAAATCCCATCACCAACTTTCGGAAGAGAAGGCCAGTTTGGCCGTTGGTATGGATGACACGTTACACATAGCATGCACCTTCCCCCGAAGATGGAGTATGGCTGCCTTAATGGCGGGATGAGAGAAAAACAAAACAAAACGGTCCTACACACAAAACTCCACTCCCTTTGTTGGGTAGATGGGATAAATACTCGTCTGTCCATACAGGGAGTGTCCGCAGGAGCATCAGCAGAAGAATCCAAAATGTAACAGATGTCTCTATCCTGCGTAAAAAAACCCAACAAAAAATCAGTTTTGATGGGGGAAGCATTCATTCATTCACTGAATTTTTTTTATTGTGTTTGAAAACAAGCAAAATTCACGACAAGAGGCCTTGTGTGATGGGTGAGAATAATCACTGATGATTCCCCTACAGTGGACAAGCAGGGAAGGAAAGGTTTTAGGGAAAGGGGGAGGGGGTAGGGTGGGGGGTGGGGGTGGGGGGCGCGGAGGGGAATGAGGAGAAGAGGCTGGGAAGAGAAGTATGTCAAGGTGCGACCAGAAGGAAGAACTCACTCCTTGCGGACCGACAGTACGGTGAGTCACTGGCCTGCTCCCCCCTTTTCCTTTCTTCCTTCCTTCTAATTTATTTTTGTCTTCTGTTTATCCCCTACTTCCACCCCCCCCCCCCCACTACTCCCCCCTCACCCCCCCCCTTTTTTTTTTAACACGCGCGTCAGAAGTTCGCGGTTTTACATGTACAACGGTCTTCATAGCCTTAGACGCTAAGGTACTCTCTCTCTCTCTCACCCTCTGTGTGTGTGTGTGTGTGTGTGTGTGTGTGTGTGTGTGTGTGTGTGTGTGTGTGTGGTGTGTGTTTGTGAGAGTGTGTGTGTGTGTGTGTGTGTGTGTGTGAGTGAGAGAGAGAGAGAAGGAGAGAGAGAGAGAGAGACAGAACAGAAGACAGAACAGACATGCTGCTCTCCCTCGCTCTCTCTGAGGCATGCAGACTATTAGTCTCGGAGGCTACAGACAGACAGACAGACAGAGACATGCTGCTCTCTCTCGCTCTCTCTCTCTCTCTCTCTTTGAGGCATGCAGACTATTAGTCTCGGGAGCCTGGGAAGAAACCTGTTCCCTCATTCTCCTCGTTGTGGCATTGGACCAATCCATCCACTGTTCCCCCCTTCCGTCTGTCTGTCTGCCGGCTTCTCTCTCCTCTCTCTCCTCTCTCTCTCCTTCTCCTCTCTCTCTCCCCCAACCTCTTCTTATCCGTTGCATCTGGCATAAAGTACGAAAGAAAGAAGGAGAAGAGAGGGAGTGTGTGTGTGTGTGTGTTGTGTGTGTGTTGTGTGTGTGTGTGTGTGTGTGTGTGTGGGGGTGGGGGGGGGTGGGGTTAGAAGGAGGGGGTTGTTTTGACCTCCCTCCTCCAGCCATTCTTTCCGGCCGCCACAGGGAACTACGGATGACTGTCGATTTAGTGCCAAGCGCTCTACCACAGCGTCTGATTTCTCTGGCATCTTCAGACCCACTCGACATGATTGGTCCCAGTAACTGTATCAACTGGCTGTATGTACTTGGGGAATGACAGAAGTGCCCTCTCTCTCTTGGACGGAGGAAAGGAGGAGGGGGATGGGTAGGGAGAAGGGGGGGAGGGGGGTGGGGGGCCGATAGTGAAATCTTGCTTTGGCTTTCTCGTACACATTTACCACCCCGACCCCCTTCAGCTGCTTGAGCGAGCGAGCGCGCGCGCCACACACACACACACAGACACCACCACACCACACACACACACACACACTCTTTGTTTATCTCTCTGTCTGCTTCTCTGTCCCACTCTTCCAAGTGCATGTCTCTCTTTCCCTCCCTCTCTCAAAAAGTCAGTGAAGAGAAATTCCTTTCTGTGCCCCTTTCTAGACACAAGACAATCTCCCTCTGAGTTCTGAAATCGCTTTAAATGAAATCAAATGGCTTTGTAAGTTTCTTTGGGTTTTTCAGAGCATTTGCGATACACTCTGCAAGCAATCTTGATCGTTGACAGAGAGAGAGAGAGAGAGAGAGAGAGAGAGAGAGGAAGCACGCGCGCTCGCGCTCGCGAGAGAGAGAGAGAGAGAGGGGGGGAGGCTCTTGTACAAAAGGAGGGGTTGTAAAGATTCTCTCTCTCTCTCTCTCTCTCTCTCTCTCTCCCAGTTTCTCTCGCCTTCCTCCTCCACCCCCAAACTCACTCCTGTCACAGCGACTGGCAAAAGGAGTTAGGATGGGGGTGGAGGTGGGTAGGGGTTGGAGGAGGGGGGGGGGGAAGAGGAAGACAACATCTAAGAAACCTGAAGCCAAACCACAGACAGGTAGATGATGCACGGCTGTCACACACCAGTTCTCTCGCGTCCTCGACTAACCTTCTTATCCCCCCCCCTCCCCACTCCTCTCTTCTGTCCATCCACCCTTCCAGCATTTCCCCCCCCGGCCTCGAGTTATCGTTCCTTCCTTTCAACATTCAGCTCCCATTCTTTTGCTCGTGCACGCCACGCGCGCGGCGCGTGCCATTCTTCCAGTTGGCACGTGCAGCATATATATATTCCTGTCTCTCCCTGCTCCTCTTCACCCCTCCCCTCCCCTCTCATCCTCCAAGTCTTCCCCTACTGCTTCTCCTAAATGCACGTATGCATGCTAGCGAGCACGAATGTTGCGCCTTGTACAACAGAGCTGTGGTCGTAAGCGCTCTACTCTTCTGTTGTGAGACTTGGACCACGTACCGCTGACATATCCAGCAACTCGAACAAGTTCCGTCAACAATGCTAGCAGCGCAAGATCCGCAGAATCAAACGGCAAGACGGAGTTGTCCAACCTACAGGTCCTGAAGAAGTGCGGCTTACCCAGCATTGATTGTCTACTCATCAAAAGCCAGCTCCGCTGGACAGGACACGTTGTCCGCATGGAGGACAGCAGAATTCCAAAGAGGCTGCTCTGTGGACAACTGAAGGACGGACAGCGTGACCAAGAAAGGCCTCTCTCCAGAGATACAAAGACACCTTGAAGGCCAACCTCAGAAGCTGCAACACCGACACTGCTTCCTGGGAAGATGTCGCCTCTGACATAACACAGTGGAAGCAACAGTGTGCCCAGGGGCACACAAAGACATTTGAGGACAACAGAGCAGCCGCCATCCAGGAAAAGAGGAACCGGAGAAAACGGGGCCCATCCTTGCAGGACTCCATTCCATGCAGCGTCTGTGGACGACTTTGTGCCTGAGGAATTGGTCTCCATTCCCACGTGAGGACCCACATCAGCAGATGGCGTGCCTGCCTACTCATCCTCGGACATGACGGGAGGATCCATCATCATCACTACGGCTTCCTTCTCTGCGCCGCCCCCCCTTCCCCCCCCCCTCCCCGCTCCCCCTCTCTGAACGCACACAGATACACAATCGCGATTGTATGAATGCACACACTTGCAGAGATTACATGAACACAGAGTTTCTACGCGCGC
>CM065732.1:57180848-57184148 GCA_033310375.1 Conus canariensis
CCGCACGCAAGGAGCACAAAGTACGAGCACGAGAGAGAGAGAGAGAGAGAGAGAGGAGAGAGAGAGAGAGAGAGAGAGAGAGAGAGAGGGAGGGATTGAGGGAGAGAGAGAAAGAGAGGGAGAGAGAGAGAGAGGGAGGGAGAGAGGGTGAGAGAGAGAAAGAGAGGGGAAGAGAGGAGAGAGAGAGAGGAGAAAAGAGAGAGAGAGAGGGAGAGAGAGGGAGAGAGAGAGAGACAGAAAGACAGGGAAAGAGAGAGAGAGGGAGGAAGACAGAGAGGGGAATGAGAAAGAGAGAGGGAGAGAAAGAGGGGAGAGAGAGAGAGAGAGAGAGAGAGAGAGAGAGAGGGGGGGAGGGAGGAGGAGAAAGAGAGGGAGAGAGAGAAAAGACAGAGAGAGAGAGAGAGAGAGAGAGAGAGAGAGAGAGAGACAGACAGACAAACACAGAGACAGAGAGAGAGAGAGAGACCAGGAGGAGAAAAAGAGGAGCAGGAGAAGAAAAAATAGTGAAGTCTGAGATGGAAAAGGAGAAAGGAGAGAAAAAGAACGAGGAGAGGAGAAAACGTGGGCAGACAACGCTGGAGGAGGTGGAAGTGTGTGTGGGGGGTGGTGGGGGGGGGGGGGGGGGGGAGGGGAGGGGAGGGGAAGGGAGGTGTTGGAAGAGGAAGAAGAAAGCCATCCATTTAATGAATTCAAGATTGGAACCCAACACAAGAGTATTTCAACGATTTCAATGTGTGTTAAAAGTGCATCTGTCTAAGAGACGGGAGAGGGGGGGGGGGGGGTGGGGAGGAGGGAGGGAGTGGAGAGCGGGTAGGGGGAGGGAGGAGGGAAAGAGGGGGAAGGAAGCAGGAGAGAGAAGAGAGAGAGAGAGAGAGAGAGAGAGAGAGAGAGAGAGAGAGAGAGAGAGAAGAGAGACAGAGAGAGAGAGAGAGAGAGAGAGAGAGAGAGAGGGGGGGGGAAGGGGGGAGCGAGCGTTTGAATACGTATTCATTTCAAAGAATATGAAGGAGACAGAAGAACTGGTTAAGCAGAGAATGGGGATCTAGAGGAGGAGGAGGAGGAGGAGGAGGAGGAGGAGGAGGAGGAGGAGGAGGAGGAGGAGAATTTATGGGGGGAAACATAAAGGAGGTGTTGAAAAATGAGATAATAAAGGATGCGGAGAAGGGGAATAATGAGAAGAATTCAAGGAAGAAAAAAAAAACAAACACCCAACAACAAACAAACAGATGAGATATAAAAACAGCAAGAAAGACTGAAAGAATTTTTCTTTTTTTTTTTTTAAACGTGAGAAACAGAGAAATGGAAGCGGAGAAGAAAGCAGGGGAGACCACTCACCAGAGAGAGAGAAACGAACAAAAGAGTGAAAGAGTTCGTCGAAGACGAAAGAAGCGGATGAAATGGCGAAGGAGCAGGAGGAGGAGCAGGAGCAGGAGGAGGAGGAGGAGGAGAGGAGGAGGAGGAGGAGGAGGAGGAGGAGAAGGAGAAGGATGAAGATGAGGCCGAAACTAAAAGAGGGAGGAAATCTAAAGAAGAACAGAAAAGACAAAAAAAAAAGAATCAGAAGAACATCGTGAAGCAGAGAAAGGAAAACTGAACAACCGACAGAAGAAGAAGAAGAAGAAGAAGAAGAAGAAGAAGAAGAAGAAGAAGACGAAGAGGAGGAAGAAGAAGAAGAAGAAGCAGAAGAAGAAGAAGAAGAAGAAGAAGAAGAGAAACGATCGAACGAACGAACGAAAGAATAATAATAATAATAATAATAAAATAATAATAATAAAATAAAAAAGGAAGGAAAGAAAACACGATAAAAGAGAGAAATGTGGAAAAAAAAGATGAGCAAGACAATGGGCGAAGAGCTCAGAGGCAGCCAGAGAGAAGAGGCCCCCCCCAGTCCCATTGTTTCTAGCCGATCCGATCCGATCCGAAAGATCGACCGGATCAGCAGAAGCGGCGAAAGAAGAAGCCCACAGAAGAGAGACAGGAGGAGTCGTGGGAGAGGAGAGAGAGAGAGAGAGAGAGAGGTGAGAGAGAGAGAGAGAGAGAGAGAGAGAGAGAGAGAGAGAGAAGACAGCAAAAGAACTGCGCTAAAGGGGGGTCGGGAGGGGATGGTTTTTTTAAAACGGGGCCCTTTTCAAGGGCAAGAGAGAGAGAGAGAGAGAGGGGGGAGAGGAGAGAGAGAGAGGGGGAGAGGGAGGGGGGGAGGGAAGGCGAGAAAAGGCGAGAGGGGGGGACCAAAAGACTTTTGAGGTTTACTTGGCAAAATCACTCGAAAAAAATTCTGAAAACCCGGGGAAAAAATTTCCACCCCCAAAAATGGGGAAAACCCACCAAAACACCTTTTATTTCACTTTTTTTTAAAACAATCATCGCGGGCGGAAGATTTTCAAATTTAAAAAGTTTTTTTTTTCTTATCTCCCCCCCTTTTTTCCTTTGTTTCCCTCACTCTTTTTCCGCCGCCTTTTATATTTGTTTTTTGTTTTTTTTTTTTTGTTTTTTTTTCTCCCTTTTTTTTCCCCTTTTTTTTCCTTTTCTCTTTTTCCACTTTTTTGCCCCGGGAAATCAGGGCCAAGAATGGGATATGCGGGGAAAAAACACGTAAAAAAACCCAAACCCAACCCGCAAATCGCCCCCCCCCCCCACTAACATTAACACACAAAACCACACACCCCCAAAAAACCCCCACACACACAAAACACCCCCCCCCACCAACACACCCCCACACACACAAAACACACCCCCTTCAAAGATAAAAGGAAAAAGGTCAGATGCAAGAATTAGCAGCCGGGGGGGGAGGGGGGAGGGGGGGGGAGGACCCCGGGGGAAGAAGGGGCCCAAATGGGGAAGTGGTCTCCCTTTACCGGGGGGTTTTTGGGCCGGGGGGGGGGGGGGGGGGGGGGGGGGGGGGGAGGGGGGGGGGGGGGGGGGGGGGGGGGGGGGGGGAACAAGCAAAACGGAACGGGGCCCCTGACTTTTTTAAAAAGTCCATTCGAAAAAACCCCCGTAAAAGGGGGGGAATTTTCTTTCCCCCAAAAAAAATAGGGGGTTTTGGGAGGTGGGGGGGGGGGGGGGGAGGGGGGGAGAAAAGGGGGGGGAGGGGACAAAAAAGAGAGGGGGGGGAGGAGGGGGGGGAGGGAGAGGGGGAGAGAAAGGGAGTGGAGATTATGACGGGACGCTATGCCTCAAGGGTTTTAAAAACCCCATACCGTATGCCCAAAAGCGATCCCCTCCCCTTCCCCCCCCCCCCCCTCTCTCTCTTTTCTGGGAAAATTTTTCCCCACTTTCCGCGCGCGCACGCACCACCCC
>CM065732.1:57191748-57206748 GCA_033310375.1 Conus canariensis
ACTATAAACCGAGGTTCCGTGTGTGAATGCATGCATAACATCTTGCACACACGTAAAATCCCATCACCAACTTTCGGAAGAGAAGGCCAGTTTGGCCGTTGGTATGGATGACACGTTACACATAGCATGCACCCTGCGTGAGAAATGGAAAGAATGAAGGAAGTAAAGAAACTGAGTGAACGATATTGAACGATATTGACTGGATGACACGGGAAACGACTGAATGAAGCGCCAGCTGGCAGCTCTTCAGTCGGCACTACCCAGGTAGGCAGCCCGTTGTGTAAACGAGTGTGGATTGTAAAGCGCTTAGAGCTTGGTCTCTAGCCGAGAATAGGCGCTTATAAGTATTATCATCATCATCATCATATAGGATAATAGGACTGTGAGGATTGCGACAAGGCGTGAAGTGGTGAGAGAGAGAGAGAGAGAGAGGAGAGAGAGAGAGAGAGAGAGAGGAGAGAGAGAGAGAGAGAGAGAAAGAAGAGAGACGAGAGGGGGGGGGGGGAGAGAGAGAGAGAGCAGAGAGAGACAGAGGGGGAGAGAGAGAGACAGACAGACAGGCAGAGACAGACAGAGAGAGAGAGAGAGAGAGAGAGAGAGAGAGAGGGAGAGAGAGAGGAGAGGGGGGGGGGGGTCAGTGATATAGGATAATAGGACTGCGAGGATTGGACAGAGCGTGAAAAGGTGGGTGAGAGAGAGAGAGAGAAGGAGAGAGAGGAGAGAAGAGAGAGAGAGAGAGGGGGAGGGGGTAGGAGGGGGGGGTCAGTGATATAGGACAATAGGACTGTGAGGATTGCGACAGAGCGTGAAGAGGTGGGTGGGTGAGAGAGAGAGAGGAGAGAAGAGAGAGAGAGAGAGAGAGAGAGAGAGAGAGAGAGAGAGACAGAGACAGACAGACAGAGAGAGACAGAGACAGAGACAGAGACAAGAGACAGAGAATGATTCACCTGCGATCAAACTCTTTCACAATATGGGAAGATCGCCAGTGGAAAGGGAGAAGGCAGGGGAGAGACAAATAGATGGATGGGTGATGGGGACAGAAAAAGAGGGGGAAGGTTAGCGAGGAACACAGGAGAGGGTATTGTGCAACAACGACACATATCCTAATGACTCGACCGATGGAGGAACAAAACAAAACAAAACAAAAAACCCACACACACACCAAAAACAAACAAACAAAAAAAGTTCGTCACGACTGGAATCTAGATCACGGAAATAATTCTTCGCAACACGACACACATCGAAGTTGTGGATATACAACCCCCCTTTCCCGCCTTGGCTTAAGGCTGTGTCAGGCCAACTGACATAGGCTAGAACACCAAGGCTACATCAAAATGTTGTTATGCTCTGCATAGTTATGCGGGGATTGTCTTCAGTTCGTGACAAACTACTAGCATAACATTATCAGTCCCCAAAAATCCCCCGAAGTGGGAGTGTGGCTGCCCACGTGGCGGGGGTAATCAAAAACGGTCACACACGTAATGTTCTCATCCCCAGCTGATGCATTTGTACCATAGCGTTCAAGTACTTTCGGCTGTTCGGATGATCCCTGGAGTCTTTTAGCCAGGGTACGACAATGACAACAACAACAACAACAACAACAACCCTCTTTCACTGGGATAGCAAAACCCTTCTGGAGAAGCTGAGACATCCGAAAGATGCCAGTGTCTTGCCAAGGTTCCTCGCTGTTGTCGACAGGACATCTGCACTGTACAGCTGGAACTTCTTCTCTCTCACGTTCTCCCTGTAGATGACCAGCACGAATCCATGTGTTTCTCTGGTCAGCTCCTGTTCCTCCAACACTTCATACCGTACTTCCATCAACGGAGTGAATTAGTTAGTTTGTCCCGTCCACAAGATCACGCGGAAAACAACTGAACCGATTCGAAGTGAAACCTGGTGGAAAGGTCTAGAAGGACTGCCCCCCCAACCCCCCACCACCATCATCCCCGTACGTTTTTTTTCTTTTTTTTTATGCGGATCCGGATCAGCTAACGGATCCGGGATTCGTTCTACGAGATCATTACAAAACGTCCGCCAAATACGAACAATGTGAAGTGCCGGTGTACCATCAAATCATATGGGACATCTCTGAACAAGATTTTCATGGAGTCTGCTGTAAAGTGTTTATGTCTCACATCATGCAAGTCCCAACACTCTAAAAAAAAAGAATATGTTTCACCATGAGTGGCACATGACATGGAATGCACCACGGAGCTTCTTCATCTTCTCAAAGATAAGAATGGGTGGTAAAAGGAGTGGCCCCAAAATCATGCAAATGCACAAAACTGTTTCTTCTTTTTACGGCCGCCTCGGGAACATGATAAAAAAAACTTTCAGGTTTGGACGGATTTCAAATAGTTTGTTACCCGCCTGCCAGTTCCATTCCTCTTGCCAGACATAAGCCTGGCTTTGGGGTTTCAGAACAGTGTGAGGGATAGACGATCCGCTAAGAACTTGTTAACAGAACCAATAAAAAAAGCTTGACTACCCGACCCTGCTCTTTTTTTTCTTTCTCTCCAGTGTTACCGTAAACATCCTATTCTTCGCCACACGTTTCAGTGCCGATCCGGATCGAAGGGCAGATCCAGGATGTGTTGGACATTAAGCAGGGGTCTGCGCTCTCCCTAGGACTCTTTCTAGTCAGGTTAGTTGGCTGCTCCCTGAATGAACAGCTCGTGACGAACACTATTAAAGAATAGTAATCTCTCTCTCTCTCTCTCTCTTCTCTGTGCATGTGTGCCCGCGCGCATGTGCGTTTGCGAGAGAGAGAGAGAGAGAGAGGAGAGAGAGAGAGAGAGAGAGAGAGAGAGGAGAGAGAGAGAGAGAGAGAAACTCGAAATCTTTAATGAGGGTGAATAGATAAGCTGGAAGCTTTTTTACACTATGCCCTCAAAATGACAATAACCAAAAGGAACAGAGAGAGAGAGAGAGAGAGAGAGAGAGAGAGAGAGAGAGAGAGAGAGAGAGAGAGAGAGAGAGAGAAGAGAAGAAGAAAAGAAGAAGAAGAAAGAAGAAGAAGAAGAAGAAGAAGAAGAGAGGAGGAGGAAGACAGACTGACAGACAGACAGACATAAGACAGACAAACCCTCAAAGATACAGAAGAAAGGAAAGAAAGAGGAAAAAGGAAAAAAAAAAAAACAAAAAAAAAAAAAAAAAACCCAAACCCACCAAACCAAACCAAAGCAATCGAAGACAATCCAATCCCAATCAACCCGATCCAATCTTCCCCAAGCTGAATCACAATTCGCTTAGATCGGCCCCTAGACAATCCCCCCGCTTCTCTTGGAGGAGGGACCCCTCAGGAAACGTAGGTGGTGGTAACAAAAAAAAAAACAACAACAAAAAACAAAACAAAACAACAAAAAAAAAAACAAAAAACCATCCTTCATGCCTTGGGTGTCTGTCTCTCTGTGGACGGAGGGTGGCTAGCGTGACTCCGCGGAAAGAGATCGATTCCCTTCATCGAATGTCCCGCCACTCCCACCCCACCCCCTCCCCTCCCCCTTCCACTCACCCACCCCAGCCCCTTCCTTATCCTCCCCTCACCTCCTCCCTCCCTCCTTCCTCCCCCCACCCCCCTCCTCCTGTCTCCTCTCTCCTCCCTACACCCGTCTTCTCATCATCATCATCATTCATCATCATCGTCGTCGTCGTCATCTTCTGCCCCTTCCTGACGTTAGCTCGCCATCGAAAAGATGACACCCGGATCTAGCGGTAATAAGATCAGGTAGACGGGATGAAAGGCGGAGGGGGGGTGGGAGAGAGAAGAGAGAGAGAGAGAGAGAGAGAGGAGAGAGAGAGAGAGAGAGTGTGTGTGAGAGGTACAGATGAGGATGTGTGTGTGTGTGTGTGTGTGTGTGTGTGTGTGTGTGTGTGTGTGTGTGTGTGTGTGTGTGTGTGTGGCGCGCGCGTGCGTGTGTGCGTGCTTGTATGTGTGTGTGTGTGTGTGTGTGTGTGTGTGTGTGTGTTGTGTGTGTGTGTGTGGTGTGGAGAGAGAGAGGGGGGGGTGGGGGGGGGAGGGAGGGATGGAGGACTGTCAGGGAATTGCGTATACAAGACAGAAGGCAATTATGGTTATCTCTTCGTATCTATCTGTCTGTCTATCTATCCATCCATCTGTTCATCTGTCTGTCACAGCGTTTCTTCCTTCCTTCTCCCGCGCACGCTCGCTCTCTCATTCTCCCATCTCTTCTACTACCCCCCCCCCCCTCTCCTCCCCCCACATCATCCCCCTCGCTACCTTTCCACTCCCTCTTTTCCGTTAAAATTTTTTTTGTTGTTGTCCACCGCTATACTGAAATCGACAGAGACTCAACCAAAACAAAACAAAACAACCCCCCCCCCCCCCCCCCCCCCCCCCCACCCAAAATCCCCCCCCCCCCCCCACCCACCCCCCCCCCAAAAAAAAAAAAAAAAAAAAATCCAATCAAACGGATGAACGACAGAACAACTTCCAACGCTGGAAAAGAAAGGCACCGTCCCTTCTAGCAACAACAAAAACAGCAGCAACACAAAACAAACAACAACGACAACAACAAACAATCAACAATAACAACAAAAAACCAAAACAAGAAAGGTACTCGGAAACATAAACAAACAGACAACAACCAAAACAAAAAGTGGATGAAAACAATCAACAAAACCAAAAAACAAAAAAGATGTTTTCGATTGTCTATGGAGGTTTCAAAGGTTTTGTTTCGTTTTGTTTCGTTTTTCTTCTAAAACGTTCTTGATGCACTTTTCGTTCTCCCCTTTTCTTTCCTTTCTTCTTTCTTTCTTTTCTTTTCTTCTTCTTCTAGGTCTATACGGGATCAATACACATCAAAGATCTCATCTTTCCCCCCGCCAGACAGCGGTCAAAAAAGCAAGCGGCTTCTTTGAAGATTGTCTAGTCATCAAAAGAAAGCACGTGAGTTCATTCAAAGGAAATAAGATGGGAATCAGGGGGAAGGGAGGTTGGAGGGGGGGGGGGGAGGGGGGGGGGGGAGGAGGAGGGATATAAGCAAACAAAGCACAAAAACGTTGATGTAACAAAGCTTCCAGTCCAAAAGCTGCAGCCAATGTCGGCTTTAGAGTTGGAAAAAAACACACACACACACAAGCAAACGTCCGCTGCAGACAGACGTGGGATAGATATGAACGCACGCGCATGTGTGTGTGTGTGTGTGTGTGTGTGTGTGTGTGTGTGTGTGTGTGCGAGAGTGAGAGTGTACGTGTGTGAGAAAGAGAGAGAGTGATAGAGTGAGCGCGCGTGTGTGTGTGTGTGTGTGAGTGAGTGTGCGTGTCAGTGAGTGTGTGCGTGCGTGTGTACATGTTCTCTCTCTCTCTCTCTCTGTGAGTGTGCGCACGCGCGTTTAAGTGAATAAATGTGTTGTGTGTGTTTGCTTGTGTGTGTATATATATATATTCAATTATAAACAAAGCTTGCTCTTATGCCTTAGATTGAAGAAATAGGGGAAGATTAAGCATTCATATCTGTAGTGGTTGATAATTCTGCCTAGCCAGCTGTATGTGCTTGAGTGGGTGAATGGGGAATAATAAATGCTTCTCAAAATGAGCCTTCAGCAAGCTTATAATCTCCAAGGGGGAGACACTCTCCAAAGGGGAGGAAACTCACTAACGTATCATAACTCCTGGTCAGATACCGGTATTTCGAAACCTGATTGCTTCTCCTCAGTGACCGCGGAAAGTGTTAACTTGACGCCTCTCCTTTTCGGTTTTAAGCCGAGTGGCTATCCCAGAAAAAGGCTGGTGTGCAACACCGTAGCATGTTTGCTGAGTTTTCAAAAAAGCAACCAAAGCTGCCACCTAAAAAGCAAAATAAAATCATGAAACAGCAAAACAAGCTACACTTTCTTGTGAAAAGTAGAAAATATACTACGCACAAAAAGTTAAGGATCGGTATGTGAAAACAGGTGCGTAATAAACTCAGTTCGCTACTGTTATTTATTTCTTAGTCCAGCCAAATTGTCATGAATTCTTGTTCAGCTGTAAGTGGGCGATGTTGTGTTAGTGCGAAAATTGCACGGGATTCTCTACTACTCAGCTGGGCCGCAAACGGAAAAGCGGAAACTTGCGAAAAATGACCTTGTTTTGGACCGTTCTGCCTGAACACATTGCACTTGCCAGATGGAAAAACCATTATGCACGTGCAAGCACTGCTGTTTATGTGTGAGATGCTGTCGCTCGCTTGGCTATATAAGAAGACATTCCACCAGTAGTAGGCCTGATCTGACGATGCCTCCACGACGAAAATTAAGCGAGTTGGATAGGGGACGAGCTGTTGCATGGTTCCAAGATGGTGTTCCCAAGCGAGAAGTGGCCAGGCGACTTCATGTGTCCATCTCGGTCATTGTCCGACTGATTCAACGCTTCACAGCCACTGGGATTGTCCATGAAAGACGCAGATCTGGTCGACCGAAGAAGACAACCCCAGGTGACGATCGTCTCATTGAACGACAAGCCCTGCAGACAAGAACAGCCTCTTCCAGCATAATTCAAAGGCAGTTCAGGGTGGCTACTAACATCAACATCAGCCAGCAGACCATACGGAACCGCCTACATGGGTTTAATCTCCGTTCTCGTCGCCCAGCAGTACGGCCACGCTTAACTCCAGCCCATAGGGCAGCACGCCGCGCCTTCTGCGCACGTCACGTGAGGTGGACACGTCAGCAATGGTCCCAGGTCCTGTTCAGTGATGAATCACGCTTCACCCTTCACCACAACGACGGCCGACTGAGGGTCTGGAGGCGCCCAGGGCAACGCTTTACTGACGCCACTGTCCAAGAAAAGGTGGCCTTTGGTGGAGGTTCTGTAATGGTCTGGGGGGCCTTCAGCCTTCACCACAGAACACCCTTGTATCATGTACAGGGTAACCGATACCGGGATGAGATCCTTCGACCGCTGGCTGTGCCTACACTGCAGCAGATGGGACCGAGGGCTGTCTACCAGGATGACAATGCTCGCCCCCACAGGGCAAGGGTGGTCAACGACTGCCTGCAGCAGTCTGGAGTCAACAGAATGGAGTGGCCAGCATGCAGTCCCGATCTCAACCCGATTGAGAACCTCTGGGATGAGCTGGATCGCAAAGTGAGGAGCCACCCCCCTCCCAGGGATGCCCAACGCCTCTACCAGATGCTGCAGGCTGAGTGGCAGGCGCTTCCACAGAGGATCTTCACCAACCTGGTCAACTCAATGAGGACTCGCTGCGTCGAGTGCCAGAACAGCCATGGTGGTTACACGCATTACTGAGCTTTTGGGAGCATCAGTATGCCCTGTCTTGTGATTTCAATGACTTTGGGAAATCAAATTTGGATACGTACCCACTTTAATCAAATGTACACACCAAACGATTGCTCGAGATTGAAGGCAATTGTGTATCGTTATCACTAAAGAATGGAATTAAATGTTGGCCAAACTTCAACGCATTGACTTTCTTATTTTGACAGTTATGAATGTTTGTGAAAGTGATCCTTAACTTTTTGTGTGTAGCTTATAAAGAGATAACCTCTTAAGACACAAGTGCTGAGGGCCAGTTCTTGGAATGAATCCGCAAGGGACTGAATTGCAATAAACTAATAAATTCCAAGGATAAGTAACCGCGCACCATTCCAGCAACTTACAGAGCAGCTTGGTGTTGCAATGACTGCAAGAAATATTCAATTATAAACAAAGCTTGCTCTTATGCCTTAGATTGAAGAAATAGGGGAAGATAAGCATTCACATCTGCAGTGGTAGATAATTCTGCCTAACTAGCAGTATGCGCTTGAGTGGGTGAATGGGGAATAATAAATGCTTCTCAAAATGAGCCTTCAGCAAGCTTACAGTCTCCAAGGGGGAGACAATCTCCACTCAAGCACATACTGCTAGTTAGGCAGAATTATCTACCACTGCAGATATGAATGCTTATCTCCCCCTATTTCTTCAATCTAAGGCATAAGAGCAAGCTTTGTTTATAATTGAATATTTCTTGCAGTCATTGCAACACCAAGCTGCTCTGTAAGTTGCTGGAATGGTGCTCGGTTACTTATCCTTGGAGACACACACACACACACACACAACACACACACACACACACACACACACACACGAAAGCTAATCGTGACTTCCTCAGGATGCCAATTTCAGACCGAAATTACCACGATCAAAACAGCTTACTTGACAGAACAATTCAAAAGAAATCGACCCACACACCATCATCCCGCTCAACCTATCCCACACATAGCATACGCCCCCTCCCCTCCCCCTCCCCACCCCTCAAAATCCGTCGGACCACAACATCGACCGGACGGTTCATTAAATCTCACACGACCGTTCAGCCGACCAAAGAAAGACGCCGGGGCCGCACTTTCTTCGATCACTATGCACAATCGATGCTTCGTTTCCTTTTTTTTCTCTCCCCCCCCCCCCACCCCCCTTTCTTTTTTTCTTTCTTCCTTCCTTTTTGATTTTCCTTTCGTTCTTTCTTCTTCTTCTCCTTTTTTTTTTTCTTCTTTAAAACAAGCGTTTCTTCGAACAACAGGACAAATTTCTTTTGAAGACTCCCATAACAGCAATGACGTCATCGTAGCTTAAAGAGAGATTTCCAACTGAAAAAAAAAAAATCCCGTTTCCATCATGCACAAAGCATGAAATGCACCACTATAACTGACCTCGTTTTAATAGAAAATCAATTCGAACAGTTTCTCTCTCCCCCCCCCCCCCCCTCAACCCCCACCCTCCCCCGCTTTTTTTTTCTTTTTTTTTTTCTATTTTTAAACCAACAAGCACGCAGCGAAGTTAGCCAATCAGCGAACTTGTCGCTCGACATGGTCGCCAACTAGCGCTCCGATGGACGGGAGCAGTCTTCTAAATCAAAGAGCGACCAACGGAGAACCTGACCCTGCGGTCCACCAAGTGACCTGGAGCCTCGTAAATCGGGTGACAATCATCCTCCCCTCCACCCACTCACCCCCCCCCCCCCCCCCCCCCCCGTGCTCCATCCTTCTACTGGTCCTCTGAGGTGAAGACTGCTGAGAGACAGCATAGCAGAACCTGGGGCCTTGTTGCAGGACTAGAGATTTGAACGTCAAGACAACTCGTCACTGAGACACACACAACACACACACCACACAGCACACAAGAGAGAGAGAGAGAGAGAGGGGAAGAAGGAAGAGAGAGAGAGAGAGAGAGAGAGAGAGAGAGAGAGAGGAGAGCATTCGCGATCTCCTGTTAAAAAGAAAGAAATACAAACATAAATAAACAAATAAAACGGTATCTCAAAGAAGATTTACATGAGTTGCAAAACTACACACACACACACACACCTTTGAAAGAGAGTTTTAAAAAAAATCACGAGTTTGCAGACGAAAACAAAAGTATTTCGCTAGTAAGAAAAAAAAAACATCTTTGACTTACTGAAACGAACACTAAAGGTGCTTCTGGAAAGTGTGTGTGTGTGTGTGGTGTGTGTGAGTGTGGTGAGGAGAGAGAGAGAGAGAGAGAGAGAGAGAGAGGAGAGAAGAGAGAAAAAACAGACAGAGAGGGGAGAACAAACACACAAGAAACAAGAAAGGCTTTCTCTCAACATCACCGTCTCTGGCAGACCATGGGCCGAACGAACCACACACACACACACACACACACACACACACACACACACAGAGTATATACTGACCTTCTCCTAACCCAGCATCACTACAGCTTCTCCTCCCCCCCCCCCACACACACAACACACACACACACACACACACACACACACACAAAGCATGTACCGACCTTCTCCTAACTAACCCAGCATCACCACAACTTCTCTCCCACCTCCACCAGCCATGGCATCCAACACAACGATCAAGGGGAACGAACAACAGCAGCAGCAGCAGCAGCAGCAGCCACCCCGACCCACACACAACGAGGAGGCAGGAGGAGAGGGAAAAGCCCAATCCTTATCGTCATGACCGGTCTGATCGATGGAACAGCCTCTTAAATCAAAAGCGACCAATGGGATCTGTCCTTATAGCCCTCCCCAAAGGCGCTGTTTTCAGGTGGCGCGGAGAGAGCCTCGTAAATCGGCGGACCAAACCTCCCTTCTTCTTCCTTCCTTCCTTCCTCCCTTCCTTCCCCCGCCATGGAGGAGTCTAACGTAGTAGTCTCCAGCGAAAGGAGTCGAAGTAAAGTCTGTGTAAAAAAAAAAAAAAGTCACGGTGTGTGTGTGTGTGTGTGTGTGTGTGTGTGTGTGTGTGTGTGTGTGTGTGTGTGTGTGTGACATAACGAATTTGCTGAAGGAAAAACGTCTCTTCTGTCCCAGAGAGAGAGAGAGAGAGAGAGAGGAGAGAGAGAGAGAGAGAGAGAGAGAGAGAGAGCGGAGAGCGAGAGAGAATCACGAGTTCGCTGGACAAAAAATATCTCTACTGTCCTTGAGACGAGAGAGAGAGAGAGAGAGAGAGAGAAGAGAGAGAGAGGAGAGAGAGAGAGAGAGGAGAGAGAATCACAAGTTTGCTGGACGAAAAACACATCTACTGTCCCCAGAGAGAGAGAGAGAGAGGAGAGAGAGAGAGAGAGAGAGAGAGAGAGAGAGAGAGAATCACGAGTTTGCTGAACGAACAAACGTCTCTTCTGTCCTCGAGAACAAAAAAGAAAATCAATCTTTGGTTTACTGAATATGAATAATTATTCGAGTTCCTCGGGAAGAAAAGTCTTGGTTCTGAAAACAAAACAAAAACAAAACAAAACAAACAAAAAAAAACACACAAAAACAAACAAAAATTTCTGCGAAGAAATATATCAATCCATGTAACGAATGTATATTGGGAACAAAACAAAACAAAACAAACAAAAAAAAAAGACAGTCGGTACACATCGCTTTTCTTGACGGTCAAATGAACGGCCCGTACCCCATGCAGTCCGTCACCCAAAAATCGATCGCACAGTCCCTCCATCAAGCTCACATGACCATTCAGCGGACCGAACAGGTCACGGGGTCACCTACACTCTCACGTGTCAATCAATACCCCACCAATGATCTTGCTTCAAAGTTGCGGGAAAGAAATGAATTTCTCCAAGTGGTCCATCATCTATCTACAGAGCCATTTCCGAAGAACAGGGATAAATCTCTTTGAAAGGATCCACAAAAAAAAAAAGAAAAAAAGTTGTAATTGGTTAACAGCTAAAGACATTTACGACATTCATTCCACTTCAAAGACTCTCCCGAAATCCAATCCCTCCTCGTTTCTATCACGCCAAAGCATGAAACACCTTATCCTGACCTCGTTTTTTTCCCCCCACCCTGGGAATCAATAAAAGTTTTTAAACCGCCGCGCATTCCGACGACAGACAGACAGACAGACAGACGGAACAGCGGGAGCAACACGAGAATGCACGACGGCGGAGCCAATCTGCGAATTCCCCTGGACAGCGTTATCGTCACGGCCCGTCTTGATCGATGGAACAGCCTCGTGAATCAAAAGCAGCCAATGGGATCTGCCCGCTCTTAGCTCCCCCACAATTGAGCTGCTTCAGGGAGGAGGGGGTTGGGGGGGGGGGGGGGGGTGACGTGAGGGAACCGTCGTAAATCGGCGACAATCACTTCCCCCGTGGGACGCACTACAGAGAGAGAAAACCAGACTGGGACTTGTTGGAGAGCTGCAGATTTTGGGAGGTGGTATCGGGAGAACTCTTTGGAATTTGCAGCTTGACGCACGCGCGAAGGTGGTGGGGGGAGGTGGGAGGGAGGAGGCTGGGCTGATTTTGAGAATCTTCGACACACACACACACCACGTATAGCGCGTGACCATAGCAGTAGCATGAACTTTTCAAACCGACCTTCTTCTGGGGTTAAATTAAAAAAAAAAGTGCATTGTTACCATGCTCTAGAAGAAGAGGCGTGTGTGTGTGTGTGTGTGTGTGGTGTGTGTGTGTGTGTGTGTGTGTGTGTGTGTGTGTGAGACAGAGGGTCAGTTTCTTGCAAGCCTAGCATGTCGTATTGGGGATCTCCTTTCCCTTACTACGCAAGGGAAAGGAGATCGAGACCAACAAATGAGACTCTTAACCAGCATAGGAGAATATGGACCAATATAAGAGATTTGGATCAGCAACAGAGATCTGGATCAACGAACGAGAACTGGATCAACGAACGAGAACTGAATCAATGAACGAGAACTGGACCAGCGAACGAGAACTGGATCAATGGACGAGAACTGGATCAATGAACGAGAACTGGACCAGCGAACGAGAACTGGATCAATGAACGAGAACTGGATCAATAATGAACGAGAACTGGATCAATGAACGAATGAACGCGAGAACTGGATCAATGAACGAGAACTGGACCAACGAACGAGAACTGGATCAATGAACGTGAACGAGAACTGGATCAACGAACGAGAACTGGACCATGCGAACGAGAACTGGATCAATGAACGAGAACTGGAACAGAACGAGAACTGGATCAATGAACGAGAACTGAACCAGCGAACGAGAACTGGACCAGAGAACGAGAACTGAACCAGCGAACGAGAACTGAACCAGAGAACGAGAACTGAACCAGCAACGAGAACTGAACCAGCGAACGAGAACTGGATCCAATGAACGAGAACTGAACCAGCGAACGAGAACTGGACCAGAGAACAAGAACTGAACCAGCGAACGAGAACTGGACCAGGAACGAGAACTGAACCAGGGAAGGAGAACTGACCAGGAACGAGAACTGAACCAGGGAAGGAGAACTGGACCAGAGAACGAGAACTGAACCAGCGAACGAGAACTGGACCAGGAACAGAACTGAACCAGGGAAGGAGAACTGGACCAGGGAACGAGAACTGAACCAGGAAGGAAACTGGGCAGAGAACGAGACTGACCAGGGAACGAGAACTGGACCAGTTAACGAGAACTGGACCAACGAACGAGAACTGGACCAAGGAACGAGAACTGGACAGAACGAGAACTGGACCAACGAACGAGAACTGGACCAGGAACGAGAACTGGATCAACGAACGAGAACTGGACCAACGAACGAGAACTGAACCAACGAACGAGAACTGGACCAGCGAACGAAATGGACAGGAACGAAACTGGACCAACGAACGAGAACTGACCAGGGAACGAGAACTGGATCAACGAACGAGAACTGGACCAACGAACGAGAACGGACGGCAGAGGAGATCAGTACAGTTCTGGTCTCTCTCCGCCCATCATACTTATAATTGTAACCCCCCTCCCCCGCCCACACACACACACACACACACCTTCTCTTTTTCACCCTCGCCACCACCATCACCCACGCTACGGACTACGCTGATGGACATGCACTTGAGTCAACTCGCATCGCAACCTCTCTCTCCGTCAGATCCTTCACCCTCATCCCTTGGGCTAACAGCCCTGCCCCCTCTTCCTTGACATACACTGCAGTTTCAGCATGTGCTCATCTGATTGTGTGACCAGTCTTGGTTGGTTCTGAACGGTGGTAGATTTTCTTTTCTTTTTTTTTTTTTTCCTTCTTGTTCTTTGCTCTCCTTCCAGGAACAGCACTCTGGGAGGTAAGAGGAGAGAGAGGAGAGAGAGAGGAGAGAGAGAGAGAGAGGAGAGAGGGGAGGGAGAGAGGTTTCTTCACTACAGGGTCTTACTTTAAAACATCCAGAGAGAGAGAGAGAGAGAGAGAGAGAGAGAGAGAGAGAGAGAGAGAGAGAGAGAGAGAGAGAAACAGAGACAGAGAGTTTCTTTACAACAGGGTCTTGGTTCAAAACATCCAGAGAGAGAGAGAGAGAGAGAGAGAGAGAGAGAGAAGAGAGAGAGAGAGAGAGAGAGAGAGAATTCTTTACAATAGGGTCTTGGTTTAAATTTAAAACATCCAGAGAGAGAGAAGAGAGAGAGAGAGAGAGAGAGAGAGAGAGAGAGAGAGAGAGAGAGAGAGAGGGGGGCAACAGAGAGTCTTATGTGTCAATCTCAAGGGAAGAAGGAAGGCGTTACGGGCGAATCGATCTCACCGCCCAGGAATTCTGTCTGCAGGCCTCTCTCTCTCTCTCTCCTTACATTATCAGCCCTCCCCCACAAGAGACACAATCTGACCCAGTCTTCTTTTCATACTATCACCATCACCATCACGGACTCTCGCCCTCCTCTCACCACCCCCCCCCCCCCCCCCCCGCCCATTTCACGCCTGGGCTGCGCTGGAATAAACAATTCAACGCTCCCGTCCTCCTCCCGACCCATCTTGTCTGATTTTGTTACCTCCTCTCGTCCCCCCCCCCCCCCCCCCGCCCCTCCCCCATTCCACCTCCCGCCAGACACCTAACGTGTATCCTCTACTGGACACGGAGCCCTTTTGATTGCATTGAGTCTGACAGTGTTGCCCCCGCCCCCCCACCCCCCACCCCAAATCGTCCCCCCCCCCCCGCCTCTCCTCGCCCAACCCCATACCTGCCTCCTCCTTCAGAGACGAAAATTGGTGACCGTTTCTGCATTTTGTTGAGGCTGGCAAGAACTGGAGGGGGGGAGAGGGGGGAAGGGAAGGAGGGAGGGAGGGAGGGAGAGAGAGAGAGAGAGAGAGAGAGAGAGAGGAGAGAGAGAGAGAGAGAGAGTTCTTTACAACAGGGTCTTAGTTTAAAACATCCACACAGAGAGAGAGAGAGAGAGAGAGAGAGAGAGAAGAGAAGAGAGAGAGAGACAGCGACCAAAAAGCAGGGTTTTTTTTTTATTTGTTTGGGGGGGGGGAGGGGGGGGGGACATGCAAGGCGCTGAACTGGGCGTTCAGTCACCCAATAGTCCCCATCCCACGTCGACAAGCAAAGTCTATCCACACACGGTCCGACCCGACTGACCTGACCTAGCCTTCCTCCCTCAATCACATTCACACGGTTGACCCCACCCACCCACCCCCCTTCCCGCCCCTCCCCCCCCATCCCCGCCCCACCCACCCACCCAGCATCACACACACACCAATGTCCATTCTACGCCCCCCAACTGTCCCCGCTGTGCACTCTTGTACACTCGCATCATTTTGCTATCTCCCCCCCCCCCCCTCGT
>CM065732.1:57221748-57229248 GCA_033310375.1 Conus canariensis
ATACATACATACATACAGACTGACAGACAGTCCGCCCTATGCATGACCAAGCACCCAGACAGTGAGAGCGTGAAATGTCACGATGCATACATCATGAGGGAAAACATCAGAGGAAAAGAACAAGATTTAAAACACCTCGTCTCTCCCTCTCTCTCTGTGCGTGTGTGCATGCGTCCCCGTGCATGTGTCTCTGCGTGTGCACGCGAGCGTTTGAGTTCAGATGGGGTGTGGAGACAGTGGGGTACGGAAAAAAAGGTAAGAAAAATGGCGAACTTGTACGACGAGCACTATCAGACACACACTTCTCTCTCCACATCCACTCATTCAGTTCACATTTTCTTCCTGAAATGAAAGTGAGAGAAGCTGTGAGAAAGCCTACACACACACACACACACACAAACGCGCGCGCGCGCACGCACTCACACATACAACCACGCACACCCTCTCTCTCTCTCAGAGAAAGTGGGGGGAGGGCAGAGAGAGAGGAGAGAGAGAGAGAGAGAGAGAGAGAGAGACAGCGGGAGGGAGGGGGAGGTGATGGGTGTGAGACAGAAACAAACAAACAAAAAAAACCCTGAAAGAAACGCAGAAAAGCAGCAGTATGCGGGGTGGAATCGTTGTCAAGCCTCAATCAAGTCAAACGTGTGCCTTGAGGGAGACAACCCTTCCTATGCTTCGGCGAGATTACAACGCGCAGTGCTTTCCCTTGGAATCTTCCCTCTAGGCATACGACAATGGGTCGAACGGACGCACACAGTGAGAATGCCTTGGTCTGTCCTAAAGCTACGTTACGCGTTACCACGGTGCACAAACAAAAAAATACTGACCGAACATAATTTTGGAATAGTTTCTCTTTCTCCCGTAGCCCTGGATGACAACATCCAAGTTGCTCCCAACGAAAATGATGTGGATTTTCGAAACGGAAAGAAGCTGAGTTCTAGACTGTACAATCTTCGCTTCCGTCTTTCGTCTCTTACATTTGGAGATAAATAATTACTGATAAAGCCTTGCAATGCGAGTCGCCTCATTCATTTGATATCCTATCACCTGGGAGGACACGAGATCTCGGCGTTCACCTGTTTGGACGTGCTGATTTACGCAACTTGCCGAAAAGTTGATAGAATTCGCAAAATCGCGTAGACTCTGATTCCTCCCTCCCCCAAATATACGCTGTATAAGAGAGAGAGAGAGAGAGAGAGAGAGAGAGAGAGAGAGAGAGAACACAAGCAACAGACAAGCAAGGGAGGCAACTCTTCACAAAAACCGAGTTCTTTTCTGCCAGGTTTATAACAGCATTTACTTCCCTTGGGCCAAACGGCCTCGCGGGGAGGGGGGCACGCTTTAGAGAGAGAGAGAGAGAGAGAGAGAGAGACAGAGACAGAAAAAGAGAGAGAGAGAGACAGAGATGTTCGTATTACATCTTTTACAGGTCGATTCTCTGTATGTTGATTTTTGTTGTGCATGTTGGAACACACAGAACGATGTATGTGGTATATATAAATACTGAAACACGCGTATTGTTGCTGGAATCACGTATGCACTCACAAATCACACGTGAACACATACACACACGTACACCTGTACACATACACACACAAAGATGCATATGGGCTCGCATGCAAACATGCGTGCACACACATACACAAATGTACAAATACGCGCACACATACACACACAATTCTCTCTATCTCTGCCACACTCTCTCTCTCCCACATACACACCACACACACACAAACACATTCATGAGAACCAGCGTCCAAACACACACACTCACCATGACATGGGGCTTCTGCAGCAACTGTCGCAGCTCCTCGGAGTACAGACGACTGGACTCCGGCCCCTCCGCCAGCACACATAGCAGCTGCACACACACACACACACCACACGCACACGCACGCACGCGCGCGCGCGCGCACACACACACACACACAAACACACATTGCAGTCACTGACCGCCATAACTCATGGACACAGCTATTATCAAGGGCAACAACTCACAGCAGCCACAAATACAACAGACAGCAAGATGGACCACGGACACAGCCAATATCAAGGGCGGCCACTCAAAGCAGCAGCACACACAACAAACACCACACGGGCCATGGATCCAGCCATCATCAAGGGCAACAACTCACAACAGGCACAATGATGGGTCATGCACACAGTCGTCATCAAGGGCGACCACTCTCAACAGCCGCATACACAACAGACACCACGGTGGGTCATGGACACAGCCATCAAGGAGGGCAGAGCCACCTCACAGATCAGCCATGAAGAGTTGTAACCATGGGCGGGACAAGAGCCGCCATCTGCCAAGCGCCGACCTGGATCCCGCTGGGGAGGAGGAGGAGTAGGCGACAGCCCAGAGAACTGGATCCCCCTGGAGAACTGTCGCTGAAGGTCTATGGCCTTTTGGGGCGGGTGGGGGTGGGGGGTGGGGGGTGACGGTGCTTCAATGTGCAAGTAAGCAAAACCTACAAGCTGTTGCACGCGACTGGCTCTACCAAGGGTCATGGACACTTTCATTACAAGGGATACTCTCATTACAAGGGACACTCTCATTACAGGGGACACCCTCATTACAGGGGACACCCTCATTACAGGGGCCACTTTCATTACAAGGGACACTCTCATCACAAGGGACACTCTCATCACAAGGGACACACTCATCACAAGGGACACACTCATCACAAGGGACACTTTCATTACAAGGGACACTTTCATTACAAGGGACACTTTCATTACAAGGGACACTCATTACAAGGGACACTTTCATTACAAGGGACACTCATTACAAGGGACACTTTCATTACAAGGGACACTCATTACAAGGGACACTCATTACAAGGGGCACTTTCATTACAAGGGACACTATCATTACAAGAGACACTATCATTAGAAGGGACACTATCATCACAAGGGACACTTTCATTACAAGGGACACTGATTACAAGGGACACTATCATTACAAGAGACACTATCATTAGAAGGGACACTATCATCACAAGGGACACTCTCATCACATGGGACACTCTCACTACAAGGGGCACTCTCGTTACAAGGGACACTTTCATTACAAGGGACACTGTCATTACAAGGGACACTGTCATTACAAGGGACACTATCACTACAAGGGACACTTTCATTACAAGGGACAGAACCCCATCGTAGCAAACACCGACTGGAGAATTCCGAAAGTTTATTTTTATTTTTATTTATTTATTTTTTTTCATACCAATCACAAGGAAGAACGCTATTTCAGCAAGATCACAAAGCCCATTATAAATCATCAGCATTCCTAAATGAAAGACAAAGTGACATGAACAAGACCGGAAGTTTAAAACAACCCAGATTCCAGTTCCACCTCTTTTCTTTTAAATTCTATCTTATACAAACAAGACGCAATGTTATCTTGACGGGCTGGAGGTCCGAAAGGAAATCGGTTCCAATCGTGTTTCAGCCATTATGTTTCTCTCTCTCACGCACCGAAAATGGTCACGTCTTGTAATTTGGTAAGAAAAGCCGACGGGAGTGTCAACACTTCAGGTAACAAAGCCCCGCTATGGGGTCATGGACACAGCCACCCCAATGAACGGACCCTCAGCGAAGTCGCACACATGTACACTACTGTTAAGATGGACAGAACCACAAAACAGTTGCACACACACAACCGTTACTATCACCGCCGTGATAATCCAGCATTATTGGGACTCGGGTCTTTGACAGACACGGGGAAACAACTCCTGAGGAGTTACCGGATACTGAGACAGCAGCACGCGGTCAGCAGCATGGCCGCCCCTTTCACAGCCAAGTTCCTCTATCCGCTTATGCGCAACCGTCTTCCCTGAGTCACGTTGCAGACGAACCATCAAACTCTACCCATCACCCCGATTTGTTTGTTTGTTTGTTTGTTTTTTCTCTCCTGTTCTTTCATCTTCTGCGTCTTCTCCATGGAATGTACTCCAATGCTGCTGATTGCGCTTCCCCGAGTACAGCTACACCTTCTTCTTCTTCTTCTGCGTACGCAGGCTGATACTCCTGCGGACACTCCCTATGTGGACAGACAAGTATTAATCCCGTCTACCCAACAAAAAGGAGTAGAATTTTGTGTGTATGACCTTTTTTTTTTATCCCACCATTAAGACAGCCATACTCCAACTTCGGGGAAGGTGCATGCTATGTGTAACGTGTCATCCATACCAACGGCCAAACCGGCCTTCTCTTCCGAAAGTTGGTGATGGGATTTTACGCGTGTGCAAGATGTTGTGCGTGCGTTCACACACGGAACCTCGGTTTACAGTCGAAGGACTGTATGGGAAATGTTAATCCCTCTGTACCGAAACGGCCCGGTGGAGATTCGAACCCGCAACCCTTGGATTACGAGTCCGGCGCTCTAGCAACTGAGCTATTCCGGCCCCCTACAGCTACACCGAAGCCCGTTCTCGTGGTAGTTCTCGCAGGGAGCTGTGAACATCAGATCACCATGAGGTCACTCACGAAAGATGACCCTGCTTTACTGCAGAATCCCAACGGGGTGGTGGGGTTCGGTTGTCCCTCCCTGCCTCTGAACTGATGCGCGTGCAACAACACTACCAAAACAACAACAGGTGGTTTTGCTTAGCAGTCGCTGGGTAGAAACGACTGAGCGTCCCTTTCTTCAGTTTGTTTTGTTGTCCGTCGAGACGACGAAGACCATCTAGTCATCCTGGGATCCGGGGTGAGTGCGTAGATGGCTGGTCAGGCCGATCTGCGCCCGGAAAGATCTATCACAGTACGGACAGGGGATGGTGGCAGCAGCTGGAGATCTGTTGACACTGGTCTTCCTGATCATCCTGCGCTGCTCTGCTGCAGCAGTTCTGTTGCTTTCACGGGTCTCTGCACCTTTGCGAACAACTGATCGCCACCCGCCTCTGTCCTGGGCGGTCTGCTCCCATGTTATATGGTTGATGTTAAAGGTCTTCAGGGAGGCTCTGAGGCTGTCTTTGAAACGCTTCCTCTGGCCTCCATGAGAGCGTTTGCCCTGTTGCAGTTCGCCAAACAATAGTTTCTTTGGCAGCCGTTGGTCTCTGTCATGCGATCTACGTGACCTGCCCAGCAGTACAGACCACTTTCGCATCCCTCTGGTGGAAACTGTTCCATGAATCTGTCGACACAGAAGACTTGTTGGACACGAGCCGATCACAACCATGGATGTGAAAGGCACACGGTAAACTTAGATCACCGTGGCAGCAGGGCATGAAAGGGTTACATAATCTGGATAAGCACGATGACGGTGATGCCACCTAGGTTTTGTTTCAAGACACGGGCGGTATGATCTGTGCTGCGCTGCGTTCTTCGCCTACCTTTCAGTATACACGTTGGATTCCACCAGGCCCGAGAGATACAGACACCTGCAGTGACGGTCATAAAACACGAGGAACACTCCCACCCCAAGTCGCACAGATACATGTTCATGGAGTGTGGCTGGAACGAGCAGTTCGCGACCTTCCCTTAGTAACTGAGAACCACATTCTGCAAGAGTGGGGAACTGGCTGTGGAAAACAACAACAGCAACAACGACAAAACAAAACTATCCTACATGCACGAAGGAGAGTTTGTTAAGGGAATCGAACCCGTGGCTTCCTGGAGAGGGGACAGTACACATACACAGACTTCTCTTTCCTCCTCCTCCACCTCCTCAGATCACCAGGACATAGAATATGTCGCCTCTCTGCCATGAAAACATCATGAGCCCTGCCCCCCCGCCCCCCGCCCCCCCCCCCCCCCCCCCACAGACTCGTATCCTTTATCCTCCCTCTTCCCTCTCCTAAAACTGACACTACAGCCCTATCTCAACTATAATTATGCCACGGAAAACAACATGAAACAACACACACATGCAGACAGACAGACAGACAGACAGACACACTCACGGACTAAACAGCGAGTACAGCCTATATTCATACTGCGGGCCAAAACAGCCCAGTTCGTGGAGAACTCTTAATAATAACAATAATGATAACAATAATAATAACGACAATACCAACAACCGCAACAGCACTAGTAATAAGAATGATGCTGCTGACAATAATAATGATAATAATAGTAATTATCATTATCATGATTATTATCATTAATTGCAATAATAACAATAATGACATCAATAATAATAAAAAAAATAATAACAGTAACACTACTACTACTATCAATAGTAAAAATAAACTCTAATCATTACAAATAGAAATAACAACAATAATAACAACGACAATCCTGACACTGATCTCTCACCTCTCTGGCGTGGAACACGGCCTCAGCCACCGGCCCGTGGGAAGGACTGTGAGAGCGGGTGTTGATCTTGTCGTACAGCTGTAACCCACACACAACCAGCACACCCATGCTCATCAAATCTGGTAGACACCGATACACAGACACAACTAATAATAAACAACAGGGGGAGAAAACAACAACAGCAACAACAACAAGAACAGCTGTCACCCACACACAACCAGCACACCATGCTCATCAAATCTGGTGGACATTGATATACAGACACAACTAATAATAAACAACAGGGAGAAAACAACAACAGCAACAACAACAACAACAACAACAACAACAGAAAAATAGAAAAGAACTTGAGAAACGAAGAAAGATATAGAAAAATCACCACACACACACACACACACACACACACACAAAGGAGGAGGAGGAGGAGGGAGGAGGAACAGGGGGACGGGTGGGAAACACACACACACACACACACACACACACACACACACACACACACACACACACAAAAGAAAAAGAAGAAAAGCAAACAACAAAGAAAAGACTGAAGAATACAGAAACGAACAAAATTAACAACAGCTGAATAAATACATGGATAAACAGATAATTAAATAAATAAATAAATAACGACCCAAATCATGACAACCAACACTTGCCTCCTTATCATCGTCATCATCATCATCATCGATCATCACAGTCCTCATCATTGTCATCAACGTAACCATTATCATCACC
This sequence comes from Conus canariensis, assembly GCA_033310375.1. Taxonomy (NCBI): domain Eukaryota; kingdom Metazoa; phylum Mollusca; class Gastropoda; order Neogastropoda; family Conidae; genus Conus; species Conus canariensis. Next base: position 57,228,751 of record CM065732.1, read on the forward strand.
ATCGTCATCATCATGACAGCCATCATCATTACGTCATCTGCTAACCACTTACCTCGGCGAAAGAAGTGAAAGATCCTATGGCAACACAGGGATCGGATCGAGAGAGAGAGAGAGAGAGAGAGAGAGAGAGGGGGGGGGGCGGAGGAAGGGGGGGGGGAGGGCTGGAGACGGAGGAATGCGAGGAAATCGGCCTGATAGCAATTCTGTGACAAAGTTTCAGGATGCTTATAGAATCTGTTAAACTATCACAAGACCGTAACACTTTTAATTAAAAGAAGTTTGGTTAAGAAGGTGTTAACTGAGTTTGAAACACAGCTGGTTGAATTAACTGCGATTAGTAATGAACTGTCGTTCAAAAAAAAAAAAAAAGAAACAGGAAGGAGACGGATCGAGAGAGAGAGAAGAGAGAGAGAGAGAGAGAGAGAGAGAGAGAGAGAGAGAGAGAGAAAGAGAGAGAGAGAGAGAGAGAGAGAGAAAGAGAGAGAGAGAGAGAGAGAG
>CM065732.1:57244814-57252314 GCA_033310375.1 Conus canariensis
AAAAAAACCAGCAGACAAATCAAGATGAGATTCTCCATTAAACCTGACACCCCATCCCCACCCCACCACACCCACCCCGACATTCTTCCAGCGTCAGAACGGAAGCGATCTTTCCGTGGTGATCCAACCAACACGCTTCTTCTACCCGCTTCCCCTCCTCGTCTCCCCCCACCCTGCCCCCCCCCCCCCCCACTCACTCCCTCCTCTCGCTCTCCTTCCCCGCAGCCTCCTCTTCTTCCCGTGGTCTTTGAATGCCAGACAAACTTGAAGCCTGATCACAAGCCTCCAGAGCTTCTCTCTCTCTCTCTCTCTGCCTCTTGCTGTCCGATCTTCCCTTTCCTTTAACGCTGCAGGGGCCGTGCCCAGCATACAAAGGTGCCACCTTGATCCGCTAAATCAATTATGGTAATGACCTGCGCTGATGGGCTCCCCTCCCCCCCCATCCCCCCCCCCCCCTCCCTTGAGTGTGATTCGGTGGAGGACATTCAAAAAAAGAAAAAAAAAGAAAGAAAGAAAAGAAAAGAAAACGCCAAGCATCGTCCCGGGGCGATGCTCGATATACAAACAAACAACCGAAAACAAACAAACAAACAAACAAACAAGCAAGCAAGCAAGCAAACAAACAAACAAACAAAGCAAGCAAACCAACCGACCCTCCTAAAATTCGTGAAAGAATAAGAACACTGGAGTGGACGAAATAAGAGAATGACCACCTTAGAGATAAATAAACAAATTAAAAAGCAAACACACTGTTGCAAATCTTGGAAACATGCGCACGCACGCGCACAAGAGCGCGCACTCCCTTCTGTCTGTTTGTCTGTCTGTCTGTCACACACACACACACACACACACACACACACACACACACACACACACACACACACACACACCACACTGATACATGTATGCGCTCTATAATTAACCAACCCAAGCCAGTCAACCAATAAACCTTCAGCCTAGCCAAGCTTAAACACGCACACGCGCGCGCGCGAACACACACACACACACGCACACACATACACACACGCACGCGCGCGCGCACACACACACACACGTCCCCCCCCCCCCCCTTCCCGAATGAAACGAATTAACCTAGACAGACATCGTTACCTCGGTTTCCCTCTTTCCCCTTACTCCATGTCTCCCACCCATTGCCATTCCTCCTCCTCCTCCTCCTCTCTCTCTCTCTCTCCCTGTCCTCTCTCCTTATTCCCCCCCCCCTTCTCTCTCTCTCTCTTCAAGCTAGTTTCAAACGCATCTTTATAACACTGTTCTTGGTTTTCGCGAGGAACACGGGGTTATTATCCTTTCCGAATACAGTAACGATAGAGAAATCAGTTATCATTCCCCTGTTTTCCCGAAGAAACGGTCATCAGCCTTAAACAAAACAAAATAAAACAAACAAACAAACAAAAGAGAAGCGACAGTGATCACTGAGAAACTAAGTTATCATGCTGCTTTTCACCCAATGAAAGATTATCATTCCAAAGACAGAAAACAGTCATAACAGAGATATCAGTTATCATCCCTGCTTTCCTGAAGAAAATAGTTATTATCCTTCAGAAAACAGTGATGGCAGAGAAATCAGTTATTATCCCTGCTTTCCTGAAGAAAATAGTTATCATCCTTCAGAAAACAGTGATGGCAGAGAAATCAGTTATTATCCATGCTTTCCTGAAGAAAATAGTTATTATCCTTCAGAAAAGTGATAACAGAGAAATCAGTTATTATCCCTGCTTTCCTGAAGAAAATAGTTATTATCCTTCAGAAAACAGTGATAACAGAGAAATCAGTTCTCTTCCTCGAGGACAAAAAAAAAAGTTAATATCCTTCTAGAAAACAGCGCTAATACACAAAATAACTTATCCCTGTTTCCACAAGGAAAGCGGTTTATCATCCATGACCTTTCTGTAAAACGGCACTAACAACAGAGAGAGATCAGTTCTGTTCCCCATCTCATCTTTCTGTAAAACGGCACTAACACACAGAGATCAGTTCTGTTCCCCATCTCATCTTTCTGTAAAACGGCACTAACAACACAGAGATCAGTTCTGTTCCCCATCTTGTCAGAATAGTGAACATGATGACTGAGGACGTTTAATGGATGAAGATGAAGATGAAGAACCTTCAAGGGAGGACAACGGTTTCTTATTCCCTCAACAAAACCGAGATAATAGGGAAATCAGATCCAATCCCCGAGAGAGAGAGAGAGAGAGAGAGAGAGAGAGAGAGAGAGAGAGAGAGAGAGTTATCTTTCAAGACAGGTCAAAATAGGTCAAAACAGTCCTCATCCCCGTTTCTCCCGGAAAATTAGCCGTACGCCTAAAAGCAAACAGTCACGGTGCGTGAACTCCCCTGAAAAGGTGAGTATTTTTCTCGGTTTTCACTGTCACAATAGCCGTTTTCCTCAAGGGGTTAAAAAAAACAAAAACAAACAAAAACAGGGAAAAGAGTCGTTACGGGCTGCGTGATGCATCATATGATGCTCCAGCAGCGCTGCCTATGTCAGCGGTCCTAACCTCCTAAACCCCTTCTGTCTGTCTGTCTTGTCTCTGTCTGTCTGTCTCTCTCCCCCCTCTCTCTCTCTGTCTCATCTCGCTCTCCCCCCCCTCTCTCTTTCTCACTCTCTCTCCCCCCACCTCTCTCTCCGTCTCCCCTTCCCCACGCCTCTCTCTCTGTCTCATCTTGCTCTGTCCCTCTCTCTCTTTCTCACTCTCTTTCTCTCCTCCCCATCTCTCTCTCCGTCCCCCCCCCCCCATGCCTCTCTCTCTCTGTCTCATCTCGCTCTCTCCCCCTCTCTCTTTCTCACTCTTTCTCTCCCCCATCTCTCTCTCTCCGTCTCCCCCCCCAGCCCTCTCTCCCCCTCTCTCTCTCTCTCCCTCTCTCTCTCTCTCAGGTCTTGTCCTCGGCAGTCTGATACGGAATCACACACACTGGGGCACTGGCTGGCTGGCGAGCTGACGTCATCAACCAGCCCGGCTTGCTGGGTCACAGCCAAGGGTCATCATCAGCCAGCGCCAAGCAGCCAGACTCTTCCAACAGATCCCTGCCCCCCCTCCCCCCTCCCCCACCCTCTCTTCTCTTAAATATACATACATCCGCTTAGAACCTAATGAGGATTCCCAGTCTGCTTGGTGTCGGGTTGAAGACAAACGAGCAGATAGATACGTGGAGGTGTCATCTAGCGGAACCCTCCCTGTCTGGAAGTCTTGGGAGTTAAACGACACACACGCATGCATGCACGCACGCACACGTAAACATGCGCGCGCGCGCGCGCGCGCGCACACACACACACACACACACACACACAGTCTGTTTAATTACAGAGGCTCGTGGAATGATGAGGGTGGTTGTGCTGCTGCTTCATGTTGGTATATATAAACATTTATTTCTAAACAGAAACATTTATTTCTAAACAGACACGTATACAACTTTACAGTAAACATCAAATTCCAAAACAGCAACAAGCTGCTGCTTATGGCGAGTTCCAACTGTTTCAAGTTGCGTATGATGACTAGGGCAATGACAGGTAAGATAAGGTAATGTTGCTTATAGCCCAGCCGACCGCAAGGGCCACATCAGGGCTGTCACCACGTTAAAATCAACTCACAAGTCATCAAAAAAAAAAAAAAAAAAAAAAAAACCCAAACCTTTCACACATCTCTTTAAAATACATCTTCCAAAAGCGTACCAGAAACTTCATTAAAAATCTTCTTCCGTAAAATCTTAGATCAGATGAAAAATGTTGATCTCTTTCAGAAACTCAAAGATCACGTCAGGTGGGACCTCTCTGAACAGGGTTTTCATGGACTCTGCTGTAAAGTGTTTATGTCTCACATCGTGCAAGTCCCAACAATCTAAAAGAATATGCTTCACTGTGAGTGGAACATGACATGGAATACACCACGCAGCTTCTTCACCTTTCAAAAGATAAGAGTGGGTATAAAACGAGTGGCCTGTGTGCAAGCGGCACAAGACTGTTTCGTCTTTACGTCCGTCTCGGGAACATGGTAAAAACTCTTTCAGGTTTGGACAGATTTTAAACAGTTTGTTATCCGTCTGCAATGACAGGAGACTTATAACAGTTACAATTCCATGTAGAAAGGACAAAACTGTATATACATGCAAACACACAAGCAAGACAATGGTCGAGAAAAACGAAGGGAAAAAAAAAAAAAAACAGAAGAAGAAAAACATAAACAAGAAAGACAAGAACAAAAAAAAAACCCAAACACACCATGCTAACAAACCATTCACTTTATTAACTTTATCTGAGGCGTTGAGAGAGAGAGAGAGAGAGAGAGAGAGAGAGAGAGAGAGAGAGAGAGAGAGAGAGAGAGAGAGAGAGATTTCTGAGGCTGGTTTGCCGATTGCAAGGGGAGAACCTCAAGGGACCAGATAACCTCTTTGTGTGTGTGTGTGTGTGTGTGTGTGTGTGTGTGTGTGTGTGTGTGTGTGTGTGTGTGTGTGTGTGAGTGAAAGGGAGTCAAAAGAGAGGAAAATAATCATCATTTATGCCCGCCTTACGATCGCTGTAAGCTGCGTATCATGGAAATAGATAACTTTATCTGAGGCGTTGAGAGAGAGAAAGAGGGGGGGGGGGGGAGAGAGAGAGAGAGGGGAGGTAGGGAGAGAGAGAGGGGCAGGGAGAGAGAGAGAGAGGGAGAGAGAGAAGGGGGAGAGAGAGGGGGTAGGGAGAGAGGGAGAGAGCGAGCGAGCGAGCGAGCGAGAGAGAGAGAGAGAGAGAGAGAGAAGAGAGAGAGAGAGAATAAACAGACACAAAGAGAGAGACAGAGAGAGAGAGAGAGAGAGAGAGAGAGAGAGAGAGAGAGAGAGAGAGAGAGGGTTTTTGTTGTTGTTGTTGTCTTTTTTGTAGTCAGCCGCATGCTATGTGGTGTACACAGTGATACTTGACATACACACGCACCTGACACAGATCCAGTTTTGTGGAAACATGGCGATTATTGCTTGACACAAATCCATTTTAAAAAAAAAATCATGGCGATTAATGTAACGGCCAAACATTACCTGCTAAGTCAGGACCATTAACTTAACTTTAGCTGCTAACTCGCGGCGACTAACGTAACGGCCAAACAAACATTAGCTGCTAAATCACGGCGATTAACGTAATGGCCAAACATTAGCTGCTAAATCACGGCGATTAACGTAACGGCCAAACATAAGCTGCTAAATCACGACGATCAACGTAACGGCCAAACATAAGCTGCTAAATCACGGCGATTAACGTAACGGCCAAACAAACATCAGCTGCAAAGTCACGACGATTAACGTAACGGCCAAACATTAACTGCTAAGTCAAGGCGATTAACGTAACGGCCAAACATTAACTGCTAAGTCACGGCGATTATCGTAACGGCCAAACATTAACTGCTAAGTCACGGCGATTAACGTAACGGCCAAATATTAACTGCTAAGTCACGACTGTTAACGTAACGGCCAAACAAACATTAACTGCTAAATCACGACGATTAACGTAACGGCCAAATATCAGCTGCTCCCTCCCTTCCTGCCCCCATCTCCTCGACACACAAAATATATTATTTTGTATTTTTACATTATTTCAAAGCAACAACACTCACACCTTGAACTGAAAACGACTATCACTTATTCATTCTTTCATTCATTTACTTATTTATTTATTCATTTATTTATTGTTTGTTTGTTTGTGCGATCCCATCATTCATGTCTCCCTGGCGGCATTATTATTAACACGGAGCCCATTCCCCAATGATCCGACATATACGCAGGATAAACACCAACATAAACAATCACTGCTTGGTTTCGCAGAGCCAGCGTTGAGTGAGCTCTCCCCTCCCCCACCCCTACCCCTCCCCCCAACCCCTATCCACCCTGGAGGTCGTCACCACAGTCCCAATGAACTCGCCGATACCAGCGATCTCAAGAGAGCCCCACAGTGAGTTCCAGCATTGTTCGTTCTCTCGATCAGGGGTTCGTAAGTTCAATTGCTCGCTTGAGATTACGAAGTTTGGATAGGTTTATTGTTTTTGTCTGATTTCTTCGCCTCCCCCCCCCTCCACACTCCACCCCCTTCTCTCTGTATCCTCGCCACTTCCATGTTTCTCTCTCTCTCTCTCTCTCTCTCTCTCTCTCTCTCTCTCTCTCCTCTCTCTCCCTCGCCACTTCCATGTTCTCTCTCTCTCTGTCTCTCTGTGTGTCTGTCTGTCTGTCTCTCTTCTCTCTCTCTCTCTCTCTCTCTCTCCCCTCGTCGACGTGACCGTGGAAAAACTCTTCTGGAGATGTTTTGCCAACAGTTACCAAAGTTTCCCTCACCCACCCACCCCACCCCACCCCGCCACATCCCTCTCCCAAAACCCCGAGACTCCCTTCAACTTTTCCTCTCGTACAGAAAACATTCAAGCCGCCCTCTTCACTCAATTTAAATAGTCCTCAAGACACGCCCCTCCCCCCCCCCTCCCCACCCCCCTCTCCGAAGTTTTCAGAAAAGGGCGGGAGAGAAGGGGGGGGGGGAGGGAGAGTAGGGGCAGGGGACCAGGGGGCGGAGAGGAAGGGAAAGGGAGTGAGGGGGTTATCGACTGCTACGTAATTATGAGTTTTTGGACGTCACCCAAAGGGCGGGGATGTTTGGCTTTATACACGTTGGCGATTATGTCATAACAGCGCCCCGCCTTGCCCTCCCCTCCGTCCCCTCCTCTCTCCTCTGTAGTTCTTAAAAAAAAAAAGGAAAAAAAAACCCCCAAAAAACTGCTGACTGAAAACTACAGTAAACAGGACTCACTGACAGATGTACAACTTCCAGCTGAGAGAAGAGAGACATTGTTATCTAAAAGTCTATTCTTTATATACATCTGTCTAGCTGTATACAAAGAGAGAGAGATAGAGAGAGAGAGGGGGGAGGGAAAGAGAGAGAGAGGGGGAGGGAAGAGAGAGAGAGAGAGAGAGAGAGAGAGAGCGAGAGCGTGCGTGCTCGAATGTGCGTGCGAGTGTGTGTGTGTGTGTGTGTGTGTGCGTTGTGTCGAGCATGTGTGTGTGTGTGTGTGTGTGTGTGTGTGTGTTGTGTGTGTGTGTGTGTGTGTGTGTTGTGCTGTACATGTATGAACGTCATGCGCACGCAATCCATCTAGAAAGCCCATCCAGCCCCTCTCCTTCCACATGTCATGCTCATGACGAGAGATCCAGTGAGAAGAGAACGAGAGCATCGTCAAGAGAGAGAGAGAGAGAGAGAGAGGAGAGAGAGTGAGAGAGAGAGAAGAGAGAGAGAGAGAGAGAGAGAGAGAGAGAGAGAGAGAGAGAGAGAGAGGAGAGAAGGAGAAAGGAGAGTGAGAGAGAGAAGCGAGAGAGAGAGAGAGAGAGAGAGAGAGAAGGAGAGGGGAGAGAGGAGAGAGAGAGAGAGAGAGAGAGAGAGAGAGAGAGGAGAGGAGAGAGACAGCGAGAGAGAAAGATAGATAGAGAGAGAGAGAGAGAGAGAGGAGGAGACAGAGAGAGAGAGACAGAGACAGA
>CM065732.1:57257314-57262314 GCA_033310375.1 Conus canariensis
TACACATACACACAAACACGCACGCGCGCACACTATTGTACACACATGTATGCATACACACACGCATGCACAGACATTCACCAAACACACACACGAGATGCGCAAACACACACTACACACACACGTACTCTCTCTCTTTCTCTTTCATACACCCTCGGAGACAGACAGGCGGGGACACACACACACACAACACACACACACACACACACACACACTCACGCAAATACCATAAGCAAAGACAAATACATATAGACATGTATTTATAACACACGCACACACACACCACACCACACCACACACACCACACACACACACCACACCACAACACACACACACACACATGGATCCCCCCCACACACACTCTCTCTCTCTCTCTCTCCTTCCTCCCCTCTCTGCCCCCCCCCCCCCACCATCTCTCCTCCCCCCCCCCCTCCGTCCCACCACCATCACAAGCCCCCCAATTCAGCACAAACACTTCACGTCGTTTCTGGCAGCCAGTAAGTGCGATAGGATGGAGGTAGGGCGTTGGGGTGGGGGTGGGGGTGGGGAGTCAAATGGAGTTGAGGTGGGGGGGGGGAGGAGGGGGGAAAGGGGAGGGGAGGGCGTGTGTGTGTGTGATGCTGAGGGCGAGAAATCCACAGCCATACACGACGTAACAGGGCGCTTGTCGCTGGCGCTGCTCCTTCAGCAAATTTGTTTTCACCTCCATTAGCATCGATTTCTTGGCGCCTTCCTTCGTTCTGCTGTGTAGGCATCCCCCCTTCTCTCTCTTCTTGCCCATGTAGGCGTCCTCTTTTAACCGAGTGGACATCTTCTTTTACGTGTAGGCTATCCTCCTTTTTTTTTTTTTTTTTTTTTTACATGTGTAGCCATCCTTTTTTTTTTTTTTTTTTTCTCAAACCCGTGTAGCCAGCCATTCTCTTCGTGTGAGAGATATCCTGCTTTTCTCGCATTACCTTTTTTTTTTTTTTTTTTTTTTTTTAAATGGAGCCTGCCTGTTTTTAATTTAACGTGTGGCCATTTTTTTTTTTTTTTTACCATGATTGTAGCCGTTCCCTTTTACCATGTATCCATCCTCTTTGACAATGCTGTCATTTTTTTTTTTTTTAGACGAATAAGCCATACTGTTTTACCGTGTGGCTATCCTTTTTTTTTTTTTTTTTTTTTTTTTTTTTTTAACCACACAGACATTCTCTTTTACTCTAAAGCTATCTTCTTTTACCACGCAGACATTCTCTTTTACTATAAAGCTAACCTCTTGTACTACACATTCTTTTTCACTATAAAGCTATCTTCTTTTACCACACAGACATTTTCTTTTACTATAAAGCTAACCTCTTTTACCACACAGACATTTTCTTTTACTATAAAGCTACCTTCTTTTACCACACAGACATTCTCTTTTACTATAAAGCTAACCTCTTTTACCACACAGACATTTTCTTTTACTATAAAGCTATCTTCTTTTACCGCGCAGACATTCTCTTTCACTATAAAGCTATCTTCTTTTACCACACAGACATTCTCTTTTACTATAAAGCTAACCTCTTTTACCACACAGACATTTTCTTTTACTATAAAGCTAACCTCTTTTACCACACAGACATTTTTTTTTTACTATAAAGCTATCTTCTTTTACCGCGCAGACATTCTCTTTCATTATAAAGCTATCTTCTTCTACCACTCAGACATTCCCTTTAACCAGATAGCTATCTTCTTTTACTGATGATAAAATATATCACCGTGTAGGCTTTTAAAAAAAAAATCATGCAAGCATAGTTTTCCACCGTGTAAACATTCTCTTTTACCATGTAGCTATCATCTTACATCACGAAAGCACCATCTTTTACCCTGTAAACATCCTCTTTTACCATGTGACCATCATCTTACATCACGAAAGCCCCCCTCTTTTACCGTGTAAACATCCTCTTTTACCGTGTAAACATCCTCCTTTACTATAAAGCCAGCATCTTACATCATGCAAGCATCCTCTATTATTGTGCTGACATCCTCTTTCACCGTGTAAACATCTTCTTTTACTGCGTAAACATCCTCTTTCACCATGTAAACATCCTCTTTTTACTGCGTAAACATCCTCTTTCACCATGTAGCCATCCTCTTTTTACTGTGTAAACATCCTCTTTTACCACGAAGCCATCATCTCACATCATGCAAGCATCCTCTTTCCCCAGTAAAACATCTTCTCTTTTACCATGTTGGCCATCCCCCCTTTTTTTACCGTGTTTAAAAAAAAAAAAAAAAAAAAAAAAAAAAATTATGAACCGGGCAGCATTTCGCCGCTGACAGTACAACAGACCACGTGACTACAACGACCCCGTGGACGGGCTGACCACTAAGGGGACAGTTTCGAGCCGGGTCGGGACATGGGAACGTGGTCATCGCTTCCGAGTCGGATCGATCTACTGCCGAGGCGCTCTCTCGCGCACGACAGAACTGCCATCCCAGAGGATCGAAGCACAGAAAGTGCTCAACCAATACTGGTATTATTTTCCTACCTCCACTCCGCCGTACCCCCAGCCCTCCACCCCCCCCCCCCCTCTCCACGACTCCCCTCCACCCCCCCCCCCCCCAACCTTTTCTTTTTCAACTAAAACAAACTTTTAAAAAACCATCCTTTCTCTCTCCATTCTTCTCTCCCTTTTCTTCACTTTTAAGGATGATCATTCAAGAGAAGACTACTCTCATGGCACTACTGAACATAGACGTTAATCCGGCTCGGCCATGGTGTTTTTTTTCTCTTAGTTCCACTCGCCATCCCCCCCCCCCCCCCCCCCCCCCCCCCCCCCCCGTATCTGTCACATTTGTTTTGCCTCAGACACTCTGGTGGTCCAAGCGTATTGCTTCTGTGTTACTAGGAGTTCCTTTGGCAATGCAGTGACATGATTTTCATTCTTTAGAGAGACTGCTTATACTCTGTGTGTGTGTGTGTGTGTGTGTGTGTGTGTGTGTGTGTGTGTGTGTGTGTGTGTGTGTGTGTGTGTGTGTGTGGTGTTGTGTACGCGCGCGCGCGTACGTGTGTGCGTGCGTGTGCGTGTGTGCGTGCGTGTGTGTGTGTGTGTGTGTGTGTGTGTGTGTGTGTGTGTGTGTGTGTGTGTGTGTGTGAGTGAGTGCATATGTATGGGTAATGCACGCCAGTAGTGCCTTTGCTCATGAATGAGTTTATAACGAAACTGAACCTGAATCAGGAATAGAAACCTTCTTTCTTCCCTTTTCTGTTGTAGTGATGGATGTAACCATGGCAAACGGGTCTAATACATACTCTTCCCTTCCCCCACCCTCCTCCCTCTCTCTGTACACACACACACACACACACACACACACACACACACACACACACCTCCCTCACAACTTTTCTCTCTCTCTCTCGCCCCACCCATCACCACCACCACCACCACCACACACATCCACACACGCGCTCGCCAGATGAAAAATCTGCTAGCTTATTACAAAGGCTGACTGAAGAATCTGAAGGACTCCTTGAATTATAACACGACCCTGCACAGTCTTTCCGCTGCTGTTTGCTTATTCGTGTGGAATAGCCGAGACAAAATATAGAAACAGCATGCAGTTACACACAGGCCATAACCTCGCTACTGATGCTGGTAATCGCACGCACAATCTATACGAACACTTTGTATCTGACCACACACATATACATACACGCGAGCGCTCACGCGCGCGCACAGACACTTAGTACTCGCTAATAAATCGCGCTGGTAATCGCACAATCTATAGGAACAGTTTGTATCTGAACACAGACACTGACACAGACACACACACACGCATCCACGCATACACACAGGAGCATGTACACACACACACACATGCACACACTTTCTCTCTCTCCCTCACACAAACACACACACACACACACACACACTCTCTCTCTCTCTCTCTTGCTATAGATCCAACCATGGTGGTACATGACTTATCTTACGAACTAAACAGCCAGCTGTCGGGAGACAGCCTGTTTGCTGCATGCTACAGAAGCAGACTGCACACTTTGTATTACATACAATCCAACCCATCACTGTTTTCTCCCCCTGACCGTCTTATCGATGCGGCCCAGCCGCAGAAATACCACTAATTCTCCAGCTTGCAACAGCTGTCGCCACACACCCCGAGACTCACTGTAACGGCGAGGAACTAGTCTGCCACGCACGAATCTGCCGCTCTCTCTCTCTCTCTCTTTGTTATCTCACAATCTGTCTCTGTGTTCTTTATCAACCATTTTTTTTGTTTTCTCTTTGTTGGTTTAGAATCTACCACTCTTTTCTCCTCAAGAGTTAAGGGATCTAGCGCTCTTTCTTTGTTGCAGGCAAGCATCTATACCATTCTGTTCTCGTTGTAGCTTAGAAACGACCGTCCTTGTCTCTTTCTAAGGAAAAAAGTATACCCCCCCCCCCCCCCCACACACACACACACATCTTTTCTCATTGCTGGTAAAGAATTTATCACACTTTTTTTCGATGCAGGGAAAAATGTAACGTTTATCCTGTTATAGGTAAGAATCTACCTATCTTTTCTCATAGGTTAAAAAAAATCTACCACTCATTTCTCATATTAGGTAGGATTCTACCACTCTTCTCTCTCTGTGGGTAATAATCCAACACTCTATTCTCTTTGCATGTAAGAATCCAACACTCTTTTCTCTTTGCAGACAATGATGAACCGCTCTTTTCTCTTTGTAGGTAAGAATTTACCACTTTTTGCCGTTGCAGGTAAGCATCCACCACTCGTTCCTTGTTGTAGGCAAGATTCCACTCTTTTCTCGTGGCAGGTAAGCTTTATCCACACTTTTTCCTGTTGTAGATATGAACCTAGCACTCTTTTCTTATCGTGGGTGACAGAACTCACTATTTATCGTAGCTAAGCATCCACTACTCTGTTCTCTTTGTAGGTCAGCAAGCACCCACCACTCTCTTCTCGAGTCCTTTGTTGACGCGAGTGACACTCTGTTGATATGCAGATGACGGCAG